>CM057478.1:40061696-40661696 GCA_030035585.1 Dugong dugon
TTCCTGATGAAAACTCTTAGCAAAATAGGAATAGAAGGGAAATTCCTCAACATAATTAAGGGCATATATGCAAAACCAACACCCAACATTATTCTCAATGGAGAAAGATTGAGAGCATTCCCCTTGTATCTTAGGCTGGGTTCTCTAGAGAAGCAAAACCAGTAAAATGTATAAATATGGATAGAGACTTATATCAAGGAAATGGCTCACACAGTTGCAGAGGCTGGAAAGTCCCAAGTCCATGGGTCAGGCTGGAGGCTTCTCCTGACTCATGTACCTGCAGGGGCTGGCAAACCCAAGACTGGCAGGTCAGACAGCAGGCCTCTGGCTCACAGGCTGTGGAAACCGACAAATGCCAAGATCGGCAGGCAAGACTAAGCTGCTAGCTCAAGTCCCAAGAACTGGAGGTCAGAGAACAGGAGAGAGCTGCATGATCAAGAGTGAGCAAAAGCCCATGAGCCTTGCCAGAAAGTCAGCTTATATTGATGCAGGCCACACCCCCAAGGAAACGCCCTTTCAACTGATTGGTACTCAGAGCAGATCCCATCATGGAGGCAATAACATTATATCAGATCTCATCATGGAGGTAATTACATCATTATATGACTGCCAAATTGCATTCGTAACTGCCAAACCACTGAGAGTCATGGCCCAGCCAAGTTGACACAACCTTAAAAATCACACCTTGAGAAGGGGAATGAGATAAGGATCCCCTTTATCACTACTTTTATTCAATATCGTACTGGAAGTCCTAGCTACAGCAATCAGGCAAAAAAGAAAATAAAGAGTATCAGATTTGGAAAGGAAGAAATAAAACTATCCATATTTGCAGATGACATGATCCCATACATAGAAAATCCCAGAGACTCCACAAGAAAATTACTGGAACTAAGAGAAGGCTTCAGCAAAGGGGCATGGTATAAAAGGTATAAGATCAACGCACAAAAATCAGTTGAGTTCCTCTACACTAACAAAGAAGACTCTGAAAAGGAAATCAAGAAAACAATACCATTTACAATAGCCCCCTAAAAGATGAAATACCTAGGAATAAACCTAACCGTCGAGGTAAAAGACTTATTATACAGGTAGTCCCCAGGTAATGAATGGAATCCTTTCTGTGTCTTTAAGTCTTTAAGTCAAGTTTGTAGGTAAGTCGGAACAGGTGCATATGGTTCTTATTTAGCTTTACTTTAGTGCAAGAAAAGGCTCGAAGTGTTTCAGTGATTTAAAAACTGTGATAAAGAATTTGTTGAAGTAGGGGTTGGTTCAATCATTTGAAAGTACGGGCAAATTTATATAACGTTAAAGGGCAAGTACCAGTCGTCCATAAGTCGGACATTCGTAACCCTGGGACTGCTTGTACAAAGAAAACTATAAAATACTACTGCAAGAAACTAAGAGATCTGAATAAATGGAAAAGCATTCCATGCTCATGGATTGGAAGACTTAACATTGTGAAATGTCAATACTATCAAAAGCAATCTATTGATATAACGAAATCCCTATCTAAATCCCAACAACATTCTTTAATGAAATGAAAAAACTAATCTCCAACTTTATATGGAAAGGAAGGAGGCCCTGGGTAGGTAAGCAATGTTGAAGAAGAAGAACAAAGTAGGAGGACTCACACTTCCCAATCTCAAAACTTACTATACAGCCACCGTAATCAAAACAGCCTGCTACTGGTTCAATGGCAGACACATAGACCAATGAAATAGAATTGAGAACCCAGAAGTAAACCCATCCAACTATGGGCAGCTGATCTTAGACAAACAGTCAAAGTCCATTCAATGGGGAAGAAAGTTTCTTTAACAAATGTTGTTGACAAAACTGGATATCAATACGCAGAAAAATGAATCAGGATCCATACCTTAAACTATGCACAAAAACTAACTCAAAACAGATCAAAGACCTAAATGTTAAAGCTAAAACTATAAAGTTTCTGGAAGATAACATAGGGTCAAAACTAGAGGACCTAATTTTTGGCATAAACAGCCTATTAAAAAAAACTAAAGCTGCATGAATGACAGAAGATAAATTAGATAACTGGGACCCCCTAAAAATTAAATAATTATGCTCATTAAAAGACTTTACCTAAAGAGAAAAAGACAACCTACAGACTGGGAAAAACTTTTGGCAATGACATATCTGACAAGGGTCTAATATCTAAAATATATAGAAAACTTCAATACCTGAACAACAAAAAGACAAACAATCCAGTCAAAAAATGGGTAAAGGACACGAACAAACATTTCACCAGAGAAGACATTCAGGCAGCTAGCAAACACATGAAGAGATGCATGCGATCGTTATCCATTAGAAAGACGCAAATCAGACCACAGTGAGATACCATCTCACCCTTGCAAAAATGGCAATGCTCAAAAAAACAGAAAACAACAAATGCCGGTGAGGTTGTGGGGAGATTGGAACTCTTACACATTTCTGGTGGAGTTGTAAAATGATACAATCACTATGAAAAACAGTATGGTGCTTCCTCAAAAAGCTAGAAATAAAAATATCTTATGATCCAGCAATCCCACTCTTAGGAATATATCCTAAAGATGTAAGAGCAGTGACGGAAATAGACATATGCACACTTATATTCATTACAGCAAATAGATGGAAATAACCTAAATGCCCATCAAAGATGAATGGCTAAACAAATTGGGGTACATACATACAATGGAATACCACACAACTATAAAAAATAATGAGGAATCTGTAAAACATCTTATAACATGGATGAATCTGAGGGCATTGTGCTGAGTGAAATAAGTCAATCACAAAAAGACAAATATTATATGGTCCCACTATTATAAAAAGACAAGAATAGGTATAAATACAGAAAGTAAAGTTCTTTGATGGTTACCAGAACAGGAGGAAGAGGGAGGGGGAATCAATTTCTAGATAGTACACACTTGTTACTTTTGGTGATGGGTAAGGCAATACTGAATATAGATGAAGTCAGCACAACTTGACCAAGGTAAATAAAGACACTAAGAAGTACATGAGAAAAAGCAAAAATTTTGGTAAATGCTGTAACATATACAATTTTGCAACAACAGTAAAAAAAAAAAAAAAGTGTGTGTGGTTTCATAAGTAGATACGGATGCACATATGTGTGTAGGAAGGCAAATGCGAGTAAATGCATGTGCATGCATAGGTGGATTTGTAGGCATATGTATATACACGTTTGTGTGTGCTGCATATATATCCACATATATAACAAACCACACAGAGGACACAGTAACAGAGGCTTCCTAGACATATCCAAACAACTTGCAGGATGGGTTTACTGGGTCAAAAGGCTTGGGACCATAATCTTGGGGGACAGCTTAGTCAACTGGCATAATATAGTGCACAAAGATAATGTTCTACATCCTAGTTTGGTGAGTAGCATCTGGGGTCTTAAAAGCTTGCAAGCGGCCATCTAAGATACAACTATTGGTCTCTACTCATACAGCGAAAAAGAAGATGAAGGAAATCAAAGGCTCAAAGAAGAAACCAGTCCATGGGACTCATGGCCCACATGAACCACAACTTCTTCTAACCTGAGACCAGAAGAACTAGATGGTGCCCGGCTGCCACTACCAACCTTCCTGACCAGGGACACAATAGAAGGTCCTAGATAGAATGGGAGACGAATGTAGAACAAAACTCAAATTCTAAAAAATGCCAGACCTACTGGACCAATAGACACTAGAGGAACACCCATGACTATCGCCCTAAGATATCCTTTGAACTTGGAATTGAAGCTATTTCTGCAGGTCACCTTTCAGCCAAATAATAGACTGGCTTATAAAATAAACAATATCACCCATGAGTAATGTGCTCCCTTAAACAATCAACTATATGAGACCAAACGGTCAACATTTACCCAAAAGCAAAGATTAGAAGACAAGGAGGAAAAGGGAAGCTAGATCAAAGGAAACAGAATAAACAGAATAGAAATAATAAGAATGCTGACAGATTGTAAAAATTGTAACAATGGCACGGAACAATTTGTATACAATTTGTTAAAAGAGAACTTAATTTGCTGTGTAAACTTTAACCTAAAACACAATAAAATATTATTAGAAAGAAAAAAACGATTACAGTCTAGGAAATCCTATGGGGCAGTTCTACTCTGCCCTATAGGGTCACTATGAGTTGGAATCAACTTGACAGCACACAACAACAACATTGCTAAAATGTGTCGGGTGCCCGTATACTCCATGTTTTATTACTTAATATCTGCACAGGACCAGGTAACATTTCATTCTGTTATACATAAGGTCACTATGAGTTGGAACAGACTTGATGACACCTAGCAGTGACTAACAAAATCTGTGTTTGTGTACCCTCAAATTACTGAATGTTTTCATGCTTCCGTTTCCTTATCTATAAAATTGGAATATGTGTAGTACCTACTTTAGAAGGTGAGAATTATACGTGTTAATATATAAAGTGCTTAGAAAACATCCTTGCACAGAATAACTGCTGAGAAAATAGTGTTGCTAAAATTGCTGACTCTGGATTGTGACGGACTTCATGGAAGAGAGGATGAATAGTCAATACAGTAATTTTAACCTCCTGCCTCACAAATCTTGTATCCCCCATGTAATGGTTTCCTATCGCTACTGTAATAACGAATCACCACAAACTTAATGGCTTAAAACAACCTAAATTTATTATAGAAGTTCTGTAGGTCAGAAATCCTAAAAAACAAGGTATATGGCAGGGCTGCATTCCTTTCTGGAGGCTCTAGGGAATAATCTGTAGTCTCGCTTTTTCTAGCTTGTAGAGGCCACCTGCATTCCTTGGCCCATGGCCGCTTCCATCTTCAAAGCCAGCAATGGCTAGTCATGTCTTTCTCACATTGCATCACTTTGACATTGTCTGTTCTACCTCTATCTTCCATTTTTAAGATCCTTTGGATTACATCAGGCCTATCTGAACAATCCAGGATAATCTCTTTATTTTAAGGTCAGCTGATTAGCAACCTTAATTTCATGTGCAATTTTAATCCCCCTTTGCTACGTTACTTAACATATTCATAGGTGGCAGGGATTAGGGCATAGACATCTTTGGGGAGTCATTATTTCCTACCTGTTGTTGTTGCTGTTGTTAGTTGCTGTCGAGTCAGCTCTGACTCATGCCAACCTTGTGTATAACAGAACTGAACATTGCCCAGTCCTTTGCCATCTTTGTGATCATTGGTTTGTTTGGGTCCATTGTTGCAGCCATTGTGACAATCTATCTCATTGAGGGTTTCCCTCGTTTTCACTGACCCTCTGCTTTGCCAAACATGATGTCCTTTTCTAGCAAATTATTCTACCTACCACTCCCCAAATCCAATATGTTAATCTGTGATCCAATCTAGAACTAGAATAATCTTTTCAAAATGAAAATACCTTCAATAACTACCCCCCCCCCTACTCTAAAGAAGAAGATCAAGCTCTTCAATGTGACCTATGGGCCCCTGCCCAGGTCAGTAGAGGTGAACGAAAAGATGGATGGATACCCAGGTTAACAGATCCATCTGCCTCCAGTAGTCACCGTCCTTGTGTCCTCAAGACAGCCAGAATTATGGGTCATCTTTTATAATAGTTAAATTGACATGCTTGCTTCCCCTTCCCACATGTGATTAGAGCCCCTCTCGTCTCCAAGACACACGCATAGTGAGTCTGGGGATTCTTGACGTCACACTTGCTCAATCACTCTGGCTCTGATTGCCCACCTCTGCTGAACTTGCAGTATCTCTTGTGCATTGGGGCCCCACCACGTGACCCCCCCCCCACTGGACACTGCCCTTAACGCCCCCAGACATCACCAGCCCTGAGCTGTGTGCGGCAGATTCTGCTAAACATTTGTTGATGGCAAATAGAAATTGTACTACAGATGTCACGGCAAACAACTTAAAATGAGATATTAGACACCTCCGTCTTTGCTAATCTCCTGACCAGTCCTGGACCTGGGAACTTATTGATGCAGCCTCTCCCATTCGTTTCTAACACCCTCTCATTCTGCCTTCCCCAAGGGCCACAGAAACTCCACAAGCCTTCTCCTCGGCCTGCCTCACTTCTGCTCTGGGCCTCGCTTCAAATATCCAAAACTCACGGAGATGATCAGCAACTCTAGGGTTTTTATCAGTACAAAAACCAGCAGAGATTTTGATAGTGCTCCCTTAAGAGAACCAAATTTTCAGGAATGGCTATTTTTACATCTATCTACCTGTCTGTCTTTCTAACATCTATCTTTCTATCAACCATCTATCTATCTTTCTTTCTATAATCTATCACCTATCTATCTATCTAGAGAGATTTTATAATTGGAAGGAAACAATATGGACATGTATACTGATCCCGGGAGGAATTATGGTGCCTGTATCTTGGAGGACAGAAATGAATAATGTCAGTCAATATTTATATAGTTTCCCTTTTTATTGATTTCTGTGTTTTATTGAAATTGCAATTACATGTACTATATATGATATACATGTGTATATATATGGATGGACACATAGATATATATGTGCATGTTGAGATGAGTTAGAAAATGTCAACATTGACTAGAAGAAAAAGATTAGAATGGCATATCTGGCCAGTAATTTCCAATCTATTTATTTTAACCAACAACCTGCTTTATATCTTTCTCCAAAAAAATGGTGTTTCAAATTTTTGGTTTATTGAGTTTATTCCATTTTCCATAGTTCACTTTGTGGACATCTCAGATCACCTGTCAGAACTTTTGGTCATTATGAGCTATCTAGCATTGTTATACTGTCTTCTTATAATTCCAACCCCAACAAAGCCACCTCACCACCTTATTGTAGATGAGCGCGTGGTTATGTTTTGTTCTTCAGTTAACTCGAAGAGCTTTGAAACTCGTATTCTGGGACTCTCGAGGATCTCAGGCCTCCAGAGATGGGGGCCTTTGAGTTACACTAAGAATAAAATCCATATAATGAAAGTCTCAGCCAAATCTGAACACTGGACTGACGCTGGAGTGAAACAGCTGGGCTAATACACGTGTTCGCTCTCAGGTTTTTGCTGCAATGTCCTCATACGCGTGTCACGAAGAAAAATCAAATGCCAGCAAATGTCTCAACAGGGAAGAGCCCTTAACAAATCCATTTTGCTAGCTGCTGCTCATATTTCAATTGTTGAAATATATCCTAAGCAGGGGCAGATTAACCTATAAGGTATGCACAGGCTTAATTGTGTTTACTTACTAATCTGTAGTGCACAGTCTCACATGGATTTCACTACATCTTTGGTTATTGGTAATCCGCCTCTGATCCTAAGTTTAATATGTCAAAGATAGTTGCACCCTCAGCCTTTAGTGCCGTAAGTAGATTATTTTGCACTGGGATTCCCCATAATACGGTTGGATTTCACACATCCCAAGTGCTGGGGATGCAGTGATGAACTGGCTGGACAAGGCTCCTGCTCTCATGCAGCTTAGGTTCATTGGGGGAAAAAGGCAATAGAAGGTAACTTGGGATCCTCATGATTGCCATCTCACAAGCAGTTAGGATGATTCTCACAGAGTGTGAATGACATCACGCATTTGTCGAAACCCAAAGGGCTGCACAACATGAACTATGAACTCCATTGTGCAAATCGCTAAAGCGCTCAGCTGCTAAGCCAGAGGCGTCTTGGAAGAAAGCCCTGGAGATCTACTTCCAAAAAATCAGCTATTGAAAACACTATGAAGTACATTTCCACTCTGATATATATGTAGTCGCCGTGAGTCGGAATCCTCTCCATGGCAGCTGGTAGTAACTGGTAATATAAATCATGGACTTTAGTTAATAATAATGTATCAATATTGGGTCATCAATTGTAGCTAATGTACCACATGAATGCAAGATGTTAATAATAGGAGAAACTGTGCAGGTGAGAAGGAAGCGTATAGGAACTCTACTTTCTGCACAATTTTTCTGCAAGCCTAAAACTGCTCTAAAAAATAAAGTCCATTATTTAAAAAAAAAAAAAAAGACAACTAAAGATCCTCACAACTGCCATGTCACAAATGACTGGGATGATTCACACAAGGTGACCGGGCGAAGAGTAGGACAGGCCTCTTGGGGGCAGGGGGTCATGGAGAGCTTCTTGGAAGAGGCAGTGTTCGAGCTGACATCTGAAGGATGAGAAGAAAATAGCTGGGCAAAGAGGCCAGGCCTTGTAGTGGGAAGGCTGGGAGGCTGAGCCTACTGAGCAGAGGGGACGAGTGTCACAACGAGGTCCAGGGGGAAGAGAGATGGTGGGAGTGTACTGGGGGGCCCCGGAAGATTTTAGGCCCACCTTAGTCATCCAAGTGACATCTCTGCTTTTTAAAACTTTAAAGAGGTCTTTTGCAGCAGATTTGTTCAATGCAGTATGTCATTTGATTTCTTGACTGCTGCTTCCATGGGCACTGATTGTACATTCAAGTAAAGTGAAGTCCTTGACAACTTCAATCTTTTCTCCATTTATCATGATGTTGCTCACTGGTCCAGTTGTGAGGATTTTTGTTTTCTTTACGTTGAGGTGTAATCCATACTGAAGGCTGCGGTCTTTGATCTTTATCAGTAAGTACTTCAAGTCCTACGATGGACTGCCAGGAGAACGAACACACCTGTCTTGGAAGAAGTACAGCCAGAGGCTCCTTGGACGTGAGGATGGTGAGACATCACCTCACCTAATTTGGACATGTTTTTAGGAGGGACCAGTCACTGGAGAAGGACATCACGCTTGGTAAAGTACAGGGTCAATGAAAAAGAGAAAGGCTCTCAACAAGATGGATTGACGTGGTGGCTGCAATGGGCTCAAACATAACAATGATTGTGAGGATGGCATAGGACCAGACAGTATTTTGTTCTGCTGTACATACGGTCGCTATGAGTCAGAGCCAACTTGACGTGCTGTTGTTGTTGTTGTTAGGTGCCATCAAATTAATTTCTACTCATAGTGGCCCCAGGTGACAGAGTACAACTGCTCCGTAGAATTTCCCAGACTGTAATCTTTACGGGAGCAGATGGCCGGGTCTTTTTCCCACAGAGCTGCTGGTGGGTTCGAACTGCTGACCTTTCGGTTAGCAGCTGAGCACTTAACCATTGCACCATAGTCCAGTTTAAATTCCACAGTGATCACTCAACTTGTTGTGCAGAGAATGGATTAGAGAAGAACACATGGAAGTGGGGAGACTGTCAGAAGGTGTGCAGGGCCGAGAGTGCAGTGGCTGGGGCCAGGAAGTAGGCATGGCAATGGGGAGAGGTGATCCACTTTGGGGCATGTTCGTAGAGGGCTTGCTGACAGCACATAATGATGATGGAGCCTGGGGCTTGGAGTAGACAGACCAGAGTTTAAATCTCTCCCCTCGTTTCAGCACTGGCTGCTGGCCTCATCAGTTTTCCTAACCTTGACGCTGATTTCTCTCTTTGCAGAAATGAAGAACAGAATACCTGTGAGGTTTAAATGCAGTAATGTAAGCAAAGCAGCCTAGTAAGAGTCTAACTTATGGCACAGCCTCACTCATTGTGGTTTCTTTCTTTCTTTACCAAAGAGACTCAGCTAAATGGTGCTGGTTTTCTTAGCAGTGAGCCAGCACAGGAGTGCACGGCTGGGTAGTTACTTAAAAGATAATAAAAACACAAAGAGAATTCAACAGAACTCTCACAAATGTCCTTTATTTTCTCTTTTGAAATAAACATTATTTGACATACCTACTGTGTATGAGGTGACCATATATATAAATATCTTTATAGATTAAAAAAATGTAGATACTTAATAGAAAGAGTTGCCTGATTAGGCCCTTTTTTGCTACTGGGAGACATTGCGGGGAGGGGTGGGAACAAGAATATGGAGGAGCTGTCAAGGGAAAAATTCAGGGCAGGTAGTTAAAGTGCTGTTAAAAGAGAGAGCTTGTTTATTAAATTGAGGTAGATTTTTTAAACCGTGTAACACATGAGATTAGCAAGAGTGTAGAAAGACACATAACTTTTCTAAAAATACTCTGTTATAATAAAGCCCTAAAATATTTAGACCTTTTAGCCTAGTAATCCCAATTTTAGCTGTGTATCTTAGGGAAATTATGGGATGTTCAATAATTATATACAAGGATATAGATCAAAGCATTATGTATAATAGTGAAAAATAGGAAAATATCTTAAAGTCCTCAAAGAAGCGAAATAATCAAATAAATTATTCTATAATCCTGTGATTAAGTTTTACGGGACCAATACCGTCATGATTTCAAAGAGTATTCAATAACCCGGGAAAGTAGTGATGGCAAATTATGAAGTGAAAAAGTTTGAATTAACAGGTACGTTCAACCTGATCCCAGTTGCTAGAAACAGATTTTAATTACACATTTGCATATTTGTGTATATATGTTTGTATATTCATTACAATTATTTGGAAGAAAGCACTATTAACCACCACTGTCTCTGGGTAGTAATCTCCACTTTGTATCTTTCACTTCATATTTTCTAAATTTTTGGTAATGAGCACAAAGTACTGTCATAACCAGAAGAAGAAATAATAAGCATGATTGGTAAGGATGCTAAAGAAGACGCACTTTAGAACCCTTGTCATTTCTCGTTAGCATAGTCTTTCTTCAAAACACAGTTGAATCTGCCCCCAAAACAGGAGGGTAGTATTTGTGCCGCAGAGGTACAGGAACTGGCAAAAGTCCTCTGATCTCAGGCTCTGGCCCCAAAAACAGAACAGTGAGGAAGGCAGCCAGGCTAAGGTGGGGGGGGGGGGGGGCTTGTGATCATGTTGAGTGACAGCTGTCAGACAGTTGGACATTCTCCCGAGGACTCAGGTGTGTGGCATGTCACAGTGTCTGCTGTCACTTTGGACCTTTGTGGGTGTACCTTTGAACATGAAAACTGGTTGCAGATCAGAAGCTCCCCTTACTCCCTTCTTGGTTTTCTCTCCTTTGATGATGCCTCCATTCCACACCTTCTCCCTCTTCTGTGGCCCCTAAATCTAGGCTCTCCAGCTGTGACCTTTCTCCTGAACTCTAGTCCTGCATTTCCAAGTGACCACTAGACTTGACTGACTGGTTGCCTTGCAGGGTGTCTTAGTCATCTAGTTCTGCTGTAACAGAAATGCCACAAGTGGATGGCTTTAACAAAGAGAAATTTATTCTCTCACAGTCTAGGAGGCTAGAAGTCTGAACACAGGGTGCCACCTCCAGAGGAAGGCTTTCTCTATCAACTCTGGAGGAAGGTCCTTGTCATCAGTCTTCGCCCGGTTGAGGAGTTCTCAGTGCAGGGATCCCAGGTCCAAAGGATGCACTATTCTCCTGGCTCTTGTTTCTTGGTGGTATGAGGTCCCCCTGTCTCTCTGCTTGCTTCTCTCTTTTATATCTCAAAAGAGAATGGCTCAAGACACAATCCAAGCTTGTAGATTGAGTCCTGCTTCATTAACGTAACTGCTGCTAATCCCATCTCATCAACATCATAGAGGTAGGATTTACAACACATAAGAGAATCACATCAGATGATAAAACGGTGGACAATCACACATTACTGGGAATCATGACCGAGCCAAGTTGACAGATATTTTTGGAGGACACAGTTCAATCTATGACACAGGGTATCAGAACTACACCAGTAAGAGTCACTGTAACAAAACACTTTTTACCCACAGACTTATTTCTTCTTCTGACTTCCCCTTAGAACAGTGGTTCTAAATTTTAACGAGCCACGAATGCCTCTCAGAATTCGCGGAAGTGCACAGCACCTTCACAGGAAAAAAACGTGTGTGTATCATCAGTTCAGTCATGGTCCTCTGAATTCCCTAGGGGTCCCGGGACTTCAAGTTCAAAAGTCCTGCTTTAGGTCATTCCAGGGAAGCGTCCAGAACCCCACTCTTGGTGAAAGTGAACCAAACTCTAGCTCAGACCATTAAACTCTTAAATTTTTAACTCCCCGAAGCGGACGCATAAGCAAAGCACCTCTTCCTGTACCCTCGCTAGTGTCAGAAAGCGCTTGCTGGCATCTTCACCTTGTCAGACACTGGCTTGAAAAATACTCTTCAATCCAGGGATCCAAGCAGAGATGCCACTGATTGGTGACACTGATTTCATTTACTGGCCAAGCAATATTATAATAATTGTGTCCGAAATTAACATAGAAAAATAAAAGAATAGCGAGCTCCTCAGGCTGGCACCACCCTGGGTAGGATTTACTTCAAAGTGCTCCTTATCAGTTGACTGTATACGTAGGGCTGCACCTCGCTAACTTTTAAACATCCTTGTTGCAAACTTTTACATCTTCTTCCTGCAAACTTTTGATCTTACTGAGCCTGTAGGCTTTCCATCCCCGGGGCCTCCAGAGTGCTTCCTAGCTAGTTGAGAGAGAGACTGAGGGGCTCTGAAGGCCTCCTAGGAGTGTCTCTTCCTCCCACCCACTTTGCATCACCATTAATGGAAACACACGGAGAAGAAAATCCTTCCTGTAAATTAGCAGTGAGTTGTAAAGGCAATTGCTGACATGTCTTGGTATTGAGGAAACAAAAAGAGTTTTAGAGATTCTTTAAAAACCTCTGTGATTCGTCTTCCAGGTTGCTAACTTGAAATCCTTTTGATCAACATTCATACATTCAGCTGGTTCACAAACCTTATTTCTGGGAGTTGAATATGGGCTACAGGCCATCAAGGTGCAGGGAACACAAGGTAAATTAAGGCACCATCCCTGTTCTGGAGAGGCTCCCAGACTAAACAAAAAATATGCCCTGAAGTCTCCTCAAAACCAAACAATACTTCAGCTTAACTAGTAAAAAAATGTCTGCCTTGAGCGTTTTGCTCTTTTAAGAACTATCTATATGGGATCACAGTGACAACAGCAACTCAAAAGATTAGATAGGAACCTTAGGTGGTAGTGAGTTTATGTTAACGGGGGAGGAACAGCTCAGAAAAGGAGGGTGAGAATGGTTGCACAACTCAAAGAATATAACCAATGTCACTGAATTGTACATGCAAAACGGTTGAACTGGTATATGTTTTGCTGTGTATATTCTCAACAACAACAAAATAAATGAAATTAAAAAGAAAAAAAAAGGAAGAAGCTCCCAGACTGGAGGGAGAGAGACAAACACTCAAGAGTAATTACAAGAAGTTGTAAGTGCTTTGATAGATGTAAGTCAAGGAGGTGTGGGGCAGGAAGTAAGAACAGTTAGCTTGCCCTCAAGGATGAGAGAAACATTCCCAGGGGAGGTGAGAGCTGAATCCTGAGGCCAGTGGGCTTTGATGTCCAGGGGAACGTCCAGAAGTGAAAGGGAGCAAGGCGCATGCTGGTGTCTGTGAGTGTGACTAGGAGCCCCGTGTTGCAATTAGGGGAGCAAGGGGTGCAGAAATAGCAGAGGTATTGGCCAGGACCCGATCATGAGCCTCCTTACATGCCATGTTCAGAGATTTGGACTTGACCATGAAGATCCCATCAGGGGAGCTGCACAGAGAGTTTAAGAAGAATTGGGGTATAATCAGATTTACATTACACAAGGGATCTTTTGACACCAGGATAGACAGAGATGAGGAGAAAATCTGGAGAGAGACACTGGATGGATTAGACAAGAGTGAGAGACAGTACCGGGGTCAGGGACATGTCTGAAAGAAAGTCTGTGACTCAAAGATGAGTGTGGAATCTTGAGTCGACTTCAGAGGCAAGACACCAGAGGGTGGAAAGGTGGGAAGATAAGAACTCTCCATTTGTTCGTTCATTCATTCATTCATTCATTCTGTCATCCAGCCAAGTTCTTGAGTACCTCCACGTGTTAGGCATTGTGCTTGGAACGGAGTTTAAAAATAATAAGGAAGACAGAAGCCTGCCCCCACCCCATTATGGATCTTACAGTCTCATAGTGAGACACCTACTAACCCAGGGGTCAGCAAACTTGGTCTGTAAGGGGCCAGACCGCAAATGTTTTAGGTTTAGTGGGCCATGCAGTCTCTGTTGATGCTGCTCCTCTTCCTCTTCCTTCTTGTTAACCCCTTAAAAAATGCAAAAACCCATTCTTAGCTCACAGGCCATACAAAAGCAGCCCATGGGCCAGATTTGGCCTGCAGGCTGTAGTTTGCTGATCCCTGCACTCAATTAAAAGTCCTACAAATAAAGAACAATCGATGCAAAATAATTGCATTGCTTTGAGAGCATGAAATAGGGTTTTTTTTTTTTTTTTTCCTTTTTATCTTTGTGAGAGAGGTCATGGAATCTTCTCAGAAGAAGAGGCTCAGATCTAAAGGTGACAGGAGTCAACCGGGCAAACAGAACTGGGGAAAGTGATGCAGGGGGAGAACAGACAGCACATGCAAAGGCCCTGGGGCAGGAGAGAGCATAAGCGGTAGAAGCAGAAAGCCAGTGGGGCTGGAGCACAGAGAACCATGGAGGGGCTCAGGCAGAGGCTGGAGTGAGAGTCAGGGAGTAGATATTAAATTTAAGAAGAAAAGATGCCAGAAGATGCCCAAAATATCACATCCATCATTTTAAAATGCAGTCGGTTAAGGGTATAGGTAGAGGAAAGCAAAAGGCAGTGGGAAGTGAAAGAAACCAGGGCTTCTGGGGAAAGACAGAAAAGCTAGCAGAGACACAGAGCAGAGAAATGCTCACCCACCCATTCTACCTCCTGGGCTCCATATGGAGATTAAAGAAGATGGTGTGTGTAAATCACTTAGAGCAGAGTCTGGCATTCAGTAGGTTCTCAATAAAAGTCATCTACTGGGACAAATACAGTGCATGACACATAAAAACCAGTTGTCATTGAGCCAACTTCAACTCACAGTGACCCCATGTGTGTCAGAGTAGAACTGTGCTCTTTCAATGGCTGATTTTTCGGAAGCAGATGGCCAAGCCTTTCTTCTGAGGTGCCTCTAGATGGACTCAAACCTCCAACCTTTTGGTTAGCAACTGAGTGTTTTAACCATTTGTACCACCCAGGGACTCCACATGACACTTTAGGGGGAAAAAGAAGTCGCCATCGAGTCGATTCTGACTCATGGCAGTCCAGGTGTTACACAGAGTAGAACTGCACCACAGGATTTTCTTGGTTATAGTCTTTATGGAAGCAGATTGCCAGGACTTTCTTCTGTGGTACCACTGGATGGGTCTGAGCCACCAATCCTTCTGAAAGCAAATCATCTTCACCACCGAGGGACCTTGCATGATACGTGTTTTTGTTGTTAGGTGCCGTCGAGGCAATTTCTACTCATAACGACCCCATGTGACAGAGTAGAACTGCCCCATAGGATTTCCTAGGCTATAGTGTTTCTCCTGCAGAGCCACTGGGTGGGTTCGAACTGCCAACCTTTTGTTAGCAGCCAAGCACTTACTTAACCGTTGTGCCATCAGGGCTCCTTGCATGACACATAGTAGGTTCTAAATAAACTTTTGTGGAATAAATAAGAATGAGTGAATGGACAAAAAAAAAAAATCAGCAATGAAGTTCAGAGTTTCTGTTCTGAAGTGCAGAGGAAGTCAGAGAGGGACATCTCCAACAGTGAGGGTACATTAGGATATGAATTCCATCAATCCACACAAAGTGAGTCTTCAATTAATATGGCGCCTAAATAAGGTTTCATCCTGCGGTGCGAGAGCTCTGAGGGTGTGCATTGTCTGAGCCTGGCTTCTCGGCTCCCAACGCATCCAGCCTTGAGACCACAGGAAGCCTTGCTGGCAATTAGAGCCAAAGGAGCAAAATTCCGTCTCTAAGCACTTTCTCCCTAAAGCTTCCACTTGCTCTTGGGATCTTTATGTTTCTCCAACGCTGGCTCCTCACTAAGTGCCCAGCTTTCTTCCCACCTTGGGAGGGGCAGGGAGGTGGACACCAGAGAGCGATCCTGGCCGGACGTAGCTCAGAAGTTGTGCCCTTAAAGGCTCAAATGTCTGTAATCTTCGCAGTCATCTGAACATCATCAAATCATTGCATCGAGCAGCTGTAATAACCGCAAAACCACCCAGGTACCAAAAAGAAACAGAACAAAGGTAGAAGCTGGTGTCTGACCACTAGAGGCAGCATGCCTGGCAAACACACAAGCACCCCTGGCCTCCAGGCCTCTTCCAAACGGTTTACATCATTTCCTGAACATGCCTTAGCATTGCACTTTAATTAAACATTTAATACACATCGTGCAAATTTATTGCGACTGCCAAGGGGGAAAGATGAATCTTGTATTTGGACATCTCCAGCTGACTTGTATTTTCACAGGGGTTGCCAACAGGGCCTCCGTTCCCTCCCCTCCCCACACCCCACCCCACCCGCAAGTGTGAACAGCACTGTAGGAGCTGGGTCGCATCCTGGATCTGTAAAGTCACTGGCTATGAGCAATTGTGTTCATTTTTGCTTCTCAGAGCACTCCTTTAGGAACAAACTGTTGAAATTAATGTGTAGCACTTAAAAATGGACCATGTTTGTCTTAGGGTCTCTTTCCCTGATAATCAGATCATGCTTCCTGCTACCATGACTATTCTAAAGTTCTGATCCTTGGAAAGCATGAAGCAAGCAACTTGAAAAATTGCTTTAAGGAAAATGGCTCCGTAAGTGCTAAGGATAGCTACCACTCTATCCCCTACTGCCCTTCAGAATCACACTACCTGCCGGCTCCAGGAGGAACAGCAGCACTATTCATGGGCGCCAAAAGCTGGAAACAACTCAAATGTCCATCAACTGAAGAACGGATGGATAAAATGGGGCCTGTCCATACAATGGAATATTGTTCAGCCTTAAAAAGGAACCAAGTACTGCAACATGCTACAGCCTTGAAAACATTATCCTAAGTTAAAGAAGTCAGATGCAAAAGACCACATATTGAATGATTCCATTTATATGAAATGTCCATTTATATAAAACAGGCAAATCTATAGAGACAGAAAGTAGATTAGTGGTTGCTTGGGGTTTAGGGGATGTAGGGAGACAGGGGAGTGATAGCTAAAGGGTATGGGTTTCTTTTTGAGGTGATGAAAATGTTCTAAAATTGACTGTGGTGCTGGTTGCACATATTTGTGAAGATACCAAAAACCAATGAACTGTGCACGTGAAGTGGGTGAACTGTGCGGTATGTGAATTGTATCTCCGTGAAGCTGTTTAAAGAAGAAGATGGTGGACATGCCAAGGCAGATGGTCTCAAGATGGGGTCAACAGTCTGGAGACTGAGGGATGAGAGGGTGAGGAAAAGAGGTACAGCTGCCACCACCCTTGACAATTCCTTTTCATTTCATATCCAATAATTACACGATGGTTTTCTCAAAATCTGCCTCTTTCTTCTAAAACTGGAGTACAGGGGGAAACAAGCTTTGGGGGTAGGGAGGGGTTGGCTGTTTGAGAGAAACAAAAAAAAAAAAAAAAAACTCCTTCCCATTGATCTTCTCACTCTTTATTGCCAGAAGACAGTGACATCTGACGCCATGGATTCTGGCAGAAGGCTCTGGTCTACCAGGCACTGTGGGTTTTTCATGGAAAGGATGTGGTACATTTTCAGGCAGACCAGCCTCCCCAGGTAGTATTCAACACACAACATGAGAATCATGGTGTTTCCTTTACTTAGAAACTTATCTTAGCTTTTTGTACACGTGTAAGTGTGACTTCTGGTAAAGTCAAAAACAAAGAAGAACATTCTTTTGTGCTGATGAGAAATGAAGACAGGAAAAAAAAATGCCCAGGAACATGTAATTCATCAAAACTGAATATCAAGTTTTCCTTGTGTCATTTGGGAGGGGGGCACTTTAATCTGGTTTTAATTATAAAAACCCAAAAAGCCAAATCCATTGCTATTGAGTTGATTCCGACTCATGGCAACCCCACGTGTTACAGAGAACTGCTCCATAGGGTTTTCTTGGCTGTGATCTATATGGAAGCAAATCACCGGGCCTTTCTTCCACGCTGCTGCTGGGTGGGCTCGAACCACCAACCTTTAGGTTAGTTGTTGAGTGCCAACTGTTTATGCCACCCAGGGACCTCTGGTTTTAATTACATTGACAAATAATGACCATAATTTCCTTCTCACAAGGAGTTTTCAAGGCCGGAGCAGAAGTTGACCTTCCTCACTGGATCCTGAGACAAAGAAATAACCCCTGACCCAAAGAGCCACCCCAGCAATAACTCTTTTATATTCACAGTAAGATCTAATTTCCAAAGTGATTGACTTTACATTCATTCACCATGCATTCATTTAGTAAATTGTTAGCTACTCTACTCATTTGGAGACAGGAAGATAAGACACCTTCCCTGCCCTCAAAGAACTCACAGATGTATGGAGAAAAAGACTATGAATAAAGAGCCAATGACAAATGCTGTAAAAGATAGATTCAAAGGGTGACAAAGAAGCACAAAACAGCATCCTTAACTCAGCTGATTCGGTGACGGGGCACATTAGCAAACAGTCTCTGAAGGATTGTGTGAGTTGCAATGCTCCTAGTTGCAAGTAACAAAACACATACCTCAAAAAGCTTAAAACTGAAGGTACTTAATTATCCCATTCAGTAAGACATCTGTGTGAGGGCATTGGTGGTTCAGTGGTAGAATTCTCACTTTCTGGACTCGATTTCAGGCCAATGTACCTTATGCACAGCCACCACCCACCTGTCAGTGGAGGCTTGCATGTTGCTATGATGCTGAACAGGTTTCAGTGGAGCTTCCAGACTCAGACAGACTAGGAAGAAAGGCCTGGCAATCTACGCCCAAAAATCAGACCGTGAAAACGCTATAGATCGCAATGGTCCGATCTTCAACCAATCACGGGAACGGTGCAGGACTGGGCAGTGTTTCATTCCATTGTGCACTGGTTACCATGAGTTGGGAGCTGATTCAATGGCAGCTAACCACAACAAGAGGTCAGAAGTTAGGGTGGTTGCAAGTTAGATATCCTGGCTGAACACTGCCATTGAGAGCCTAGCTTGTTCCAGTGTCCTCTGCCAGCCTCAGTCTGTTGGCTTTTCATTCTTGGGTTTGTATCCCATGGTTTCCAGATGGTCACTATTGAACAGTAAGTGCACAACATTAATAACTACATCTGTTAGGATGCAAGTAGCCTTTTATAGGTTGTCCATATAAACCATGCACTTGAGGATACTGGAATGTAAAATAAGCGATTTAGGTCATTATTTCCTTCTCTTATCTTCAAAAGTCATCTAAAGTCTGCACTAGAATTAAAGGCCCTGGGGTTTGCTCACTTGGGGTTTCTCAAGGCTTAGGTTAGACCTCAAGTCTGCTCATGCCAAAGCGAACTGGTTTTGGTGGCTCCATGCCCTCCACCGACCCTCCTCTGGCCCTGGCTTCCCATCAGGGGAGACAGAGGAGCAGGTTTTGTTTCCCAAGCCTTCACCTCCCTCCCTGCCCTCGGAGCTGCCCAGTCATCTCGGTCTCTTGGTGTGGGAGGATGCTCACCACACGCTGGGCTAAGCTCCGCTCCTCACTCCGCAGCACTCCCCCGCAGCCCCCTCACTGACTCAGCGCCTGCTTCTGCCTCACATATGTCCTCCTTTCCCAAGCCCTGTCGCTTCCACCTCCTTGGCAGGTGGCCCGTCATGGTTGACCAAAGGTAGATTTGTGATTTTTTTTTTTCCCTGCTCCAGCAGAGTGGGTGTGTCAGGGAGCATCTAGGGCTGTGGTCTTCCTTGCCCTTCCCCAGAACCCCTCCCAGCTTCCTGGTTGCTGGCTGGAGAACACAGCTGGGCTTGGAGGTGCTGCCAAGCCATCACATCTGAGAAGCCAGCTTTTGACGAGGAAACTGTACAAATTCAACACAGAAGTCACCCGGAGAGAATAAACAGGGAACCCCACCGATCCACTTTTCCGATTCCACCCAGACCTCAACCCAGTTAGAACCTGGCTGATTAGTTTTGTTCGCTGCACAACAGTTGGAGAAAAAGGTCACTCTGGTGTATGATTTTCTCTATCGCTCTTTCTAAGCCACAGAACTTCCTCCAAGGAACAAGCATTAACCTCCGATTCTCAGAAGAAGAATAAGCTAAGTCACACATTTCTATGAATCCTCTCAGTAAACCAGTAATTAGCAATAATCGCGATACCGTTGTTGTTTTGTGCCATCTAGTTGATTCTGACTCATGGCGACTCCATGTGTTACAGAGTAGAACTACTCCGTAGGGTTTTCTTAGCTGTAATCATTTCAGATGCAGATTTCCAGGCCCTTTCTTCCACAAAGCCACTGGGTAGATTAAACCGCCCACCTTTCAGTTAGCAGCCGAGAGCACAAAGCGTTTGTGCCACCCAGGGACCTTACGTAACATTACATATAATAGCGCTAGCTGTATCTATTTGTTGAGCGCAGGTGTCAGCCTCTTTTCAGGCCTCGCCTCTCATACAGCCGCCCAGAGACATAGGAAGCCCATTTCATGTATAAGTAAAGTATGTCCCACTGAGAACAAGGAAGAGAGGTGGTGTGGTAGGAGGAGAAGAGGCCAGAAGTCAGAAGGGTTGGGATCTAGTCCTGGCCTTGCCATCCCACTGTGACCTTGGGCAAAACTTTTTCTATCCTATAGGAAATTCCAAGGCACTATACAAAAGGTTTATTAGCTCCAATGATGAAACACATGTGGGTAGATGACTTGCTTGAGATAAGTGTCTCTACAACAGGGATGCTAGTCCAGTGAGTATGCTGCTATCCCTTAGGACTACACAAGACGGGAGTAAGAAGGAAAAGAAGCACATCCTGACCATGTGCCAGGCACTGTGTTAGGCACTGCCACACGCTTTGCCATGGAAATAGCTTTAGAAAATATGGGTACATTTGCAGAATTGTAGGCATCTAGGAAGGCAGCTCTGTGGTCCTTTGACATCCCTCTGACATTCTGTAAGATGAGAAAACAGAAGCCTGGAGAGCTGAAACGGCTTCCCCAACCTCTGTTGAACAATAGATGCAAAGCGGGTTATTTAAATCCACGTGTAAGTACTGGCTCCCTTAGCACAATGAGAAACGCCCTGTCCCTGAATATGTCAGTAATCATTCCCTAACTCAGTAAGTTATATTAGATGGGCTTAACTCCAGCCCTAACAACTTCATGCCAGTGGACTTCAAAACCCAGCCCAGCAGTCTGACCCAGCCCTGTCACCGTTTCTTGTACCCATCTGCTCTCTGTTCCTACAAGACTCCAGCATGAGCACAATTTTAAGCACTGGGTCTATTTCCCTTGTACATCTACTACTGCCACTTCATTGGCTTCATACGTCTCTTCTCTTCCCAACTTCTAACCAGAAGTTTTGTGCATAACATTGCAACCAGAATTTTGTACAAAATCTGGATAGACAAGAATTTCACAATAAGGGCACTTGCAGTTAGAATATATCAGTGTATTTGAAGGAATTAGGTGACCTGCCAATCATACTTCATTTCTAATAGCAGAACCAAGAAAATGTTCATTGAAAGCGCAGGTAACACATGCTTGCTTCACAGCCTCTAAGCCAGGTTCAAGATGGAACTTCAAACTTTCGAGAGGCTATCCAACTCCATCCAAATCGGCTGGTTCTCATGAAACAACAGGGAGACCAGTAAGAATAAGCCTACTGAAATGGACTTGTATCCATGACTCCCCCCGGCCGGGTCTCCCACCACTGTACTGCCACCTCTCTGAGGTCGAGCCTCTTCCTTTAGGTGTATTTCAACCTGTAACTATTTCCCCTTCTCTACCCTCCTCCTTTTCTTGTGTGTGTGTGGTGGGGGGGCGGGGTGGTCATTTATTTGTTGAAGAAACTGGAACATTAGTCTAACAGAATTTCCCACACTCTGAATTTGGATTATTACTTCCTCGAGGGGTTATCTACATCACCTATCTCCTGTAAACTGATAGTTTTGATTGTAATAAAAATTATAATTTTATAGTAATATTATTTATAATAATCATATAATAATTATAATATTATAATTTTATTATTATTATTCTATTATTCTATTACTACCAAGTCATTCCAATGCTGTAGGAAAGGTAAGAATATGGGCAATAGGGTGCTAGCTTCTAGAAGCCTTAAATCCTCTAACACATAACTTTAAACCAAGCCCTTCCTCCCTGTGATGGAGAAAATGGATGTCAACCTCCTGTGAGCGCTCAAGTTTGGGAAGCGATTCCAGTGTAAAGAAGATGCATGGACTTGTGCAAGAAGACACCGCAGCCAAGAAGGACGGGCACTGCAGCAGCATTCAGCGCCGGGAGTTTCTGGAAACAGACCTTTCTGACGGTAAATAACAAGAACTTGGTGTTGTATTAACGACTAGACTCTTAGTCACCCCAAGGGAACTGAAATCAGATGACACCAGGATGGTGGAGGGCGGTGCGATATTAGCAATTCTGATTGCAGATGTGAACACAATTTCAGGGGCGTTTTTTATAATTGCTTTTGTGCTTTGATTAAATGCATCACGTAAGACTGGGCCGTAAGGTGGGAGGCAAGAGTGAAGCGAGGAAACCCAAGGTTACGTACTTGCCTTAACTCAACCCTGAAGACGTGTTTGTCAACACGGCTATGGTTTGAGAAGGCCAGGAAAAGGGATATGCTTCATAGTTAAATACAACACAAAATCTTCAGTTCACCGCTCATTCTGTTGCGCATGTCAACCCTCAAAAACAACCTGCAAAATAGACCAATGCATATACGCTTGTCCCAAACTCCAATTTAGGGACAGTTACAGGACTTCCAAACATGTCAAGGGCACTTTTTAAAAAGGAAAAGAAAGAAAAAAAAAAAGATTAATTTCAAAAGCTCTGTATCATTTGTATCTGCCACCTGATTCCTTTTCCACCTATCTGCATAACAGATTTCCTTGGATCTTATCCACTTAGGGTGTCCAGGACAATAGTCTTAGGGACAGAAGTTCAACTTGACGTCTTTAAACACCCACCACCATAAGAATCCAGGGAGCTGAAGGTCTAGAAATTTCAGCTTACCTGGTCTTTCTTCAAACTTCTTCCTTTTAATCATTTTCTCTTCTTGTAAGACTGAAAAGCAAGTAGGAATTTACTAAGAATGATGTTGCCATGGCTGAAACAGGGTTCTTGGATCAAAGGATTCACACATAAAGCGATTTATCCGGTCAGCAGTCAACACTCACCTGATGCCTCCCATGTGCCATGCTCCCGTGAGATGTTCTCAGAATGGATACACACGTGGACTGCTTGCCAACACTGGACATTGTATTGTATTATAGCATACTGTATTCAATTATATTGTATTGTATTATCATGTTACATTACATTATACTATACTATACTATTATACAATTCTATGTCCCTGGGTGGTGCGAATGGTTAACATGCTTGGCCGCAAACTGAAAGGTTGGTGGTTCAAGTCAACCAAGAGTCACCTCAGAAGAAAGGCCTGGCAATCTATTTCCAAATAAATCAGCTATAGAAAACCTTATGGAGCATAGTTTTACCCTGACACACATAGCATTGCCATGAGTCAGAATCTCCTCCGTGGTAACTGGTTATATACCACGTTATTGTTAGTTACTAGGTGACGTCGAAACGCTGTCCAGTCCTGCGCCGTCCTCACAATCGTTGCTATGCTTAAGCCCATTGTTGTAGCCACTGTGTCAATCTCTTTTGTTGAGGGTCTTCCTCTCTTTCATTGACCCTCTACTTTACCAAGCATGATGTTCTTCTCTAGGGACTGGTCCCTCCTGATTACGTGTCCAAAATACGTGAGACGAAGTCTCGCCATCCTCACTTCCAAAGAGCATTCTGGCGGTACTTCTTCCAAGACAGATCTGTTCGTTCTTCTGGCAGTACATAGTATATTCAATATTCTTTGCTAACACCATAATTCAGAGGCATCAATTCTCCAGTCTTCCTTATTCATCGAATAATATACCATACTATACTATATTACATGTTTATCTGTTTCTCATCTGCCTCCCTCTAAGAATAGCTAATACAGCAAAACGCTTAGGAGCTCAGACTTTGCAGCCATGCTTGGGTTCATATCCTGTGCCAGATGCCATTTGGGTGACCTTGGAAAAGCCAAGGTCTCTGTACCTTAGCTTCCTCCTTGGTTGAGTGGGATAACAACAGCATATTATCTCATAAGTCCATTGTGAAGACCCAGTTATTAAATGTGAGGACAAGACCTGGCACAGAGTATCATGTATACGTCAGCCATTAGTAATGTTACTAGTTGATGGCAGTCTCCATGGTGGAGGACAGCTATGAGGGACAGCACCACCATCACACTCAGAGGGGCTCAGAAAATTCCCCAGGTCCCTCTCCCATCCAATTCCCAAGTTCAAGTCTGAGCCAATCAGTATAGTCCCTCCCTTTGCCATGGGGATTGGTTTAGGAGTGAGCATATAACGAGTCAAACCAATCAGACCAATATGACCCAACCCTTGGCTTTGGTTTGCCCTACTGGGGACTCACATTGACTCCCACAGGACCTAACCTGGAAGCATTTGGGGCTAGAGCTTCTATAACTACTGTGTTCCCATGTGGATCCCTGGTCTGGAGTTCCCACAGTAGATGGAGGCCCAAGAGATGAAGGGAAGCCAGTTTCAATGACATCATACGACCCGTGTCCCCAGCCAGGCCTGAAGCCAGCTCTGTCCCTGGACCTTTCCATCATGTGGGCCACTAAGTTCCCTTTTTTGCTTAAGCCAATTTATGTCAAAGTTTTTTCACCGGCAACCGAAAGACACCTAATTGCCACTCAATTGAAACTGAGTCTCAAAAAGCACATCAAGAACTTACCCAAGATCACACAGCAAGTAAGCAGCAGAACCCCAGTTTGAATCCTGCCTGCTATGCCTGACGATGGCACTGTGCTGCACCCCGACTGTGGAAGGCTCTGGAAAAGAGGTCAAGCAACAACTGTGGCAATCCATGGATAGAAGACAGGACCCAGGGAGGGCTTCTGGAGGCAGCGGCATAGTGTTAATGTCTAACCTTTATTAAATGTTTATTAGATACCAGGCATTGTGCTCAGGGCTTCACATGCAACACTGCCTATGAGCCATGCCTTAAAGAATGGGCAAGATTCGGGCATGTGGAAATGGGGGCGGGCCTGGCATTCTTGTCTAAGATTACAAAATAGTGCCCATGTATGCTGGAAAGCGAGGGAAGCAGCTGTGAGTAAACCCTGGCACAGGGCCCTCTCTGCAGCAGCAGTCAGCATTGGAATATGGACAACGCACCTTGCTTACATCTAAGGAGTCAATTGCATCCACCCATTCATCCAAGAATCAATTCTAGAAAGATTTATTGAGTTCCACCTCGGTTCTAGGTTCTGCACATCCCAACCACTTTTCTCACCCAATTCCATCCTGGGAAGGCACAGGCTAATTAGTGAACAAGATAACCACCCTTATAATTGAGGGATGGGCCAATTGGACTGGCTCGAGGTGGATGTACGAGCCGTCATGTTGCAACACGGCTGCCATCCACCCTGCCCCATCAAAGTCACATTTTCTGGGACACTTGGCAGGACATTCTGTGTGGGTTAGAACTTCAGAAAAAAAGAGGTGAGGGATTTGAGCATACATTTAGTCACTTGCATTGTAATAAATATTTCCTGAGCACTTACTGTGTGCCAGGCACCATAGTACAAAGATCAAGGAGAAGGAGAGATGGAAGTTATAGTCCCGGGCTTCAAGACGCTCACAGAGTGTTGACACTGTGTGTTGTCGAGTTGATTCCCACTCATAGTGACCCTATAGGACAGAGTAGAATTGCCCCATATGGTTTCCAAGGCTTTAATTTTCACAGGAGCAGATCGCCAGATCTTTCTCCCCATGGAGCTGCTGGTGGGTTCAAACCCCGACCTTTTGGTTACCAGCTGAGCGTTTAACCACTGTGCATCGGGGCTCTTTGCTCACAGGATAGGGAGGACTAATACGTACCATGAGGACTAGGATGCAGTGAGCACAGAGGCAAGACCCCTAGCCTGGCCTTGGGGACTAGCAGGGAAGAGGACTCCGGCAAGGCTTTAAGAGGACACAACCTAAGACCTGGAGAAGAGTCAAAATTAGCCAGGGGATGGGCCAGAGGGCAGGGAAGATTGCAGGTGAGTAAAATTGTACAAAGGCTCAGAGGAGAGAGGGCAAGAAAAAGGAACTATGCTAGATACGGAGGGAAGTGCAAGTTTAAGGCAGCAGCACAATAGATAGAAGAGGAAATATTTCCTGCATCCCTAGTACGCACTAAGCGCATACTGTGAAATGGTGTGTATAGAATATGAAGGTAGTCCTTGGCACATGATGCTAGATCCTTTTTTTGAACACTTGCCACGGGGCAGGCAATGTGCTAAGCACTTCGTATATACGTTCGTAATCATCACAAAAACCCTCTGAAGTTGATACGTATTTCCCAAGGTTGAGGAGATTGATGCCCAGAGAGGGGACGTGACTTACTCAGGGTCATACAGCTGGAAAAGACCAGGATCCACACCCTTGTTATCTTGGTGCCAAAGCACTGACCTCAGAATCCTTGCTTTCCTTCCTCACCACTCTATCACCAAAGGCCTTAAGCAATATTATTGTTTGTTACTGTTAACTGCTGTCGAGTCAGCCCCCATATATTGTGACCCCATGCACAACAGAATGAAACACTGCCAGGTCCTGCACCATCCCCATGATCGGGTGTGGATCAGACCATTGTGATCCATAGGGTTTTCACTGGCTGATTTTCAGAAGTAGATCGCCAGGCCTTTCTTCCTAGTCTGTCTGAGTCTGGAAGCGCCACTGAAACCTGTTCAACATCACAGCAACATGCAAGCCTCCACTGACAGGTGGGTGGCAGCTGCACATGAGGGACACTGGCTAGGAATCAACCTGGCTGTCCCTCATGGAAAGCAAGAACCACCAAGAACCACTGAACCACCAACAACCTCCTAAACAATATTAACCTAAAACAGTAGCATCCTCTGGCCAGGAAGTGCAGGATAGTTCGTCCCTGTCATTTTGACCCTGCCATGGTGGCTCAGTATTTATCTGAAAGACATTTCTGAAGTTGCCATTATGACCCATCAACATGCCCCAACGATCGGTCATGTCGTCTTTAACCTCAGTCTGTGGGATGTTGTTGTTGCATGCCATCAAGTTAATTCCGACTCATAGCAACCCTGTGTGACAGAGTAGAGCTGCCACATAGGGTTTCCTAGGCTGTAATCTTTACGGGGGCCCTGGTTGCACAGTGGTTAAGCATTTGGCTGCTAACCAAAAGAAGGTCAGCAGTTCGAACCCACCGGCCACTCCCTGGAAACCCTATGGGGCAGTTCTACTCTGTCCTGTAGGGTTGCTATGAGTCGGAATCGACTGAACGGCAATAGGTTAATCTTTACAGGCGCAGATTGCCAGGTCTTTCTACCACAGAGCGGCTGGTGGGTTTAGACCACTGACCCTGTGGTTAGCAGCTGAGCCTTTAACAATTGTACCACCAGGGCTCCTTGGATCATGTTTACCTACCTACTCTATATTCAACCTCAAAAGGCTCCACAAGCCATGTGACCACAGGGCTATGTCTGCCCAGAGGGGCACCTTTTTACCTTTTCCTAATTTAATGCCCATGCAGGAGACCCAGTTTCGTTTCTGGCCAATGCACCTCTTGATGCATCTCATTTGCAGCCTGAAAAACTAGTTGGAGGAAGACCGGTAAAGAACTTCGCTGAGCTCAGAGGATGGGTCAAGAGGAGACCAGAGCACTGACTTCACAGGCTGTCTCTCCGGCACCGCCTCCTCACCCCAGTCTGCCAGGGCAGAGTGTGCCTTCCTGTGGTAGAACACCAGCCCGCCCCTCTCAGCCTCTCTTCCCCAGCAGCAAGTCCACAGTCAGTGACGCCTCTCTGAAGTGTCCCCGTCATTCCTCAGGAGCCCTGCCTGTCCTGGGCTGGGTTTGCTGAAACCACCATTGCCAAGCTCTCTCAGGCAGGACACAGAGGGGGCAGGTCATAAATAACTCACAGGCTGATTCCTGCTCTCATCCCCCAGCTTTCTCTGAAAGGGCCACGACGGGAGCCACAAAGGCAAGAGTCTGCAAAAGCCTGCACATTTAAGTCCTTTCCGGGGGGGGGGGGGGGGGGGGAGGCGAGGGGACAGACTAGTTGCAGCTCAAAGGTGGACGCTGGAAACTCTGAATTCTTCTATTCAAGAAAATGCCTCCGAGCCTCCTGGCTATGGAATTAACATCAGGAAACGGCAGAAAAGCCAGTGATCTAAACAGGAGCAAAACCAGGAGGAAAGAAAAGATCTCAAGGAAGCTTTTGTACACACACACAGCTCTTCCGCTTAGTTTTTCGAGGTTACATCTATGTTTCATTAGTCTCTGAGGTGCCAACTTTGGGCAACTGCTACGGATTTTGACAGGGCAAAGGTTTACAAAGACAAAGGCAGGTGAAACGCTAAACAATTATCTAGTAATCTGTTCGGTTCAGCAGAGAGCTCTGCCTATACCACAGAAAACTGAAGTTCTTTTAGAATTGATTAGAAAGGTAGATACAGGACATCCAGATGGGGTGATTCAGTTTAAAATTTCCCCCAAATACCAAATAGGCTGATAGAATTTAAAATATCCACTGTTATTATTGTTGGTTGCTGTGGAGTAGATTCCGACTCACAGCAACCCCACGTGTGCAGAAGAGAAATGTGCTCCATACGGTTCTTTAGTCTGTGACCTTTCAGGAGCAGATTGCCAGGCCTGTTTTCCAATGTGCCTCTGGGTGGGTTTGAACCACCAACCTTATGGCTAGCAGTCGAGCACTTAACCATTTGCACCACCATAAAATATCCACTAGGGGATTCGAATGATTGGGTGGGTTACTTTGCATAATCAATAGGGAAGGGGGCGGTGTTCCACGAGGATGCCACAAGGCTTTGTCTCTTCTAATATTGCCATCAACAGCTCAGGTGGATAGTAGGAAACATGGAATAACATCAGACATTTATAGGGCTTCTCTGTGGCACCCCCACGGTCTCCGACACTTCACAGGCATAGTTTCTAATCCTGACAATATCCCATTTTGCAGATGAGCGGCCCGGTTCAGAGAGGTTAAGTCATATAAAATGCACATCAATTTCATTTGCAGCTGGCACAAACTTGGGAAGCAAATTAAAACTAGTTAATGGTACATTCTAGATCCAAAGAGAGTGAGACAAGCAGGGAACAGGCTGAATCTAATGAGAGGAAACCTATTGGGGGCTGTCCGTTTCTGTGCTTGGGTTCAAAAGCATAAGCACACAAATGTAGGAAGGGGGAAACGTGAGAAGAAAAGGCCCGGGGTGTGAGTCTGCCCGTGCAGGATGAGTCACCAGTGTTATGTGTCTGCCAGAGAGGCTCATGGAATTATGATCTGCAGCAGGGGCAGACAGACGGCGGCTCAGGGAGGAGGAGAGTGGTGCTCACTCTGTGAGGAGAGGGTCACGCCTGGGGAGCTGGGTTCAGTTCTCAGACCCAAACCCTCAGAGGGGGGCAGTAGCCAGGTGGGCCCACCTGGGAGTTAGCAACCAGGAGATACACGTGAGATCAGAGCCCATGTGGAAATGTTATAAAGACACTGAGTATGTTTAAAATGAACCATGAAAGGCGGGAGAAGGAGTCAGACTGGCTGTCTTCGATGTCCTGAAGACCTTGTAGCACATGAGGACTTATTAGCCATGGCCTCACGAGTGTATAAAGTCAGGACTGATGCATAGAAGAACGGGGCATAATTTCATCCTAATTTAAAAAAAAGTTCTTCCTGACAACCACAAGAATTGTGGGAAGATAGATGGATAAAATGGAGGTAAAACTGAGCAGTGGTAAGCCCCCTGTCACTGGAGGTAATCAAGTACATGCTGTCAGGGATACATTTAGTCTTTGGTGGGCCTCTTCCTCCTGAAAATACATATATACATAAATTAAGGGTCCCTGGTGGTACAGTGGTTAAGTGCTCAGCTGCTGACCAAAAGGTTGGCAGTTCGAATCCACCAGCAACTCTTTGGGAGAAAGACTTTTGTCAAGACTACAGCCTTGGAAACCCTATTGGGGTAGTTGTACCCTGTCCCGTAGGGTAGCTATGGATGGGAATCAACTTGACAGCGCACAACTACATATATATACAGATGTGTATTTTTTTAATTGTTTTACAACTGCATTGGAATGATGACAAATATGATCCATGCTGGATTCATTTCTTTTCTTCTGATTTTAATAGAAATTAAAATGTTTTCATGGGCCCTTAAAAGTCTCACAGGCCTTAGGCACTGTGTCTGCTGGAGAAGTCGGCCCTGCGTGCTCTCGAGCTGTCGACTCACTTGGCAGGGTGCTGTAAAACAGATTCAGATCTATACACTGGTTGGAGGAGAGTTTAAGGTCAGATCCCTAAGGTCCTCCAATTCTGAGAATCCATTAGGTGGATTCTGCCCAAGAATCGAGAAGGGTCCAAGACTTGTTTTTGAGATCATTAAGGTGGATGTGTTGGGGTGAGGGGGTGGAAGTGGGAACAAGCTGTCGAACTGTGAGCATGGCATGATTCTACACTGTAGAAGGCAGGTACATGCACTTAACATCTGGGACCAAGACTACGAGACGGAGTGGAGATAAAGGACAGCAGTTCTTTTATTGGATATCCTCCTATTTCTGTCTTGTTCAAACATTTATACTTAACAAAGAACATGTATCACTGTTGTAAAATGACTAAATTAAAATACTAGCAGAAGGTCTATAAATTTTGCTTTAATTTTTATTCTGAGCGTAGGGGGTGTTAGCCCAATTCTGTGTTCTCGGTCAGATCAGGAACATTCTGTTACGATGGATGGTGCCATGATGGTGTCACTGGGCATGTTCACTGTTTCCAATGCCCAGAACAGCATGCAAGCAAACTCAGCAACACCCATTATGCAACCAAGCACTAAGATATAAAGCAGGGTCATAAAGACCCCATTCCTCAGGCCCAGCCAAACAAATCCAGAAACACACAGCTGCTTGTACCAACATCCTCACCCTGACAATCACACAAGTATTTAGGTTCGTCTCTATTTTCTAGAAGTCCATTTATTTCCCAGCTCATACGGGCTGCTAAACGTCTCTGGAGCACAAGCTCCGAACCACCCCAGCACCAGGCGCAGTAAGGAGGGTCAATACAACTCCACAGAGCAACAGTGACACACCTGTCCCCTGAGTTTTCATGCATAAAAGACACAACCTGCATGAAGATTGTCCCGATATCAGGAACTTTATTATTCTTATTGGTTTTTTTTAAATCAGTTCTGATTTCGGCACAATAAAAATCTTTGCAGGGATGAATGCTTGCAAGACAAATTCCCTCTCCGGTATAAGCTGTGAAGGCCATCAAAAGGGATGAGGAGAGAGCAACTCATAAGCAGCCCCGAACTGAAGGAAAAGAAAAATCGAAGAAGACACGTATGCCCTGGAAAAAGAAAGCAGAAAAAGAGAAGCCATGGATATGGCTTGATCCGAAATGGCAAGAGCCTGGAAACAGATCCTATCGTCTCGTATTTGCATCTATTGCCTGGAACTAAAAGAAGTCCTTTCGTGCAAACGTTCATGTACGCACAGAACTATTTACAAAGCATCCCTGTCTGCCAGGACACGTTGGGCATCTTTGTCAGGATAAAGGATGGGAGGAGAACTGGACCAAACGCTGGGAGACCATCCCAGCAATTCTCACTTGAGAAAACATCTGGGTTGTTCACATCTCTTGTGCAAAACAAACAAGTATTTTATTAAATGGTGTGTATTGTGTTCTAAGGTAGACCCCCTGGGGAGTCCAAAACAAATAAACCAGCAAGAACAAAAGCAAAACCCCCAAACTGTGTGCATGCTATTCACTTGCTACCATTTTCCCCCACAAAGGCACTGATCACTAGTCTCAAGCTTTCCTCAAGATCAACATTGCCCACTGAAGTCTTTCCAGTAAGAAATCCAAACAGGCTACAAAGAGCCCAGTGGCGTCCTCTGCACTTCTCCCCATACCCACCTTAGGCATACACCCCTGTCTAAATGCTACCCCACCCAAAGAAACCTACAAATAGCATTTGTCTGTATTTTGCTCTCCCCCCACCCCTGTCCCTCCTCTCCCAGGGCAGCCTCGCTTCCCAGTAAACCAAATGTGAGCTGTTCTCTAGCTGCACTGTAAAATCAGAATTTATTGTACATATGTTTGTGTTCCACTTAATAAAAAAACCTATATTTTAAGATAAACTTTGTTAGTAATTCATGAGGTAAGTGACTATTTATGCTAATCAGGCAGAAATATATTCTCAGGCATAATGCATTGCATAAATTTGAATGCAAAATGTTCAATTATGAAGTAAATACAGGTAATACAAATAACAAATTACCTCTAATAAAAATTATAAAAGATGTGCCTTCAAAGAGAGAGAGGCTTTAACTTACAACGGTGAATTGCTTACAGAGAAAAGAATTAATAAATGCTGAATTACTCTGATGATTATTTAGCACATAATTCACCTATTCATAACGACTCCTAGTAATCAGACTTTGTTTCACATCCTCAAATATGAAGCAAGACTGTTTCCTCAGCAATTTTACCCTTATCAGGTTATCTCGTCCGATTCTATTAATTTTCTTCCATGAATCTGCTAACAGTGATTTGTGATTTACTTACCCTGCTAACTGAAGACTGTTAAAAGGATTTATCTAACATTGGACCTGAGACTTGTGTATGCTTTATCATTTAGTAACCCTGGACAACTCTTTCTCAGATCAATTTAGTTGGTTTCATAGTGAAATTTAGTGGATAGTGGTTAGTTCTGCACCATAATATCAGTTCCTAGATAAACAAAGAGTTCAGACGCTACACTAGAAGCATCCTGTTCTATTCAGATTATACATGTCTGATTTCAACATGAGATACTTGAGTCGCTGTAACTCATAATCAGGAAAAATATATTCCTTTTAGCTTTCACTCTTTGTAACCTGGACATCAGCCTTTTTTTTTTTTTTTTCCTTTTGGCATGAAGTCATTATGTATGTACTGATGAGATCCTACAATTGTGTTTTTGATGTTAATGTTTCCCAATCTTCTACATGATTCGGCCCATGCCCTCCTCCCCTCAAAAATGCTTCTTCTATAAATATCCATTGCTTTCCGAAACTTTAATGCTACTGGTTTGAATTGGTCAATAATGACAAACACATGGTTTCTAAATTACTATATATTGTCCTACAGAGATTGCTAGAGTATATATAGCAAGGGGATATTAAGCAGTAAGAAAACACAGTTCATATTGTATTTGGATTAAGCTGGCTCCGATAGAAGTGAAATAAACCATGTTAGCAAAGAAGTCTAAAGAAATGTGGCCTGCTGTAATGGTAGAGAATCAGAAACCTGAATAGTACTAATTAAAATTAGAGTGCTCAATTGTTACAAAAGAAACACCGCTAACAGAGAACTGTCAATGTTTAGACAGCCTTGTGAATCACTAAATAATAAAGTAAAAACGACAAAAACGAGAATTAAGTTGTAAGCGTGACAGCAGTACCGCTACACATCTAAAAAATACTTCTGATCCTCTCTCTTTTCAAAAGAAAATGGGAGGTTATAAGAAACTCTGCAATAAGGGAAAGAAAAAATACCATAGCTTGACAGCAGTGTACAAAAATAAACCATAAGAATGTGCAGATAATAATACATTTAGCTGCCCAAACATGGACATTTAATTTACAGAAATGATATATAATTGCAACAATTAGGTACTCAGCTATGAATCTATATAGCATGGTCTTTGTCATTGGCAAACTTTGTTTATGAATGTTGTTTATTTATAAATGTAGCAGTTTAAGTGTTCCTGGCCAAAAATACTTTTATGAGGAGCAGGGATCTTATCACTCAGATTTTAACAAAAACGCGATGCAGAAAGGGGGAAAAAAGAAACTAGTTATCAGAAACAAAACGAATGAATTCTTCCTAAATATACTTAAATTTATATTTTACGTAAAAGATACAAGCAACAGACATTTGTGACTAATGATAAAAAAGGTCTAAAAAATTATTGCTATGGACAATGCTAAATGACATAATGTTTATATAGTTTAAGCAGTAGATTTCCTCTGAATACATGAGCTGTAATCCCTTAACTTCATTACTAGGTAAAATACTGTTAAAGAGGAGGAAAGCAAGGGGATTTTGTAAGGTTGCATAAATATTGACATAGTCTTCACTCTTGCTTCCCCAAACTGGTAATAGTTCATTCTACTTCAACAAAGTATTCCTATAAAACCAAAACTACCCTTATAAACCACTTCTCTGCAGTAATGATGAAAAGGAAACGTGTTTGTCTGGAAAACAACAAGAGTGCTGGCCTTTTAGGCTTATGATGTGCCTACAAACCTTTCTGGGATTCCCAAAAGGGAAGACTGCCACTCTCAGAGAAATTTACTCAGTCCTAGCACTCCATATAGGCGCCCTGGTGGCACGGTGGTTCCAGGGTTCAAACCCACACGCAGTGGTCTGCTTCTGTAAAGATTTACAGCCTTGGAAAGCCTATGGGACAGTTCTACTCTGCCCTCCAGGGTCACTAAGAGTCTAAATCTACTCCACAGCAGCGGGTTTTTAGATACCTAAGGTTTCATTATAAATAGTAAAGCATGCTGTACTCTGGGTGCAAGCATTCTGAAGCGCAATGTTCAAGAAGCTGGTTTAATATATGACTGAGTGTCAGAAGTCAGGTTTTCTGAGAATTACTTTCCAGATAAACAACTTTATAGCACTGCACTTAATCTTACTTACTAGGGACATCTCATTTATCACTGGATTACAAGTAACTTTAATTCTATTGATATTGCTATAAAGTCCGTTGAAAATCCAACCTGGCATTTTAAAGTGTTTGGGGTCCTATAACATGCCATTGCCTTGCAAAAGTCCCCTGCCCAAAATAGACCAAGAGCTTCCGTGCCCCTCGCCTGTTTGTCAAGGGGGACAATGAGAAAAATGCTTCCCGCATCTGCCAGCCCCTTCTTCAGCCCCATTTGCTACAAGGTCGGCTTCTCGCGCTGCAGACTAACTTTCTGTGCCCCTTTCCTCCTCCCGCATTGGGAAACCAGCTTCTTTTTACTTCATCAACGTTAACTGGACAAGGACCAATTTCAACTGACCTTTGCCGAAAGGTGGCGCTGTCGAGGTAAAAACGAACTCCGTCCAACAACAGTTTTCACTCTTCCATCCTTTCGCAGGCTTTTCAGAATATTTTTTTTATGCACCCTTCTAGCGTCTCCCCCTCCCATAAAGTAAAATAAATATGATTAACACCAAATGCATTTAATTAATTGGAGAAATCAACAGTCCCAACTTCCAAGCAGGAGGGCTATTCCTCCAAACGTTGAGCTGGCTTCGCGCACTGTTGCTTTCCCCAAATAAATCTCAGCTTTTCCGACTTGCCTATCGCTTTAAAATCTTAGAAACAAGAGTTGTTGGTTTCTTTTTTCTTTTTTGCCTCTTTGCATAAGCTTTAAAAAATCGATCTAGAAAATTCAATTAGTTATTAGCATCTGCAAGGGGGAATGGGAAGCAGCCCCCCACCCCCACCCCACCCCCACTCTGGGTTTCGGCGTTGTGGGAGAAACAGCGGTTTAAAATTTAACCCTTCGAGGGGAGCCGGTGAGGGCTGGAGTGTTGTTTTTCCTCTTGTTCCCCGCACGATCAAGCTCGAAATAATTAAGTGAAACGCAGAAGTGCAAAGGGCGCGCGGGACCCTGATAAACAGGGGTCAGGTTCTTAAGGGGGTGGGAGTCGATGAATGTGTAAGTGTGTGCGTGTGCGCGTGTGTATCTGAGAGAGAGAGAGAGAACATGAATCTCAAAGGCCAAACTGGGGCCAGAGTCGAGCCAGAGGGCTGAGCGGGGCTGACCTGGCTCTGAGCTCTCCCGGAGTTAAGTCGCAGAGGAGCTTGCTCCCCGCAAGGGCAGGCGACTCCAACCGGCAGCAAGTCCCGCGCGAAATGTCCCCAGAACAAGTTATTTTACCGCCTTTCAAGAAGAGTGCTCAACTGAGCTGGCTCCCTCCGCGGACCTCACACAACCCCGGGAGGCGCGCGGCGGGGCGAGTCCCGCGCGCAGTCCCGAACCCCCGCACCCCTGCGCGTTCTTTCGCGCACGGGCAGCCGGCAGGGGGACAAAGAGTTGGGGCGCAAGTTTGAGCTCCGGGCACAGCCGGGCTTGGGGAAGGACGATCCCCCGGGCAGACACCTGGGTGCCCAAGGGTGAGGTGGGCGGTTGAGGCCGGGGAGGAAAGTCGGGCCAATCCCTGGAGAGTGAGTGGCGAGCGAGCGGGGGCTCCGGAAAGCAGGCCTCTCTCGCGCTCCGAAGAAAAACACCATGTCCTCCCGGGTCCCCGCAGCTCCTTTGGCAAACTCATTCCCTTCCTGCAACAAACTTTGCGCCGGGCCTCTCTCCTTCGCGGCGCCGGCGGAGGCTGCGGCGCGGGAAGGGTTAAGCCAGCCCGTCCCAGCTGACAGTCAGCTGATTGGGCCCTGATTGACAGCTCCGAAAAGTTTCCTTGTTTCTATACTATTATGCTAATCGCGGCGCTCTCGCCACCTCCCATTGGCCTGGAGTGCCAGTCAATTTCCCATTTGGGCCTGACGTCACAACTGCTATAAAACTCCGCAATTGCTTTAAACTCTTCTTGCTGGATCAGAGGCTTTAAAATCTTTTTTCATCTTCGAGATGTAGCTCGGGCTGCTCGTCGGCTCGGCCTGTCACCCCCCCCACCCCCACTTTGCTCTCTGCTTCGCCTTTCTCCAGGACTTCACTATTTTGCTTTAAAAAAAGGAAAAAAAAAAAAAAAGAACTAAACTCCCCCCTCCCTCTCCTCCAGCCCGGCTGCACCTCTGTCTTGCACTTTGCACGGAGGGAGAAGGAGAGAGAGCGAGAGAGGAAAGAAAAATAAATAAAAAGAGCCAGGCAGAAGAGGAGGCGAGCAGCATGAAGTGTTAACTCCCCCGTGCCAAGACCCGCGCAGCCCGGACAGCCGCCCGCCCGCCGCGCCTCCAGCCCCGAGCGGCCGACGCGCGCCCCGCCTGCAGCCCGGCCCGGTGAGGCGAGCCCTCCTTATGCAAAGCGCGCAGCGGAGCGGCGAGCGGGGGACGCCGCGCACCCAGCCAGGCTCCTCCAGCTTCGCCGCCGCTGCCACCGCCACCGCCCGCGGAGGACCTTCCCGAGCCTGAAGCCGCCGGCTCGGCGCGCACGGAGGCTAGCAGGCGAGGAGGGGCCGGGGCGAGCAAGCGAGCGAGCACATTGGCGTGAGCAGGGGGGAAGGAGGGCGGGCGCGGGCAGGGCGGGGGGTGTGTGCGCGCTCGGAGGTTTCGGGCCAGCCACCGCCGCGCGAGCTAGAAGCGCCCCAGCCCGGCAAGCTGGCTCACCCGCTGGCCACCCAGCACAGCCCGCTGGCCCCTCTCCTGCAGCCCATCTGGCGGAGCGGCGGCGGCGGCGGCGGCAGGAGAATGGCATCAGAACTGGCAATGAGCAACTCCGACCTGCCCACCAGTCCCCTGGCCATGGAATATGTTAATGACTTCGATCTGATGAAGTTTGAAGTGAAAAAGGAGCCGGTGGAGACCGACCGCATCATCAGCCAGTGCGGCCGTCTCATCGCCGGGGGCTCGCTGTCCTCCACCCCCATGAGCACGCCGTGCAGCTCGGTGCCCCCTTCCCCCAGCTTCTCCGCGCCCAGCCCGGGCTCGGGCAGCGAGCAGAAGGCGCACCTGGAAGACTACTACTGGATGACCGGCTATCCGCAGCAGCTGAACCCCGAGGCGCTGGGCTTCAGCCCCGAGGACGCAGTCGAGGCGCTCATCAGCAACAGCCACCAGCTCCAGGGCGGCTTCGATGGCTACGCGCGAGGGGCGCAGCAGCTGGCCGCGGCGGCCGGGGCCAGCGCCGGCGCCTCCCTGGGCGGCAGCGGCGAGGAGATGGGCCCCGCTGCCGCCGTGGTGTCCGCCGTGATCGCCGCGGCCGCAGCGCAGAGCGGCGCGGGCCCGCATTACCACCACCACCACCACCACGCCACCGGCCACCACCACCACCCGACGGCCGGCGCGCCCGGGGCCGCGGGCAGCGCGTCCGCCTCGGCCGGCGGCGCGGGCGGCGGTGGCCAGGCCAGCGCCGGGGGCGGCGGCGGCGGCGGAGGCGGAGGCGGCGGGGGCGCGGCGGGGGCGGGGGCCGCCCTGCACCCGCACCACGCAGCCGGCGGCCTGCACTTCGACGACCGCTTCTCCGACGAGCAGCTGGTGACCATGTCGGTGCGCGAGCTGAACCGGCAGCTGCGCGGGGTCAGCAAGGAGGAGGTGATCCGGCTGAAGCAGAAGAGGCGGACCCTGAAAAACCGCGGCTATGCCCAGTCCTGCCGCTTCAAGAGGGTGCAGCAGAGACACGTCCTGGAGTCCGAGAAGAACCAGCTGCTGCAGCAGGTCGACCACCTCAAGCAGGAGATCTCCAGGCTGATGCGCGAGAGGGACGCGTACAAGGAGAAATACGAGAAGTTGGTGAGCAGCGGCTTCCGAGAAAACGGCTCCAGCAGCGACAACCCGTCCTCTCCCGAGTTTTTCATGTGAGTCTGACACGCGATCCCAGCTAGCCACATTGATAAGTGCTCCGTGGGGGTCCGGCTCGGGTGTGGGCTTGCTATTTCCAGAGCCACGCTCGCCACCACCTCGCCCCCTCCCCTACTGAATTTGCCCCCCCTTTGCCCCCTACACACATACACACGCACAGCCACGCACGCACACGCACACACACGCACGCGACCCTATCCTGAGTTTGTGGTGGTGGCTGTTTTGAGTTGGGGAGGGAGTGGGTGTCTGGCTCATGGATTGCCACACTGAAATTCTCCATAATTTGCTAGCTTGATTTTTTTTACACCCCCTCCCCCGGACTTGCACAATGTTCAAAGATCTCAGCAGAGTTCTTCGTGTGAAACATTACTCACCTTTGAAGCCTGCATCATTCACCTATATTTTTTCTTTTTCAGTTCATGAACTGGTGTTCATTTTCTGTGTGTGTGTTACTCTGTTTGGATTTTTTTTTTTTTTTTGGAGCTTGCTGTGTTGCCCCTTTTTCCCATCCTTCACCACCCACACCCCCTCCCCCTCCATCTCCTCCTAGATAAAAGGAAAAAAAAAAGCAAAGGTTTTTTTTTTTTTTCTTCTTCTGAGTTCTTCATGTGAGATTGAGCTTGCAAAGGAAAAAAAAAATGTGAAACGTTATATAGACTTGCAGCGTGCTGAGTTCCATCGGGTTTTTTTTTTTTTAGCATTGTTATGCTAAAATAGAAAGAAAAAAATATCCTCATGAACCTGCCACAATCAAGCTTGCATCAACCTTCTGGGTGTGACTTGTGAGTTTTGGCCTTAGGATGCCAAATCTGAGAGTTTAGTCTGTCATTTAAAAAAAAAAACAAAAAAAACTCATTCTCATCTCATGCATTATTATGCTTGCTACTTTGTCTTAGCAACAATGAACTAAACTGTTTCAAAGACTTTATGGAAAAGAGACATTATATTAATAAAAAAAAAAAAGCCTGCATGCTGGCCATGTATGGTATAATTATTTTTTTCTTTGTTTTTTTTTCCTTTTGGCTTGGAAATGGATGTTCAAAGACTTATGGCATGGTATTCATACTTTTGTTTTATTGCCTCATGACTTTTTTGAGTTCAGAACAAAAAAGTGCAACCCTAGAGCCTTCTTCCCATGAAAGTTTGCATCTGCTCCAAAACTGCTTTGAGCTACTCAGAAGTTCAGCCTCCCATTGTAAATGCACTGAGGCATCCCCTGTCAAAGATGCCAGAATGGGTTAAACATTTAACATGGCGAAATCAAAGAACTCTTAATTAATGGGTTTTTTTTAATAAGAATGACACCCTATTTTGGGGACTAAAATTGTGCTGTTGCCTAAAGCAGTCTAAAATTTATTTTTAAAAAGAAAACCTGCCCCGTTATTTTTGGTTTGTTTTATTTTTATTATTATTATTAATTTTTTTTTTTTTTTTTTTGCTTTTGGTCATTGTCAAATACGGAATGCTATGGGTTTCTAGTATATAATTTAATTCTAGTTTTTAATAATCTGTTAGCTCAGTTAAAATGTATGCTACAGATAAAGGAATGTTATAGATAAATTTGGAAGAGTTAGGTCTGTTTAGCTGTAGATTTTTTAAAAGATTGGTGCACTCAATTGTTTACTGTTGTGATGTTAAGGGGGGTAGAGTTTGCAAGGGGACTGTTTAAAAAAAAGTAGCTTATACAGCATGTGCTTGCAACTTAAATATAAGTTGGGTATGTGTAGTCTTTGCTATACCACTGACTGTATTGAAAACCAAAGTATTAAAAGGGGAATCACCCTGTTTATATCTGTAGGGGTATTTTACATTCAAAATGTATGTTTTTTTTTTGTTTTTTTTTTCAAAATTAAAGTATTTGGGACTGAATTGCACTAAGATATAACCTGCAAGCATATAATACAAAAAAATGGCAAAACTGTTTAGAACGCTAATAAAATTTATGCAGTTATAAAAATGGCATTACTGCACAGTTTTAAGATGATGCAGATTTTTTTACAGTTGTATTGTGGTGCAGAACTGGATTTTCTGTAACTTAAAAAAAAAATCCACAGTTTTAAAGGCAATAATCAGTAAATGTTATTTTCAGGGACTGACATCCTGTCTTTACAAAAAAAAAAAAAAATGAAAAGTAAATCTTACCACAATAAATATAAAAAAATCTTGTCAGTTATTTTTCTTTTACATATTTTGCTGTGCAAAATTGTTTTATATCTTGAGTTACTAACTAACCACGCGTGATGTTCCTATGTGCTTTTCTTTCATTTTCAATTCTGGTTATATCAAGAGAAAGAATAATCTACAATAATAAACTGCATTTTTTTTTTTTTTGGATTCTGTACTCAGTTTCTTAGCGTACAGTTTAACTGGGTCCAACAATCGCATTCCAAGTGTAAACCATCCTTTCTCTCCAGGAGGAAAAGGGAGGACCTAATTCAGGGTGAAGCGTAGGCTGTTTTGTGAGGTGGGGAGGCTGGCCTTTTTTAGTAATTAGCAATATTTAATATAGTTGTAAATTAGGACCTCTCAATTTTTTCCCCCCCGAAGTTTTCAGTTTCCAAATGAGTTGAACCGTCATTGCCCTCTGGTGAAATAAACAGAGGAACTGGGCCTTCTCGATATCGCCCTAAGCTTCTGCTACAGAAGCACGCCCATCTAGAAAGAAAGCCATGAGAGAGGAAAATACAGCAAGCACATCAGAGCTGGCTGGGGCAAATATGCATTTAATGGGACAGATAAACAATTTTTGCCTTTTTGGTTACAATCGATTATTTTGCCTTCTTCCTTTACACACTGTGATTTTCTTGTTAGCAAGGCCTGACGAGGTTTAACATAAACACTTTGGACAAATCAAAGTTGTGTTTTTTGTTTTTTTTTAAAACTTTGTAGGTCACTTGTCTTAAATAGGAAAAAGAAAATCCACCCTCACTTAGATATAACTCCAAGTACATATCTGGTTGTAACTGTGTTAGCAAATCATATATCTCTGTGAACATTTAGTGGAGGGCTTCTGTACTTACAGAGAAGCTGGTAACGATTTCAGAGTGCTTCAGCCCCAGATACATAAGTAGAAAATAATGTCTTCGTGGAATATATTCTATGCTTTGATTTATTGATATTTACCCCAAAATTGGCTGTGCATGGGGGCTAACTAGATCATTTGGAAAGCCTTGAGTTGCCTTCACTAACAGGACTTCCAAGCATTGACCTATTTTAAAATGACACAAATCCATGCAACTAAGGTTACAAATTCCTGCAGTTTACAGTTAGTCAGCTTCCCCTAGAATGCTAATAGGAATGTTAGACAAAGCCAGCACTGTCTTGAAAATATAGCCAAACGTGATTTTTTTTTTTTTTTTGGCTTTTTAAAAAAAAAAAAAATAAAGATAATATTGCAACGCTAAACGAAGGCCTTATTTTGAAGAAAACAGGTTGTGCTTGGTGCTGATGAGTTCTGGCCAGTTTATCATCTTGTCTTCCTTCCGCTTTTTCACAGAACCCGAAGACAGTGTACATACCCTCCACAGGCTGACCTTCCTTTCTGTGCCAGTTCGGATAATGGCTCCTGACTCCACACTTAATTTTCCTTAACCGAAGTCTTAATTGTAAACCTACGTCTGTGTGCTGGAAGTTAGCTGTCCTCTGCTTCAGAGATGTTTTCCCTCCTCTGATCACAGCTAGGAGATGCATAGTCTCCCCCTGAAGAAACAGAAAAGAAGAAATCACTTGTAAAAAGCTCAGTATCAGATGAAAAAAATTTAGGCAAACACATTCTCAAAATAAAAGTGACATTCAGGACTCACATCTTGTAGCTGTCGCATGAGGAATAGGGCTTGTACTGAGGGAAAAATACAGTTGTGCAGCAATTAAGCATTTTGATAGGAAGCTACAAGGCAATTTAGTACTAATTGAACAGGTTTGGGCCCCATCACATGAGAAGGCAAAGTGGAGAAGTGCTGGCAAAAATGGGTTTTTAGTGGCTGGCTTTAAGAGATGGTTAGAATAACCCCTGGTGAAAGGCATTTTGAGAAATAACGATTAGTAAAAACTTTGGAGTTTGACTCGCGGACCAATAAATGCATGCTTTTTTACGAAGAAATCCTAAATCCTGCATAGATGCCATTCATTACAAATAAGTCTCTAAATTAAACAAAGAAATCATATAAGTAAATCTAGCTTTCCCTTTACACCGATTTGAGTCTTTGTCTAAATAGTGTTAAAATTCCTTTCATTCCAGTTACAGAACTGAGCCCCCTCGCGAGTGGCGTCATCAGTGGGATACGCACATTTTGGAAGCCCCAGCAACGTGTACTTACCAGTGTGTTCACAAAGTGAAATTTATGTGAGAGCTGTACATTAAAAAATAGATTAGTATTATTAGTGGAGAACAGCCTACCTGACCCCTCTGTTCAGTCTCCTTTTAAAAGAAAAATTACTGTGTTAGAGAAGAAGGTGATTAAATGTATAACCTCCAGACTAATTAACCATGGCTCTTGTCTGAGGGTCTTAAATTCAGACGCATAGGAAAGTGAACTCCTGCTTCCAGCTTTACAATTTGCACAACTGCATAGGTGTGATTGGTTTTCAACCTGTAATATTCGTTTTACAAATCCACTGAAATGACAAATTTATATATATATATATATATGTGAAGGAAAGTTCCCGTAAGATAACAGTTAGTACTTTCAAAGCATATGTAGATGTGCACACTCTAAATAGTACTTTTTCATGCTTCATTATTTCTCTGGCAGATAATTTTACTGAGAAGAAAAAAGTATCAGACTCCCCCTCCCCAAACAGATGTCACCGGCAGAAGCTTTAGCTGAGCCTGAACACCCTGAGTTTCTCCTAGGCCCCAGATAGCACTGTTTTTATTAGTTAAGTCAAACGTGTTCATTAATCAGATGTAGCTGTAAATGAAAACAGTGTGTGGCAAAATACAAAGTTAAATACACACCCTTGTGTGTGCTTTTTTTATTTTTTTCCATTTTCTGCTCCCAAGCACTCACAAAACCACCTCCCTTTAATTTCCGTGCTTCTTGCATGCTTCCTTGTTCAAAAAACCATGTAATAATTGTTTACAATGTATTTCACACAGGAATATATTGACACCAAATAAGCAGAGGTCCTACTTCCTGATCTCAGAGAGGAAATGATGTCTAGATATCAGATCTATCTGCTGCAACACCAGCACCATCTGGGCCCCCTTTAAACACACGCATCCCAATGGTAACCAAACCCGTTGCCATCAAGTCGATTCTGACTCATAGTGACCCTAGAGGACAGAGTAGAACTGCCCCATAGGATTTCCAAGGCTGGAATCCTTACAGAAGCAGACTGCCAAGTCTTTCTCCCTCAGAGCAGCTTGTGGGCTCGAACAGCTGACCTTTCGTGGTCTTAACCTCTGCATCACCAGGGCTCCTTCCCCAATGGCAAATGATCCATCTATTACTGAACCCATAATGCTCCTTCTGCCTTTACCCCTGTGTTTTTTTTTTTTTAATTTAGTGTGATCATTCTAGATACTTACATTCTCAAATTGAACCTCCTCTTGCTATTCCACCAGCTTTACTGCTGAAAGAGGGTGAGTAGTAGCCACCCTCACAAACATGGCACGCAGCTGTCTACGTCGCTGCATTCCCGAGATTTCCTTGTCCAAATAACTGACGTTTCTTATGACACATTGGATGGTTCCCGAGTACATTGGAGGCTTTTGCTGTGGCTGCTGCTGTTGTTTATGTTCAGACTAACTTCCGTATTCACACATGCTAAGCTTTATGAAATGTGCTCCTCGGGTAGGCGAGGCCAATCGATGTATCTAAAAGTCTGCATCTCACACGGGTATCTCTATTTCTTGTTTGTCGGTAGTTAAAGACTGAGACAGGTTGGAAGACGAAAATAAGTGAGTGACAACCTTCAGCCGTCTGATTTCCCGATTTCTGTGCTAGTTAAAAAGAAAAAACACACAACCAAGCTCAGGCCTTCCCTCTCCTAGAATAAACGTACAGTAAGGGGGGAATAGCAAGTGAGGCTCACCAGCTTCGGATTGCTGATTTGCATATCTCCCCACTGAAAGTCACTTTCATTTAATTTTTTAAAAAAAATAATTTGGCCCGTCCTTCGAAGAAATCAATGTGTTAGTTTTTTGGGAAGCTTTATCTGCAGTGATAAGCGATCCCTTTAACCCCCTCTGATTATACCTCAGGATCCTGAATGAATACGGCAGGGTCCATGCTTCCCTTGCTGCTTGCAGGCAAATAAGAAAACTCCAGAGTCTGTCTCCACTCTTAGTCCATCCTCAATCTAAAACAGATGTCCGAGGGCCAAGGCAAGGCATACAGTGGCCACAAGGGAGGTGGACCAAGGACCAGCATGGAGAACCTGGATCTGCACGTTTGTTTTTGCACTGTCGAGAAACAGAGCAGGGGCCTTAATCCACCTTCTGATACCACTGCTTTTTGATATAAATCTCCAAAATGCAGACATCAAACAGCCCCAGAAAAGGGGAATTCTGTTCAAGGGTTGCTCTGCCCCACTCCTGAACAAACCCAGCTCTGTCTGGCATTTTGCTCTAGTGGGGGCAGGAACAGGGTGAGAGATTTCCAGGCTCCCAGGCTGCCTCCTAATGGTTAGGGCATAAAGGAGTACAGTCCTCCAGCGTGGTGGCAGCATCTTTACCCTTTAGAGAGAAAACAAAAACCTAAAAGATGGCTCTGCCTGAAGGCGTAGCGGAACCCATGCTCCCCATTCCCTGCACTGGCTATAGGATGTGAGACGTGGGATTCAAGAGGGTGGTGAGGAGGCCTTCCGAGGCAAGGTGGGGGAGGCCAGTCCAAGGAATGAGCCCAGCTTCCAGCCCGAATGTCACCTACCCACTGGCAAAGTCAGACCCAGGGGACACAGAGGCCAGGTGCAAACCAGGGCTTTCTGATGCTCATTCTTTAAAATACGTCCCCGTGTGATTTCTTTTTGCAAACAGTTTTAAGGAATTGTAGGAGACAAACCCAGATTTAGAGATCTGAGGAAAGCGTCAATGTTTTAACTTTTGAGTATTTATAAATATATGAAACTGTGGTTTTATGGTGATATTTTGGGCCAATCAGAGATACTATGCCAGTATTTATATGGCCAGCTCAGTAGTTGTGTGTGTGTGTGTTTAATCACTACAGATTTTTATCGTCTGATTTTGAAAGGCCTTTGTGTGTTTTCCGTAAGTTTTCCTAAAAAGGCTGACATAGGAAAAGCATATCAACAGCACACAGAAATCAGATCTTTAGAGGAATGTGCCTCTCACTCAGTTGGACAGTTTTAAGAATATCACCCTTAAAACCGGGAACTCACAAAATACATTTTCCATAGAGAGGCTATGATTGGAATGCACACTTCCTTACCCGGATCATAAAGGATCCCACACTGAGCACCTCTTCTCCTGCTCAACAAAATTCATATTCTTTTCCTGCCTTTTTTGTTAAATAACAACTTTCCCCATAATTTGGACTTGGGATTGCAAGATCACATTCTTCCCTTCATCCCCGATTTATCTTGGATCTTTAGTTACAATTAAAAAGGGGCATTAATTCAAGAAGGGAGGATGAGGGAGGGGTGTCTGCGGAGTCTTGGGAAGAGGGGGGAGAAGAGAGGACATACATAGTTCTCATGTATCTGTCCCCACGCCCATCAGCCCGGCCCAGGCCAGGCCTGGGCGTGCGCTCCATAGCTGGGGTAGTTCTGAGTTTCTCTTTCTAAATATTTCGATCACCAACCTTGCCTCTTTCCAGGCTAAGGTTCCAAAGAGCAGTTTTGCTGGTGGCTGGTTCCACGGGGTCAGGAAACAAGGGAGGCTACAGCTTTATAGGACTGGGAGGAATGAAAGCTGCTGCTCTGAGAATCCCCAGCAAGGAAGGCTGGGAAGGGAACCCTGGCCTGAAAAATTGGGTTCGGGGTGTATGTACCCTTTTTGCAACCACAACTTGCCCTGATTCTAACTGACCTCATCAACATCTGGGGGCCTGCAGAAGTGGATTTCTGGACTACTCTGTGGGTTCTCCAGAAGCAAAGCAGGCCTGAGAATCCCAGGACAGCAGACACCCCGAACTAGGCCCAGCCCAGCAGAGGAGAAGGAGCCAGTGTGCATAGGCTAGGAAGAGTATTACTAACAGAGACCAACCTTGGCTTATGACCCCCAGTCTCAGGGGGTCTCCAGGTTGCCCCCAGGGCCCCCACTTCCCACCAGGAAGGCTCTGTTGGCAGGGTGACTGACAAGCCACCTACACACCCTGAGCTCACAATGGATTTGTAGAAACAATGGTGAGGTCCTTATCACAGGGCCTCAGCCCCTTACCAAGTGACCCCAGTCTCATTTCTGCATTCTCCCCATAATTTCCAGCCCCCTTGCTCCCATGCCTGGTCACCCAGGGCCATCAGAGAGACACAGGGATCACTGCTCTCAGGCCAGAGGGCCATGGAAGCTGAAGCCCTGGACCCAATAAGTCACCCCTGCCCTGGTTTGTGACCTTCCCTGAGCAGACCTAGGCGAGGAGGGGGAGGAGGTCTGGGGAGCTGCCCAGGAGAAGAGCCCGGAGGTGGTTCAGGAATGTTGCTGGCAGGAGCTTCTGGTGGCAGGGGTCTTGAAGCCTGGAATGAAGGAGATGAAGGCAGGAAGGATGCTGAGGATGTCTCCTCCCCAACTTCCAAGCACGGGGACACCCGACCTTCCACCTCTGCCCGCTTCCTATATACCCGCGCTCTGCGGGGCCCAGGGGCTCTGGAAATCGCTGCGCTGGGCTCAGTGGCTGAAGCTGAGTGGGCCTGGGTGCGCTCGGCACTCTCTGGGGTCCCCCGGGTCGCCCCGGCCAGGCACGCGGCAGGTGCAGACTGGCAGGAGGCCGGGACAGTGGGGGCGGGTCCGGCGGCTTCCAAAGGCCACGGGGACGTCCTGTGTGCTCGGCCCAAGGAGGTCAGCGCACTAAGGGAGGAGCGCCACGCGGCGCCCCTTGGAGATGCCCGAGACGCTGCTGGGCGCGCGGGGGCGCTCACAGCGGCCACACCCAGTGCGCCTCAGTCTCAGGGCCCACCCGGGAGCCCGCGCCCCTGCAGGGGGCTCGGATTTGCATTGAAATTTGGTTTAAGTTTTCCAAAAGGAGTGCCGTGGCCAAAGTGGAGCTGAAGTTCGGTGCTCCTGGGTGGGCGCAGAGAGGGAAGGAGCCGGATTCGGCCGTAGAAGGCTCCGCCCTTCACCTTGGGACCCCCTCCCCCCATACTCACCCACCTACCGGAGAGCGGCTCTGGGAGCCTTCTGAGAAAAAGGGTAACGAACTCCCGGCCAGTTGATTTTTTTCTCTACTAATTTTCCAGATCCATCTTTACCTGCTTTTTTTTTTTTTAGGGCCCTCAGTTTTTGAGATTCTCGAACATGGAGTAGCAACTATCATTGCACCTTCTTAGATAAATCTCCTGTTTTTTTCTGTGGGAAGGATTCACTGGTAGACAGATAAATATGTTCAAGCTTAAACAATGATTTTAGCATGAGACACTTTTACACTGTCAGATGAAAAAAAAATCTCATTCTAAGATTAAATCTGTTAAAAGATGATATTTGTGTCTTTCCATTTTCAGGCAATGAATCCAACATATTCTTTAATCAGCCTTTTTTTTTTTTTCTTTTTGTGGAACCCTTTAAAGCAAGACATTGTAGAGGGGGAAAGCTATTAAAAGATACATCTGTAGTTTCCACTTTACGAAATAAAAAGGATCACAGGCGCAGAGTCAATCATTCTACTCTGTATTTTGGTAGGCATGAGTAGAACCTTGGCCAAAATGTCTGTCTGAGAGTAATCTTACCATATAAAAGACAGGTAAACTCCCTTTGCCAGACTCTGTGTGACCTGGGGCAGTGCGGAAACACGCACACCATCTCCCACACGCTTTCGTGAGGGCAGTGTCCGTGTTACTTCACTGCACTGTAAGGAGTCCTTTTAAAATCTTCCCTGGAACATCAGCGTGCAGTCCTCTGCTATTTAAAAAATACTGTTTAATCGTTAAGTAAACAGATCAAGTATGAGAGGCTCTGCTGTCAGATATCTGGCTTGGATCACACCATCATGGTTCAGCTCCAGAATCTCCTCTCCCACTCCCCTGCGAGACCCCCTTGCCCTGTCAGCCTCCCTTAGCGACTAGTCAGGGTGAAGGTGATGAGAACAGAAACCGCCATGGTTTCTGGGCTCTGTTCAGGTGTGCAAACACAATCGCTCTGTCTACCCCCTTTTGAAAGCAAATGCGCTGCTCACAGGATGGGTTTTCCAGGTGGCCAGAGAGTAGAGGTCATCTTGAGGAAAATGACACCAGTGATCTAAAAAGGACATCTACTTTATGAGATTTCAGGAAAGATGGCAGATATCGCATGTAATGAGGCCCGATTCTTTTCCTCCAAAAATAACGGAGACTATCAACGGACGGTTAGGAAGGTAAAGGGGCATTTTGCAAAGCCAATTACGGCTTTGTAATATTTTTCTAAAATTGAAAAATGCCTCACAAGTATACGAGACCATGTAAATGTCCCTTGTAGAAGCTTAATGGGTGTTTGCAACACCTCAAAGCAATAACAAAAATATTCTTCCCACAATCTTTTAAGCTTTTCAACTCTATCCACTTTCATTTGTAAACGAATCCATTGCTTCTAAAGATTAAAAAAAAAAAAAAGTAACTTTATTTGGAAATCTTTTTTTTCCCTGTAAGATTAGCGTCTGAACTTCAAATCTAGAACAATTGATGTTACCAATACACTTCCATGTTTTATAATTTTAGTATATTTTTTTGTTTCTTTTTTGGCTTAGAAATGATATGTTTGGCAAGAGATTAATGTATACTAAGATACCCTGGTGGCGCAGTGGTTAAGTGCTCAGCTGCTAACTGAAAAGTCTCCGGTTCAAACCCACCTGCTGCTTCACGGAAGAAAGATGTGGTAGTTTGCTTCCGTAAAGATTACAGCCTTGGAAACCCTATGAGGCATCTACTCTGTCCTATAGGGTCTCTATGAGTTGGAATTGACTTGATAACAATGGGTTGGTTTTTGGTTTTAATACATGAGGAAGAGTAGTTTATAACTTCAGGTTTTAAAAACATTTCTGACATGACACATGAATCAAGGAGGCACTTGATGTATCTGGGGCAGCTCTGACACAAACAAGGGTACACACTTGTTTGAGTGTTTACGGGGAATAGTCACATCATTTAGAAAATGGGCATTTGAAATGATCAGAGAGTTACAATGAATGAAAATTTAAGAAAAGAGTCTATGTTCAATTACAGTAGACTACAGGTTTCAGCAGGTACATGCGTATAGTCAGTTTATTCACACCAGTATAAGGAAATGCAAATAAAATTGTGGGGGACTAGAGGAAAAATAACTGAATATCCACATTGGGAAAAAAATTAGATTCACTTACTAGTGTATCACCGTTATTGTACACAGATTTACTGTAACCATGTTCAATGTTTTAAATTAGATTTTAAATATATTTTGACAGTCTGAACTTGTATAGTGTGACTAACTATAGGGAGAAATGACAGGTCCACTTTGTTATTAAACTGCTGTCTGGAAAATATTGGACTCTGTACAGTAAATGATAATTATTTTGCCACTTACATTAGTACAGCTAATAGCAATAAGGGTTTTTTGAACCATAGAAAGCTAACTACTTTGCATTACTGTGCTTTGTTATTCACTGTGAAGCTAGAAGACTTCTTTTTTTTTTTTTTTAAAGCAACCTCATTTTCATATCAGCGTTCTAAGCACTCCCTGCTACTAATTCAAACAGAGAGGGTGTTAATAAATAAAGGAGTGGTATCTAAATGGTTCTATTTTGTTAAGAGAACATTTGCAGTTAAGGTCAGCAATGCCCGCAGACTAGTTCCCAACAACCGAGGAGGAGGAAGATGGAAGAGAAAGTGTCCTAGTAAATCGCCAGGGAAAGCTGGGCCAGTTTCATTCTCTGAGGGATGGGGAGTCTGCAAACACTTGGGAGACACCAAGCAGAGATGATTCAAATTCTGTGAACCCGGAATCACTTGGTTCTCTTAAAGCCTAGTACAGCTTCAGAGATGATCCAGGCTTCCAGGCTCAGGGGTTTATCCTATCTCAGCTCCCTGGTGGAGGAGCAAGAGCCGAGAGGAAGTAACCTTGCATTCCACGCTATTCCCTTCCATGTGCACCCCTCCCCTGGCAGGGCTGAGGCCATGATGCAAAAGCAATTGGAAGAAAATAACTCACCTTCGGGTCTAATGCTGCCCTTCTCGTACGTAGACAGTTAGGCTGCCATTAACATAACTGTCCTTGAAACACTCATCGTGGTTATTAATTACCCTTTGTTTATTTTAATATATTTACAAAATCAGGTACCCAAGGGAATCCTCTGCATCAGTGATGTGAAAAATCCTGTTGCCCGAAGTCAAAGAGGTACATCTTGATTTTTTATTTGCATGTGCTTGTTTGAGTGGGTTTTCCAGGAGGGGGAACCAAGCCAGGCATGCTGCTAATTCTTTAGGGGTGAAAAGCCTTCATTTGGTAGTTTTCGGATTTGGGTTTCATGTGTAACGTGGCCGCTGCTACTAGCTGCTGAAGAGGTGGGGTGCGCGCACGGTATGTGAGAACCACCACACATTTATTTCCTGCATTTCCTAGTATAGGGGTAGGGTATAGAGTAGCTCATCCAGTTTGTGTAGATCTCAGATCTTCAGCCTTATCTGAGAGCTGGTCCCTCTTGCTTGAATGTCGACAACTTGGGTGAATCCGTGCAACTAATCCATAGCCCTTGGCCGGCGCTACCTGGGCCTTGTAAACATTCCAAACTCACAGCCTCTTATAATTCACTCCATATTCACATTTGGAAAATTTAGTACACTTTCAAAGCACAGTGTGCCCCCTCCTGCCCCCAAATGTGACTTTGGAGTCTCTCCCCCACTTCAGTTGTAGGCAAAAGAGTAGAGGACAAGACAGGAGAGAGGCAGAAATCTGATTTTCATCCACCCTCCCCCCTCAAAAAAAAAAGAAAAAGAAATTCAGCCATTTAAATGGGTTTTCAATTACGAGTATCCCAGTGTGAATTTAATTATGAATCCTTTTCATTTGGAGAGCTAGATTAACACCCTTATGCCAATAATTATTTAGTGTCATAGTTTTATGTATTCTTGTTACCTCTTTCTTGGCTAATGGAACTAAGTTTGATTTTTTTATTAATATTTTTGCTTGCTAAGAAATTTGCATGAAATGTATATTTTTTGGTTTCTAGAGAAACTGAAGGGGGCAAAAGTCACACTGTCAAATACTACTCTTTGCAAAGAAGGCACTTTAAGATGCCAGTGAACTGAGAGTGTTAGAAAACACAACCTCACTTTTTCCCACTGCTCAAAGCTAGTATCTAATTACATACTTCTGCACACTGCTATTATGAGGGTCTTACTTTGAATGACTGGACTGTGAGTATTTAACATGATTTCTTTCCTAGCCTCAAACAAAATTAACATTTTCTTTAATAATTCCCATACATAGATTTTAACTCAGTGTATACCTTTGGGGTTATTTTGTGCGTCTGTATGTGCATGCCATTCCAGTACTTTCCTTCTTTCTTATCCCTGTGTCTATAGCTGCAACTTGAAAACCACCTATTAAATATGATGATCTAAGTCCACCTGCAGGTTTTGTTACATTGAAACCCATCCATTTTGAGCAAAGAGTTAATGAACTTTTAAGGCAAGGTTCACCCTGGTCCTGACCCCCCTGGTAATATTTCATATAAGGTTACGGGTGGGAGAGAAATCAAATTTCAGCTGTGAACATGATTGACAGGTGAGAGCAAGGAAGAGAAAGGCATTTGGTCAGATGGGGAGTTTGGGGAAAAGGAGGGCAATTCCTTGAAGTTGTTCTGTGATATTAGATATTATAAGCTGATATATGAAAAGCTCAATACTTGATACTCTCGGGAGAGTGACTTAGTTTATTTTCAGAAAGTCACTTTGGCTAAGAGATTTTAGTAGAGGAAGCCAAAAGTGGTGAGCTTTCCACTCTCTTGCTAATTTCAACTATGTATCACTTTGTGGCTTATTTCTGGCCCTTTTCTAGGCTAGGGTATAAGAATTAAATCATAAGCCATTTGGGGAGCCATTTAATTGCCTTTCATTTATTCTCAGAAATACAGTCCAGATTATATTGATTCTTGGGCATATTACAAAATATTCATCCCAAGTGATATCTCAGAAAAGACGAAATTCTCCACTTCTGCAATGTCTCTTGACCCTGACTAACATTTTCCATTAGCGCACGTTACAGCTTAACGTATACAGATCCACCAGAATGCACGGTTTGCCAAGGGTGTGCTTCTAAAGAGAGGTCTTCTAACACGCAGGTTAACGTAGTCAACAATCTCACGTGCTTGTACGCCTTTTATGCCTGTCACCCAATCTGGCATTGGATGTAAACTTTCCCATAGTATTGGCGTCACTGGGTAAAAGTGTGATGTCAGCATCGTGTCCATGGGAAGAACTGATGGTGTCACTTGACCCTAATGCTAATGATGCTTTTGAATTAGCCTTGGAAGCTGTCTCTTAGCTTGAACTGTCAGAAAGAAGTTAACGCAATTACCCCCAGTTTGCACCAAAGATGAAAGTAGGCCTTCGAAACGCGTTCTTTCGTCTTACGTGCTGAAAGATTGATCCGGAAGGTGATGGGGGACCTTAGCCTGCTCATGCCTGTGCTCTGCCCATTTCAGATGTTCCTGACATTGGCTAAGACACCTCCGGATGCAACCAAGCCTTACAGAACTGCCTCGGGGCAGGGCAGGTGGGATAAACACATAGGGGAGAGGCCCCATTGGGGCTTTCCTGTCACCTATGGGAGAAGCTGATGGAACTTGTATATACAGCACCTCTGTATATTTTTCTTTCCTAGTCTTACAACTAGCTGAGTGGACATGTTTTATCCTGACTGTACTTATACAGATGATATAAATTCAAAAAATTGTTAAATGTAGGGAAGGCTTTATTATTTTATAAACGGGGGTAGAACAGACAAGCAAACAAAAATACACCCAGTAAAACTACTCGGAAGTCCTCCTTCTCCTTCGCATAGCTCTTCTCCGCCTGCGTTGCCCGTAATCATCCACAGACAAAATGCATCCGTGGTTTGCCAACGCCCAGTGTCAAGTGGGTGCCTTCGCACGGAGCATGTGGCTGTTGAGCTCAAGTGTAAAATTAAAGTTGTCGTAACCATGTTTCCCTTGCAGAGCCCACCACAATACTTCAACTGAAATGGTGAATCACGTGTTCCCATGCAAAGGACACGTGAAAACACAGACAGTAAGTTCTGGTTTCTTGGTGCCTCTGTCTGAAAAGCTCAGATGAAAACAGGGGCTGGTATTGACCCTGCTGTCTTCACTGAAGGCATCTCAGGACTTCTAACTACTCAGTATTTAGAGTAAGTCCTCCAGCCCCTAGGACAGCAAGGAGGATCGTAAAGTGTTGCATGCAGATTCAGCACTGGACCAATCCATTACAGGTTTCATGAGCTTGTCTCAAGCAAATAACAGCATATCTACTGGCACGAAGAAAATAAGGGGACGTTTTCGGTTTGAAGTGTTTTATTATCCGGAAACCCCTCCACCTAATTGTTTTTGTCGTTGTTTCTTTAGATCATGTCCCCCTGCCTAACAACCACAGCACTCTCTTCCATACGTGGTCGGCTTATGTTTTTCTTTCCATGGGCGCTGGCCCACTCCTGAGCTGGTGTAATCAATTAATTATAGCAAAGTATTTGCAGGGTAACTAGCCTAATGATGCCGGTGAACTCACATTATTTTCAGTCCACTCACTGGGATGCTATCGAAGGGGCGGATTTAAAGAAACATTATGTATTCAGCAAAAAAGAAAGAAGGAATTTCTGCAAAAATGCATCGCTCATTACTTAAAATGATGCCTCTGTAAAGAGCTTTCATTAACAAAACCCACGTTCAGTCACCTGCCAAAAACTCAGATTTACCGTTGCTGTTCGCAGATGCCAGTGCTTAAACTTCCTTCACCTGCCGCTTGCTGAGCCTTTTATTTCCTCCATCCAAAAATGACTGTAAAGTTGTTGTTTTGCGTCTGCATTTTTTCGTTTTTCCTGGCCCCTGATGAAATTATCAGCAATAAATGAGCTAAGCAGTCGGTTTTCTTTTCTTTCTTTTCTTGGTGTCCTTTTTTTTTTGCAATATTTAGAAAATACTGGGACAAGGGTAAACCAGTAGGGAAATCCAATGTAGCTCTCTTTCCAGCATCCACAGGAAATACAATAAAGCCATTAGCACTTAGATGAGGTCAGATGAACTAATACCAAACCAGGAGGTGGGGAAGCAGTCCCAGGTGTTGAGTGGGAAAATAAAACCAGCTGTGGGAAATACAGATGTTGTCACCGGAGACAATGTGGCCACACAGCAGTGACCTCAGGTGTAAGCTCCTGCAGGATATTAACACCTAATTAAGAATCTAGGGACGCATCCTACGATTTAATCATTGGTGCGATGACAATGGCAGAAAAGAGAGGCGAAGGAGACAGGTAGGGCTTTGCTTTTCCTTTTCACTCAGCGAGCCTCAGGAAATAACACGGTTATTCACATGCAGCCAGCAACCATTTCTTTTTGCTCATTTCAGTCTATTGAAAAGCACAGTAAGTTCATTTGCTCCCAGGTAGGCAGTGGAGGTGAGAATTGATCTAGAAGCTCTGAGAAATTGACCTGGAGGCGGCCCCTCCTTTAAATTGGGTTCCCCAGACAAAGTTTCTTTTCTTCCTCTTTGCCTCCGGTGGCGGAGTTGAGTTGGGGTTCTGTAATTATTTAAAGAGATTTTAACGCCAGGGTTCACTCCCCCCTCCCCATCAAAGTTAATCAAGATAGAGACTTTTTGTTACCCATGGTAGCTAATTAAAGGGCTTGAGTCTCTACTGCCCTGGTGGTGCCTCTGGCTTGTTTATATTTTAAAAGGAGGTTCATTCCTGACGTTCAAAAAAGGAGGCATGAAACTGGTACGAAGGTCTTCTACTGGAGTGAACGTTTGGGGTAGGAGAGTGACATTCCCTGCTTACTTTCTTTACTTCTCTTCCTTCTGTTCCTCCCCTTGTCTCTTTTTTTTATTGGAGCGATTAGAATCCTTTTTAAAAATCTTAAGGTGCATTTGATATATTTAGCAGTGTTCGGGATCACGCGTTGCATTTTAGAAGTCTGCTGATAAAGAAGCTTGGAGAGTCCTGTTAGCAGAAAGGGTAGTCGTGAGCGATCAGGAATTCCTTCACCCATGCTGACCTTTCCGACCTAAGCTAAGCACTGCTTTCTCCTTCTTTGCTCCAGTGGGTAGCACATATACTTGAGGTTCCGTCCCAATCTCAAAGGCTGTTTTGTTATTGAGTTTCCTCAGATTTTTTTTATTTTTCTTCTTTTTTCCTCCTTTTAAAACCCAGAAACAGTTTCTTGCCATTGCCCAGGAGAATGAAAATACAGAGTACACGGTGCTAGCGCAGGCTCCTCACTAGCAGCCAGCTGCAGATTCACAAGGCAATGGAGTCCCTTGGCATCTCGTTCTTCTCCTGGACTCGTTGCCTTCCCACACGCTGAGTGTTCTCCCCACTTCCATGGATCCAGGGGAGCCAAGTATCAGAACCTTCATAACTGCCGCTTTCAAAATCTGCCCCCCCGCCGCTGTGGGTGATAACATAGTTGGTGGAAATTCGGTGCATTCTAAACATTCTAGGCCCCATGGCCTGAACTAGCATCATTAATGAAGTTTGGAGACCCTAATTATTTAGAACTTTACCTCTGTTTGTTTTGATCTTTGCTCAGTATCATCCCGACAAGACCCTTTGTTGTTAGTTGCTGTGGAGTCGTTTCCGACTCACGGCGACCCCATGTGAGCGGAGTAGAACTGTTCCGTAGGGTTTTCAAGGCTGTGACCTTTAGGAGGCAGATTGCCAGGCGGTCTTCCTAGGGTGCCTCTGGCCTCTGGGTGGGTTCGAACTGCCAACATTTGGGCTAGTAGTCAAGCACATCTGTAACCTTTTGCAACACCCAGGGACTCTGATAAGACCCCAGACCAAGGGGTAAAAAGGGGCAGTGATCATGTGCAATAAACCATCTCTGCAGATTTACAGACAAATAATACCACAATTCACACCCAGGTCCCAAACTGAGATGGTAGGAGTTGAGCTGGAGAGTTTGAGCCTTGACCGGAGAAGGAAAGTTCAGGCTACAGCTTGGTTCCTGCTCAAGTGCGGGAGGAGTCATTTGTTCAGCCAGAGATTGGAGCTTTTACTGAGGCGTGGTGAAATGTCACCCTGTTCCAGAAGGCAGAAAAAAATAGGCAGTATTTGTTTTTATATTTTTGTCCAATTGTATTTCATCTGGCTGATAGCAGTAATGAAAAGCCTTCCAGGGCTGTTGCTGAGAAACTTTTATTTTCTAAGGCATCAGTGGGGGGTCAGGGGAAAGTGGTTCCCGCGAAGTGTCTCTGTCTGTCTGTGCTCAACATTTTACAGTGTCATTCAAACTCCCTCCCTCCTTTGCGGCATCATTTCCTTCCACAATAAAAAGACACCTTCCGAAGTTTGCCACGGTTAACCGGTCAGACTTCCACTTTAGGAAAGATGAGATCGTAGTGTGGGATTTCATCGTAAATTCATCAGGAGTTATTTGCAGGGCTATTGAGGACACAGTTACTCTGAGACTGAATCTTTTTACTATTTCTTTAAAATTTAATTGGGATCAGGTCATTGGGAGGTTTTGATTCCAGATTTCTTTGTTTTGTTTGCTTTTGCAAGCTGCAATAAAGTGACTTGTAATTTATAATCAAAGTTGGGTATTGTTAAACTAAACTGTAAAAACCAACTTTGGGGTTTTGCTCATAAAATAAAGATTTGAAAAAATATAGCAATGAGGCTTGTGCGGTACAGGCAACGTCAGTACATATATATTCGTATATATGAATATATACGTACGTACTTTGTTCCAGAGGCTGTTAATGTTAGCCCGGAAAAAACATTTTACAAAACAGTGACTTTTTTTGTAAACATCCAACCATGACGATGCCCTGATAAAGTAAGCACATTTTCTTTAATGAACTTCTAATTTATTTTTTAAACTCCCGCTCGGAATTCACACTACCTTATTTCTTTTTTCCCCAGTTATATTGTTTTTGCACTAAAGAGGCAGAGTGTGCGTGCTAGAATTCTCTGTCTGTGAGCTATAGAGCTCCTTAGCTTGGAAGACTTTTTTTTCTTTTCTCCTAACAAGGAAGCTCATTTAGAAAGAAATGTTTATGTGAAGTGCTTGTCAGTTGGCGTTTTTACTGGTCTGCTAACCCAAAGGTAAAATATAAAGCCATGTCTTTTCCTCACTGGCTTGTTGTTACTAGAAGGATCCCTCCCTTGTTAGCTTGATAAATAATTTTACTAGGGGGACTCTGCTGTATTGTTATGCTTGCTGTCTATTTTCTGCTTGCTGCAAATAAATTTCTGTACTCAGAGGGCACTAAAACTCCAAACACATGGTATTTTACCATTTTGCTGCTGGTCGCCTGAAATATTTATTCCATCTAATGTTTTTAATTAATTTTTTAAGGGGAAAAATAAATTTGTGATTAATATCAAATAAAAATCAGTCATCTCCTTCTTAGGACCGGTGGATTTGAGCCTGGAAATGTAGCTTTTTTGAAAAGGCTTTTGTGTCAAACCCTGTCTAATGTTCGTCAAATTGAAGACAAGCATTATACATTAGGGGAGTTTTCTAATTGTATATTTCCTTGTCTGTCTTTCCAACTTTAAATATTAACCTGTTAATATGAGATATGAATAGGGCTATAGAATTCTATGTAGAAACAAGGCTCTATACAATAAAATCTTTACATTTGAAAAATGATACATTGTGTCAACGTGGAGATGAAATTTATCATAGACGTCAATATAAATGTCAGCATCCACCTGAGTCCTGAGCATTTAGACTTCAGGTTCATTAATACTAAGGAGAACATGGTGTGGATCTTGGGGCAAAATGGTATATAGTACTGTGGTATAAATCTAAACAAGCATACCCCAAAACATTCCAATAAAATAAAAATCCATATATTCTAAAAATTGCAAGCACAATGAACTTAGCTCATAATAGGCATACAATACAATGTTTAGTGAATTAATGACATTTATGAATACTGGTAAAACAAGTGATTGTTTTAAATTAATGCCAGATTATCACATTAATCGAAAGATAATTATTTTCAAGGAAAATATTCTGAAGGCCCATTATTTGCTCATTAGCAACGTTTTATTTTCTGAAATTGGAAAATGTTTTTAACAGAGGTAGCAGAGGCATAAATTTGGAACCAGAATACCAGCGCATGTAACCATGCTCGGGATATTGGGGAGACGGAAACTGAGATCGTCTGGGGCTCAGTTTCTGCAAAGATCACCAAAATGAACGGGAAAGTGTAGAAAAAGGGGCCCATGCATGATGCCTCAAATATAAACTGAGATCCATGGTCAAGATTTAGAACATTTATTTTCTTGGGCTTTGAACTATAATATTTAATATCATTTTTTTCATTACAGATACATATACTGGTTACTAAAACATGCATGGGGCCCCTAAGTGGTGTAAACAGTTAATGTGCTTGGCTGCTAACCCAAAAAACCAGTCATTGAAATTTGAAAAATCAGCCAAAGAAGACCCTGTGGAGCACAGTTCTACTCTGATACACATGGGGTCTCCAAGACTTGGAGTCAACTTAATGGCAACTGGAAACACGGGTATATTTCATTAAACATGTCCAAATTTTATTCACTCATTGCCACTTCTCAGGTATGGTGAGTAAGTTCCTTTATGTGGCCTTTTGCCTTGGTTCTTTGGAAAAACAGTTTGAGAAATTTTTCCCCTAAGCCTTGAGGAGTTAACTTTGCCCTAGTTTTTTACCCCAGATGGTTACTTTTGTCCGGGTTGATTGACATTTCCTGGGTAAGCTGTAAACAACTTGGTTTTGATACCTTTTGTCTGGCCCTGGACTGCAGCCTGCCCTGTGATTGGTATAACTCAGGATCATTGTGAAGTTGGGCCTGGTCATCTGAGACTGGATGAGTCTTTCCAGGAAAGCACCTTCCAGGGATTGGTCAATAGACTATGCAAATGAGGTGAGTTGTAGCCCAGCCTCCTTTCCTATGGAAATGAAGTGTCTATGGCCTATCTGAGAGAGAATTGGTCAGTTTGTGGCCCCCGCTGGGAGGGGGCTGAACCTTGAAATTGACAAGGAGTTGGGTGTGTGTGTGTGTGTGTGTGTGTGTGTGTGTGTGTGTGTATACACACACACACACACACACACACACACATATATGACCAGCCCCACAGAGGTTTGGCCAGACAGAAATAGTAAGAGAAGCAGCAGAAAGAATCAGAAGGAAGAAAGCAGGACAAGAAGTAGAGAGAGAGGAGGCAAGGAAGCTTCCAAAAGAGCTGTAACACTGGTCAAGGACTATAACACAGAAGACAGCAAGAAGCCCAGAAGGGCCCTGATGGCAGCAGCAACAGACGGCAGGGCCAAGAGGAGCCTGTCCTGAGGCGGCCTAGAGGAGCCTATCTTCGGGCTCTGAGAGGAAGACTGCACAGTTGAGAGGAGCTGAGAGAGCTGTCCTGCAGTAAGAAAGGAGACTTTGCCTGCACGCTTCCTGATCCTGATACTGAGTTGTAGCCTATTGATCCTAATCCCAAACTGTACCCTATTCCTTAATAAACTACTTAACAGTAAGTATAGTCTGTGAGTTCTGTGGGGCCATTGCAACAGATTATCAAACCCCGCAGAGAAGTAGAGTGCCGTGGGAGGGACGACTGGTGTCGGCATTGGTAAAGAGGTTGGAGACTGGAGGTATGTGTTGGGCTGATGTTGATTCACAAGTTAGGTGGTGATACAAATACTACTATTCCCACTACCATTTCAGAAAAGGGGATTTCAGGAAATAGTTTAGCCTCAAGCTGATGATTTTTTTCCCTCCAACTTGGCATTACAGAGACTACCATTACATGAGAATCAGATTTTTTATACTTAAAGGAGAGATGATATTTAGCATTGCTTCTGGTCACCTTGGGCTGCACCAATTTGTCAGGAGTTAGAGAAAAACTTTTGTGGGGTTAGAGTCCATTGATGTTTGCCCCACCTCTGCCCTTTGGAGGTGGTCCAAAGCCTCATAATCAATGACAATGGTGCTACCATTGATTGAGAGTCTCCTGGCTAACAGGGCCTGTGCCATCTCTGATCCTTACTACAAGTAGAAGGGCAGATATTTTAATCCCCACTTTACAGATGAGGAAACTCAGGCACAAAGCAGTTAAGATATAATATGGTCTGATATAATAGTCATGAAGATATTTGTAGATAGACATCCTATCACTCCTAGTCAGTCTGCTCTCCCCTTCCAAGGTCAAGAGCCCGCCCAGTTTTTAATGTCAGCACGTGTAGTATAAGCCCAGGTGTCCTCTCCTTCTTGGTCATCTTTTTCTGAGTGGTGTTGAATAAGGTCTAGAAGAAAACACAATATAATCTGATTGGCATCTAGAACACCGGAGTTTTGACTTCTCATGAACTTGACTCCAAGCATCACGCCAGTTCTCAAAACAAATGATTCTGTAGTTTGGTTTTGGAAGGTAATCGTACAACCTTTCCCTACTCAGAGATAAAGATTGTCATCTCAAGAGCATTTTAAAAATAATAGATGGTGCATTTCCTTAATACTTTGTAATGTGTTAAGTGTCAGTGTGCATGCGGGAAATTATGTGATAGTGAAGATAAATCAGTGCTAAATCACTCCAGTGAAAGCCCCATTTAATACAGTTATTAGCAAGATTTGCAATAGCACTAAAAAGAATACACAATTTCTGCATCTGTTAAATAGGGATAATCCCTCAAAGACATGCGCTAAGGATTAAATAACACATGGAAAGTACCTGGCACGGAGTAAACACTCTGCCGTATCTGGCCTTGATCAGCATTATATGTATTAAAACTTTGACCTTGACATCATGCAGGCCTTGATCGGTTTCAGAATAACTTTGTTATTATGGTATAGGCCCTCTCTTGCCACTACCACCCTTGGAATTAAAGTTAAAATATTTCATTTTTCTATGGTCCATCTCAGAGCCTTTATGTGCTAATACGTATTGCGACCTACGTGGGACCACCAAGGATGGTGCATCATATCTTCCAAACTTATTTGAACATGGAACCTGCTTTTTAATCAGCCATCTCATGGAACTAGCATTGTGTATGGCAGTTTTGAAAGATGCTGGTCTGAAGTATTGAAGTCCTGACTTATTTAATTTAGTTTCAAAGGACCCCTTTACTAATTTCCCCCATAAAAAGTCAAGTTCTGGAAGATGCATTTGTCATTCTGTAGATTCCTTTAAAAAAAAAAAAAATCGGCTACTGTAGGGCAGTAATGTTCTAAATGTCAACCATGGGTCCACAAATGGCATTGATGTGTATTCAGTCAAAAGCAGAGAAAAACCTTACATGGTGGTAATCCTATAGGTCTTTGCAGTAATGGGAATGGCTCATGGGCCACATTGCTGCCTTCATGGGCTCCCGGTGGGGATTCAGGACCCCAGTTTGAAATCCTCTACTCTGCTTGAAAACTCAGGATCGTTGTCGAGTTGGGCCTGGCCATCTGAGATTGGATGAGTCTTTCCAGGAAAGCAGAGGTTCCGTAAGGAATATGTTGATTTCCTAGTATCTTAGCCTGGGATTCTTTGGACATAAAAACACTGTGCCTTTAGGTTTCTGTTCCTTTATTGCAAGAATAAAAGTGTATATTAACGCATTACTGTCCAGTGGATTCACTCATAGCGACCCTATAGAACAGAGTAGAACTGCCCCCACAGGGTTTCCAAGGCTGTAAATCTTTACAGAAGCAGATTGCTGCATTTTTCTCTCATGGAGAGGTTGGTGGGTTCCAACCACTGATCTTTCGGTTAGCAGGCAGGCGCTTTTAACCACTGCGCCACTAGGGCTCCTCTAAAAATGTATATTAAGGGCATGAAATACAAGCTGGCCTCGGGGTCTGATCTTAAGAGTATGAAGCTGGGGATGGAGATTCATTCTCCTGCCTCCTCCGTGGCTTGTCTCTCTGCACATCTGCTTCATTCTCCCTATAGAAAGGCCCTTCTGCATTCCACCCTAAGCATGCCCTCGCATTTTGAGCACCCAAAAGAGGTTGGTTAGCGTCAAAGTTCCAATTCTAGGGAGGGAGAGAGAGTTGATTGGCCCATCTTGGTCAGGTGTTTATCTGTGGTCCAATCAGCAGTTCCTAGGGGTGGGCCCTCATGGACAGCTGCCTGCTGAAGGCGATTTTCTGAGAAGGGAGGTGGTCGGGACTTGGCTCATAGACAATTCTCAATGTGGGGAAAGGAAACTGGTAGGTAGTCCTAGACACATCTGCATCCCTTTCGGAGATAAGAATAAGTAGAACTAGAGCGTGAACTGGTCTCTGAACCTGCAGGCGAGGTTATCAACTTTGGGTGCGCCTGGGAGGCTGTGGTGCGGTGAGTTCGCTTATGTGTGTGGCCTTTTGCTCTGGTTTTTTGGAAGGAAAAAAAAAAATAAAAACTTGGGGGATTTTTTTCCTTCTGACTAACCCGAGCACCTCTGAGGAGTTGTGGTCTTTTGCCCTTAGTTTTTGGAAAAACATCTTGGGGAATTTCCCAAGTAAATGACCCTTGGGGCGCCTGGTCTGGGGTAACTGACAAAGGAGCACATGAATTGCCTTGTAAAAAGCCCTGGAGCCCGTGGGCTGAGAAGAGAGCAGAAAGGAGCAGAGCCAGAGGCAGCCGAGGGCAGAGGCCGGCCCAGAATGACAGAGCCCAGTCGGCCAGAAGATGGCAGAGGGCAATTCCGCGCCGAGGGCTGCACCACCAGGGGGCATTTCCACCCCAAGGGTTGCATCAGCACATGGCCCCGGTAGGGGGCATTTCTACTCCAATGGCTATTCTGGAGGAGGTCTTCTTGATTGCTGAAGGGAGGGAAGTGCTGTTCCGTCCGGGAACCTTCTAGACCTTTTCCATGTGACTCCCCCTGACATTGATCTTGAGTTGTAACCTGTTCATGCCTGATTACTCCTGAGTTGTACCTTCTACCCTAATAAACCACATAACTGTAAGTAGAGCCCCTAAGCTCTGTGAGACATTGTAGCAAATTGTCGAACCCAGCAGAGAAAAAAGAGTACCATGAGGGGCGTGACTAGTGTCAGAAATGATGGAGAAATTGGAAAGTGGGTATACACTTGACCTCTGCCTCATAGGAATCAGCTGTATGCTGATTCTTATTCACAAAACTATTTGTTCAGGGGCTTTTAAAATACTGATGCTCTGCACCACGTCAATTAAATCAGAACCTCTAAAGTAGGGTTCGGGCATCGGTGTTTTTTTTCTTGTTTTAACGATTCCCAGTGCTTCTAATGTGCAACCAGAATGGAGATCTCCTGGCAGAAGAATCTAGGGAACACAGTTATCTATGAGAACCCAGAAAGCGAAGATGCCACCAGTGAATTTCCCACGTTTTACTGGATGTCTCACAACTCAGCCTTGTTCAGATCCGGTTTAAAATCAAAAGTGATGAACAGTTGCTTTGTATTTTTGCTGCTTCCTCTGGCCTTTCCAGTCCTCTATTAACATCAACTCTCTTCTTTGTGAGCAAGACCAAGGCAGTCAGATAAGGTGCCCGGAGAGAGTGAATTAGAGTTGGTGTCTGGAAGCCTCGATTTTAGACCTGAATTGCCACTCTCCAGCCATGTGGCCTTAGCAGGTCACATTCCCGTTTGGCCTTATTTTTCTCTTTTGGAAAATGGGTCAATGGAGCTAGAATCAGAAGCCTTCTTTGAATCTACAAAGTCAGCTAAGTGACCCAGCACTTTAACCAAGAGGGTAGTGAGGAGTTTGAGTTAAGTAGAATGACTAAGTGTGTAATTGTGTGTTTTTAAAATTCTGCACAGAAAAGAGAACCATGTATTTAGTTATTGAGTTACAAGGATAAATGTATTCCCAAATTATTTGCACCAACTTCTGAAGACACCAATGGTGATGTTTGTATTATTTGTCATCATTATCATGAAGCGCTCATTTAGGGTGTAATTGTGCTCAGGGCTAGAGTAAAAATAGGGCTGAGGAAAATGGCTCTGACTCGAATTAACCAAGATGCTTGATCACACACTGTCAGACACATTGATTCTCCACTAAACCATTACAAAAACCGGCTCGCTCTGAAGACACTTCACTCTCTACTTGTAAGACAATTACTTTTTAAATTTCTCATCTCCTCTTGGACTCTAAGCTCCTTGAGCATGGAGTTCATGCCTCATTTATTTTTGTGTCCGACACAGCCCTGTATTTGTGAGAATCACACAGCAGCTGTACCTCAGATCCTTTCTGGAAAGTGGCAGGGTGTACCTGGATAAACAAGTAAGTGGACAAACAAGCAAACAAATGAGTAGTAAGGGCATAGTAAAAGTTACCGAAATGACTGAAGATAACATCTCTTTAATATGTCAAATTAGAAATTATTTTCTTAATCCTCTTCCTGCTTTCAAAAGTCCCATCTCCTGACAGGGCTACGTTTGAGGGCTACGTTTCCTTTCCTGGGCAGCTTGTTAAATGTAGTTTGTACCAGAGGTATTTCTTCACGCTGTCTTACAGCAATCTGTTGGAAAACAGACTGTCAAATTTATTACGCTTTACTTATTTTAAGATTTAATTCAGCATACACTTCATGCACTACCTACATGCTAAACAATGGATTTGATGCTAGGGATTCAGAAGCAAATAGGGCACAGTTCTTGCTTTCAAGGTTTACTGTTGATGTGGACAATTAAAAAAATAAATGCTGGTTGTGTTTGATAAATGCTTTGCGGAAGATAGGGGGTTTGTGAGTTGAGTGGGAGGGGGATAGGCATTTTGTGGACACCATATACAAAAGCAAAAGCTATGAAAATATCAAAAGGAAATTTGATGTTTTGGTTTTTTTAAAAACTTAAGTTAGGGGAGATCTTCCCTACACTGACGCAAAACCCAGATGCTACAAAGCAAGCGTTGGTAAGTTTGAGCACATAAACATTTAACACTTACGTAGAACAAAACCACCGTAAACAAAATCAAAAGACAAATAACAGAGTGGAAACAGTTGCACACATGAGAGTCAAAGACCTAATTTCCTTAATGTTAACATCCCTTATAAAGCTGTAGGAAAGCATATAAATAACCTGACAGAAAAACGGGCAGAGGATATGCATGTTTTTAGAGAAACAAAGGCAAATGACCAATAATCATATGAAATGCTGATCGACCTCACTCATAGCCAAACAAATGAGAATTTAAAACAACAGTGAAATATCATTTTCATCCACTGAGTTGGCAGATATTTTAAAAAATTTGTTCATCTGTTTTGGCTAAAAGGTAGAGTGATAGACATTCTCGTACTATTGTGGGTGTGCGAATTGGGCAAACTCTTTGGCGTTTAATTTTTATATTTTATAGAATAGATTTAGAAATCCTGCTGACGCAGTGGTTACAACGCTTGGCTGCTAACGGAAAGGTGGGTGGTTAGTACCCACCAGCTGCTCTGCGGGAGAAGGATGCAGCAATCTGCTTCCATAAAGATCTACAGCCTTGGGAACCCTGTAGAGCAGTTCTACCCTGTCCGGTAGGGTCCTATGAGTCAAATCCACTCGATGGCAATGGGTTTTGGGTTTACAGAATAGATTGGTCACAGGCCAAATAGCCTGTTTTATAGACACGTCGTGTTTGGGGATTTTTATTCAATCAAGCAGTTTGAGTGTAGCTTGACTAATGAGTGTGCTTATGTGTGTGAATGGAGAAGGAAGGGTTACCCCAGACCTGGACCAAGTTGGGTTAAGAGGGGTCAGATCAAGAGGAAATTGGAAAGCCAGGGCAAAAAGCACATAGAAACAGTACTAAAAACAAAAGAGAATTATGGACTGAAACTGGATGATGCCGTGGTATTTTGCATGTTTCCCTACTCTAAAGCCACTTCTGCCTCTAACGTTCATCTTTTTGGAATGTGAAACAATCCAGGTAGCCGCTCCTCTTGATCCCCCTGAATTTGCTCTGTGCTTTCCACCAGATAAGAGCGACTTCTGTGCACTAATTGAATTAAGGCTGTATTGTTCATCGAGCTGCGGCAGCGGTTTGTCCCTTCTAGCCCCTTTCTGTATCATCTGTATTGTCACAGCCAAAAGTGTTGGGGGGAAGAAAGGGAGGGGCATTTTTCAAAGAGCTACATGGGGATTCGGTCACATGTCTGCCATTAACATCAATCCCAGACGCAGGGCAAAAATGCCTCGCACGTTCTTGCACACACCTCTTTGAAAAGCGTCCCCTCTGGTGTTGCTACCAGACTTCCCTTCACTGATACAGGATTTGGTGGCTTTGAAGTAGGTTGTGGAAATTTCACTGCTTTCTTTGACTCCAGCAAATTGCTCCAAAATGCTACAAATGTAAAAAGGACTAAGGAAGCTTTAACAGCAGCTTAGGGGTGGAATCCCCTTAAGCCATTGACAGAAAAATGTGTTTCTTCTTTCAGTTTGTAATTTGTGAGTTAGAATTTAAAATATAGCACTGCAGTTACAGGCTTTTCTTGGAAGAGAAGAATGGAGAGTGAGTTGGGTGGGGGGCGGTGAGGAAAGGGGTAGATTTTGCAACTCTTAATTTTTTGACCTTGTTGCATTTGGGGGCAGGTCCTGAGTAGGGGCAAAGCTGTGTGTGGAGACTTGGTGTAAAACATATTTTGTCCAATGTGGTTGGGAAGCGTTTCCAACATGGGTCAAGTGTTTCCAGTATGAATCTGGATTTGACTGGGTGTTGAAAAAAGGCAGCTACGCCAAGCCTGGGAGTCCTGCAGTCTCCCTGTCCTGCCTAAACCCTGGGTAGAATGTAATAAACCCACTGCCATGGAGTTGATTCTGATTCATGGCGATCCCATGTGTATCAGAGTAGAATAGTAAAACTGAGCTCTGTGGGTTTTCTTTGCTGTTATACACACACACACACATATATGTAAATACACAGAGATATATGTGTATATATATGTATTATGTATGTATATGGAGCCCTGGTGGCACAGTGGTTAAGTGCTACAGCTGTTAGCCAAAAGATCAGCAGTTCGAATTCACCAGCCGCTCCTTGGAAACCCTATGCGGCAGTTCTACTCTGTCGCTGTATGTAGAAACTGACTTGACGGCAATGGGTTTGGTTTTGGTTTGCTGTATATGTTTGGTTTGTTATATATACATAGATATGTATATATAATTTTATTTTATATTTCAGGAAAATAATACACAGCAAAACCTGCTCCCATTGCACAGTTTCTAGGCAGAGTGATCAGTGACATTTGTTACAGTTCACATTGTGTCAACATTCTCCTTACTTCTCTTCTAGTTGTTTCACTTCCATTTACTTAATCTCCCTGCCCCCAAATCTTCTCATCTGTGCTTTAAGATAGCTGTTGATTCTTTGGTCAGATATATATATACATATATATATATAAAAGAGATGTGGTACTCAAGGGTGACAATCTTTACTCTTCGGGCTAAACTGTTAACTTAGTTTAAAGATGACTGACTCCAGGGGATAGTTTCAATTCAAGGTTTGAAGAGTAACTCAGGGACTCCTCTAGCCTCAATAGAGCCAGTAAGTCTGGATTCTTTAAGAATTTGAAATTCTGTTCCACATTTTTCTCACTTTTATCAGGAGTCATCTTTTGTGCTCCTGATCAGAACGTTCATTAGTGCTGGCCGGGCACCATCTAGTTCTTCTTGTCTCAGGTTGGAGGAGGTAGTGGTTCATGTAGACAGTTAGTCCAGTTTCTTCTTTCTCTTTTGTACCAGATGAATAAAGACCATTAGTTGTATCTTAGATGGCTGCTTGTAAGCTTTTAAGACCCCAGACACTACTCACCATACTGGGAGGTAGACATTAAGAACTCTATTATGCCAGTTAACTGGATTGCTCCACGAGACCATGGCCCTAAACCCCCCAAATCAAGATAACTAATCGCATGAGATGACTGGTTATATCTAATGAGTATTAGCATCTGTAGCCCCCCCCCCCGCCCTCCACTTTTTTTTTTGGTTGTTGTTATTGTTGCAATTGTCTGTAATCTTTTTTTTTACAGAAGCAAATCACCATGCTTTTCTTCCGTGGTGCTACTGGGTGGGTTTGAACAGCCAACATTTAGGTTTGTAACCAAGAGCAAACCATTTGTGCCACCCAGGAATCTGAGAAGGTAATATTGCCATTGAGTCGATTCTGATTCATAGCAACCCTATAGGGTTTCCAAGGCTGTAAATCTTTACGGAAGCAGACTGCCACATCCTTCTCCTGTGGAGGAGCTGGTGGGTTCAAACCACCAACCTTTTGGATAGCACCTAAGTGTTTTAACCACTGCACCACTAGGGCTCCTTTGAGAATGTAATAGGGAGCTGCAAATCCACAGCCTTAGGTTCGGGGGTGGCTGTTACTGGTGTGCTTAGAATTTTGCCTTTGGAGTTCTCAGTCTTGGGGAGGTGGAGATAAATGGGCTTTTGGGCATTTTGTGAAATTTCCCCCCAAGTTATTTTATTCCAGTAGTATGCTAACACTGTAACAGGTTAGAAAGAAATATGGAGTGGTGAAAATGACCATTAGAAGCTCCCCAGGCTTCAGTTACCACCTCCATAAATTTAAGGATTTGGCACGAATCAGAGGTTTTCAAACTCTTTTTATTTTGTTTTGTTTCAGCAGAGGAACCGTTCGTAAAGTGAAAGTTTATGTGGAATCACTATAGAAAAGAGAACTGGGAGGCTGCTGGGGGTGGAGCTGGAAGCTCTACCTTCTTGGCCCGCCCCCTGCTGCACTCTACCTCCTGGGACTCCAGGCTCTGTGCAGCCCCATCTGAGTAGCTTTTGGGACCTGTTCTCTAAGGAAATGTCAGCTCAGACGGTCTTTGATGTAGGAAGGGACCACTTTCCCTCTCTGGAAAGACTCAGGAATTTCTTAGGTTGGGGTACACAGCATGGGCATCAATGACAGACTTTTCTAGCTTTGTGACCTTGGGAAAGTCACTTCAACTCTATAAAAAAACTGGTTGCTGACTCATGGTGACCCCATGTGTGTCAGAGTATATCTGTGTGGCCTAGGGTTTGCAATGGCTGATTTTTTGTTAGTGGGTCACCAGGCCTTTCTTCTGAGGTGCCTCTGGGTGGACTTGAACACCCAGCCTTTTGGTTGTCAGCCGAGTGCATTAACCCTTGGTACTGCCCAAGGTGCCTCTTTTCCTCATCTCTAAGATGGGATGCTAGAACTAGCCTCATGGAGTTGCTATATGGATTAAATGAACAAGCTAGTAAGTGCCAGTGCCTGGGGCTACTCGCATTATCACTCCCGGGAGGTGGCAGTACAGGTGACCAGTGACAACCGTGTCTCATTTGGCTCAGAAACATCAGGGATCTTTTTTCGCAGGACTCAAGGGAATCCAACAGTCTAGGTGGCAAAAGTTGAGCACTCCCTCCTTTTCACCCTCCTGTACCTTGCTCTTTGCCTGTCACTTGTCACCCTGAAAGGCACTTTTTCCTTTATGGCACGCTAGACTGTGATCCAGGACCCGGACCTTTTCCTCGTCGTGCTCAGAATTAGCACAGGGACTTGCAGGGAATGTTCTCCCAGTAAATGTTTGCCAGCTTGGCTGAAGCCACTGGCTTGTAAGAGCCAGTTGTCACCTCTCTTCCCAATTCCACATTCAGTGACTTTATAGGTGTAGCTTGGACTTGGACTTGGCCATGGTGGGAGGATTTGCACCAAGAATGCAAATACTACAAATCAGGGCCTCCCTGCGCACCAGAGACCTGGCTGTTAAACACCAGCACACTGCTGCTTGAGGTGCTCAGGTGAAAAAAAAAAATCACTGAATACGGCAGTGTCAAATGCATCTCTAATACTTCCACTCTGATTTAAAAAATAAATAAAAAATCGTTGTTATCAAGGCTGACTTATAGTGACCCTATAGGACAGAGCAGAACTGCCCCTAGGGTTTCCAAGGAGCAGCAGGTGGATTCGAACTGCTGACCTTTTGGTTAGCAGTCATAGCCCACTGGAGCTATTAACCACTGTGCCACCAGGGGTCCGCTACTCTGATGGTAAGCACAAAAGAAGCAGAGAAGGGGAGATTGTTGTTAGCTGGAGTTGTTAAGGAAGGAGCTGAGAAAACAGAGAGGTTATGGGCACCTAGGAAGAAGGGAAAGGGTCTTCCAGGTTATGGGGAATAGGAGGGGAGAGGACATGGCCAGGTCAATAATGGAATTGCTTTCGAATTTGGAAGGGAGGGCTGAGAGAAGGCGAGGGCTGAGAGTAAAGGAGGGCATAGAGCAGGATAATTCTGGAATGGGAGGACTGGAGAGAGGGACCAGGTTAGGCAGGTCTCTGAGGACACCTAAGTCTTTTTAAAAGAAAACTTAAATTCCGTTTCCACATAGAGTAATGATTCCTTTACCATACAGACATGTCTAACATAATGAAAAGCATTAGTCTGCCAATTTGAGTGGCCTTCTTAACCTCTTGAGCTGGTGCAGAGTCTAACTAAATAGCTTCCAAGAAAATTTAGAAAGGTAGATAAATCGATGGAAGATGGATCCAAAAAAGATTCAATGAGAGGAACTGGGCAGATTGGGGCTGTGGTTTGAGGCTGACAGCAAAGGGAATCACTGCACTGTCCTGTCCTTGTTGCTTCCATCCAAGATTCAGGCTGGTGGACCATGGGACCGACCTCAGTGATTTTATTCAGCGTGTTCGACTTTGACCGATACCTCCTTGGGATCCAGTCCAGGGCCAGCTCCCTCTAGGCTGGTAGCTCTCAAACTTGGCTACCATTAGAATCATCTGGGAAGCTTGTAACATCCCGGCCAACGCCTAACCCCAGTCCATATCAATTAAATCAGAAGATGGAGGGCAGGATCCAGGTGTCAATAGTTTTTCAAAGCCCCCAGGTGTTTCTAATGCACAGCTAAGGCTGAGGACCACTGCTATAAAGCAGCAAGTTTCAGCCTTCATGGAGCATTAGAATCACCTGAAGGGCTTGTTAATATCCTGAGGGGCTGGTGGGAGCCACATAACCTCACTTATTGCTGTGAGACCTGTCTGTCTCAAGGGACTTGGGTCCTAGAGGTGTTTTGTCTGATTCCAGTGGGCTAGGGTGGGCATTTGCATTCCTCACGAGCTTGTGGTGATGCTGGGACAGGGACCACACTAGAGACCCACTGCTCTAAGATGACTGAAGTGACATTTAGAAAACTATCTGATGAAGAGTGAGGTGGACCTGGCTCCCATTGCCAGCTCTGCCTTGCTCACCCGCATGACCTCATCCGCTTTTTTAAAGCAGTTCTTCTTAACGGGGGAGGCTATTGTTCCCCAGGGGATGTTTTGGCAATGTCTGGAGACACTTTAGGTCATCATGACTTGGGGCGGGGAGGGTTTGATACCGGCAGTTAGAGGGTAGAGACCAGGGATGCTGCAAATAAACATCCTACGATGTACAGGATAGCTCAGCACAACAAAGAATTATCCAGCCCCAAAGGTCAATTGTGCTGAGGTTGAGAAATACTGTTTTAAAGACTCTAGCCTCTTTTGCCTTCACAGACAAAATGGTAGTAGTTGTACCCATCTCCTAGACTGCACGGCTTCGAACCAGTTCATTCTGGTTTCACCTCAGTTGAGAATTTGCATTTCTAACAAGTTCCCTGCTGAGAAGTTGCATTTCCACCCCAGATATACTGAATCAGAATCTATATGTTAACAAGATTCCCCAGGAGATTCTTATGCGTAACTTCCTGGGAACTTGTTAGAAATGCAAATTCTCAGCAAGGGTTTGAACCAGAAGGAACCAGTTCGAAGTCCTGCTAGGTTGTTGTTAAGAATAAATGAGAAACTACAGGTGAAGCAGCTATAGGCAGGAAGTGCTTGGTAAATGGTAGTCTCTTAACAATGTAAACTCGGCGGAGTGACTTGACCTCCCTGAATGTTTTTATCTGTAAAATGGGCACATGAATTGTATGATAGCTGTGAAGATTAGAAGAGATAATCCCTAGGGGGAAAAAAAAAACCAAACCCGTTGCTGTCGAGTCGATTCCTACTCATAGCGACCCTATAGGACAGAGTAGAACAGCCCTATAGAGTTTCCAAGGAGTGCCTGGTGGACTCGAACTGGCAACCTTTTGGTTAGCAGCCATAGCACTTAACCACTATGCCACCAGGGCTTCTAATCCCTAGAAGCGCTCCATAAATGTCACCTATCATTAGTATTTTCCATTATATCTTTCCACAGAGGTTGATTCTGAGAGGTTGCTTGTTGTTTTTTTGTGCCGTCGAGTTGATTCCAACTCATAACGACCCTATAGGACAGAGTAGCACTGCCCTATAGGGTCTCCAAGGAGCGGTTGGTGGATTCGAACTGCTGACATTTCGATTAGCAGCTTGAGTTCTTAACCACTTTGCTACCAGGGTTCCAAAAATGTTGCTTGGAGAGTCTAAAGTGCTGACTTATTATTTCTCACTTCGCACGTCCGTTAAATATGCGGAAAGACAGTTCCTAGTTTCCAGGTTGTGAGGACTCAGGAACAGCAACAGGAATGTGGCAACTCCTTAGCATTCGAGGCCAGACCCAAGGCTCACAAGCCAGATGGCGCCTCCAGCAGAGCCCAGCTGCATGTGGCCAGTCAGAAAGCCTGACGTCCAATGTTTGCTTACACAGTTCCAGTCTTACTGCAGGTCTGCTTTAATAAGAATTTGGTGCAGTGAAATATTTAGAAGACAGAACACCTCTCAGACCCATGTCCCTTGAGGCAGACAGATCTCATTGCAATAAGTGATGTCACATGGCTCTCCCCAGCCCTAGCCGTCCTACCGATGAAGCAGGGACTTGAACCCAGCTCTGACTTCAGTGCCTGGTTCCTTAACCAGTATGTGGTTCAGGACATGAGTTACACCAGGAACCCAGCAGAAGGGACCAGGGATGACCAAAGTCTGTCCATAACACTGCGCTCTTCCGGACTCCCTTTGCAGAGCCTTCCTGCTCCCACCTGAACTACAGCCTCCAGGTAAAGTGTCCCTTCTCTAATCTGCACACAAAATAGATTTTAGTAACTAGATTTTATTGAGAAACTCACTTCCTCTTCCCCCACCCCCAACATTGGAAAGCATATTGTCTTCTTTACTGTAGTTCATTTTGTTTTCCGAAGTGATTAATGAATTAAAGATGCAGTGTATTTATTCTTTTGCCTGATTACCATTCTGTAATAAATCTAAGCTCTGGAGTCTGTCGATACAAGAAGGGCAATCTGACTCTTTGGAAAATAAAGGTTTGTACGTTAAGCTTAACTTCCAGCTCTCCTACGAAGGAGAAAATTCACCATTAGAGTCTTATAAAAATAAACGGGAAGCTCAAAGAGACATTGGCTGGAAAGTAGAAGATGCCATTTCTCCAATGGAGAAGGCACTCTGCACACACTTCCCCAGATGTGGAAAAGCCCATTGACCTCTAGATGTGATTTATTTATTTTGAATGTGGAGCATCGAGCTATTCATGGAGATGATGGTAGGAAGGGAGGTGACAGACAAGAAGACCTTGTCTCAGCCTTGCGGGATCTTATAGACAACACAGTAGTTTCTGTAGAGCTGCATTAATATCTGGTTGAATGACCATGTTATGAACTCCACTTGACTAACCATGTTGGAGTGAGGTTGCTGGTTTTTTCTGTTTCTCCAGCTGGTGTAGGAGCTCCTTGAAAGCAGGAGTCGTGGTTCACGTAGGAGGGCAGGAGACATGGTGATTGGGGGCACTGGCGTTAGAGTCAGAGAGACCTTGTTTCTAACCCCTGCTTTGTCATTTACTAGCTATGTGATCTCATGATGTTTCCCAGTCTGTCCAGTGGGGGTTCTCAACACCCTCATGTGGACTGTTGGGAAGGCAGCCTGACCCCTGGCACCATGTGCAGAGGGTGGGACAATACTTTGTCTTCTGAAGATCTTACTTCATATATCTCTCCTCAAATTTTACCTATACCAGGACAGGAAGGACATAAATACAAACAAAAAGAAACAAAGCTAGGTTGGTATTATCAGTGGTGATTTTCTTTTCTTTCTTTCTTTTTTAAAGAAAAAGCAAAGAACAAAAAAAAACCAAAAAAACTCACTTTCCCCATAGCTTGTATGGAGTCAATTTCTCAGCTGCCACTGGATTGGGAAGAATGTATATATACACACACAGACATAGATATAGATATAAATATAGACTATATATATATATCCTGTGTGTATATATGTATATATATATGTTTGTGTCTGTATGTATAATATCTGTTAAATAACACAAATAGCATTCATACTAAGGTCTTAATGAAAAATCAAATTTAATGAGCACCCCCTCTAGCTAATATTTGCATCTTAATAGTAGGTAGCCTGTCTTTATCTGCAGTTTATCCATCCCTTGAGACCCCAATGATTATTTTCAAGGACTCTATAAAATCCCCTAAAATGGTATTCAAGACTCTGCCAAAGTCCATTTTTCTGGAAAGAGAGTCCAAACTTTTATTAGAGCCTCAAAAGGATCCAATAGCCAAAAAGAGTTAGGAAATGAAAGCACAGCATTCCAAAGGCCATTCCCCTCCTCGTGAGATTCCCCTGTCCAGCGGCCAGTGGGGAGGACTCCAGAACTTGAGTTTTCCCAGTGTCTTTAAAGTCTCTCTAGGAGGAAGGATGCAGGCCAACTAGACTCCGGTTTCAAGTTTGCCACTAACTAGTGGGGGACTAAGAAACCCTGGTGGTGTTATGGTTAAGAGCTATGGCTGCTAACCACAAGGTTGGCAGTTTGATTCCACCAGGTGCTCCTTGGAAACCGGACCAGATTTAGCCCCTGTGGGTCACAGCTCGCAAAGCCAATATAGAGGATTGTAATAGGGTGTTTGGGATCTAAAGTAACAGAAAATTTGACTCTGAGTAGTGTTAACAATTTGGGATTTGTTATCTCACAGAATAAGAAGCGCTCGCATTATTTCTGCAGCTTAATGACATCAAGAACCCGGGTTCTTTTTCTTCTTTCCGCTCCACCATTCTCAGACTTTGGATACAAGATGGATGCTGTGGCTCTAGGCACCACATTTTCACACAGCCCATTCAAAGGCCAGAAGAGAACAGGGAAGGCTTTGCAGAACTAGACATCCTATACATTTTATTGGCTGGAATTTCCATGTGTCCAGTCCTCTATCCATGGTTGCACTGGATATGGAATTGACTATTACAGACTTAAACTGATTAAGATTCACCCTACACGTGCCCCAGGGTTGGGACCTACCCAGCTTCCCCCAGACACGTTACCTGTGGATACCTGAACAGCATCCTGACTTTTACTAGCAAAGAAGATGGGTATGTTGACACATTGTTGGCTGCCACTGGGTACTCCCTTCTCCCAGGGTCATCACGTCGATGAAAAGAGACAAGGTAGGTGACAGCACTTTGTAAATGATAAATCTCCTTAGGAAGGGTGAAAGTTAAAGTTCCAATCCATCAGGGAAGTTATTAGGCTCACAGATGTATTCCTTAGTTTCAAATGAGCAGCACAACCCATTCATACCCACTTCCCCTCCCCTGTCTACACTCCACTTTGACCCCATTTACCTTATTCACCTGTGGACTGATTCTTCACTTTCCTCATAATCCCTCCTTCCTCTTCCTCTGCAACCAGAGGAAGAAAGAACCTTCTAGTAACAGATGCAAGAAAGAAATCTTCCTGCAAGGCAGTCCTGCTTCCCAGGACTAAGAACTACTCCTCCCACCTTCTTGCCAGCAAAACAAAAATTTCAAAGGTGAAGATGAGAGAGACTGTCCCATAGGACTTTGCATTTAAGTATGCAGGAAAGCCTCTTAACTGGAATCCCAGGAGGGCTGAGGGGGTGGCAGTGGCCATGGGGGAGGGACTCTGTTGAAAGCAGACTTTTGCTCCACTTGAATTGCATCTTACCCTTAAGGTTCTCCCTTGTTGGCTTTGACGCACAGGGAATTGCAAATTAGATTAAGAAGAAGCTTCAAACCTCAGCTATTAGTTTGGGATTGGCTCTCCTCATACGCCAGTAAAATTAGCACAGGAGACTCTACTCTGAGGCTGCATGACTCATTTTTGGAAGTGAAAACTTACAGGGGGCAAAAGGCTTCCTCCTTCCCATCCAGAATTTCTAGGGACGTGTGAAGGATCAGATATGACAGCCCACGAGATAATGCAAGTAGTCAAGTCTGTTTTATGTTTGTTTGTTTTTGCTAGCTATTATGAAAACAACTAAAGCTGCGCTGTGCAATGGCAATACCATGCGAGCCACATACGTGACTGTAAATGTTCTGGTAGCCACATTACAAAAGGTACAAAGATACAGGTGAAATGAATTTTAATATTACTTTAAGCCCAATTAAAAAAAAGTATTATATCGACACATAATCAGTACAAAAACCAAAACCCATTGCTGTTGAGTCGATTCCCATTCATAGCGACCCTGTAGGACAGAGCAGAACTGCAGCATAGCATTTCCAAGGAGTGGCTTGTGGATTTGAACTGACCTTTTTGTTAGCAGACTAGCTCTTAACTACTACGCCACCAGGGCTCCAGTCAATATAAACATAATAATATTTTCCAAATAAATGAAGGCAAATAGTTCTACTGTGTGTCCTTGCTGCGGAGGCAGCTCTTGTTCGGCACCATAGTGCGCCAACTCCTCTTTCCTCAAGCTCGTTGCGTTTCATTCTGAGTTGTGTGGAGTATTGTCCTAACTTTCTTTGGCTTTTAAGAATATTTTCTGTTCTTCTCCCCCAGATATTTCCCACAGTCCGCATGTTTAGAGAAAAACGAGATGGTTAAAGTTGCTTTTTATCCTTAGCTACGCAACCTATGTGTTTGATTGTTTGTTTTAACACTGCATTGGTTCAACAGAATTTGAAATGCCTAGGTTTGCATTTCATAGAATGGAGGATCATGTAGACTTCTCTACCCTCCCATCTCAGATCCTTTTGGTTTCTCTGGTTTCACCAACTGGGTCACCAAAGCAAGATGTGACTTAAAGAAGTTCTTTAAAGAATTGTATTAGTTATAGGTGAGATAAACAAAACCGAAGTGATACGGTGGGAGAAATATCAAGGACCCTCATTCTGCTTTCCTACATCTGTCCATCAGATATCCAAACAATAAACTAATGTGATAGAGATGAAGGAAGAAATAATGGGGTGAAATACAGCACCATCAGCATTTTTCATTTCCGTTGGCTCCTCCGATTTAAAAATGGAATCATGTTTAACATCTTAATTAGGGACAGTAATGTACAACTTTTTTTTTTTTTTTTTTTTAATGAACATCTAGTAATTCACTCTTGAAGTAAATTATAGTCAATTTATCTGCAGTGACAAGTCAATAAAAGAGTGGAAGGCTCAAGCTTTTCAATCACCTGATATTTGCTTCCTGTTTTTACTACCGAGTGGAAGGCAGGGGTGGTGCAAACAGTTAATGCACTCCACTGCTAACTGAAAGGCTGGCGGTTCAAATCCACTCAGAGATGCCTCAGAAGAAAGGCCTGGCAATCTACTTTGGAAGAATCAGCCATTGAAAGCTCTGTGGAGCACAGTCCTACTCTAACATGCATGGGGTCACCATGAGTCAAAATCAACTTAATGGCAACCGGATAGAAGGCAAAAGAACAGGTCAGGGATGTGTGTATCTCAGGGTAGATGCTGTGGCTTTTGAAATCTGCCATTTGCACTTTTCCTTTTCCAAAGACCAAGGCTAACTTTTGCCAGCTGTCACGAGTTTAGAATTTGCATAGAGAAACCCATGGCTGAGAAGAAAAATGGCTTGGGCCTTTTGGTTCTTGCAATGCAGATGGTCAGGGTGATTCAAGTGGTAAACCAAACTCCAGTTCACTCTGAACAGTGGTTCATGCTAATGAGTGTGTTATGTGCATGCCCAACCCTTCAGTAGCTGGAATCCAGGGGGCCTCTGAGGGTTTTCTTCTTGGTGGTGCAACCTCGGTTAATAGCTAAGCCCACTCAAACCACTTCCACTGTCCTCATGTTTGATACTTGTGTTTGACGAGTTGCAGTGTGGTTTCAAAAATAGCAATTAGATCAAAGTAAACAGCCCCCAAACAAACACATGGGGACCAGGCAAGATTAAAAAGACACACCCTAGGTAGGGGTTTCTGTGGTGTTTCTGTTGGTTCAGGAGAGAAGTACATGTGTCCAACCAAGAATAAACACATTCGGTGAATAATTCGGCTGACTTCAGAGAAAGGAAATGCGAGGGTTACCCCGCGATCATCTGTTGTAGCTAAAAAGCTTCGTTAGAATTGGGAGCCCCAGTTACAGAGAAGCAGGTTTAAAATCCTAGAACACAAAAGAGAGATTGTTGTTTTGGACTCTTGAATTTAATCCGAGCTAGATGGTAAGGGTTAGGAGGACAGGGAGTGTCTGTCTGGTTAGTATCCTATCCTCAGAGCCTAGCCCTGTGTTCCAGCTTTCGTGGAAATCCCACATCCTGTGTGGCCCATCTTCCAGGACACAGATACTCCCTGCTTCTCATTCTTTGTTTAATGGAGCTGGTCCCTGAAAAGTTTGACCCCGGCCTCACCTTTTTCTCTCAAGTGAGAAAATAAATACTATAAAATCAGTTTCAATAATGTTTTTAAAAATCTACCCTAGAAGGCTGTTTTCTTCGTATTCTCTCTCTCTCCTCTCTCTCTCTCTCACTCTTTCAATATGGTCTAGCTCAGGCTTAATAAAGGGACTCATTTCCCTTTCACAGTTTGATTTCTGGCTCTTTCCAAAACCATTAAGCTAACAAAACGTTCCCCTGCCCCCTGCCACCAGCACCACCCAAGACCAGATCTGTGCGCTGGGAGGGTAGGTTGGCATGTGACGGCCTCCTGTTGTTTTGCTCAATATAGTAGACTGGTTCTGGAACAAGGTTCCCCATTCTAATTACACAGGAGTGGGAGGAAGAGGCCAGAATGCTTCCCCTGGACCAGCACAATCATGACAGCATCAAATATTCATGTACCTTACTTACTCACCCATCAGGCTTTGTCCTAAATGTCACTTCCCTCAGGAAGCCTCCCAGTACTGTCTAAATTTGATTTTGGATCTCAGATTTATGGTCCCATAGCACCTGCATGTCTCGTCCATAATGCCCAGCTCCCTGGGATGGTGGCTGTTACCCCCACAACCCTCTAAGCAACATAAGGGCTTAGAAGGTAAGGGGTTTTCCATCCTGTATCCTTGCACCTCACATAGTACTCAGTACTTGGCACATACTAGGCATTTGATACATATTAGTTGAATAAATGAGAAATTACATATGACCCCTCTCCTGTTAATACTACTAGTATTACTAAAGGATAACTATGTTCAGCATAACATAGATCATCCCATTTAGTCTTCCCACACCCCTGAGAGGTAGCCACAGTTATTATCTCCATTTTCCAGGTGAGGAAACTGAAACTTAGAGACACTGACATGCCAAAGGCCACATAACTAGTAAATGGTAAAAATCGTACACTATGACAAGCACCCATAACCAAATGGTCTTAGTCCCTTTGTGTTCTGTGTTTGGGCTGATCCTACTGGTATAGCTGTTTCTTCTTGCTCATAGCCAGGGCAGGTTTTACTCCCCCTGTGTACCTGGGAGCTGGAAAATGCTGTGACAAGACCATTGGCAAAGAGAAACTCCAATCTTCTCCTCCTCCACCCTCAAACTGCTGATCCTGGCCATTGTCTAATTTTCTCCTCTAAAAATGGAAACTTCGGGAAATTACCTTGGCAGGAAAGTCTTCCCTAGCTCTTCCCTAGCAGCCCAAGTGTCCACATAATTGGCACTGGCAATGGAATTAGATTTAAAAAAAAAAAAAAAAATCATCTCACTGGCTTAAGCCTGTCAGAAGAATTGGCCGAAACAAGCTTGTATGTGTACAAGAAGGACAGCGAAGAACCCAAAAAGAAAAATCACCAACACTTTCCTTGTTCCGAGCACTGTTCTAAGCTCTTCACCTATATTAGGTTGCTGACTCCTCGAAACAACCCTATGGGATGGTTTTTATTAATTATCCCCATTTTGCAGATGAGTAAATTGAGGCATAGAGAGGTTATCTAACTTGGTCAGGATCACATAAGTGAAGGTGCCAATTGTGCTTGGATTGAAGAATGACAGAGTGTTTTAAAAGGCTGTCCAAGTATCTACTTTCCCTGCTCCACACTCACCCTCTTAATTTCTGTTATTCCATTGTTGAATTGGTCATAAAGTGTCACCAACTAGTTGCTGGGCTTCATTCAGCATTTTTAAGGCAACCCCATTAAAACCCCTTGCCGTCAAGTCGATTCCGACTCATAGCAATCCTATAGGACAGAGTAGAATTGTCCCATAGGGTTTCCAAGGAGCGGCTTGTGGATTCAAACTGCTGACTTTTTGGTTAGCAGCCTGTGACGGACTGACTTGTGTCCCCCAAAGGTATCTGTCAACTTGGCTAGGCCATGATTCCCATTATTGTGTGATTATCCACCAATTTGTCATCTGATGTGATTTTCCTGTGTGTTGTAAATCTTATCTCTATGATGTTAATGAGATGAGATTAGTTGCAGTTATGTTAATGAGGTGGGACTCAATCTACAAGATTAGGTGGTGTTTTAAGCCAATCTCTTTTGAGATATACAAGAGAGAAGTAAGCAGAGAGACATGGGGACCTCATACCACTAAGAAAGTAGTTTCAGGAGCAGAGCATATCCTTTGAACCTGGCGTCCCTGCGCTGAGAAGCTCCCAGACCAGGGGAAGATTGATGACAAGGTCCGTCCTCCAGAGCCGACAGAGACAGAAAGTCTTCTCCTAGAGCCGGCACCCTGAATTTGGACTTCTAGCCTCCTAAACTGTGAAAAAATAAATTTCTGTTCTTTAAAGCCATCCCCTTGTGGTATTTCTGTTATAGCAGCACTAGGTAACTAAGACACAACCTGAACTCTTTACCACTGTGCCACCAGGGCTTCTTTTAAGGCTAAGGTCCCCTTATATGAGATCCCTCAGCTTAAAATCTCCTTCTGGAGGTTTATGTTGTGAGTTCAGGCAGTAATGGCCAGGGACCATGGAAAGCGGTGCCCAGCATACACTCTCTATCTAAAATCTGTAAGTGGAACCAGATCATGGCAAATCTTATGGACAATCAGGAAATATTTGAAGGCAAGGCCTTGAACTAAGTTGTAAAGCTCGTGTAGGAATTCATCTGACACCCAAAGGAAGGTGAGGGCATTCCAAAAGAGAAAGTAGCATAATTAAAGGCATGAAGTACTAGACTGTATTTGATATCACTGCCCATAGGATCTGATAAGCCTAGAGACAGTGGTGTGCTGGAGTCATCTTGTATTGGCTTGCACAAGCAGATTGTCAAATTTTCAGGAATTTTGCAGGTTGATTATTAAACACAGCCCTTATTTAAAATTAAATTATATAACCTTACAATTAAATGCATTATAAATGAAGGTAATAAATACTGAAAATTTATTGCTTCCTAATTGTACTACATTTTACTATATACGCTCTTGAAGTTATTTACATTTATTGTATCCATTTGGTAGAAATACTATATATCGGCTTGGTATTGCACATCTCTTCCCAACTGTACAGTTAGTTATGCCACATAGGTGGCTTGAAATCAGCCATAGTGGGAGTATTTACACCACAGAAATCAGCAAACATCACAAATCAGAGCTTTCCCAACTCCCCAGGGGACCCAGTTGTTAAACATTTACCAACTTCACTGCTCAGAGAGGTACCGGGCTGGGTATTAAAGGACATTAAGTGCATTCTTTAGAGCTCAGACTGTAATCTTTAGAATATTGGTTCTTGTCTCAGCTCAGGTTCCTGAAAAAACCAGAGCCTGAGGCAAGCATTAAGTGTTAATGTTTTACTGGGCAGTGCAAACACAGGGCAGTGAGAGTGAGGGTAAAGAGAAGCAACTGAGAGGAGGATGGGAGCAAATACAAGGAGATTCATTGCCAAGCCGGCCAACTATTCACAACTCACAAGGAGACACAGCCGGTTGTTCATTTCCAGACAGGGCCATAGTGTGTCCATCAGAGGGAGGAGCAGAGAAGGATTTATTTGCCAGCTCCTTTCTGGCCGGACTCCTCTTTGTCAAAAGTTCTTCCTACCAGAGTGAACTCACTGGCATTTCTGGATTGGAACCTCCAGGGAAGCCAGATCCGAGGCCTATTCTTCAGGGGGCACGTCATTTGAATCAGACGGTGGTGGGAGGAGCCGTACTCCACGTCTTGACCTGAGATGGCAGAACCTTGAAGACCCACACTGAGTCCGTTCCTGTTCGGCATCTGTGGCACAGGACCGGGTTACAGGCGAGGCCATGAGAAACCGGGTAGCACGTAAGATATGTCCATTTCTATTTTCAAATTTTGGGGTACAAAAGACCCTTTTGAGAACTTGCTAAAGAGTCAGGACCCTCTTGAGATTCTGGGTCTATAGGACTGGGATTGGGCTCTGGAACTGCCCTGTATGGCCACACCTGGAGGAGCACTAGCAGAGATGATGTAAACATCTCATTCACCATGGTATCTTCCTGTCCTCTGCCTGGTTACATGATCTTTCAGAAATGTAATTCAGACCTCTAGAATTCTGATCCAATTACTGATGCTTTTCCCACCAGCCCTCGAACCCATTGCCATTGAGTTGATTTCAACTCACAGCAACCCTATAGGGCAGAGTAGACTGTCCCTTAGGGTTTCCAGAGCTGTAAATCTTTATAGAAGCAGGCTGCCACATCTTTCTCCTGCAGAGCAGCTGGCGGGTTCGAATCACAAACCTTTTGGTTAGCAGCCGAGTGCTTAATCACTGCACCACCGGGGCTCCTTACCAGCCATCAAATTCCATCAAAATAGTCTTTCCTTCTTAGCATCTCTGATGTAGCACCTTCCTGATGAATAAGGGCAGTGCCATCAAGAAGTTGGACTCTAGAGACTTGCAGACACAGTTATGGGATAATGTACTGGCTGTGTGCCTGTGTCAGTTACTTGACGTATCTGCTCCTCAGTTTCCTCATCTGTAAAATGGAGATCCTGGTACCGGTACCTACCTCATGGGATTGTTGACAGGATCATATTAGGTAATCTTTATACTGCGATTTACACAGCTCCTGACACATAGAAGGGGAGCAGTGCTTTAGCCATGGTTCATTGGTATTAAGCAGTGGTGAGAGTGCTAAGAAATGAAGACATATTTACTGAGTGAAATGACATATGGAATCTAGATGCCCCTTCAAGAAAGCAGAGAAAAGAAGGCTGAGAGCAGCCAAGTTTCCCTTGGCTCCCACTGAGGCTCTGGTGTTGCTGGGAGCAGGGACTCCAGCAACTCCTTTGAGGGCTGACTTCAACTATGCCTGTCCACAGGCTCTGGGTGAAACAACAGATTGTGCTGACGGAGACAATATGCTGAGGCATCTCTTTGACAAAGGTACTTTCTGAGCAAAAGCTGACTCCAAGCTGTCTGCCTGAGCATCCCCCAAAAGGAGGCTTCTGTAATCAGAGTGGCAGAAGGTTCTAGAAGCCTCCAGGATGAGCTCACACCACACTCTCCTCTCAGTGGTCTCTGACTCCAGGCCAAGTGCTCAGAAGGACCAGGGTCCTTTGGACGCTATTTGGTCAGCTGCTGGGCAAAGAAGGGTTCGCTCACATTACTACATGGTTTGTTTTCTCACTTCATTTAATTCTCCCAACTCTACCAGGTTGGGGATGTTAATAACCCGTTTTGCAGGTGGGGAAATTGAGGCCCAAAGGTTACATTGACCAGAAATTGAGACACGTATTTGCCTACATCCAAAGCCTCCATGCTTCTTCAACTGTGCCTCCTGGAAGTGTGGGACCCTGGTCACATCTATCTGCTATTGCCCCAACATCTAACTGATGTGACCGAACAGAGTCTGCTAGATTGGAATTTCAGCATCATCAGAACCAGAGTGCCCCTCTCTCATCTATCAACATTTATCAAGCACTGACTGTGCCAGCTCTGGAGCTAAGTACGGTGAACATAACCACAAGAAAAGAATTCCCATGTGGAAATCAGCAGCTCCAGGTGGGGAAAGTGAAGGATCTGCTGCCTGGCAAGGAAGTCTGCCGTTCACAGAGCTAATTGATAGGGGCTGAAATCTCATCCTAAATAAGATGGGAGCAAAGAGGAGGGATGGTCTAATTCTTGGGGAGTTGAGAAAAGTGTTACAAAATAGGAAAGATCTGAGATGGGTCTTGAGGGAGAATAAGATCTTCTCCAGGCAGCCAGAGAAGGAGAAGGTGTTTTAGAAGAGGGAACAGCAGGTGCAAAGGCTGAGAAGCATGAGGCAGCAAGACACTTGCTAGGAAGCCAGAGTTTCCACTTGTCCGAGAGCAGAGTGCAACAGAATAGCTGGGTGGATGAGGCAGGTAGTCTCAGGGTGGCCTAAAACAACAGAAACTTATTGTCTAATATTTCTGGAGGCTAGAAGTCCAAAATCAATGCGTTGGCAGGACCACACTCCTATAGGCTCTATGGGAGGATTCATTCTTTTTCTCTCCCAGCATCTGGTGGCTCCAGGCATTCCTTGACTTGTGGCTGCATCACTCCAGTCTCGGCCTCCAATCTTCACGTGGCCTTCTCCTCTTGTGTCTGTCTTCTCTTCTGTGTGTCTCTTATAAGGACACTTATCATTGGATTTTGGGCTCACTTGGATAGTCCAGGATGATCTCCTCAGCTCAAGATCCTTAATGTAATTCCATCTGCAAAGACTATTTTTCCAAATAAGATCCCATTCACAGATTCTGGGGATAAGGACGTGGACATATCTTTTGGGGGCCCCCATTCAGCCTCCTGCATAAGGTGTTGTCATGCAAATGTCATTTCACCCAGAGTCAGTGATTCGGGGCAGGGTCTTTGACCCTCTGGGCAGCCAGGGAATCATGCTCAGAGGGAGTGACTCTCTTTCCTTCCCTGCCAAAGCTTTTGCTGTGGAGCCTTATCAGATGCTGCAAGATGACCCACATCGGTGTCAGGCTTTGGACAGACAAAATGGAACCAAAGGGGATTTATTCAGAAGAGCGTCAATCTGAAGGGGAGGTTTCCACAGCGGAGATGTGGCCAGTGTAATTGAAGCCGGACTTTGCTGGCCATACCAAGGGCCGGGTGGAGTATCAGTCCTTGCTAAAAGTACTCACATTCCTCACCTTGAATTTGACATTAACGGCCTGCAGTTGTTGAGTAATTTAGAGCTCCAACATGCTTGTAGATACAATGTCCCACAGATTTCTTATAGTATAGAAGGCTGTGGTTATGAAGTGGTTATGCTCTAGCCTGGAATGGATTCTGGCTCTGCTGGTGCTAACTTTGTGACCTGGTCTCAGTTTACTCGGCTGTAAATGGGGCTTCTCTAATAGTACTGACCTCACAGGGTTATTTTGCTAAATGAGATGGTGCATTACCAAGCACTTAGCACTATGCCTTTTACTCCACCACTGCTCAGTAGATCTTACCTGCCACTCTTTCAGTTGTTGTCCTTGTGTTAATCATCACCAGACTTTGAAAGAGATCACAGCAGCTACCATCTACTAAGCACTACGCTTAGCACCTCCCATCCATTAAACCAAACCAAACCCACTGCCATCGACTCGATTCCAACTCATAGCGACCCTATAGGACAAAGTAGAACTGCCCCACAGGGTTTCCAAGGAGCGGCTGGTGGAATTGAACTGCCAACCTGTTGGTTAGCAGCTGAGCTCTTAACCACTGTACCACCAGGGCTCCAATGCATTAGCTCATTTAATCCTTAGAACCACCCTCCAAAGTAGGTAGCAAGGTTCTTGTAGTTTCCAAGGGCTGCCATAACAAAGTACTACAAACTGGGTAGCTTAAAACAACATAAAGTCATTCTCTCACAGTTCTGGAGGTGAGACATTCAAAATCAAGGTGTTGGTAGAGCCATGCTCCCTCTGAAGGCTGTAGGGGAGGATCCTTCCTTGCCTCTTCTGGCTTTTGGAGGTTGCCAGGAATCCTTGGTGTTCCTTGGCTTGTAACTTAATCACTCTGATCTCTGTCTCAGTCTTCACATGGCATTTTCCCCACTGTGTGTCTCTCTGTCTAAATTCTCCTCATGTAAGGACACCAGGCCTGTCTTCTGAGGCGCCTCTGTGTGGGTTTAATCCAACAACCTTTCGGCTAGTCGCCAAGTGCTTAACTGTGCACCACCCAGGGCATGTAAGGACGCAAGTCATTGGATTTAGGGCCCACCCTACTCCAGTATGACCACGTCCTAACTTGATTAAAACTGCAAAGACCCTATTTTCAGACAAGATCACATTCATAGGAACCAGGGATTAGGACCTGACTATATTTTTGTGGGACAAAATTCAAACCACAGCATCTTGTATTACAGATGAAGAAACTAGGCTAAAGGAGTGTTTGTAAGTGGTGGTGGTGGCGGCGGGGGTTGGGGGGAGAATAATTATTTATTTTCTGAAAAATGACTCATTCTAATGTAAAAAAATGAATTCAATCACCCCAAACTCCACCATCCCACAGATAAACACTGGTAGCTAGTTGGGGAACATCTTTTTAATCCATGGAGGTTTAAGGGGACACAGGAAGGAAGGCAGACTTGTGGCTAGAGGCTCTCAGACCCTCAGCACCAGCCGTCCCGACTGTGGCCTGCTTCAGCCTAACCTCTGATGTGGGCCACCCTCCCTGGGCACCCAGCACACTGGGGTCTGCTGTGCTGTCTTGTCTTGGGTCTGGTAGTAAGGGCTTCAAGACATCTGCAGGGGGAAGTGGTAAAGAGAAGACAGGGAACAGAATACTCTGTATCCATTAAATAAAACTGTTCCCCAGAACGATACGAGAGTCACCATCTTTAAGGCCATCCATGTAGTCACAGGCTAATTAGTGGTCTTAGGAAATGTCCTGCTAGAAGCCTTTCTTGTGGAAGTGTTCTATACTGCGTCTATAAATCCAGTGACCGAACGCCAATCAAACAACACGCACAGAAGCTGTTTTTACTTTGTTATGTCTTAAAGTTCTTTTCTCTCCAAATCTGAGATATAAGTAATTCATTACACAATTGGACTTTATGATCTGTTTATGCTGATTCCAATTACAGAATAAATGACTACCTGGAATTAAAAAACAACAGCCATCAATCAAGAACATTTATGAATAAAGACTTTAAACATCCATGCTTAGAAATATATATGATATTTAGAAATAGATCTGAAAAGACTTGTGTAATGTGTTTTAATCAAATCTTGAAGAGAAATTGGCCAATAAATCAAATCTTGAAAAGAAATTGACCAATTAATCAAATTTGGAAAGAAAGTGACAGATAAATCAAGTCTAGAAAAGAAAACAACCACTATATCAAATCCATGATATGTTTATTGAAGCAACAGATTTCGGTTTTAGATGAACCTGTTTCTCTGCTAAGCTCATGCATTAGGACTGTATTAGGAATGTACCTACACTGTATATGATTGTGTGTGTGTATAATTTATTTAAAATTATATAATTTGAAAACCAAAAATGGTAGTGATTCTGGATTGGGACTAGAGGAGAGAAAGTATCAGTTTTAGACAAACAGTACTGGCCTCATTTTATGTAATTCCTGGGATGCATGCTATACGGCACCTTATTACGTACAAAACATTCGTGCACACTGACCTTTAACACATTTGCAACTGAACTCCTTTGAGTGGGATCCAAGGTAGATCTGATGACTCTTTCACCATGAATTTGGCGGTATCAGTTCCAGTGGGGGCCATTTTTTACATCTAACAGCAATATATAGGATATGATATTTAATTTACATTAAAATTAAATTAATTTTTAGAGGTCTTACTGAAGGTATTTCTAACTATATTGTCAACAGCAAGTCTAATATTAATATATATATACATGTATATGTACACATATTGTGTACGTATACATATATAGGTATATAGTATAAAAAGTTGAATGCTTCAATGGACTTAGAATACAGGTTAAGCATTTAAATGAGCCTTTAATGAACTGATGGTGTGTATGTGTATGTACGTGGATGTGCGTGTGGGGCGGTGTGTTTGGGAGTAGGGGATGCTTCTGAGTTACCAGATCTCTTTACTATTTGTGTCTTATTGCCTTCACTCATAGTACTAGAAACCTTATTTCAGAAAGTTCACTTAAAATGTTTAAAAGAAGAAAAAGAAAAAAATCTTCAGACTGGTTGGCACTTACGTCTTATCATCCTGCCAGCCACGTGTCCCGCCACATTTCTCAACATAGACATGAATTAAACTTTTCTGTACCATTGTTCCCATAGGTCAACTTGCAGTTGTCAAATTGTACGCCCCAATACCTGGCTTAGAAAATTATGTTCACTGTATTTAGATTTCTCTTTAATTATTTTCTTATTCATAAATGTATCACATAAACCCATCCCCCCCACTGTAATTTTCAATAATAATATTAATCATCGGTCAGTTGTTGGGTTAAGATCTTTATGTGCCTTTTCCCTGTAGTCCACACGTTAGCACATGAGGGAGGCATTTGTATTTGCCCCATTTTTCAGAGGAGGAGACTGATGCAGAAACAGAGAGTAACTTTCTCCAGGTCCCACATCCTGTCCCCTAGTAGAGGCAGAATCTGAAGCAGGTGTGCGCCTAACCGAGCTCTATCCCAAGCTGAATAATATTTACTCAGTTACCTGTAGGAGCATCTCTCAAGTCCTCACCTCACTTTTGACCAGGTGATGTTGCTGCCTGAGGCCAGCACTAATATAAAGGGTCGGGTTGATGGCCAGCTTCTTCCTTGCGTCTAAGAATTAGTTAGCGTGCCTGATGTAAAGCAAGTTGCTTCTTTGAATGCCATTCCTACATGACATGGAATAGTTTTAAATTTTAGAGTTTCCATAAAGGTAAACTCCCATGTTGTGAATCTTAAAAACTAACGTATCACTTCCGGAATTTTTAACATACCAAAACTTTCTAGCTCTTCTCCCATCCCAAGTCATTCCACTCCATATAGGAAATGGTATAAATTAGGCATATAAGGGGAAAATTTAATCTTTAAATGTAGTTAAAAGTCTGTAACATTGCACTCTAAGAAAAATATTATTTGCTCATTGCTTTTGATTTGCAATCTGTGTTACTGAGCAATCAAATTTAAAATAAGATGACCAGATTATTCTAGAATAATGTGGACATAGCCCTGTGCTCACAATGATAGGACTTCTTTGTCCTTGTTCTCAATGAGATCAAGTGCTAGGATCCGTCCAGTCTCCTTAACCCTTTTTTTTTTTTTTTTAAATTAATTAATTAATTAATTTTTTTTATTGTACTTCAGGTGAAGGCTTACAGAACAAATAGTTTTTCATGAAACAGAAGTACACATGTTGTTTTATGACATTGGTTAACAACCCCACAACATATCAGCCCTCTAACTTCTCAACCTTTTTTCTTTTTTGGTGAAAATACGCATAGCCAAAGATACACCATTTCAAAAATTTTTACATGCACAGTTCAGTGACATTGACTACGCTCTTCGAATTGTGCTGTTATTCTCACTTAAGATGAAGGCTTACAGAACAAAATAGTTTCTCATTTAACAGTTACTACACATGTTGCCCTATGACAATGGTTAACAATCTCACAACACATCAATAATATCCTTACTCAACCTTGGGTTCCCTATCACCAGCTTCCTTGTCCCCTTCTGCTTTCTGGCCCTTGTCACTGGACTCCTGTACCTTGTTAGTCTCATTTGGTTTTACGGGGCTGTCCTCCTTAACCCTCTGATGATGTTGACAGCATTCATAACACATTCTAGAATAGGTTACAAATGCTTTAGATTTAATTATTTAGATCTAAGGTAAACCAAAAAATCAGATGCTTTTAGGAGGTTTCCAGTAATACTTTTTTTCCCCTGAAAAAAATTACTGGTTAGAGTTTGAAATGACTACCGTTTTCTACTGGAATCACTTTTTTTCCCCCAGTGGTTTCCGAAAAATGAAAATTCTGCATCAAGTCTGGCTTCATGAGCATGCAATCTGTGCATCACACAGGGCCCCATGCTTAGGACCCCACATACTTGGTTTAATGCTCTGCTGATGCCATCTTGAAATGCTTGACAATTTCTGATCAAGGGACCTTGCATTTTTACTTTGCACTAGATTCTGTAGTTTAAGTAGTTGATCCAGTTCTGCATGCCCCACCTTTAGCCAAATAGATACCTTCTTCAAGACATATTTGCTGGCATTTAAGGTCCAAAATTGTTCCCTATGTTCTGGTGTAGTTTGTAATGTTTGTTTTGTGGTCCTTTCTCCTACCAAGCTTAATTTTTACCCTCAACACTATTGTGGTGTGATGGATCACTTTTATATGGCCTTTCCTGCCATGGTCTTGTGACTCCTACAAAATGACTGGGTGAGACCATGCAAACAAGGTGGTCCTGGCCCACCAAGGGGGTTGGACAGCTTGCTAATAATGCAAATAAGGTTCATGGAATCCCTGTGGGGGTAAAACCCCAAAACTCATTGCCGTCAAGTGGATTCTGACTCATAGAGACCCTATAGGACAGAGTAGAACAGCCCTGTACGGTTTCCAAGGAATAGCTGGTGGATTAGAACTGCCTACCTTTTCATTAGCAGCTGACCTCTTAACCACTGTGCCACCAGGGCTCCCCCTCTGGAGGTAGGACCATACAAATAAGTTGTATGGAATCCTAACGAGGGGATTGTCAGTTTTGCCATCCCACTAGGCTTAAAAGAGAGCCAGTCCCAGAGCAGAGAGGGGATCTCACTGCCATCAAGAAGAAGAGTCCTTTGAAACTTGGCTGAGGTCCCTGTGCTGAGAACTGCCTAGACCCAGGAGACAGAGAGAGAGCTGTAATACCAGATATGGTGCAAGATAGCAAGAAGCAGTGGCAGAGAAATGGTGGAGACTGGCCCAAAATGGCACAGTGGGCTTCCTGGCCCATGGAGCAAGGTGGTTACAGTGGGTGTGCTGACCCATGGAATAAGAGGGCTAAGCTCCTTCAGGCTGAGATTTCCTGGTGGAGTGGAGTGCCCCCAGGCACTTACTGGCAGAGCTAAAAAGCTTTGTAACACTTGCCCAGGCAGGGCAGAAGCTGGGCTGAGGGGCCTTAACACCGAGAAGCCAAGGGCCAGAGAGAGGTCTGCCTGCAGGCACTGCTGAGAAGAGGCTGTCCTGAGCAAAGAACTGTCTCCTGAGTTGTTCCTGATCCTGAATTGTAACTGTTACTTCTTTAATAAATCCCATAATTGTGAGTATGGTCTGTGAGTTATGTGTGGCCATTGCAACAAATTATCCAACCCAGCAGAGAAGTAGAGAATGCCATGGGAAGGACGGCTGGTGTCAGAATTGGTAAAAAGGTTGAAGACAGGAGTATGTCTGACCTCCACCTCATAGGAATCAGCCTTGGGCTATTGATCTTGATTCTCCTTTCTCCCTATGAAGTCAGAGGAAGTCAGATGCCACGCCACACCATTTTTACCACTATTTAAGGAAAGAATTTAAAACCATGGAGGGAAAGACTCAAAGACCATTTATTCAATATTCTACGAGTTAAGCAGAAAAGCAAACAAACAACAGAAATGCATGCCAAACTGCCTCTTGGGAGTGATGAAGGGCACCATCCTACTCTGAGGCAGCCAGAGGTGCCTATATTGTTGGAGCTCTTGCAGAACGACCTTGGGCTGTCCTGGGGCTCATCTCAACCAGGGCTAGGCATGAAAACGACCATCAGAATATCAGTTGATATCTAAGATTTTTACAGGAAAATATACTTTTAAAATCCCTCGAAATCTCTTAGCATCTAAGTCAGTGCTATCCAGTAGAACTTTCTGTGTTGATGGAAATGTTCTGTATTTGTGCTGTACATTGTGGTGGCCACCAGCCACATGTGTTATTGAGCACTTGGAACGAGGCTAATGAGATTGAGGAACTGAATTTTTAATTTCATTTAATTTAAATTTGAATAGTCACGTGTGGCTACTGGCTATTACATTGAACAGCGCAGCACTAAAGACTTATTCCTCTTATTTTGTATATGCTCTTCTATTCTACCCATGCTTATTTTTTCCGTAGTTGGTCACATCTTACTTACTGCCTGCTATGTGATTTTTAAAAATTTGACTTTATAGGCGTTTTCCCATGTTTTTAGACCAGGCTTCATGCTGGAGGGTCTCTTGGTGTATGGCTTCATATGTCAGTACAAGAAAGGAGAACCCAGAAATTGGTTGATGGTAGATGCATTATTGAAACTTGCCTAAACTTGAGGAGCACCCCATTGTGACATCCCAGGAGATGGGACGTTCAGACAGAAGAGCATTGATTAGTTTCTGTGCTTTCCTTGCCTGCCCACAGGAAGTTATGGAAAGGTGGCAGAAGGCAGTTTGAGAAGGTAGGGATGATTGCTATCTTAAGAATATCTAGACACTTGTTGTGAATATCTAGACACTACGTGTCAAGCGTAAGTACTTTGTGAACACAGTTCTTGCAGTTTTCACATCTAGCCTTCAACATAGGCCCTATTCCCATTTTAGACATGAGGAAAGTGAGAATCCAAGAACGCGACTAGAGTGGCATCACGCCACTTGCACGTTGCAGGGCTGGAATTCAATCGCAGCTCTCTTTGGCTCCAAATTCCATTCTGTTTCCACTCTTGCTTGTCCCCAAGGTTTACCAGTTGCCATCTGCCTTCAAGTTGACTCCTACACATGGCAACCCCATGTGTGTCCGAGTAGAACTATATTGTGCTATATAGGGTTTTCAATGGCTGATTTTTCGGAAGTAAATCACCAGGCCTTTCTTCCAAGGCATCTCTAGAAGGACTGGAACCTCCAACCTTTCAGTCAGCAGTTACATTAACCATTTTCACCATGTAGGGACTCCATCCCCAAAGTATGAGGAATAATATTGACGGACATAGGTAGTATGGGAGGGGACTGCCTTCTCCTGTTCTTTTAAAAGCCTAGGAAAGTCTGTTTTTATTATTGTTCATAATATTATCCCCCGAACAACTGTGGTGAAGTGCAAAACTCACAGTGATATGGTTTGGCTTAAAAAAAAAAAAAAACCTCTTAAAAATTTTACTGATTTTCATTGCTTATGTGGTTGTGAGAGATGGGGAGAAAAAAGCATGCAACTACACACACACACACACACACACTGCTGACGTGTCAGATGACGGGGTAGTCTCTTTTCTACTATAGGAAGGTCTCTGCCAGCTTCTCTGCCAGCTTATGTTATAAAGACCACCCAGAGTCTAAATTATGTGGAAACCAACCACCCAGAAAAATCCTCCCTTGAAGTCTAATGTGATCAGCTTGCTATGGTCACTGAAGATTAACCAAGGCCAGGGGCAGTGCTGTTAATTGCTATGGGGTTGAGGTGTGAGCCCTAAAAGGGAAGGAAGCTAATCCCTCCCAACCCAGGAAACCCAGTTCACCATCAGAGCCCAGGCCCCAGAAAGTCCAAGCCTTGCAAGATAGCCCAGGCCAGGAGCACTTTGCTGAGGTCATCAGATCCGGCCCCTCATGTGCAGCTTGGTGAGTTCGGGTTGGAGGGGAAGGAAGAGCAGTTCCCTCTTTCTCTCACTGCTTCCCTTTGTTATCCAAGGGCCTTGGAGAGGTCTCGGGGCGGAGTGATTTGGAGGCCCGCCATAGGCCTCATCCCGAGGCCACTGACCTGGGTTGCTTGGGAGACACCAGGCTGGAAGCTGGCCTTGACTCTATCTAATCCAACAGCACTTACTCGTCACGTGGCCCGGTCCAAAAATAACACGCACCAGTGGGGCTTGGGGACACCAGGCCCAGCTAGCAAAAGGCCCAGGAACTCGCTTTCCTGTTTGCGTTCCTGCCGAACGGCATCGTGGCGCTGGTTTAGCCCTTCTGCTTCCTCCTTGTACCGGTTCCCGTTTGTTTTCCTCCATCGGCTGCGTGCCTGCCCAGCCTTTCCTCCAGGAGCCCACCGTCCCAATGTGGGCTGTTAGTTTGCAGTGTGAATTCTTCTTGGAAGGCAGAGGGAGATAGCCACCAAAAGACTCCAGATCTTGGAGTCAGAAGAACTGGGACACATCAGCTCAGCATCTTATTCCAAGATGTGTCTCATGCCATGAAGAAACAGGGCTAATGCCAGAAGCTGAACCTCTTTTTTAATCATTTAAAACCCCGGTAGCTTAGCTGATGGAGAGAAGCCTTGGCCGAACCTTGTGTGAATTAGGGCCCTGCCCTTCCCCAGGTGTGTGGTTGTGGGCATGTCATCCCATCACTGCAGCCTCAGCCTCCTCATCCTTTAGAAGGAGAACATTCCTACCTGGCAACATTTTTTATTTATTCATTTTGATACTAATCTACGTAGAGCCCGACCAGGATCTGACACAGGCTCTCTTTAGCCTTCAGCATCACTGCGTCACTCAGCAAGAATGGGGGTTGTGGGTACAAATATGTATACAAACAGGTGGACACTCTGACAATTATGAGAGAACTTTGGGAGAAGATGAGGCATAATAATTTAAATCAGGATTATTTTGCCCCAATTCTGGAGTGTGTGGTTACTGTAACTGCATGCTAGCTGCTTGGAGTAACAATTCTAGTAGCGGAGGTGGTAGTAGTAGTAATAACAGTAATGGTATTAGTGGTAGGAGTAAACTGTAGTAGTGTTGTAGTAGTAATTATAGTAATAGTAATGATTATAGTAGCAGTAGCGACGATTGTAGTAATGGTAGTAGTGATGGTCATGATGGTAGTAGTGATTCTAGTAGTAATAAGGGTGGTAGTAGTAGCAGTAACATTAATAGTAAAACAGTCATCAACCTTGATTCTATCTGCGCAGACACTGGTGAGTGCTTTCATGGATCAAATCCTCCCAACAGCCCTAAGATAGGTACTGTTCCCTCCATGCTACAAAGGAAGGGCAAGATGCCCATATCTGAGTGAAGAATTGTTTCTTTCCACGGCCTGTGCTGTAGAAAGTACGTCTACGTCATCTGTGCCATTGGACCTTCCGAGGTCATGCTCCCAGCTCCATGGTACACATGGAGAAACAGCCACCTGGCAAGGTGGCACAGCTTCCTGCAGTGGCTCCCAGCGAGTTCACCTTGGACAACAGGCCTCTCTGCAGATGAGCAGTGTGGCGGTGGGGATGGGAGAAGGAATCTCACCAGGGCTGCCGCAGTCCTGCAGCCCTTTTTCTCTTTAGCTGGCCGGCTGGTCCTTCAGTGAGTGGATATACTTGTTCTCAGAGTAGCTGATGTCACGGTGAGAGTGAGTGGTTGGCAGGTTGGTGGCAGCAGTGGTCATTTGGTTCCCAGACTCTGTTGGTAGCCAGTGAGTCCAGAGCTCAGGGTGTCTCCGGATGCAGAGGTACTGAGCAGTAATGTCATTCCTGTAATCTGGACCAACTGGAAACTGCCTCTCTGGGGGGTTACATGGAGGAGCTGTGCTCCATCCCAAGGGCTAGCTTTTCCTCAATTTCTCTAGCATTTTACCTGTCTGATAATCCCCCCTCGTTCCTGAACAATCTCTAGTCACCCACCTGTCATGTGGCGGCATGTGGTTACGATGACCTCTTGGGGCCCTTTCAATAGTGATTCTAGAACTTCCATCTCAGTGCCTCCCTTTAACAGGATGCTTCTGGCAGTGAGCTCTAGGAGAGACTAAACTGGCCGTGGGTTCTTAAAAGTACAGTAAAGCCTGTGAAAGCCAGAACCTGTGTAAGGCAGAAACTTGTCAGAGAAGGAAAACTCACATATTTTCTACTAATAGACAGTGATAGAAAAGTGGTAAGACTATACCCTGTCAAAGGCAGAAAATCTGAGAGATCCTGAAAAACAAAGCAGTTCCAGCTCTCATAGGTCTCCCTGTATTTTAAAATTATTATTATAGACATAATATCTAATAATTAGGAAGAGGAAGAAGGGAGAAACTGAAAATCACTCATAATCCTATCAGAGAAAAATCACTGATATTACTTGGGAGAATGTTGTTGCAGTTTTCTGTGTATATATTTTAGGGTGTTTTACATGATTGTGACCATGTGGTGTTAATACAATTATGCTTCCCCCCCCCCCCCCCCCCCACTTAGAGCTAGACTATGTAGAATTAATTAACTGGTGCACAAAAATTATTTTTCAAAGACTGCTGAATACTAATCTTTATGCATGAAACAATTTAATCGTCTATTATTATATTACTTGGGTTGCCTCCATTTTTGTTGTTGTTCACTGTACTTAGCATCTTTTATATTAATCTTTGGCCAAGTCTGATTATTTCTTTAGTATAAATTCTAACAAGTGGAATTACTGTTAGGGTATGATTTTTTAAAGATTCTACGCATGAAACAAAATTGCTTACCAGAAAGATTACATCAATTTATGGTCCCACAACTAATGCCATATGAGAGAACCATTTTGAGGTGTAACTACTGAACTGAATTTTCATTTTATAGAATTTTCTTTGATAGGAAAGCACAATGATATCTGATTGTTTTAATATCTTGTATTTATGTCTTAGTTTACTTGAACTTTTTTTTCATATTTTTACTTATGGTCACTACTATTCCTCCTTCTAGTCTATGAATTGTCTATTCTTTTCCTTGTACAGTTTTTTCTTTTTCATTTGACATGAGTGTAGTTTAGCATATATACTTTGTCATACTTGTAGCAAAGCTATTTCCAAGGTTTATCTCTTATCTTTTAATTTCTATTTTTGCATGTATACTATTTAATTTGTATATATGAAATGTATTCAAACTTCATGTGTTATCTCTTTGCTTTTATGTTTAGAAAGATTTTCCCTGACTTTCAAATCACGTGACTTTTAAATCTTCAATCCATCTAGAATGTATTTTGGGATTTGTTATAAGACACCAACTTGATTTTTTTTTTCCCATAAAAAGCTGCTTTTCTAAAAGTGTATGTCAAAAGAGCTTCCTTTCTCCATTGGTTTTGATACGTCTATCGCTGTGTTTTAACTTCACCCGCGCATTCCCACATATACACACAGAGAGATCTGTTTCAAGACTGTTTCACTCCGTTGATCTATTTGTTGATTCTTACGATAAGACAGAATTCTTTTACTGTAGTTTCATGATAAATTTTAGTATCTGAGAGGTTGATCATCCTTCTAACTTTACTTTTCAAAATTATCTTTAAAATTAAAAAGGAAAAGTAATGCCTCCTGTTTTGTTTTTTCTTTCAACGTGGTATATAGAATTGAATTCAGACTTTGCAACCAGACAGATAAGGACTCAAATTCTGACTTTTCCAAATGCTCCCATCATCCAGGGACACTGTGAGAACCTACCTGAAGCCCAGAGTTCAGGACCTGAAATCTAGAGGGTGCTCCATCAATGGTGACTGCCATTCGAAGGTACAGAGGTTTCGCATTCCATGCGTGACCTCATCTGATGGTTGAAAAAGATGCCAGTTGTCTCCCTGGCACCCAGGGCCCCTGTATTTGAATTTTGCTGCTTTGACATTTCAAGGTGGCAGATCTCATGGCATCTGAAGAATTTCTAGGAGCCATCTGTTCTCAAGCCCATGTGCAGCAAACAACAACCTGTTCCTAGATGAAGGAGATGGAGTTCAGAGAGCTACAGAGAAAAACCCATGTCAGGGCCACATCCCTCTATAGTTGCATTTGGTCAGGAACATAAAGATGATGAATTAGGCTTGGGGTCCAACTAGCTGAGCTTGGATTCCAACTCCTTTGACTTAGAGCTGTGTGACCTTGGGCACACCACTTAATCTTTCCAAGAGTCAGTGTTCTCAGCTATAAAATGGGCGTTGCAATAGTATATTCCTCCTAGAATTATTGTCAGAAGTAAATGTGATTTTGATTATAAAGCACTCATCAAAAAACCCAATACAGTAGATATTAGAGGCATATTAGAGGCTAAAGAACAAGATGATGGTGTTACCAGGTATCAGTGCATATTGGGATGTACTTGCCTCACAGAGGAAATCCAGGCAACTCTAAAGTTGAAATAGCGTGTCTGAGTGTGACTATGCACTGCCTCAAAGCAGATTCGAGCTGAGAATAGATCCACCAAATGACCCACTTTATCATTCAGTACAATGTGCTGATTTGGCAAGTTGAGAGCACAGTCTTCCCAGGATCGTGTGGATGTGCAGACATGGTGAGCCCCTGGGTATGTGTGCACATGCTCACACAAACACCACACATACACACTGTCACACACACATGCACACAACTCATACATACATACCTGTGCAGATGCCTGCTGCCTGTATCCAAGTGTGGAGTAAACACAGAAGGTCTCCCCACCAACACGATTATGAAATATGTGTCTTTTGTTGCTACCTTTGTTGACTGGCAGAAATTGGCAGTGAATCCTATGCTCTAAAATTTCTAATTATTTCATAGACGCTGCTTGGGCCAAAGTTTTTTGAAAAGTAGATTGGCTACTCAAGGCAGTGTTAGTAAGAGCTGGTCTACATCATGTTGAGAAGAGCACTGGGATCATGAAGTCTTATAGTTTAAAAAGGGCTTCTCCTTATCTATCTATCTAGCTGTTGTTAGTTGCCTTTGAGTTGACGCTGACTCACTGTAACTTTATGTGTAACAGAACAAAATGTTGCCCAGTCCTGTGCCATCTTCATGATCATCGACATATTTGAGTCCACTGTTGTGGCTATTGTGTCTATCTATCTCATTTAGGGTTTCCTTCATTTTTGCTGACCTTCTGCTTGACCAAACATAGTGTCCTTTTCTTATGATTGGTCTTTCCTGATGACATATCCAACACAAGCAAGTCGAAGTCTCACCATCCTCACTTCTAAGGAACATTCTGGTTCTACTATCTCATAGGTATTTATTGAGCACCTATTATCTACCCAGCATGTACAACCAAAGATGAATTGGGCATGATTTGGATTCTGGAAATACTGTCAACTGTGGGAGAGAGGCATATAAGCAGATGATAAACATGTGATTCTATGCTTTCCACAATGTTGATCTCACACAGGGCAATAATGGAACTAAAGAAGTAGTGCTTGATGCTGAATCCAGTCCTTCATGGAATAATGCATCTTATATTATGTGATAAAACCAATCCATTGCTGTCGAGTTGATTCCGACTCATAGTTGCCCTATAGGACAGAGTAGGACTACCCCATAGGGTTTCCAAGGAATGGCTGGTGGATTCGAACTGCTGACCGTTTGGTTAGCAGCTGAGTTCTTAACCACCGTGCCACAGGGCTCCTAAATATGCGATAGACATTACTAATACTAATATTTCCATGGACTTTTCCTGGAGTTAAGGATATTTTCCCATACCTTTTGGCATTAGGCACGATCACATAACTTGCTGTGGCCAATGAAATACAAGCAGAAGTGATTAGTATCCTTTGGGGGCAGAAACGTTTAAGAGTTAGGGCAGAGTTGTCCAAGCTGTCTTCTGCTATGGCAAACTAGGAAGCCGTGTGTTGAGATGGTGGTGTCAGAAATGGTGCCTCCAGTAGCCTGAGTCCCCGAGAAACCCTACAGTGTGAAAAGCAACCTCTACACCTGCGTCTGCAGACTTGATTAGAAATTTATTGTGAATGAGAAGCAAACCTCTGATGGTTAAAGCCACTGAAATTTGGGGATTGTTGGAGTTGCATAACCTAGCCTTTGCTAGCTGATCCAAAATAACCTTGTGACAAGGGGTCAAGGAAGGCTTTACAGAAGTGGGTGATCCTTGAGCAGGACTTTAAAGTAAGAGTGGAACTTCCACAAGAGTAATTCATCTAATCTTTACAGCAAGCTTCTGAAAGAAGCGGTGTTTTTGTCATTATCTTTCTTATCATGACCACCATTGCCCTGGCATTTTGAATGAGAAGATTAAAATTGAGGCATAGAGAGATTAAGAGGTAGTTCACAGTAGCCATGGGCTCAAATGTTGGGTGTTTCTTCCCCAACCCCCTTTGTTTTTCTCTAGGTCCAGTCTTTTTATAGATAATACCCTAAAAGGAGGTGGTGACTGGCCACTAGTCTTTAAAGTAGATAGCACTGGCTGTATTCTGTAAATCATAGGTCTTGGGAACAAAGGATATACTGCATATAATGTGTCACAACTCACATGTATGTGGGTATTTACTTAGTTTTGTGGCATCACATTCCAGGGCAGCTTTCTGCCACTTTTTTCAAAGTGATACACAGTCTCTTAAAGCCAGGTGTCCAGCTGGCCTGATGCCTTTGTTCGCAAGAGCTAAACCACATGGCAACACAGTGAAATAAAGGAGAAGTAGGAAAAAAAGAGACTCAGAAGAATGCACAGGGCATAACTTTTTTTTTTTTAACTAAAAGAACAAAACAATAAATTACGTTCTAATTCTGTTTTCAGTGGAAGGAGTAAAACAAATGCACACTTGAAAAAGAGAACCTACAGACTGGGAAAAAATTTTTGGACAGTACAAGTCAGACAAAGTTCTAATCTCCATAATCTACAAGAAAATCCAACACCTCTACAACAAAAAGACAAATAATCCTATTTAAAAATGGGCAAAGGAAATGAACAGACACTTCACCAAAGAAGACATTCAAATGGCCAACAGACACATGAGGAAATGCTCGTGATCACTAACCATTAGAGAAATGCAAATTAAAACCACAATGAGATACCATCTCACCCCGGCATTACTGGCACGAATCAAAAACACTGGAAATAACAAATGTTGGCAGGGCTGCGGGGAGATGGGAACTCTTATGCACTGCTGGTGGGAATGCACAATGATACAACCATTTTGGAAAACGATATGGTGCTTCCTCAGAAAGCTAGCAATAGACATACCATTCGATCCCACTCCTAGGAATGTATCCTAGAGAAATAAGAGTCATCACTCGAATAGACATATGCACACCTATGTTCCTGGCAGCATTGTTCACAATAGCAAAACTATGGAAACAACCTAGATGCCCATCAACAGATGAATGGATAAACAAACTATGGTACATACACACAATGGAGTGCTATGCAACGAGAAAGAACAACAATGAATCCGTGAAGCATCTCATAACATGGATGAAACTGGAGGACATTATGCTGAGTGAAATAAGTCAATTACAAAAGGACAAATATTGTATGAGTCCTCTATTGTAAAAACCCATGAAAAAGTTCACACACAAAATGTAACAATCTTTGTTGGTTACCAGGGATGGGGGTGTGTGTGGAAATACTAAATAGGCAATAGATAAGTGGTATCTTGGGTGAAGGGTGAGACAGTACACAGTACAGGGGAAACTAGCACAACTTGTAGAAGGAAAGGTCATGGAAGCCCCATAGACACATCTAAACTCCCTGAGGGACTGAATTGCTGGGCGGAAGGCTGTGGGAACCATGGTCTCAGGGAACATCTAGCTCAATTGGCATAACACGGTTTATAAAGACAATGTTCTACATTCTACCTTGGTGAGTAGTGTCTGGGGTCTTAAAAGCCTGTGAGCGGCCATCTAAGATACTCCACTGGTCTCATCCCTTTGGGAGCAAGGGAGAATGAAGAGAACAGGATACAAGGAAAAGATTAGTCCGAAGGACTAATTGTCCACAGCTACCAAGGCCTCCACCGGACTGAGTCCAGTACAGCTAGATGGTGCCTGGCTACCACCACTGACTGCTCTGACCAGGATCACAACAGAGGGTTCTGGACAGAGCTGGAGAAGGATGTAGAGCATAATTCTAACTCACAAAAAAAGGCCAGCTTTACTGGCCTAAAGGAAACTGGAGAAACCCCGAGAGTATGGCCCCCAGACACCCTTTCAGCTCAGTGGTGAAGTTATCTCCGAGGTTCACTGCTCAGCCTGGGAGTGGACAGCCCCGTAAAACCAAATGGGACTAATGAGGTACAGTAGTCCAGTGACAAGGGCCAGAAGGCAGAAGGGAACAAGGAAGCTGGTGATAGGGAACCCAAGGTTGAGTAAGGATATTATTGATGTGTTGTGAGATTGTTAACCATTGTCATAGGGCAACATGTGTAGTAACTGTTAAATGAGAAACTATTTTGTTCTGTAAGCCTTCATCTTAAGTGAGAATAGCAGCACAATTGGAAGAGCGTAGTCAATGTCACTGAACTGTGCATGTAGAAATTTTTGAAATGGTGTATCTTTGGCTATGTGTATTTTCACCAAGAAAAAAAAAAAAGGTTGAGAAGTTAGAAGGTTGACATGTTGTGGGGTTGTTAACCAATGTCATAAAACAATATGTGTACTACTGTTTCATGAGAAACTATTTGTTCTGTAAGCCTTCACCTGAAGTACAATAAAAAAAAAAAAATAAGAAAAACTAACAAACGCACACTCAGCTTCAAAGGTTAGGAATGAAATCTCAATGCCTATCCTCAAGCTGTGCTCCTGAATAACCAACTTCTGACGAGTCACCTTATCCAAGTTGATTCTGGTATCTTTCTTTAGGAGGACTGTAATGTAAAAAATAACTGAAGCCAGAGCTCTCATAGGATTAGCTTTTAAGTGTGGTGACAACGAGGACTCCAGGTGAGCTGAGAGGGAGGGAGGTAAGCAGAGGGCATGAGTTTCCCACGACTCATCCTTGCCTTCTCTGGTCCCCCCACGACCTCACTGCCTTCCTCATTTGCCCTCATCCGGGGGGGCAAGCGGGAATCTTGGCATGGCCTCATTGAGCACACTGAGTTTAAGCAGTTATTGTTTTGATGGTGAGGGAGGAGGGAGAATGCTATTTCCGAAATGAGGACACCATTGGATAAGAAAATTCATTTCTCCACATCCTCATGAGCAGAGTTAATCACCGGGGAGGTCACGGAGAGGTCACGGGAGCTGCAAGCAGTGTTGAAATAAAGGTGACAGGAAGTGAGGGATTGATCTCTGCTACTTTTTTCCCACAGCAGAACTTCTCCTTCCGTTTCTGGAATCCTCACTTCCAGACAAAAAATCAGGTCATGTGCTAGATGGGTGAGGAAGGGGATCTGAGCGATGCCAAACTCTTTCCCCATTTTCCGCCCCCTCTTGCCTTCTCTGTCTTTCTGTCTGGACAGAGAGGGTGAGTAAAACTCAGAATAAGATTTCAGTGGTGTGAATCACCACACTGCCCTTATTACTGGGGCTTAAGGCAGCAAGCTTTACAGTGAGGAATTCCTTAGAATCCATAAGCTTCTCTTTCTGGTTTTGACTCATGTCACTTGCATATAAAATTGAGAAGTACCTGGGTAGCTGGAAGTACCTTCTGCCTGGACCCTGTTGTGTAGAACAGGGCTTGGAACAGGTGTGTTCTTCTTCAAACCCCTGCTGAGAATTTACATTTCTAGTAAGTTCCCTGCTGAGAATGTGCATTTCTAGTAAGATCCCTGCTGAGAATTTGCATTTCTATTGAGTACCCTGCTGAGAATTTGCATCTCCACCCGAGATATACTACATTTTAACAAGATCCCCATGTGATTCTTATGTATAACTTCCTGGGAACTTGTTAGAAATGCAAATTTCTAATGAACCTGTTTGAAGCCCTGGTGCAACAGTGATACTTAGAGAAATAAAAAACAGGTCTGAGAACATTGCCCTGTGCCTTTTAAAAAATATAACTTCTCTCCTGTGGATAAAAATTATAGCCCTTGAAGAATAGATTAATAATTCCTTGGCTAATGTTCTTGGTCCATGGCTACCGTCTAACTTTTCTACAAAGAGGCCTGTGATGAGATAGATAAATATAGAGAATAAAAGAGAGAAAGCTAAGACACAAACTTATCCCTAAGGGTTTTCCTGTGTTAGTCATCTTATAAAAATTATATGTACCACAGAATATCTATTTTTAGAGGCCAGGAGGTTATGTGAAGCAGTTCAGATGTCGGCAAAGACCCACAGGCCAGCTCCCAGCGATGATATTGGATATTTGGATATTTGTTTTCTTTATTTTAACTGTGCAAAGCTAGTACTGACCACATGGCTATGTTGGCCACTTGGGGATGGTGAGACAAGACCCATGTGCTTCTTCAAAGACGTCTGAGGCACTGAGTGAGTCTTTTGTTATTTTTGTCCATCTTGTAGGACTGGGTGTTAAACACACACACATACATACAAACACACATCCACATCCACAAACATACACTCACATACACGCACATACACACACCTATGCACATACACTCACGTAAGTACACACATAGGTACACATCACAAACATACATACATGTATATATACAAACGGTTCATTATGCACATTCTCTGTTATCACACCCCTCAGAGGCTTATTTCAGGAAAGGAAAAGATGCCCTCAACTCTCATACAATTACAACTCAACTTATCTTAAAAGCCTGAAAGAACATGAGGAAGAGGCCTCTTCATTTCTCCTAATGATCTGATCCCCCACGTGTCTGTCAGTTTGTCATACTGTAGGGGCTTGTGTGTTGCTGTGATGCTGGAAGCTATGCCACTGGTATTCAGATACCAGCAGGGTCACCCATGGTGGACAAGTTTCAGCTGAGCTTCCAGACTTGCTCCTTAGAAGCAAGGACGGCGAGACTTCGTCTTACATACTTTGGACATGTAATCAGGAGGGACCAGTCCCTGGAGAAGGACATCATGCTTGGTAAAGTAGAGGGTCAGCAGAAAAGAGGGAGACTCTCAACAAGATGGACTGACACAGCAGCTGCAACAATGGGCTCAAGCATAACAACGATTGTGAGGATGGCGCAGCACCAGGCAGCATTTCATTCTGTAGTACATTGGGTCGTTATGAGTTGGAATCCACTTGACAGCACCTAACAACAACAACGATCTGATTGTTGTTGTCGTGTGTCATCGAGTCAATTTTGACTCATAGCAACCCCATGTGACAGAGTAGAAGTGCCCTATAGGGCTTCCAAAGAGCAGCTGGTGGATTTTGGATTTGAACCGCTGACCTTTTGGTTAGCTGGTGACTCTTAACTGCTGTACCACAAGGGCTCTGAGTCTATATAGGCCAGATAATTTCCAGCTTCTAGTGGTTAAGTCCTACGACTGCTAACCAAAAGGTCAGCAGTTCGAATCCACTAGCCACTCTTTGGAAACCCTGTGGGGCAGTTCTACTCTGTCCTGTAGGGTCGCTATGGGTCACTTGGGGTTGGCCCCTCCGGAGTAGCGTGCACTGGATTTGGCTCCTGAGCAGATGGAAATCTATTGGATTTAGTGATTCGACCTGAAACACTCCACATGGGAAATGCACACGTTTTTTACCCATTGCACATTTGTTTCGCCTTTTTTTCCTGTATTTGGTGAAACTTTGACCCAAGCTACATCACAAGGATCAACTCTCCTGTTTCATTAAAGAGTGGTGCTACATATGCGAGCGACTGTAGACCTTGGCTACTGTCAAACCAGAGTCGGGCCTATTTCGCCGTCACACTCCATCCAAGTCATCGGACAGCCAGGGCTGGAGAAGGAGACTAGAGACCCCGAGATTCTTCTCCTTCAGTGCCTCTGGGGTAGGCTTGCCAGAATTGGTGGTTGTTGTTGTTAGATGCCGTCAAGTTCGCCCCTGACTCATGGTACCACATGCACAGTGGAAGGAAATGCTGCCCAGTCCTGTGCCATCCCCATGATCACTTGTGGATCAAACTGTTGTGACCCACAGGGTTTTCACCGGCTGACTTTCAGAAATAGACTGCTGGGCCTTTCTACTCTGTCTTAGTCTGGAAACACCACTGGAACCTGTTCAGCATCAGAGCAACACACAACCGCCACTGACAGACGTGTGGTGGCTGCACATGAAGTGCACTGGCTAGGCATCAAACCTGGGTCTCCTACACGGAAGGCGAGAATTCTACCACTGAACCATCATAAAAATACAAGATGCCCAGTTAAATTTGAATTCCAGGTAAACAACAGATCATTTTTAGTATAAGTGTATCCTATACAGTACTAGGATACACTTATACTAAATTATTTTGTTCTTGTTTACCTAAAATTCAAATTTAAGAGGTTATGCTGTGTTTTATCTGGAAACCCTATGCAGAGGTGGCTTCCACAGGGATGTCTGCATGGCCCCAGCCCAGCCAAATCCCTTTTCCAGGCACACAGCACTTACAAAATAGGACCCTGCACCCCCTAGACCCTACCAGTGCCTGTTTTCTTATCCTTAAGAAGACCTGGAGGTTCCCTGGCTTATGAAGTGACTCCCAGAACCCTTTTGGAGGGATGTAGACAAAGGGCCTGCCTTATTCCACTGGCTTTCTCCTATTCAATTCTTTGAAGTTGGGGAGAGCAGACCGCATCCTTTAGAAAGGCTCAGGCCAGGGTGTGATTATAACAGCTCCAGAGCAATAGAATTAAAATGCTTCATGCTGGTACCTGCTTTTCATCTGATGTCGTTGCGTGCCCTCGAGTCAATTCCGTGGAGCCGGTGGTGGGTTTGAACCGCTGACCTCGCGGTTAGCAGCCAAGAGTGTAACCACCATGCAACCAGGGCTCCTTTTCATCTAGAGTATTCCAATTACATACTTTAAGCCTACTGACCCTGCAACCATTTGGTAAGGCAGGAATTTTAGGAAAGAGGAACTTGGGGAGTTGTGACTTTACCCCAACTCTTAAGGCCAAGTACCAGCAGGGCAAGTCTAGGGCAAGCCTCCTGGTTTCTCATTCTTTGGGATTTTCCCCACCCAGTGCCACCTCCGTCACAGACAGCATTTGACTGCTTTATGTGCCCTTTCTAGCCACAGGGAAAGGGCTCAAGGACAATCAATGACCATTTCTTCCTCCCATAGGGGTGCCATTTGGCTATCTATCACTGGGATCATAATTAGGCAAAGAGATAGCCATACTAATTTTGAAAGGAGACAATAAACCAAAATTAATCATTAATTTATATTATAAAAGTGATACATTAGTGAAAGTTTAGGAAACTCAGAAAATCATAAATATGCAAATAATAAGCACTCACTCATACTGTCACTAGCTCAAAAAACTCTGGTTAGCATTTTGATGTTTGTGTTTGTCTCTATTTTATGAGTCATAAATAAATACGTATAGCCATTCATATTTGTGCAAATGCCTAGGAACACATTTTATAAAATTAAGAGCTTCCTCAAATGTCTTATCCTGATTTTTTTTTTATTTAGCAGAGTTCATGCACATTTTCCAAAGGCATTTATATATTCTTTGAGTAAATGGGGTTTAAGTGCTTCCCACTACTAGCAGCTGTTTCCTTTAATACCCTTAGGGGGCTCTGAACTTGAAGTGGGCCCTTTAGGGTCCAGCTGTGATAGGACAACCAAATGGAAAAGGCTGGGATGATTAGAGACTTGCGTCTACCCCTTAGCCGATTTGACCCGCTCATGAAACCTCAGAAGGCTGGCTAATCTTCTGTGTCAGTTTCCCCATCTGAGACATGGGAGTGATACTGTGGGTTTGTCCCCCTCAAGCTGGAAGAAATGTGGAGATTAACAGGACTTTCCATTCAGAAAAAGGCAAATATTGTGTGATTCCACCTCTATGAAATACATAGAATAGGCAAATGTATAGAGACCAAAGTTCATTAGTGGTTACCAGGGATGGGAGGGAGGGGAAAAGAGGAAGTCATTGCTTAGAGGGCGCTGAGCTTCTGTTAAGGGGGATGGAAATATCTGGAAATGGATGGTGGCAATGGTTGAACAACATGATGAATGTAATTAGTGTCACTGAATTGTACGTGTAAAAAATACTGAAATGACAAAAATATTTTATTACATATACTCACCACAGTAATAATAATAATAAAGATTAACAGGACTCTCAAAGCAAATGTTTTGGGATATCTTCAAGGCTGGGTGCCACATAAACACATAGCATTATTAACCTGATTGTTGGAGCCTCGCTTGATGTAGGTGAGATCCTGTTGAAGTTGTATGTCTCTCCTGACCCTTGATGAACCTAAAATATTTTCCTTGTTTGAAATTAAGTTAAAATAACATTTATTCAGTGCTTATTATCCATATAGCCACCTATACATTCAACCATTTATTAAATGTCATCCTCCTGCCAGGCACTATGGCCGGCACTTACACATGATTAATATATTTAAGCCTTCCAGAAACACCCCCGAGGTATTATTATTATTATTGATGCTTCTCAGTTTTTTTAAAAAAGCTTATTTTAAAATAATTATATACTCACAGGAAGTTGCTAGAAGAGTACATAGAATCCTGATAAGTACCCTTTCCCGGGTGTTCCTCAATGGTGACCTCATTGTGTTTTGTTTTTTAAATACACGTGGCAACTGAGGCTCAGTATAGCTAAGTATCTTTCCTGAGGTCACCCAGCTAGAAAGGGGTGGAGGCTGGGGTCAAACTGAGGTCCATATGAATCCAAAGTAAAACCTCCTTCTGCTTTTGACCCAGGGGAAAGTAGAACTGATGACAGGGAGCCCAGATGGAGTTTGGAATCTCTTATTCTGGAACCAGAAATTCCAGTCAGTTGTTTCCCGCTTCCCAATCTGCCTCAGGATACCACTGATACAGCACTCAAGTCCTAGGGTGGTTTTATTCTCAGCTGGGGGAAGAACTTGGGTTGCCTTACTAAGTCTATAGGTAGGAATGAAAATAGAAACTCCTGACAGCTTGATTTCCTTTTGCTGGCACCAAGCTCCCTTCGGTGGAGCTGGAGGAGACCCTATAAATATGCAAACGCAGGGAAATCCTGCACCAGGTCATCAACCGCCTAGATGGGACCAAAGGGATGGCACATTATTGCAGGCAAACAACTCCAAGAAATCTCCACGTTTCTGAGAATCCCCAAGTAGTTAGTGATTGTAAATAAAGCAGCCAAAGACAGCCAATTTCATTTTTTGAGTTTTGGATTGTCCTGTCAGAAATGCATATAAGCATATGCATTCAATAATACCACTAATATAGTAGGGAGCTCTCTGCTGGCCTCCCGTTTGCCTTTTTTCCCCCTTCAAATTGATATCTCAAAGCCTTAAGTCAAACTGTGTTTTATTAAGAGAATAGGTTATTTGAGATATGGTTGTGACATTAACCATGGCCGAGCCCAGCTGTAGTTCTGCCAAGATCCTTCATGCTGAATTGGGAGTTCAGCACAGAGGGAGCCCTGCTTTTCTCAGTTTTGCTTGGCTTGGATGATTTTGCTCAGTTTCTACCCAAGCGGCAGGGGCTTTGCCAAGAGTGGGATGATTTCCCGGCCACTGGGACAGTGTCTGTTGATAGCGCGGGTGGTTCACAGAAGCTCGATGCATCCAACCCCATGAGCTTGGCTTTCATCTCCATGAACGGGATTCCAGAAACTCCTACCATTGTTACTGAGAACTGCCAAAAGAAGGGGCAAAGGGCTGTTGGCACCTTGGAATTGGACATGGCCAAGGAACTAAAGGGGAGGGGGGCGGAGAAAAACTCTTGGAATATGAGATCTCTGGCAACTTGAACTGAATCCTCAAATTCACTTTTTGAAACTGCCACCTCTTCCCTATTGGTCTTGAACTAACATGTTGCTGGTGCCATTTTACTAAGAGAACTTTCTCAGAACGTGCTTCCAAATCTCCTGACAATATTGTCTTCTTCGGACTGCTGAGAGAATTCTTACAGATGCCCCACACAAGCTACTCTGAGAAGTTGTCTTAACGCTTGTGAGGTGAAAATCTGGGACTCACACTGGGGTGGAAGCACCTCAGATCTCCTGTTTCATGAATTCACTAAATGTTGGCATTAGAAAAGGATTTTGGTAGATATTTGGTCTCCTTTCTTTTCCCCAGCAGAACTTTATCTGCTGGGCCTGTAGGAAGGGAAATATTTACAAGTGCTTCAGGCATGGGCTGCTATGAAGCTGAATGAATTCTTTTGTTTGGATAGTTGATTCCTCTCTTCTTGAGGTTATTTAGATTCCACCCAACCAAGGTAGGAGGGCCAGTGGGAGACAGGGAAGGAGATGAAACCTCATATTAGAGAAACCAGGGCAGCTTTGATATGTTGTGGTCAATTGTAATTTGGGGAGATCTTCAGGGACCAAGACCAAACTGAATCTCTCTAGTGCATATTCAGGAATCTGGCCTATCCCTGGAAAGAGGCAAGTTTTCTAAACCACAAATGACACACAGCCATTTCCAACTGAATGGAGCGTTGAAGCCAGGTTCCCTATGGCAGTGGTGTGCTGGGGCTGGCTTGTACTGGCTCAAAGCCCACTGTTGAATTTTCAGAAATTTTTTGAGTTGGTTGTTATGCATAAATGTTATTCAAAATTAAATCATATATACATGCAATCAAATAAATTATATTTTAAAAAGGTAATAAGTACTCAAAACTCCTCACTTCCTAATTATTTTACTACATTATACTCTCATCTATAGTCAGCGATGTCACACTGATAGCTTGAACTTGGACGTGGTGAGAGTATTTACATCATGGAAATGGGCAAATACTATAAATCAGGGCTTTTTGTTTTTTGTTTTTTGTCCCTGGAGATCTGGTTGTAAAGCATTTATCAACACACTACTAAACTACAGGAGCAATATCCCAATATTTAAAACCAGGTTCTGGACCTCCAGAGTCTGGAAGGTGTGTGCCCGGACATATAGTCTATGGCTGCTCATCAGAACCTGCGGTCAGTATGAATTTATTCACCTTTGAGACACAAGAAACAATAAAAAGACTTTTGTTGATGTGAGTTATATGATATTAGCTCTTTCATTTTAGCTTTACTGGTGTATTAAGAGCCTTTCTTGCTGTTAACATATTGTTAGCAGAAGCTTAGCATTTTAAGGCAAGGCAGTTGATTTCCTCACGTATCTCCAAGGATCTTCTTTCTAGGTGTCTGGGGCCTGCAACTTCTGGGGTGTGAATGCTAGTCAACTTATTCTTTAACATTCCTGCCACTTTCTTGGTGCACAGACTCTCCATGAAAGCTGAAGTTATTGCTTACAAAAGACATCCATTCCTGAATGTAATGGTTTTGTGACAAATATATTAAACTTTTCTGTAATGTCATTTATAGATATCACCATTACATAAAAAACAAAACATAGAAAACAAAATCTTGGCAGGTTTTAACAACTCAGGCATCTTTTTGTTGTTGCTGTTATTGTATAAAAGAGGGGGACTCAAATGTACATCATTAAAAACCATTAGCCATGAAAAGCAGCAGCCTAAATTAAATGATTAACTTTTCAACTTTGAGAGAATTTGGAAAGTCTACTGTAGTTGATTCCTTTTTTCTCTATCCTGGAATAATATAATTGTGCTTTATCTTGCTTGCCTTTCTAATTTGGTCAAATTGCTGTCAATATTTGGAAGAAGAAAATGATCCAACATACGATGTCTTTGTTTGATCCTCCAAGACCATGCTGTCCCCTCCGAGTGCATGATGCGGACAGAGCAATGTTTTAATTTCTTTTGTCTTGCCAAGTCAAAATGGGATTCGCTGCTCTCAAGGTCTCTGGACTATCACTTTACCCAAAACATCCATCCTGGGCATTGGGGGAGGAGAGAAGCTCTGCATAGCTATTTATTTTAAGTGCCTGATTAAAATTTCATGAAAACAGGAAGTCAAGGGAAAAGAATAGATTGCAAGAGCGATGAAATCCGGGGCTTTGTAATTTTTAGCTCACAGGAAAAAAAAAGAAAAAAAGCGTTAAATCGTAAGGAAGGTATATTTTCAGAATTGTGCTGTGGCCACTAATGGCATATTTTGTCACTGGCTGGGGAGCTGGTGAACTAAGAATGGGTCCAATTTTTTAAATCTTATTACACAGTTTTGCTCTCATTTAGAAGTTGTCACCTTAAAGTAACCTGAAGCTGCTCTACTTAAATAAAGCCAACCTCACGCGGCTATCTAAACGTGCATGTCAACCACATTGTCTTCTATCTGAGCACATATAAATATTGTCCTGACACAGTCGAACAGCACAGAATCTGTCCGCCCTATAAGTTGATGTTGCCTGAGAACTTAATCTTATCTAATTCCCATATCCAATGGGATAAAGAATTTGGGGGAAAGAAAGTAATGGCATATATATATATATATATATATATATATATTTGCTGGATGACAACTGAGTCATTTCTATATTTGGTCAATGGAAAATAGTGTGTGTCTCCAAAGTATCTGTCAACATTTAGCTGTTGAGGAAATCAGCATTCAAAAAAGCACAACCTAAAAAATTGCAATTATCCTAAGTGCAGTTTTAGGGGAACACATGAAGGATAAAATGCTTCTGTTCTGCTGTCCTTAGAAATTCCAAAATCGTGGATGGCTGTTGGATAGCCAGCTGTAACCTTTGGAATCTGGAGCTGAGACCTCATTTGGCTGACCAGATAGGGATAATTGCAACAGGCTAATAATGGCCAGATAAGCATTTGCTCGTCTCAAATAAATCCCCATCTGAAAAACCTGCCTCAAAGTCCAATCCCAGAGGAAGGCGTAATCCTCATGAGAGATGGGTCAGAGTGGAGGGGGATATCCGAGCAAGGAGGTATTGCATGGCCCCCAGCTAATGCAGTAAATTAACTCCCCCTGAAGAAGGGTTAAGTCGTTTAGATCGCTTTCTAGGCTTCCCATTGAAACTGACCTGAACAGGGATCAGAGGGTTTATCTAGGAGGAGAAGTGCTGGGGATGCTGGTGGCACAGCTGGATGCCAGGGAGTCCTTTCAAATGCTTCCCAAATCCCCCAGCGCCTGGGTGGGTTTGAGTATCTAGGGGAATCCAGATATTTCTGTGATAGGTGTGTATGTATATTTATACTAGATGGGGTCCTATTTATACTTGGGGTCATTTCATATGAATGATCACAGAATCCTCTTCCTTGGCCTAATAGATTCATGTCCATGGGACTGAGTTTTTGACTGAGCAGAATCAGTGTACACATCATTGGTGGATGACTGTGTGCATTGTTCAAGGGCTTAACTGTTTGAACAATGGGTGACATTGGGGGAATTCATTAACCACTCTGTGCCTTAGTTTCCCCTTCTGTAAAATTGGGCTTCTACCATTTGTTGGGCTCACTGCTCCCTGTTTTGTCATCACTGTCTCAAGTACTGGCTTATCTGACCTTGTAATTCTTTGTTAACTCTTCCATCATCTGCACTAAACTCTGGCGGCATCCAGTATCTCCTTGTCCAGTTGTAGCACTCAGCAAAGTGGCTGACCACAGTGGGTGTTCAATAGTAAATGTCTGTGGAATGAATGAATGTGTAAAGATAGTTGTGAGCATAGAAATAAGTAAATTATGTGAAAGTTCTTTTAAGACTTTTTAGAGAGTCATCATAACCTTATTTCCTGTACTAGAGTCCAATCTAGTGCCCAGAATAAAGTGGTCTGTCGTTTGCCTACCCCCACTGGAAGAAGAATTCACTGTCTCCATCCTAGGAGAGTGGCCACAGAAGAGCATCCTCCCCTCAGCTATGGTGGAGAATTCCTGCTGGAACAACCATGGCTGGAATATGAACAGTTACTGAGTAAAACAGATGCTGCTTTAGTTGTACCCCACAGAAATCCCTGAGCTCTAATATCATGATAAAAATACTGACAAATAGATCAAGAAAAGCACAAAAAGAAAAGAAAAACATTTAGATGCTAGGAGAAAAATCTCTTGGCGGTAACACTTTAGTATTACTACAGTGCTATTATCATTCAGAAAACCCTCAAAATTCTTTTCCACCATTCCATCTTTCTCCTGGTGCTGGGTAAGATTTTGAGGTGGAAGACATCATGTCTTCTCTGGAATTTGGAAATCTAAACACAGTGCTCCCAGGGACATGCCGCTACTCCAACTGTGGTATTTATGAAGCAAGGAGCTCCAAGCATTTAGAGTCTTAATCAAATTCAGCCTTACAACAGTCGGCGATATTAAATGACTTTTGCCCAAAGCCCCAGCAAACCATTGCTGGACTGATCCCAGTCCAAGAAGCCTCTTTGATTTAATCACAGCTGCTGTGCTGTCCCAGAGCACTTTGCTGGGGCCTTGCTTCCAGCATTCACTCTGCTCTGCCTTCAGTACAAGAATTGTGCCAGTGTCTCTCTCCCTGGCTTGCCTGTAAACCCCCAGAAGCACAGGGGCAAAGGTTAGACCACCACTGACTCACCCATTCCAGGCCAGGCACATAGATACTCCCTCTGTGTCTGTTGAACTGGATTTGATTACTTTTTCTGGCTATTCCATCCACTTGTGCATGCAACTAGGGTGGGGAGGACACTTTGAATGCAATTCCTTACAGCTCTGTGTAAGCACGATGGGCCCTTATTTGCGGGCTGATTCCTCTTGTGGAGTCACCGAGGCACCATCTTGCATCCATAAGATGACTCACACAAAAAGGCAAAGGTGGCTTCCACCCCCAGAGGCAGAGAATGTGATGAAGGAGACCAGATGGCCCTGGAGCAGTGAAGGGCCCATGGATTTTGGGGTGAAAACCATCTTGATCTCAATCCAGGCTCTACCTTGAAGTAGCTATGCATCCTTGAGGAAGATTATTCAACCTCTGTGATCTCGTATCCACCTGCCCCAGGACACTGTCTTTGGCCCTTACATGCCTCATACAGTTCCCCTTCTCTACCTGTGTACTCACTCATGCGCCTGAGCTAACCCACCTCTCTCCTCACACTGACTCAATTTCTTTGTATCATTTTTCATGACTGTTTTCCCAACTAGAACTCGAGCACCTTGGAGGCAGTGACCACATCTTATTCATCTTTCTTTTCCCAGAGCCAGCATTGTTCCTAGAAAATTAAGATGATAATAACAATGCCTATCACATAGGATTGTGAGATAGAGATATATTTTTTATGTGCTTAGCATGGTATTTTGCACATAGAAAGTACCTGAAAACTATTGGCTCTGGTTATAAGTTATTTTGTAAATCTTTGAAATGACATGTCCTCCTGAAATTGTTGTTGTATGCTGTCCAGTTGATTTGGACTCATAGCAACCCTATAGGACAGAGTAGGGTTTCCTAGGCTGTAATCCTTCCTGGAGCAGATGGCTAGGTCTTTTTTCCCACGGAGTCTCTAGGTGGGTTCAAACCACCAACCTTTTTGTTAGCAGCTGAGTGCTTAATCATTGTGCCACTAGGGTTCCTGAAATTGGTAGTCATATCCCCAACTTGTTGATGAGGAAACTGCATCTCAGAGGCATGAGCATGTTGGAGGTTCTTGAGCTGGAAAGACACAGTTGACTTGTGCATGAATTGTGTCGCTGGTGGTGAGGGTTTGCAGATGGTGAGGGGATTGCTGTTTTCAAGAGACTTTGAGAAGAAGAGGGTGGCTCCTGTTCAGGGTGGTTGGGAAACAGCTCTGCCTGGAAGCCTTGAGCCCTAGGATTCCAGAGTCCACAACAGGAAGAACCCGGAGATCCTGTAGGAAATGTGTCCTGAGGATTGATGGTGGCTTCAAGTGCTGAGCGAGGACTTTTTCCTTTCCTCCTCTGCATCTGGGAGATCTTTACTTTTCCCTTTTAAAGATCAGTCTGCTATATTTCTTTTTTCTGAAGGTACATCTATTAAACCAACAGTTGTCGAGCTCATGGACAATTTCCCACCATGTAATTAACCCCCACGGGGTCCCATTAAGATCCAATGATATTTTGTGATTTTATTATCTATAAGTAAGTAGGGAAGGTATCTATGTGGAGCTCCGGGTACGGAACTCCCAGCTGCCCAAGCACATGGGGCCCACGTTAACAATGCGTGCTTTTTGTCCCCTTGACAACGTTTAAGCATTTTCTATGTACTCTAACTTTTGATTCATTATTCTGTTGAATCCTGTAGGAAAGTGTGGAGCCCTGATGTCGCAGTGGTTAAGAGCTACGGCAAGCTACAGCTGCTAACCCAAAGGTCAGCAGTTCAAATCCACCAGCCACTCCCTGGAAACCCTGTGGGGCAATTTTACTCTGTCATATAGGGTCGCTGTGAGTCAGAATCAACTCAACGGTAATGAGATTTTATAGGAGAGTGTAATACAGTGGTTAGGAAAGAGTTCTCTAGAGCTAGGCTCCAGTACTTACTAACTGGATGATCTTGGTAAGTTACTTAAACGCTGTGAGCCTCAGTTTATTCATCTGAAATATGATGAGGACAATAGCACCTACTTTCTAGGGGTGTTGTTAAGATTAAGTAAAACAAGCAGATGAAGTGCTTAGCAGGGTCCCAGGCACGTGGTTAATACTCTTCAGATGCTATTGTCGTTAGCTGCTGTTGAGCCCCCAACTCACGGTGACTCCATGCACAATAGGAAGTCCGGCACCAGCCCCAAGATCGGTTGCAGATCAGACCATTGTGATCTATAAGGTTTTCATTGGCTGATTTTAGGAAGTATATTGCAGGCCTTTCTTCCTCATCTGCCTTAGTCTAGAAGCTCCGCTGAAGCCTGTTCAGCATCATAGCAACCCATAAGCCAACACTGACAGACTAGTGGTGGCTGTGCACGAGGGGCATTGGTCAGGATCAAACCTGGGTCTCCCTCAGGGAAGGCGGAAGGCGAGAGTTCTACCACTGAACTGCCACTGCCCCCACCCTTCAAATGCTAATTACTGTTAACAAGTAGCAATAACAGCCTGCACAACAGTTGTGGGCCCCAGATATCCTGCCCTTGCTTTCATAGGCAGGGAAACAAGCTCCAGCAGGTAGAGTAACATGGCCCAAGACCACACAAGAGACAGGGCCGGGATTTAAACCAGGTCTGCTTGGCTCCAAAGCCAGTGCTCTTTGCTACTTCTATCGGTGCCAAGAACAGCGTTGTTCTCTCAAATTGGCTGCCACTTTTTGGCACCAACTAGACAGTAAACAAGAGAAGCCATTTTCATGTCTTTATCCAGATCTCAGAACCCTGCAGGCTGGAGATTGAGAAGGAGAGAGGCTAGTGTATCCAGGGATGAGGTTGGGGACCCAGAGATCTCTAACCTTGTGAACCCTGGGCCAGCTCCTGGAGGTGGGAAAGAGTTCAGCGTGGCCTCCGTAGAGTGGGAGGACGATAGGGAGGGAGGTGGAAAATGCACTTGGAGAGAAAGCAGGGACCAGAAACGGCAGGGCCTCCAGGCCATGGTGAGAAGTTCTCCTTCTCGGAAGCACTGCAAACCACTGAAGGGCTGTGATTGTATCTGAATTATATTTTAAGATTATTCTGGCTGCTAGATGGAGACAAAATTGGCAGGCATGAGTGGCTGGGAAGAGGGGAAGCCGGGAGCACACTTAGCGGGTCACTGCAGAAGGGTTTACCGGTCATGTCCAGCGCCCAGACAGAGCCCGGCTCTGCGTAATAGCTGTGCAATCCTCTTGGCTCAAAGCATGAATACACATCCAGGGTGTCTGTTCAATGCAGTTTCGTCTCCCCATAGGTGTTCAGCAGCACCTCCCACCTGGCTTGGCCTGCACAGAGGGGGCACCCTTCCGGTAGGAGGAGGTGGTACACATTAGGAGAGATGCAGCTTCATGGATGGAGGACATATAGCCAGGCCAGGGGCACTGAGTCAAGATGGGAGAGTGATCATGAGGGTCTAGGATTCCAGTTTCTTCTTCTACCTGGACAGGTCATAGGGCCACACCTGTGAGGTGAGCCCAGGGAGTCCTGGAGGAATGCAGCGTCACACCGGCTAGTGGATCAGGATGGGAAGTGAGAGCCAGCACGATTGCAGCAGTGCAAACCACAGGCAGGAAATTTGGGTACACAAGAGTGGTGCTGCCTGGCTTGGACTCCTGCCAGGCCACCCGGTTACAGTCCCTCCTGGTACCCAAGGGCTGGCAGATGGTTAGTGATGACAAGTGATAAGGAACCGGGTCTTGTATTGCAGCTGACAGGGAGGGAGAGAGAAGCAAGGGAGGCACTTCGAGCGAATGCAAAGCATGTTGCTTCAGAGATGGCAGCTCTCCAGGGCTGCCAGAGACAGCGGCTGGCACACTGGGGCTCAGAGCTGGGAGCTGAGGGCTGTTGGGGACAGCTCTCCTTAGCAATGTGGTCTGGGGGCAGATTCCCCATAACATCCTGTTTACACAGTGCAGGTCGCAGAGCCCGGGTACTGTCTACTGGGCAGCATGCTGACCTCGCCTAGAAGAGTTATAAGAGCGTGTTTAGCCTGTCTTCAGAGCCTGGAATGTTTCATGCTGCATCTCCTGGAGTTCCTCTGTCCTTGGGTGTCCCTGAGAAGGTCACATTGTTGTTCCAGGGCTTCCTGAGTGCTGGGAGACAGCTCCAGGTCTGCTGGTCTGTGCTGTGTGGCCTTGTGCAAGTCACTGAACCTCTCGGATCCTCCACAGCCTTGTGTATACAAAGGGGATGATCACAATGACCTTGCCATGGAGAGATTGTGAGAGGCACAACCAAGATAATAGGCATGAAGGACTTTGGAAAGTGGAATATAAGAATATAACTACAAGGCATTATTAGTATTAATAGTAGTAGTAATAAATTAATATCAGTAGACCCTTACTGAGAACCTACTATGTACTAGGTGCTGGAGGTACCTAGATGTATCATATGCTCTTCCACTTCTAGGAGCTTGTGCTGTTGTTGGATGCTATTGAGTTGAGCTGCCCCATAGTGTTTTCTAGGCTGTAATCTTTATGGGAGCAGATCTGCCAGGTCTTTCTCCTACAGAGCCACTGGGTAGGTTTGAACTGCCAACCTCTTGGTTGGCAGCTGAGCACTTAACCATTGAGCCACCAGGACTCCTTGTTCAGAGCTCATAGCCCCATGTATATAATAGAGTTAATAAGACTAGCTATGATTTAGAAAGCATCTACTATGTGACAGGTACTGTTCTCAGGGCTTCACATGCAGTGGTTCATTTGCTAGTCACATAATGATGTAACGTTTGCGTTTCTATTATTTGCATTTCACAGATAAGGAAACTGAGGCACAGATAGGCCAGGTAACTTTCCCAAAGTCAAGCCAAGCAGCTGGTAGAAGGTGGTGCCAGGATCAAACCTCCATTCCTAACCACAGCTCCACACGGTCTGTTGAGTAAGAAGATCCACTGGTGGTTTTCAGGATCCCCCATGATAGTTATATAAGATATGTTTGTGCTATTAACCACTTCCTCATTCAGCCTTGGGAGCTTACGAAGGAGAAGCCCAAAGAAACATAAGTAAACTACACTGTAAGCCATCAAATTGGTTTCCCAGGGAGCAGTCCGGAAGTCCTTGCCAGTGTAGCGCAATAGTTACAGATGCAGACTCTGGAGTCAGAGCCCTAGGGTGACTTCTCAGCTCTCCCAATTCCTAGCAATGTGACTTTGGGCATATGGCTTATCCTCTCTAAGTCTTTAGTTCTTCGTCTGCAAAGTGGGAGACATTGTAAGCTCTCTTATAGCATTGTTGAGGCAATGTTATAAGATAATGTCTACATAGTACGTATGTCTCCACATATATTATGAGCTGGTAGCATGTGGAGGGGAATGCAGGGAGGTGGCTTTTGATGCTTCCAGGAAAGCAGCTGCCATTGACTTTGCATCCCATAGAAGGTGAGTTCTAGGTCTTGGCAAAAAGGCCCTGCCCTTTATTTACCACTGTGGATATGTCTTCAGGACCTTGGCTATCTTATTAAAGACTAAATAAACCAAAAACCAAACCCATTGCTGTCGAGTCGATTCTGACTCATAGCCCCAAACCCCGCAGTGGAAAAGGGGCCCCAAGTCTCAGAGACAGCTTGGACTTGGAAGGCTAAAACGGTCACTTATTTGAACTTTATTTGCTTGTTTAAATGATTTAAAGTGTATCTGCTGCCAGGGTGCTCTGGGTAAGCAGCCCAAGCTGTGAAAACATGTGATTAAGTGAAACAGCACAAGGCAAAGAATGTACGTACAGATGGCTGTTTTATTATTGGGCAACCCTTTGTCTCCAGATGACTTCTAATCAGTACTACCAGCCACTCTGCGGGAGAAAGATGTGGTAGTCTGCTTCCATAAAGATTACAGCCTTGGAAACCCTATGGGGCAGTTCTACTCTGTCCTATAGGGTCACTTCGAGTCGGAATCAACTTGATAGCAATGACTTTGGTTCGGTTGTGGTACTATTTGGTTATTCTAGACCAAAGCCTGGCGGGACCGATTGGTCTTTGTGTTTTTCATCTTACAGAGGAAATCTGCCTCAGGTAGGCTCAGGGCCAAGGAGCCAAGATTAGAACTCAGATCTTAGTGGTTCTAGAGCCTACAATGTAGATGAGTGGATACTGGGCTGGTACCTGCTGCTTCCAGATGACTGACACAGACACAAAGATACACAGACACACACACACACACACACACACACACACACACACACAAAAGACAAGTGTTTCATGGCATTAGAGAAAGAAAACTGAGGGTTCCATTCACAGAATCCTAGATTAAATGTAGAAGATGCTTCAGAAATCTCTAGCTCAGAAGTTCTCAAACTTTTTCTAGCCAAGGAAATTTGTTTTAAAAAAATCTCATGAAGCAACAACAGCACATAAAGCCACTGAAGGCTTAGCTGCCTTGGTTTAAGACAGAGACAAGAAATGGCCCATGAGACCTTAGGTCTCTCTTCCTTTGCTCCTGAGTAGATTCCATAGAACCCCCGAGGGTTCTACAGAACACAGTTTTGGGAAACATTGAAAGGTGGAGAAAGCTTGAGCCTTAGTATATGAGACTAGGGCTTAAATCCATTTTCTCGTCTGTAAAGTGGTGAAAATAAAATTGCCGTCTTCATAGGCACGTGCATAGGCATGTCATAGATGAGCTAATCCATAAGAAACGTTTAGCACTATGTGGTACAGAGAAGGCATTTGATAAACGTCAGCTAAAATAATTATTTATTTTGTTAGTTATTATTACTACATCTAGCTTTGTGACCTTAGCAAATACAGTTAACGTCTCTGATCCTCAGTTGCTCTGTCTGTAGACAGGGATAGTAATGCCTACCTTGCCTCATTCTTGTGAGGAAATTTTAAACAAAATAGGTCTGCAACTCACTAAGGATAGCATTTAACATTTTTTCCTCCTTTGCCATGTGAACGCAGAAATTAGGCCAAAGGTAATGTTCCCTCCTTAGAACAGGCAAGGTGACAATTTCAGGGTGCGTTTGAAACTTCAGTCCTAGGGAAATTTATTCATTAACATCCTAAAGACCTTCTCCCATCTGTCTAAAAAGCAGCTGTAAATCTACTCCTGGGGACCCTCTATGGATGCCTGTTCCCCTGATGAGCACAGGTTGCCCCTGTTCTGTGGTCTTCCTTCTACGTGCTTCTCAGTGAGGTCCCAGCTGCTCTGTGCTCACAGCTTCTAGCCCCGGAGTCCAGTAGAGTTGGCCGTCAGGGAAAAGCACGTGGAGCTAGGTTTCAGGGCCACTTGTGCCTCTAACCAGCAGTGTGACCTTGAACCAAGACCTTCACCTCTCTGCTCCTCACTTACCTTAGCTGAGGGACCTATTCAAGTAGCATGTCCAGTGTAGCTTAGCATGGCGATCTTCACACTGTTGGTCATTCGGGAATTCCAACTGATGGAGGCTCCATCCCAACCTGTGTTTCCGTAATCACTGTGGCTGGGGGGAGGTATGGGAAGGAGGAGGGAATGTGGTTTGAATCCCACACTCACTCCGCCTGGAAGTGACATATGCAACTTCCACTCCCATCTCATTGGCCGAGGCAGATCCCATGTCCAAGCTCAAGAGTGGAGTAGAGGGGAGGGAAGTGCCGTCCTGCCACGTGTGTGGGAGAGCTGGAAACATTTCTGTGAATGGCACTAGTCACCACCACAGACAATTGTTAGGAATGACTAGGGGTGAGGCTCAGCAGTCCGGAAATCGAAGTGGATGATGACAACGATGGTGAGAAGTAACAACTGCCATTTATTGAGCACGGACTCTGCGCCAGGCCATAACTTCACCTGTATCATCTCATTTAATCCTCCTGACTCGATGTGGTAGGTGCTCTCTACTCCCCCATTTACAAAGGTGCAGGCTGAAATTCAGAAAGGTGAAGTCATTGACATGATGTCACAGTATTGGCACAAGCTGAGTACTGGAGGCAAGTTAACGAAGGGACCATCAACAAAGCTTGGGGCAGGAGTAAGGAAAATCAGCAAAGTAAGTGACCACTACAGGGCTAGCAACAGAGGGGAGTTGTTACCACCCATAGGTCTGATGGGGCAAGAGAAGGGAGTGGGTGTCAGAACCCAGAGAGAGTCCCAGCAGAAGGAGAGGGCTTACATGAAGGAACATCGCTTCTGCCAACCTGCCGTCCGTTGGAGAGGAAGCCAGAAGAATAGATACCCAAGCATGCTCTCGTCCAGCTACCAGTCTCCTATCAGTGCCTCCCATTGGCCAAATCCAACTAACAGCAGAAGGCAAGGGAGTCCTTGGCTGATGCAGTGCCCAGACAACAGCCTCCCAGGGAACAGAGCTGGGTAGAGAAGGGTGGAGATCTATCTCTTTAAGGATAAACGAGATATCCGATGAAGTGAAAGATCCTGGTTTCAAACCCAGATTTTTTTGCCACTAGAGCCTGCATTTTTTATTATTCCACTGGAAGAAAATGGGGGTGCTGGTACCTTTCAGGGAAAATCAAGGCGCTGGGTAGCAAGCTGATATGGTTGCCAGTTCTCAGTAGCAATACCGACAAGGAGTTCAGGGTGCCCTCCTTTGAAATCATGTGTATAAACTGTATGTGCACCCAGGCTGAGAATACTTTCATATTATTTTTAGGCAAGCTTATCTTTACAAAGCTATTGTTCATGAAACCATACCTGCAAGCCACTCCTCCCCTTGCCTTCACCCTTCCAAAAGCTGAATAGCAATTCATTTTTAAAAGAATTCAGCTATACATTTGAATGATAGGTAATGGGAGGTCTGACAAGTTGCATGTTCAAAGTCCCTTCCCAGCGACACCACTCTGAATAGACAATGAGGACACATTTGCTCTTCTCCAACAAGCTGGAAGAGCTTATTTCCCAGTGCCATGAAAAGTCTTATGAATTGGGCCAGAAAGCGTGACTGTGATTTATCTGAAAACAACTGTTAAACATTTTGGAAATTAAACGTACTAAAATGTAGGGGAAGGGAGGTTAAAATAGATGTTGAGAACAAATATCAAGTGTTCCACTTTTGCGGTGAGGGGCGGGGGAAGGTGTTCTTTTTATTGATTCCGTTCTTTCATTTGATGAGGATTTATTGTTGTGCGTTGACTTGCCTGGGAGATATCTAGTACGAAGAAAGACTGGGATTATAACACCCAGGACATTTTGCGTGGGACACAGCCTGCCGCATTGGAGGAGAGCCTGTGCCTAGGTTGGGAAAGCAATTCTATTAGCTAGCAGTTATTGCGTGCATCCCATGCACCAGGTTTTAATAAGCTAAGCACTTTCCATACTTTATTTCATTTCATCCCCACCTCAAGCTCATGAGGTGGGTGCTATACAGGTAAAGAAACTGAGGCACGGGGAGTTTAAGTAACTTGCCCAGTTTATACAACAGGTAAAATGTATAACTGGGATTCACATTCCAAGCAGAACCATTGCCCATAACTGTTTTGCTAGATTGCCTCCGTACTTGCCCTTCACTGCAAAGTAACTTCCAACAAGCTCAGTTTAATGGCGCTTTTATTACATTTCCGTTGTGGTGTTGCGAGATCCGACATACTTTATCTCAAATCCTCATGACAGCTCTGCAAGGTGACCATCTTTTATTATTGCTGTATTTCAGTTGGGGAACCTGATGCTCAGAGAGGTTTTGCGACACGTAACTAGTCAACTGCAGAACCAGGATTTGAAATCATGTTTCCGTAGCTTTAGAACCTGTGTGCCATCTACTATGACACACTACCTCTAAGCTACTGCTGAGTGGAGTAGTCAGAGTCCGGATATGGACACCTGGAGTGAAAGGCTGCTGCTGAAGCTCTAGGGGCCTGGTCCATTCTCTGCCCTGGTGAGACTAAGGGTGAGCTTACACAGGTGTATGTACGTATATATGCAGGGCTGCTGCTAGACCCTATCAAACCAAACTAGTTGGCATCAAGCTCATTCCAACTCATGGTGACCCATGTGTGTCAAAGTAGAACTGTGCTCCACAGGGTTTTCAGTGGCTGGTTTTTCACAAGTAGATCACCAGGCCTTTCTTCCGAGGAGCCTCTGGGCAGACTTGAAGTTCAGCCTTTCGGTTAGCCACTGAGTACTTAATTGTTTGCATCACCCAGGCTGCAGACACTTTTATGCACATTAGGAAAAGGTGCCCCCTCTGGGCAGATACAGCCTGTGGTCACACGGCTTGAGGAACTGACAGCACCTTTGTGCATGACTTTAGCTCTCCTCTCTGGCCGCTGGGTATCTGCAGAGCCCGGGTACACGTGAGCGTGTAAGGGTGCTCGACCTGTGCAGAGATGCCTCAGTACCGAGCTGCCACGGCACTGGGTCTCCGTACATCTCTGCGAGACCCACTCGGAAACACACCGCCATCCATCCTCATCAGCTGGAAGAATGAAATCAATACCAACAAACCCACATTTATCCTGCCACAAAACTTGGCTCGGGCCCATCTGTGTCTTTATTATATTTTTGACATTATTTTCCTCACATTCAAAAATGGAACTGCTGGGGAGCAGTTAAACAGTTGTTTTCATGAACGGCACACCCTCGGTGCCACTCGCCCCTCCCCTCCCCGGTTTCTCTAAGAGCTTCCCCACTGCCAGGTGGAAGGAGGCTTCTTCTCAGGAGGGAGGTGGCTGGGATGGTAGATTGGGATTCGAAGTGGAGCCCTCATTGCTCGCCTAGTAGGACCCTTCAGAATGGTGCCAGATTCCAAAGCCCAAGCTTTCTTCCACCTCAGGGGCCCTTTATCATGTTCCCTCAGTGGCGAGCTGAAAGGCTTTATTTTCTTCAGTCCTGAGATCAGAACTCGGAGCTGGTTTGAAAATTGCTTGTAAACTGGTTTGTACAAGGAGTAGTTGAGGTAATGAAGGGTGCTGCACCTTGAGGTGGGGAGAGTCTAGGAGACCGAGAGAATCTGCGCTGGGGATGAAGAATGGGCTTGTTCTTTATGCCTGCAGCTTGGAACCAAGCCTGGAAGATAAAAGGTCTGTCTGTCAAGGTAAAGACAGATGCCCTCATTCAAAGAGCTGTGTAATCATGGAAGAGGCTGCCTCGAGAGGTAGTGAGTTCTCTACCACAGGGAATAATCAAAAAGAATCTGCAACAGGAGATATCATAAAAGAAATTTGTGCATTGGGTAACAAGTTAGAAAGAGCACTTCTCAAGTCTCTTTCTCCCTGAGTGTTGAGTTTATAACTAACCGGCAGTCATATCAAGCATAGGATCCGTGGTTATTATTTTGCCACAGCCAATCAAGGTATTTCAGGTTTACAGACACATGTTTACAAAGTTTTAAAAAGTATTTAGAACTCACATATGTGAAGCTAGATGGATCTGGGTTCAAATCTTGGCTCTGGCCCGAGCTGTGTAACCTTGGGTGAGTTTATTGAAACTCTCTAAGCCTCAGTTTTATCCTCTGTAAACTGGAACACACCTATCCTGTAGGGGGTTCTGCAGATTCAAAGGCCTACTAAATGCAAAATGCTTAACACAGAATAAATGGTAGATAGGCAGGCACCCTTTTAGCTCAGTAATGAAGTCACTCCTGAGGTTCACCCCTTATCCAAAGATTCAACAGGCCCATAAAACAAAACAAGACCAAAGGGGCACACCAGCCCGGGCGCAAGGCCTAGAAGGCAGGAGGAGACAGGAAAGCTGCTAATAAGGAACACAAGGTCGAGAAGAGAGAGTGTTGACATGTGGTGTGGTTTTTCACCAATGTCATAAAACAATATGTGTACCAACTGTATAATGAGAAGCTAGTTTGTTCTGTGAACCTTCATCTAAAGTCCAAAAAAAAAAAAAAGAAGAAGAAATGGCAGATATGTGTGTATTAGTAATATATATGTATGTATTTTGTTGTTGTTGTTAGATGCCGTCAAGTCGAATCCGACTCACAGCGACTCTATAGGGCAGAGTGGAACTGCCCCATAGGGTTTACTAGGCTGTAATCTTTATGGAAGCAGACTGCCACATCTTTCTCCCCTAGGGTGGCTGGTGGGTTCTAATTGCCAACCTTTTGGTTAGCAGATGAGTGCTTTAACCACTGCACAGAGCTCCTTATGAAGCTGCTTAGCAATACGTATATGTGTATGTGTGTGTGTGTATCAGTAAGTGCCAGGACCGAGATGGTGTGAGCCCAATAACGTGTACATTTTAGTTTATTTAATAAATCTGTACTTGCATATGTCAGCTAGCTCTAAATGCATTCTGCATCTCTTTCCATTTTTTAAATTAAAATGAGTTAAGTCGAGCAATGTTTTTATTATCAATAAAGATGGTAAAATTTCCCTGGGTAGTCTGACCCTTTCTGAAGCACCGGAATTTACTACTCTTTATATTCAGATTTTGGACTCTCATATAACTAAGCCATTTTAAGCCTTTCTTTCTCTCTGTCAGACACACACACACACACACACACACAGACACACACACACACACACACGAATACTACTATTTTTAAAAAATAGTTCCCTCTGCTATGAGGATGAAGTGTTGGGGGGTTATTTTCTCTCCTTTTTTCCCCTTTTTTTGTTTTTGCAAAGGAAACATCTTTTCAGGGTTGGCATGACATTAATAAAAATAATAAAGGAGACGGTTTGGAGGGAAAAGGTAAATAAGGCGATTCATACATCATCTCTGAGAGACACAGGAGTAAGGCAGAGAAAAATCACCACCCCGATTGTGTGCTGGGAGATTTTCATGAGTCAGCTTCTTTGCTGCTTCCTGGGCTCCCAGCTGCCAGTGCTGTGGGTTGGTTTTATCTGCTCTGTCTGTGGGGCTGGGCCCGGTTTGAAGCCCTCTCATAATTAGCTGTGCTTCTTCCCTGCCAAGTGTGCTAATAGAGGCATCTCTTTACACGTAGTGTCTTAAAATTCAAAAACATCTCTTCTTGCCGCAAACGCATACACGTGCGCATGCACGCGTGCACACACACACACACACACACAAACGCACACACACATGCACACGCGCACACACACACGCATGCACACTCACACACGCACACACACACACAAACACACACACACACAGCCAGCAGTGTGGACAGTGGTGGCCTTGGGGAGTGTACCTACATGTGGTACCAGTGTACAATGAAAATGCAGGGCCCCTTGTTCAAAAATTAAGAGTTTCAAGACAGCAGCAGCAGAGCATTAAACCAAGCGTGGGGCCCTTCTGAGTGTGGGGCGCTGTGGGACTGTGGAGGTTGCATGCTCAGGAAGCTAGCCTCAGCTGCTTGCATTTTGGGTCACAAGCCTGTGAGCGTGCCAGTCAATAAAGCCCAGTGTGGCTTTGTGCTGCCCCTTTAATCTGCAGCTACCTTAAAGGCTGGTGAAAATTCAACAGAACCTTTCATTCTGGAACCCAATAACTCATATGGCCAAAGTGTGGCCACCCTCTGGTCCACAACATTCTGTGGACCTGGAAGGAAACCGAAGGCTGTTCTGAAGGGTGGTCAGTTACAGTCAACAGCCCACTGGGAGATGCCACACGTCCAGGGACCCACTGGAAAACCTCATTAAACATCCAGAACTACACAATTTTACAACTGGAGGATTCCTTTGAGATGATCTCTCTTCTACCAGCCACATTTTATAAATGCAGGCACTGAAGCCCTAAGAGGGGGATGATTTTTCTGGAAATAGTATTTATTGAGCTCTTTTCTGTGTGCCAGATGCTCTTCTAAGCCCTTTACATGCACTTACCTCTCATAACAAACACAGGAGGTGAGTACTTTTGTTACACCCATTTTACAGATGAAAAAACTGAGGCTTGGAAAAGTTTAGTAGTTTTCCGAGATCATACAGCTGGCAAGTGGCAGAACTGCCTTACAAACCTGATCAAGAAACCCTTCTGGTAGCCATTCTGCTGTATCCAAAGCAGTTTAGGAGCAGGGTCCACTTTCCTCTGGCGGCCTGCCCCTTGCCCAGGGTAGTCTGATATCCCCTTTTCATCATGCCACTGTATGAATGCTAGAAGCCTCTCCCTGTCAAGTGGATTGTCATCAGCAGACACAGAGGGGGCATTGGCAAGAAGAGGCTCATCAGAACCTGAAAACAAAATCGGTTTGGTTCTTTTGTGGAAGAGAGTGGAGGGATCCCAAAAACAGTGCCTAAAAAAGCATGCATCCCTGAAGAAACCAAGGGCCGGGCGGCCACGCTGCCAGGGCCTGGTACCCCACTGTGAATGAATGACCAGTCTCTGGCCAAGGTCACAGAGGCTTGGCCAATGTTCCCAGGTCTCTCCTGCCCTGCGCTGGCCCAAACCTGGCAGCATCCAGCCAGGAATGGGAAGACAGGAGGGAAGATGGAGAAGGCCTCATTGGAGCTGTTCTGGGAGCCCAGCAGGTCACCCATTCTGTCCAGCCAGGGCCTCCACTGCCAGCACGCCTGCCAGCCAAGCTGTGTAAACATCTGAGCTCCCAGTAAAGCTGGCAGAGGTGGGGGAGACAAAGGCTTCTCCTCCAGGCCAGGCCGGGATGCAGGCAAAGATACTCTGCTTCATGCGGATTTCCTGCCTTGGTGCCGCCTCCTCCCCCAGCCCCTGAACCACTGGCCTGGAGGGGCTTCTGAGGGCCCAGCGTGGTTTCCCGTCTCCAGTTCCCCTTTGCACAAGGTGTCCTATTTTTATTCTGCTTCTGCTTAGAACATCGGGGGTTTGCGCTTGTCACTCTCGTGTCTTGGAGATGGTTTCAAGGCCGCGAAAAAGTCAACTAACCACGGCCATGCAACCCTTGTGTGTGTGTTGGGGTAAAAGCCCTGAAAGGAACACACAGAGACCTAAATACAAAGGTTAGGGTAGTGGCTATCGGTGGTGCAAGGTGTTGTTTGTTTTAAGCCGGTGTAAAATTCACAAAATATAAATTTAGCCATTTTAATTCCATGGCATTTACTGCATTCAAAATATTGTGAGACCGCCATCTTTATCTACTTCCCAAACATTTTCATCACCCCCAGAGGAGACCCCATACCCATTAGCAGTCACCTTCCATCCCCCTACCCCCAACACAGCCTTGGCAACCACCCATTTGCTTTCTGTCGCTATGGATTTGCCTATTCTGGACATTTCCTATGAACGTAATTATATGATAGGAGACCTTTAGTGTCTGGCGTTTTTCACTTAGCATAATGTTTTCGAGGTTCATCCAAGTTTTAGTTTCTCATGCAAGAATTTCCCTTATAGTATATACATGTGATTTATTTTAAGTATGTGTGTGATAGGAACGTGGGCTCTCGGGAAGGAACACACTTGAAGAGGGTGATCTGAGGAGTGTTCAGTGAAGAGCTGTGTACAAAGGCACAGGCAGGAGAGGGGGCAGGAGAGGAAGCAGGAGTGTTGTGCAGTGCCCTGGGTCCAGCAACAGAGACAGCTGTTACACCCTCAGCTGGAAGGGCCAGAGTGGGGAGCGGTGACCAGCACCCACAAAGAGAGCCATGAAGACAAGTCTGCCCGCAGGAACTTAGGGATGTCACCTGCCTCTGAGACCCCCACAGGAAAGGAGTCAGGGAAATAATCACCCTGATTTCAAGTTGTGCCCCTCCTCTGGCTTCCTGCCAGGGCTCCCCATTGCCCAGACCCAACAAGAAGCGAAGGAGGGCAGGCAAAGCTACTGAGATAGCCCATGCATGGCAGCCTCCCTGGGCAGAGGGCAGGGTGGGCAGAGGTGGACAGTGGGCCTGGAGGGGCCAAAACAATCTATTCAGTACGGTGTGAAGGGCATATACGTCCTCGTCTCCCTCTCCTTCCAAAGGCTGCTTAAGTGCTAGCCCTCACCTCCCCTTGGCGATTCCATCCTGCCAACCCTTCTTTCAGCAGTGAATCAGACCACTTCTCACTCCCATCGCTCCCACTCCAGTCCAAGCCACCACCGTCTCATGCCTGGATCTCCAGACAGGCTCCTTCCTTCATTCAAAAAGCATGAGTTTTTGTAAAGTCCAAGCCTGACGTTGGCACTCCCCTGTTCTCAGCCCTCCAGTTGCCTCCTATCCCACTGAGAATAAAATCTAGATTTCTTATCATGGCCTATACGGCTCTTCATGGCCTGGCTACGTCTTTGATGTCATCTACCCCTCCCTTCCTTACTCCCTCTGCTCCAGCTGCACTGGGCACCTTGCTGTTCCTTCACCCCAAAAAGCCCCCTGTCACTAACTCAACCCCTAATGCTGCTAAGGGCACCATGTACAACAAGAGTGCTGTCCAGATTCAGCTCCAGTCCTGCCTTTGAAGGGACCTGGTGAGCTGTGGCTAGGAGCTTCACGTTGTCCTCATCCTGGTCTTCTTCTGTGGTCCCTCTGCTCAGTCCCATGCTCTGCCATCATCTTCTTCTTCTTTAGGCCCCTGCTGGTTTCATAGCCCCCCCCCCATTCCTTCTGCTGTACCTTTGTTCCAGTGTCGCGCGTGGAAGACTCTCACCCTTCTGAGTGCTTGGCTGGAGTCTTCAACCACTGCCTTTCTTGTCAAAGGCACTGCAAAATAAGTCATGTGTGCAGACTCTGAGGTTTGTTTCCAGGTTTGAACCCTAAATCCTTCTCCCAGGAAATGAGCAATTATTGGCAAAGGAACCCCAAAAACCCTAACCTGAGACTCAGTTTCCTTGACTTTAAAATGGGGCTAAGGAAAGTATCCATTTCAGCGGGACGTCCTGAAAATGAAATGCTAAGAAGGTACTTAGGACAGCACCTGGTTATAGAGTCAGTACCTGTTCTCACTGTTGTTAGCCCAACTCCAAGCTATCTCTTTCCCTTTGCATTTTTCACTTTCGGAGATTGAATTATACTCCTAAGTAGGAGAGAGATTTTTCTCTGTAGCCTGGGGAAATGATGGCTCCTGCTACTTCCCTTCTCCTCCTCCTTCCCTCTCTTCTCCTTCTTTTTCTCCTCCTTTTCTTTGTTCCCTTTGCTTCTTTCTCTCCTTCTCCTCCTTCCTCTTCTTTGCCTTTTGCTGACTGTCTTGTGTGTGTGCCGATTTGGTCGTCTGTGGCTGAGGTCTCCCATGCCCCAGGAACTGTCTTTGCCCACTTGCTCTATGAATATTCCTTTCTCCTTTTTGCAAGCACGCATTTCGATACTAGCTCCCTGTTCATGGGCAGGTCTCAGGCCTTCCAGCCTCCAAGGGAGAGCTTGGCCCCAGGGATGTGGGCAGAGACCCAGCACTCTCGCTTTTCTGGTCTTGCGGACCATCTTGGCAGCACTCAACAGGCCCTGTGCTGAGCGTTCAAGTCCTGCACAGCGCTGGCTCCCCAAGTAGTGCTCCTCTTCAGGCCTGGCTGATTCCTTCATCTCAGACCACAGTGCCCTGGGAGTGGCTGTTTGTCCCAGCAGTATGGTGTTGGACAGGAAGCAATAGTTTCCGGGCATACTGTGATCAGAAGTCTCTTCCTTTAGGAACAACATATCCCTTTCTCTGTGGCCTTATTTTTTTTATTTGAATCTTCCTCCTTTGACAAACTTCCCATCTCTCCCATGACTCAGGGACAAGGACAAACCAATCTCACTATATATATAGGTATATATATATATATATATATATATATATACCTATATATATAGTTTGTTTCCAAGTTTTTATATTATATAAAACAAACAAACAAAAAACAAACCCATGGCCATCGAGTCGATTCCAACTCATAGAGACCCTGTAGGACAGAGCAGAACTGCCCATAGGGTTTCCAAGGCTGTAAGTCTTTGAGGAGGCAGACTGCCACATCTTTCTCCTACGGAGCAGCGGGTGGGTTTGAACCTCCGACCTTTTGGTTAGCAGCCGAGCGCTTTAGCCACTGTACCACCAGGGCACCTTATAAAACATATAAATCCCTTCAAATTGTCACCTGCTCTGTAGAAAAGCCCTCATCACTGTCTTAAACTGTGGAGGAGGATGGAAACAGAAAAAGAAATCCATAATCCAAGTTTCCAGATTCCATTTTGAATTATGTGTTTTCGCAGAAAAGAAGATTTCCAATGACAGAAAATTTGATAAGCACCAAGATCTTCTACCTAGTTTCCTCCTACCTGGAACTTTTAGTTTAAAAAATGAGACGAAATAACTAACCTAAAGGTAAGATTGGGAGAAAAGACCTGGCAATTTGCTACTGTAAATATTACAGTTCTGCTCTGTCACACAGGGTTGCTGTGAGTCAGAATTGACTTGATGGCACTTAGCAGCAGCAGCAGCAAAGGTAAAATGTGTGTTTGAAAATGTAGATAAAAACAATAATATTCTCTGTTATTTAGTTCTGTTTTTCCAAGTTGTGCAAAATGCTGTTATACTTCCAACTGATCATACCCCAGGAAGGCAAACATGGCAACCCAAAGCAGAAATGGACTCCCCATGAGAGACAGAGTAGTAACTCCACACTCTGTGTGTGTGTGCATGTGCGTACAGATCGTTGCACACACATTATCATAGCCCTAGGAGGCATGGAAGGGAAGGCCTTTCCCCTCCAAACTCTGGCAAGAAAATACAGAGAAAAGACCTCTCCCCCTAATGTATGGCATTGCCCTATCTGGGGGCATAGTCTCATGCTATATCTATTATCCATCCATCCATCCACCCATCCATCCATCCACCCATCCATCCATCCATCCATCCATCCATCCATCCATCCATCCATCCACTCATCCCTCCCTCCTTCCATCCCTCCACCCATCAGTCCATCAGTCTATCCATTCACCCATATAGTCAACTAAGAATTATTGAGTAATTGCTCCGTGCCAAACATTATGCTCTGTGAGCTACATGCAATTCTCATTAAATCCTCACAATCACTCCATAAGTTGAGGCACTTGCTATTTTCTCCTAGGTAAGAAAGCGAAGACTCAAAGACATAGTAATATCTTATCTAAGTCATGCAACTGTAAGTGGCTGAATCGGGATTCAGTCCCTCACTGTCTAACTCCAAAGCCACGCTCCTTCTGTTACATCATGCTTAACCGGGGGGTGGGAGGTATATGCTGTTGGCTGTAAATTAAGAGAGGAAGGGAAGGGATTATCATAGGAATATTGGTTCATCCTTGCCATCTTCTGAAAAAGGTTCCACATGTCTTGGGTTAAGTATATTTAACTTCAGGATACAGCAAAAGAGTCAAGCCTAGATGGTCCAAATAGAAGGAAAAAAGTCACAGGTGGATATTTAATTCTAGGAAACAGCTTCTTATAGGTAGTATTTGAAGAAACATAAGTAGAAGAGCTTATCTTTCACCTTATCCAGTGAGGACTGGAGAAATTTTGGGACATACTTACTGAGCTCCTGCTATTTACCAGGCAAGATATCAGAGATGCAGATGATAGATGTAATGATTTCATTTATTTATTAATACTTAGCCTAATTCCATAAGTGGTTTATGGGATATATAAACAAAATAATGGCTAGGAAAACCAAAAATATGAAAATAAGAGAAGGATGGAAGTAGCACATTATGAAAAGAGGTCAAGACCAAGAAGTAGCCATAGGGCAGGCCAAACAATTCTACACAGTTGCTCTGAATGAGTTTCACGTTTGGCTTTGAGCTTCCTGGTGGCCAAACTGAAAAGGAAACAAGGTCAGTCATGTTGTTTTCTTTGTCCAAGAATCAAAAACAAACCAGTTCTCCTGGGGGCAAGGATGAAGAGGAGTTCATACTTTGGTGGTCAGAGTCAGAGAACCCAGCCACAGTGATACCCAAGGAATGATTAAAAGATGACAGTGTGGCCATTAATGTCAGTCCAGTATGGAGATGTGTCTGAAAGGCAAAAGAAGGGATTTCAAATTGAGGATTGCATTGGTTTGGTTTCTCAGTCTTTGAGAATTCTATTTGCTGTAATTTTACAGTAAACATTTTTCATTATTGAATTAAAAAAAAATTCTTGGAAAATGTAGACCCTTTCCAGTAAAATCTGTAACTCATCTAAATTCCAGTAGCATTGTGGTTGTACCCATATATTGGGGGATTTAACAAGGAATTTTAGCTACTTAGCATAGTTTCTGGCTCATTGTAGACACAATAAAAATTTGTTGAGTGCATGAATAGAATATAAACAAGGTAGCTGTTGAGAAAAAAAGAAACAGAAGATGCATTTTATAAAATATTGGCAATTCTTTGATCCAATTCATAAATAATTGATTTCTGAACATGTGTCCAGTCACTAAACCGAGCCTCCCTTCTCAGCCACTTTATACCTTGAATTCAAATGTGCGGACGTTCCTACACTGTTAGAGATAGAAAATACTATATATTTTTTTACTTTTTTGTTTGTTTGTTTTTACATATTGTACTTCTGTTCCTTGGATAAGAGCAGATAACTCTTTATCAACATCATTGGGGTATAATTACATATAATAAGATTGTGCAATTTAAGTATACGATATGATGAGTTTTGACAAGTGGATTAACCCATGTAAGCACCACCTCAGAGAAGATACAGAACATTCCCACCACCCCAGAGAGTGCCCTTGGGTCTCTTTGTAATTAATACTCCTACTTCTTTCTTCAAGCAACCACTGATTGAGCTAATGGGTTTTAATCTGTTTTTCATGTTATTCTTAAGATTTTGATGGAACAGAATTTTTAACAGTTTTGAGGCTACTCATTAAGTCTAACTCCCTTACTTTAGTGGTGGGAAAACTGAGGCCTGCAGGCTTGTTCTGGGCTAGTCAATGGTCGAGTAGTTAAAAAAATCCAGGTCTTCTACCCCACGGGCCAGCGTTCTGCCCTCGGTACCTACTGCAAAACAATTCTGGTAATTACAGCTGAGAAGCTCTTGGGAGGGGAGTCAGCTCAGGGAGTAGGTGACATACATTTCATTGAAGTTAAAAACTGCAGTGGTTGTGAAAATTATTCTGAATTATCTTCAGAATTATTAAGAAAATGATACCCTTAAATAAATGTTTGAAAGGAATGAGTTTTGTTGGGAATAATACCTCCCAGCCATCTCTCTTCAGTCCAAAGAGAGAAGCAAATTAAGAGATGCCCTTCAAGGAGTTGGGGGGAAAACACAGAGCTCCTAATAAATATCTTGCCAATCCAATTATAACATTCAAATCAAGGAGAGAAAAATGCAGTATCAAATATAATGAAAGCTTTCTTTTCCATTGAAAACACAGCCTGCTTCTCATTGTCCAGAGCCAAAGGGGATTTCAAAGTCAGCTTTTATAGGGGAGAAAAAAATGCCATGTAAATCAAAGTGAAATAATCAAATTTTTTCTGGTGGAAATAAGTGCAGTTGTTTGATGTCATTCTGACATTCAGCATAATTTCAGTATCAACACTGAAGTTAGAGGGTCAGGGTATCTCTGTGAGATTTATAAAGTGAGAATTCACCAGTCACGAAAATCCAAGTTAGACTTTGAATGCAATGGGGCCTTCTGCATTTTGGGGTCATAAAATCTTCCACTAGATTCACTGCCAGTAAACCAGCAAAACCAGCTGCCATGGAGTTGACCCCAACTCATGGCGACTCCATGTGTGTCAGAGTAAAACGGTGCTCCATAGAGTTTTCAACGACTGATTTTTTGGAAGTAGATTGCCAGGCCTTTAGGCGCCCTTGAACCTCCAGCCTTTTGGTTAGCAGCTAAGTGCGTTAACTATTTTGCACCACCAGGGACTCTGCCCACAGACTAGGATGCTGGTAATGAGAGCTTGTTACTATACCGCACGGAGACTTGACGGTTGCTTGTCACTGTAGCAAAAGCTGACTAGTACAATGGAGGTTACAAGTTGGCTGCAAGTAGGCTCTGTAACATATCTGTTCCTTTGTACATAATAAACAAACGAAAAACCTGTTGCCGTTGAGTCAATCCTGACTCCTAGCGACCCTATAGGACAGAGTAGAACTGACCCATAGGGTTTCCAAGGCTGTAAATCTTTATAGGAGCAGACTGCCACAGCTTTCTCCCACGGAGCAGCTGCTGGGTTCAAACTGCCAAACGCTTAACCACTGCACCACCAGGGCTCCTTTGTGCATGATGGTCCCCTGAAATGCCCATGACACTTTGTCTATCTAGGGAGTGCTTCCTACTCTTCTTCCTCTTCAAAGGCTTGAAGACTCTAGTTGGAAGGTCTTGGAAGTATGTTCTCATAATGCCTTGCTTCTACATGCTTGTCTTGCCCACTGTGCTGACATGTCTCTGTGTACCCCACGCCAAGGGGAAAAGGGTCATGAATAAATGCAGGAAAAAGTGAATGAGTGACAGTAATTACATTCGTCATGTTGGCAACCATTGTCACTCTCTATTTCCAAATTTTAAATTGTACATGTAAAAAAATGTTAACTTGGCGAACGTTTTGTTTTATATATATGTGTGTGTGTGTGTGTGTGTATGTATATGTGCATATGTATATATTCGCCACAATTTTAAAAAAATGAGTGCATGACTGCCGCATCCACAACTTCTAAGGGTTGCAAGGGTGGACAGCCATTTCCCAGTTGCTAGGGTAGCATAGTGATAATATGCAAGCGCTCTGGAACTGGACTTCCAGGGTTTGGATCCCATTTCTTCCACCTGCTAACCATGTGAACTTGGGCTAGTTACTAACTTCTCTGTTTCTGACCCCTCATGCAAAATGGGACTGCCACTAACCTCCACTTCGTAGGACTGGTATGAGTTGTGAGTTAAGCACTTGGAATTGTAACTGGTACCAGGTAAGCCAGGGACTGGCAAACCACAACCCCTGGGCCAAATCTGGCCTGTAGCCAGTTTTTGTACAGCCCATGAACTAAGAATATCTTCTATATTTTTAAATTATTGAAAAACAGTTTTTTTAATGGTAGTATTTCCTGAAACACAGAAATTACATGAAATTCAAATTTTAGTGACTGTGTAAATAAAGTTTTATTAAGATACATCCACACTCATTCATTGACATATCGTTTATGACAGCCTTTGTGCTACAATGGCACAGTTAAGCAGTTTTGATAGAAACCGTGGGTGGTCGGCCAAGCCCAGTAGCTTTACTATCTGGCCTTTTACAGAAAAAAATTTGCCAGCCCTTGGTCTACGCTATTATAACTACAGCAGCCTCACTTACCAAATGTGACCGAATACTGGAGCTAAGAGGCCAGCACTACCTCTCTGCTTGACCACACTTTGGTGGGCCAGTCTAATGATGATTTCTGCAGAAACGCCACAGATTAGCAGCACTGTTGCTCTCATCTGTGAGGAGAGAAAATAGGAAGTGGGAAATCCACACTTTCTTCATCTGCCCTCCCTGTATTTTCGTCATCAGTGTGCATCTTTCTTTACTCGCAAGAAGGCTCCCCCTAGGTAAGATAAATGAATAGATAGGAAACAGAAACTAAGTAAGTAGATGGCAAAGAGGAGCAGGTTTCAGGTGTGACACAGTTACTGCAGTCTGAGTTTTCTCTCATTTCCTGGGAAAAATTCAAAGGAGTCCTCTTCTTGTCTGCTTCACTGTCCCTTCTAATTAATTAATCAATCCATCCAGTAATACATGTGCATGTATTTATTGAGTACTCATTACATGCCAGAAGTGTGTCTGGTACTGGCGCTAAAATAGTGAACAGGATGGACCTCACCATCTCCCGGACTCAGGGCCACTGCAGGCCCATATGGAACCTTTGGGGTAAATTAGATAAAGACACCTCTTCCTCTGGGCAGAGTGCAGACAGCTTAGCAAGTGTAATGAAGGCTGAATTTCAGCCCCACTCACTGTCTTGGCCAGTGGACTTGTGAAGTGTGCAACCAGCACAGCTGTACATGGCGGCGCTGCTGGGTCTCGTGGGAGGCGCAAATGGCTAGCAGGAGCTGAGGAGGTACGGGAAGGTTGGGAGCACGCAGGGCACTATCTGACCCAGCCCTGACTGAGCCAAGAGAGGAGATGTCTCTCATTAAGAGCTAGTACACACAGCAGTGAAATAGCCTTACTATAAGCCTTGGCGGGGGGGGGGGGGGGGGCGGTTATTGTTTGTGTTAAATATGGGGACTCTGAGGCATGAAGAGACCAATTAATTCTTTGCCTGTTTCTGAAACTTCCTTTCTAAAGAAGAGAGAGAATTTGTATGCCACCATTTAGGCCTTTTCAATGCAGTCACAAGGATTGCATTTGTGGTGGAGGCACTAAATGACTTCAGAGAGTTGGGAAATGGTGGAAAGATGTTTTTATTATTATTATTATTATCTAGGAGCTTTTATTTGGTCATCCAAATGGTTACACTCACTTAAGTTTCTGACTCAACCAAGACCAAGAATTAAATCTACTAGTATTTTCAGGCCCACTGCTACCATATAGAACCTTAAATTGTGACTTGCAAGAAAAAGCAGCCAGAGGGATTTATCAGAGTCAGACAACCAGATTCTGGAAAATCAAAGCATACTTTGTTGTGGAGATGAATTCACATGTGTGGCAGGCTCGCATATGAAAACAACACTGAATGTCGTGGGCAAGGTCTGCTTCTCTTTCCCCTGGGGTGTTTATTTTCATAACCCCATCCTGTTTTTAAATATGCTTGTACTTGTGGCATCCCTAGACCCTGCCATCTGCATGGGGAAGAGAAGACCTTCCGTACGTTAGCCCCCTCCTTTGAAAACTGAATCCATATGGAATTCTCAGTCTACATAGATGAAGGCAGATCTACAAGGTATGTTATATAATACCCCAGCAAGAGATGGCTCTGTTAATAAAACTTGGGGAATTTCTAGTAGCAGCTGTGATAACAGAACCCAGAGAGTGTCACGCAGGGAGCGTAATAAGGTAGAGTAAAAGAATTTAGGTTGTGTCTTTGAAATGCATCGTGTACAACATTTCTAAGCCTGTTGAGTGCACTGGTCAACGCCAGAAAAACCTCACCCTCGCCTGAAATGACAGCTGCCAAGAAACCTTTCTTGAGTCTGCTGTTTATTGTGATATCGTATGGAATCTTCCCACATCACCCTTTTCCAAAATGCAAGTCAAATCTGCCCTGGAATTCCCCATACTCCTTCCTTGCTCTATTTTTTTTTTTCTATTAAGACTTATCACCATCTGACATGCCACAAGTATCAGTTGACTACTGCTGTGTGACAAATATCCCAGCACTTCATGACTTAAAACAACATCACATATGGTCTCCCAGTTTTTGTGGGTCAGAAATTAGGGACCTTTGCTAGGTCCTCTGGCTTAGCCTCTTACAAGGCTGCAATCAAGGTGCTGGCCATGGCTGTAATCATCTCAACTAGCGAAAGAACCTAGCAAGGATCATTGGGACCATTTCAGAAGCTGCCTATCACATCATATGTTTTAGTTACTATTTGCATATAGTCTTCATCCCACTCTTAAGGTGGTTCCTAGGTAAGACAAATGAGTAAAAAGGAAACAAATAAATAGAAGTGCCACAGGGCAAAGATCTTTCTGGTTTCTTCCTTGCTATATCCGTGGTGCGCAGAACGGAGCCTGGCACATACTTTACTCTCCAGCACTTGCTGAATGAATGAATGAATGTAGGACCTGCTCTGCTCCCCGGAGAAGTCCTGTGTGTGTTATGTCTTTTCTTGCTTCAGGGTGAGTGAAACTGGAGGATTTTGAGTGCCCAAAGGTTGAGATTAAAAAAAAAAAAAAAAAAACCACAAGAAACCATTGAGGAGAAAGTATTTGTTTTAATGGCTGTGGCATGCAGCATAATGGTCCCGTAAAGATGTCTACCATTAATCCCTGGAACCTGCAAAATCTGTCACCTTAGATGGCAAAAGGAACTTCACAGGTGTGACTGAGGTTAATGATTTCGAGACGGGGAGATAATCCTGGATTATCCAGGTGGACCCGATCTGATCACATGGGTCCATAAAAGCGGGGACCCCTTCCTGGTTGTGGTCAGAGAGATGTGAAGAAAGAAGGGAGCTTGAGAAGGATTCGACGCCAGTGGCTGGTTCTCAGATGCAGAGGATATGTATAAAGACCCGAGAGAGGCTTCTTGGACCTGAAAGCAGCCCCCAGCTGGTAGCCAGCAAGGAAATAAGGACCTCAGTCCTCCAACTGCATGAAACTGAATTCTCCAACAACTGAGTGAACAAGGAAACCAATTCTCCCCTAAAGCCCCCAGAAGGGAATACAGACCAACAATGCCTTGCTTTTGGTCCCATGAGATCCATACTAGACTTCTGACCTATAAAATTGTAAGATAAATATGCATTATTTTAAGCCACTGAGTTTGTGCTCATGTGTTATGACAGCAGTAGAAAGCTAATATGACAGTGTTCAACAGCTCTGGGCTTCTGGCTATAGGCTAAGCCTGACAGAAGGCTTTGGAAACACAGTGGAGAGGGTTAGTATTTGCTGTCACCATCAAAATGACCCAAGTATCATAAATCCTGTGCCTTTTGAAAATGCCCTGATTTTCAGGGAAATGCTCATCGAACCAGTGCTTGTAGACCTCAGAAAAGGACATGCCATTTTTATTAATGCCCATCCACAAAGGATTAGAGATTTAGGATCGGATCTTGGCTCCTGATAAGGCTGTGGGGAGGAAAAGGTCTTTCCTTGGAACTTGTTGTCTCAGGAAGTATTGATGCCTTCCTTCCGGTCCACAGGAAGAGAACACAGCCCTGAGAAATACGTGTTAGTGCAAGTGTGCTGGTGGTCATTACCCCACCCTTTTCCATTTCTTTAAGTCATCTTATGGATGTGTAACTTAGTTACAGCAAAGAACACATCAGTGGAGCCTCACAACCTGAACACATTCATGTAACCAGCACCTAGATCAAGAAATAGATCGTGACTGGCCACCCAGAACCCCTTTTACCCCCTCTCCCAAGCACTGCTCTTCCCCCCAAGTGGAATCCCTATGCTGACTTCTAATATCAAAGATTAGCTTTGCCAGGCTTTGTATTTTATATAAATGGAATCCTACAGAACATTGGCTTTTGTGTCTGGCTTCTTCCACTCATCGGTATGTCTGTGAGATTTGTGGTCGGTTGCACGCAGCAACAGTTGGTTGATTTTCATTGTTGAGTGGCAGTTGTATGAATATACAATTTATTTAACCATTTCGCTGTTGATGGACATTTCAGTTGTTTTGTGTTTGGGACTGTTGTGGATGGGCTGCTTTGAACATTCCTCCCGTCCGTGTTTGTTGGTGAACATGTTCTGTGGGGTATAAACTTGGGGTGGGGCACATGAGGTACACTGGCTGGGAACTGAACTCAGGTCTCCCACCTGTAAGGCAAGAATTCTACCAAATTGCCCCCAATTTGCAAATACGCTGTTTTGATTCAGGCAGAACTTTACAATGCGGCCTGAGATGTGTTGGCCGGGGAGGAAAACATTCTAAGTTGGATTTTAAATTAAGTAATTACTGGGGTTGGGGCACCCCGCTTGTCTGTCAGGCCTCACTCTCAGTTCTGACAATGTGACAAAAGAGGGCAGAGGAGGTGTGCCGTTCATAAAGCTCTAGCTGTGCAGAGGGCTGCACTCCCAGCCAGATGAGGCCCGAACGCTGTCACTAAAATTCCTCTTTGCTCCTCCGCTTTAACAGAAGGGGATTCTCAATCACCTATTTCCTATCTCTTTAGCCAGCTCCATCCTCAGGCTTACGAGAGCAGATATCAGCCTGATAGGATGAGACTTTTCCGGGCCCGGTTTATTGGGTTTAGGTAAGCAAATCCTCTTAAGAAAAACTGTTCGTCAGTCAGCCTAATTTCCTGGTCTGGAGTAGAACGTTTTTTATTTTGTTACAAGCTCATTGTTGGGTGTCCCGGTTGTAGCAGCGGTGCATGCACATGCAGGCCCACTTACGGCTGGGAGGCAGGGAGCACCGGGGGCTGGAAACTGAGGTTCTCTGAGGAATGATGGTGATCATCCCTAGGAAGAGATGGGGCCATGCTATGACAACCTCAGAAGTGACTGAGGCTTGGGTCGTGAAGCTGGTTCTCTGTCTGTTGTATTTGTCCCCCAAAGAAGAATTTGCACTAAGAATGCAGTCAGATCACGTAGAGAAGGATTTTTCTTGGCTTGGTTGTTTGGCAGACTGGGGGTTCCACCCTCGTCTACGTTCTGGTTAATTTTACGAGGCAACTATACCCCCATCATTCGACTCCCTAACTGCCTGTTCCAACTTTGCTGTTTGTCTCCTTTGTGATCCTGACTGGGCCTTTGCAGCTGGTCCTCAAGGCTGCTTTAAGCTGTTGGGACTGCTCAAAAAGTACTTAAGTCAGCTCCACATAATCTCAGGCGGGCGAGCTCTCAGAGAGCTCCCAGAAGCCCATCTTGGCTCTAACCACTTTTCCCTACCCATCTCACCTCCATGGTTGTTCCCGTTCTCTGTGAATTTAGACTACGTGCAGCGTATTTCCATTTATGGCTTCTCATTGACGTTTTCTGGTTGTTAACATGGTTCTCCACCTTGCAGTTCCCTTCTCTCTCACCATTTGGACTCTTGATCCGATGGTAATGTGAACATCTCTGTAAACCCTGCTGCCTGCTCCCTCTCCGTCCTTACAGAGCCCCAAGTGCTGATCGCTGCTAGGGGCATGACAGCCCAGGAGTGGGACCTGGACAGTTCCAGTTGTCAGAATCGTGTCAACTTCATGTCTTTATTGTCACCATTTTATTTTCATTACAGAAGAAGTATATATCTGTATGTCTTAATGCATGTAGTGTAGAAAGCAGAAATTCCCTGAAGTCCTCCCCAACCTCCCCAACTTTTGGTATATGTTCTTCCAAATCTCATATTTATTTATGTGTGTATGTGTGTGTGTCTATTTTTATATTCACTTAACCATATATCTGAGATATCTTTCACATCAGTACGTATAGATCTGTCTCATTCTTTGTGATGGCTGCAATGAGTTGCACTCTATGAGTGTATCATAATTTATTTATCCAATTAAAACCCGAGTGTCCAAGAGCACAGCTAACATACTAAGGCAGAGGAATGCCCTCCACAGGACGCTATCTCCGTGGGATGCCAGCCCAGCCCACATAGGTCTTGGGTTTCTTTGGGTACAGAAAGTTCTGAGGGACCCACTCCGGGCTGATGTTTTTATTTCTGCCCCTTTTGAATGGTGGCGATTCAAGCAAGACACAGAGAGATTTCCAGCGGTGCCTGTGACCGAGATATGCTAATGGTGTGCAGTGTTTCAGGCGGCTAATCTGCAGAGTCATCACTTTGTAGTCATCAGGGCTATCCATGGCTTACCATCAGCCCTTTCATCCCTTCTCTTTACGTAACCTCATCCACCTCCTTGACTTTTAGATCTGCTTTGGACTTGAAGTCTAACTGCTTCCTGGCAGCACTACCTTGCCATGCACAGGTGCCGGCACTTGGGTTCCCACCTTCAGAACTGACTGTCTGCCCTTCAGCCTGCTCCTCCTCCACCACCAGCATCCCCGCCCAGAAGATCCGCTCAGGGAACACTGGCTTTCATCCCTGTTGGCTCTTTTTCCACCTACTTCATGCCCTACCCCCTAGATATTTCTGGGATGCCGGCCCTTCTCTCCAGGCCTGTCATCACTGCCCTCATTCAGGCTGGTCTTTGCCTCCACTCTTGTCTCTCTCCCACCGTCCGGAATCAGCTCTCAGACGAAGTGCATCTGACCGTGTCCCGCACTGACCCTTCCTTCTGCTGGGCTGTCCAACTCCTGCAGAGTCAAACACAGAGCCCTTGGCTGGTAGAGCAAGCTTCCTGTACACTGACGCCCTGCTGCCCTTTCTACCCTCATCTTCTACCCTACAAGGGTGTTTAACATGCTGCTTCTCACTGCCATCCCCTTGGCCCATCTGGCTCTTCTGTCTGGATAATCCTCCCCACCTCTTTCTTTAAGGCTGAGAAGATATTTCCTCCTCTAAGAAGCCTCCCCTGATCACCTGGACTGGATTAGGTACTACTGTTCTCCAATCGAGCAGCACCCACCTCCTGCAGTGTAGTTATCCAGGGGGGCTCTCTTCTGCTCTAGGCTTCTAGACTGAATTCCCCAAGGGCTAAAACTATGTCTTGATACTCAGCTTTATCTTCCTAGCTCTTATCACAGGAACTGATGCATAATGGATAATCAGTGCACATTGGATGGATGGGTGGGTAGGTGGGTGGATGGATGGATGAACATGGATGGAAGGAAGAAGGAAGCATGGATGGATGGATGGATGGATGGATGGATGGATGGATGGATGGATGGATGGGTAGAAGGATGGATGGATGGGTGGATGGAAGGGTGGAAGCATGGGAGGACAGATGGATGATTCTGAATAGCTGCATGTACTACTCTGGTTTCGGGCATCAACAGAATGAGGCTGGGCAGCAGTTTGAGGCTGCTCATTCCTCCCTTTAGCTTCATGTTCTCTGTCCTGGAAGGCCAACAGTCTGGAAGGAGAGGTTATCCTGCTTTTAGCCAGGGCACCACAGCAGGAGGCTCTCCTGTGATGTTCAAAGCAATACTGACCCTCTGATATGCTGTGGGGAAGGAGGGCTGATGAAGGAAAGGTGGAAGGCCAGTGGAGCAGTGAGAAGTGAGATGGCACCTCTGCCAGAGTGAAACCCAGGACAAGTTAGAGAATGAAAGACCAAGATGGACTCTCCTCTGAAGGTTACCTAACTCCAGGCCAATTGGCTCATTTGGTCTCTCTGTTCAATAGTGGTGATAATATCTATAATAAGGTAATACTAGCAGCTTACAATGTAAGGAGCACAATCTGTGTTCCAGATACAATGTTCAACCTGTCCCCAGCGTTGTTAACATAATCCTTAGGTACAATGTAGCATCACAGTCTCCTAGTTACAGAGAAGGATGCTGAGGGCTCAGGAACTTGCCCAAAGTCAGCCAGTTGCTAAGTGACAGACTCAAGCTCCAATCCCAAGGACTGACCCCAGAGCCTGCCCTCCCAGCTGCACCCTAGGGCAGGGAATGGGTCGGGAGGTTCATACTTCTTGACACCCGATGTAAGGTGTTTTCCTGAATGCTCTTATCCCTGAGTCCTCACATCAGGTTTCATTTTCTCCATTAAATGGAAGAAGAAGCAGGTTCAGTAGGGTCAGTGGACTTACCTGAGATTCCCTGGCTCTCTCCCGCTGCTCTTCCAAATGGGAACGGGGAGGCAGAGTGATCCACAGGTGGCAGGACTAGGTATGCCAAGGTGCCACTCCTGACCTGCAGGGACAGACTTTTTTTAAGTCCTAAGAAATCCACTTTTCAATTCTCAATGCAAATGCTTCCCCCACTGATTTGTAACCACATCCTCTTGGATAAATGGATTGACAGGCTGTCTCATTTCCTTGTCTCCTCTCTATCGGAGCACTTGTGAGCACCAGCTTTATCCCTTGCACTGAAAGATTCTCATTTATAATGCAGACTGGCAAGGTTCATCCATATGCAAAGATGAAAGCAGAGATATTTACCATCAGGAACGAAGGGGGAGAGTTCTTAGAGCCCTCAGAGATTCTAAGTGACCCAGGGGTGTGCTGAAGCCTTCCAGAGTCCTCTCCAAGGAGTTAAGTCTCCTGAGTCTAAGAACTATGAGGTCTGCATAGACAGTGAGCCGTCTTTTTCTATGCCTTTCCTTCACATTAACCTTTTGCATCTTGGGTACTAAAATACGGTTTTCCCTCAGAGTGGATTGAGAATTAATCCTATCTTTGGAGTAGATTCAAATAGATTAAAAAGGGTTTCTTCTTTTAAAAATAATTTCAGAGTTGCCCCCTGCCCAAACAAGGAAAATGCCTCCTTTCATTCATTCAAGTTCTTTTTAATTTTTTATTGAGATATAACATACAATAAAGTGTACAATTTTAAGTGTATAATAGCTCAATAAAATTCACATACATATATAGCAATGTATCCACTACCCAGATCAAAACATAGAACATTCTCAGAGGGCTCACTCAAACCCCTTCCCAGTCGATAACCACCCACACCCCATAACCACTAGTCTGACTTCTATCACTATAGATTAGTTTTGTCTGGTTTTGAACTTCATATAAACGGACTCACACAGGATGTACCTTTTGTGCTGGCTTATCATTACAGGCATGTTCTCAGCATTGAAACCTGGAGATTCTATAACCAAATTAATCTGTAACCAAATATAGCCAAATGATCTGTAGTTAACAGGCCTTAGTGAAAGCATATTAAAAAAAATGTTTTAGGAGGATTTTAGTAGATGTTCTTTGCAAAAAGGAGAGGAACTTTAAGTTGTTGTTGTTTTTTTTTAACCAGAAGGAAAACACTGGATTTATTTGCACCAAATCCAGGTGGCATATTTAGGGCAAACTGCTTAAGATAAGTTAGCAGGCTGTTCAAAATTCAGTTTGTGGGAAGCTAAGGGCCCCTCAAAAGTTAGTCAGACGACCCTGGAACAGCCAGAAGCATTGATTTGTAATAAATCTGCTTCTTACTCACACAGCTTTAGCCCACCCAGGGTGAGCAGCAATAAGGATTTATTTATTTTAGGGTAGTTAATGATTCTTCTAAATGATGTTGTAGAGGATAGCTGGTGGTCAAATGAATTTAAGAAGAACTGCATGCTCCATCTCCATTTCGGAGATTTAAAATGCTCTTTAGCAATTAGCATATTAAAGGCACAGATAAGTCCTGGTGTACGCATAGCTATTTAACTTGGTGGAACCAGTGTTAACCAAACACCTTTGGCTCCAAACCATCTTATCGCGGAGAATCTTTTTCTATGTCACAAGATCATGTTTCCTATAACCTGGGTATCGAAAACCAGCAGAAAGGAAATCAGTCTTTGGGTGAAAGGTTTTTATGGTTACGTTTTAGCTCAGACAAACACATGGCTTCCATCTGTATTTTCTCAGATTACTCTCGGATAGTTTACAAATTATTTAAGTTATCAAGGTGAATATAATGTCACTTCCATATCTTTTTTGAAATATGAGTAGAAAAACCCATTTTGGGAAAGTTTATTTGTTTTATGTAAACTTCATTTTTCTTATCCTGCAGCTAATTCTTTAGAGTTACAGGGGAACCAGAAACACTTTTCTTTCTTACTACTGCACTTCTGCCTCTAAAAATCAAGAGAGATAGCCCCAAATGGAGCTAGAGGCCCCTGAGCTGGCAGGGGAAGGTTGAAAGTGAGCAGGGAAGTGATAGTTATCACAGAGTCAGCCTAGACACTCTGTAACCAGGGTTTATCATCTCTTGTGACCTTTTCTCTTCTCTGTGATGTGTGTTGGAGCAATCAATGAATGCTTCCAAAATTCCTCCCCATCATCCACCGTGGCCCGGATTTCCTGTCTGCAGGAATCCCATAGAGCTCCATCAGTTGAGATCCTATCCCATAGTCGGACGGACGTTTTCGTTGTGTTTCAGAAGTTGTTTCTGCTAATTTGCTAATTCATTCCTGTCCCCTCTCCAGCCACTGGCGGTCCATGGACCATTTTCAGCTTACTTTTGTTTGGCCAGACGTGGAGACTTCTGTGTTCTTCTTTTGGTTGTCTTAAGTCATTTGAAGAAAGGGAAGGTTCAAGAGGGACGTGACAGATCTTATACTGCTCACAGTAGACACACGGCAAGTTTAATGGAGCTTTGAATCACCTTATCTAAAAAATTTCAAGAAAGATTTTTTTAAAAAGCCTTGTTCTTCCAAAGCGCCATTGTCGGCAATTGTCACTCTATCTGTGCTCATGAACAGAATTAGTCATTCAACATATAATAAGCACACATTTATAGCACTTTTATTTTGTGCTAGGTTTTAAGAGAGGTTCTCAAAAAGATAAACCTCACACCAGGTTCTCAGAGAGCCTACAGCCTATTTGGAGAGTCAAGACATCTGTGTAAACTGATGCACACGGCTCACGTGCCGGCTGCTAACCAAAAGGTTGGAGGTTTAAGTCCTCCTGGAGGCACCTCAGAAGAAAGGCCTGGAGATCTATTTCTGAAAAATCCACCACTGAAAACCCTACAGAGCACAGTTCTGCTCTGACACACATAGAGTCGCCATGAGTCAGAACTGGCTTGACACCAGCTGGTTATGTTAAAAAACAAAAATAAAAACCTAGTCTTAAAAATATAACGCGTGGGGGGCATAGATGGAAACAGCAGTGCTTGGTGCCTGCCAATCACTGTCCTTAATGATACAAATGCGTTAACTCATTCACTCCACAAACAACCCTATGAGGGAGGTATTCTTATTACTTCTGTTTAAATATGAAGAAAACCGAGAGGTTAAAAAGACTTGCCCAGGCTCACGTAGCTAGTCAGTTTGAACACAGTCTTGGAAGAAGAAATCACTGTTTCTGGAGGACAGTGGCTTTTATTGAGTGTCTACTGTATGCCAGGCATCGTGGTAAATTCTTTCACATGTTACCAGGTTTAATTTTCATGATAGCCTTACGAGGCAAAGAATTATCAGTGCCATTTTTACAGATAATAAGTTGAGGCTCAGGAAAATTAAATGAGTTGCCCAGGATCATGGAGCTTATAGATGGCAGATCCAAGGTTCAAATTCAGGTCTACCTGATTCTAATTCCTGTTCAGCATCCCAAGCATCCTGCCTCTGTTAGGCCAAAACTCCCAGTTCTTCCTCTGCCTAAGCAGCATCTTACTAGAATACACGCACAAATATACACGCACACATGTGCATGCGCACACACCCCTCTTCCCCAGTCACCGGCTGCCTCCCTTCACTTCAGCTGTCCAGTGTTGTTACCAAGGGGTCCTTCGAGTAGCTGCCAGTCTGGCCCCTGTTGAGAACCTAGCCCAGAGCAGCAGCACCCAAGGGGAATCATCGCTCCACATTCATGGCTGACACCTGGCCCAAGATGCCACCTGCAGTATGCCCCCAAATGCTTTCCAAGGGAGGCTGTCTCCCACACCCCCTTCTGAAGTTAACGTCTGACCCCTTCTCTTACTACCAGAGTGGGGGCCAAGAGCTATAAAAAGCAGACCTGGCTGACCCTTGGTGTGGACTCGGCTGGTGAGCGCCCAGTGGACTTGTCTGTGGCTAGAAGGGCTGAGTCACCTCCGAGGTCATCGGCAGATATCCTGGCTCATCTCCTCCCTCAGCCACCGTGGGCCTGCGACACTCAAGTGCTGTGGCTCCTGGGGAGGTGGAAGTGAGAGCTCATGGGTGGGGAGAAAGCGGCTAATGGGGTCATACATCTAGGGGCCTGATCTCAGGAATGATACATATCTCCCCAACCCCACCATCAGTTGTCTAATGAGAAGAGGAGCCATTGGGTGTCAGGGGGCCTGTAGTCTTTTTCTCGCTCTGCTCTTGCTTCCTAAGCAATTCTGAGCAAGTTGTTTTGACCTCTCCCAGCCCCATTTTACCCACGTATAAAATTGGGGTTAATAATAGAGCTCATTAAGGATGCTGAGACATTTAAATGAGATACTGAATGGAAGCTACCAAGGGGAATGCCTGGTGCCAGCTGGTTGCTATTTCTGGCCTGAGCTTTCTTAACTACCCCTAGTCTAACACACCCCTTGACCATCCCTGGGGCCACTGGTATTGTTCAAGCCAGCCATCGTTCCATGAGGGATAACGCACATTCCTTGGCCTGGCCAACCAGAAACCAGTCAACAGACACCAAAGGCAAAGATGATCACGTCACTCCGTCTGTCTAAAAACAACAGCTGCAGTAATAAAACATTCCCAATGGGATGGAGCCCCAACTCTCCCCTAGGGTCCCCAAGACCTGCCTACCTATGTAGCCTCAAACCATGCTAGGCTTTGCCCCTCTCTCTACCCTAGCCACACTGACCTTCTTTGAGTTCCGTAAACCCATAATCTCCTTCTTCTAGCAGGATTGGTGCACCTACTGTTAACCTCTGCTACAACAGGGAAAATGCCTATTTTCATGCTCGGTTGTCACTTCCTCAGAGAAGCTTTTTCTGAGCCTCGTGGCCTCGTCACTCCTGTCCATGATGCCGTGCACCTCTTCCTCTTAGCACTTCACATTAGTTTAACGTTGCGTCCCCCACCAGCGTACGTGCTCCATGAGAACACGGGCGATGGATGGATTTGTCCCTTTCCCTCCCTCTCATCATTTCCCTTCTATCCTTCCCCTCGCCCCAGCGTTGTATCCCCATTGCCTCTCACAATGTCACAATGTTTGTTTGAAGCTGTAGTGAAGGAAGTAGATTTCACTGGTGAAGAGGTGTGTGTGCGTGCATGTGTGTGTGTGTGTGTGTGAGAATGTGTGTTTGCATAAAGCTGCTTAACCAGAGAAAGAACTCAGAGTGTTAGCCTAACAGAGGCAGGACGTATGGGGCAGTTGAATAGGACTTAGAGTTAGGGAGACGTGGATATAAATCTTGGATCTGCCATGTATAAGCTCTGTGACCCTGGACAAGTTATTTAACTTTCCTGAGGCTCAACTGATTATCTATAAAAATGACACTAATAATTCTTTGCCTCGTAAGGCTTTCATGAAAATTAAACCTGATAACACGTGAAAGAATTTATTTAGCACGATGCCTGGCATACAGTAGACAATAAATGCCCGTGTCCTCCAGGAACAGTGATCTCTTCTTCCAAGCCTGTGTTCAAAACCCCCCTCTGCCCCTGACTAGCTGCGTCATCTTGGGCAAGTCCTCACATTTAGACAGAAGGCATATTTGTTGACTGAAGGAAGGACGAAAGGAAGAAGGAATCCTTGCCTCATCCAGCCTGGCCCCCATTGAGAAGCCAGCGGCCCCTCCCTTTCTCCCCCTTTTTCAGTCCACAGCAAGAGGCAGCTTTGCCCAACATTATGCTGGTGACCTTCCGATTGCCTCCTGTGGCTGCCATCCCATCCTGGGGACAGGCCACGATGCGAGTGAGCTCAGTGCCTCACTGCTGCATGGAAACGAGCACAGAAAGTTTTACGATGTGTGAGAAGGAGCAGGTGGTGATCGAGGTGATGAACTACTCATTCTGTAATGGACTGGAGACTTCCCCGTCAGATCGTGTTCCCTCTTATCAAGCGGGAAGCTGGCAGGCTGTGTTTTAATCAATTGATAGCATCGCTTGGCATCCAGCAGCAAGCTCAGGTTTTGTAAAAGACCAGGTCGCTGATTTTCCAGTCTCTCAGTCCTCATAGAGATTTCAGGTTGGGGGCAGAGGCGGCAGCTGGGCTCCTCCTGGACTTTGCGGAAGAGCCAAAGCTTTGCACGCTGCACTTCCCCTACAGAAGGAAATGAACCCCAGATAGAGGGAAAAACGATAAGAAGGAAGGTGCCAAGAACGTTCTGAGGGAAATGAAACTGTCATGTGACTGCGGTCTCCCCTGACCGGGGGGAAGGGCTGTTAGCAATTAGGACGGGACCTACTCAGAACTGAAGTCAGTTGAGTCTGTTTAATAAGGATCTTGTGCATTTGTCTAGCCCCCTGCCCTTACAACACTTTTCACATGTCTTTTTCCTTTCACGGCACTCCACAGGTCTGGGCCCATGATCTAGCAGTTTCTGCTTTTATCATCCATCTTTTGTCTTTACCTCTCTCAGTTCCAGACTGACCTCCAGGCTCAGTCTCCTAGCAGAATCATGTTCTCAAAGTCCGAGAAAGTCATGCTTCAATAGTGGCCCTTCTTGTGTGCTGTTTGTGTGACCTTTCTGTGACTGTCTCTCCTACCCATCTGGGTGCTTCTCAAGGTGCATTGCTTTCCATTGTGGTACCAGGGCCCAACACTGGGCCTAAGATGCAGAAGGTGCTCAGAATGTGTTCATAAATAAATAGATGGGTGGATGGATGGAGGATGGATGAAAGGATGATGGGTGGGTAGATGGGTGGATGGATCGACAGATGAATGGCTAGATAGATGGATGAATGATAGATGACATGATGGTAGACGGATGAGTGGATCAGTGGCTGAATGAATGGATAGACAAATGGTTAGATGATGGATGGATGAAAGGATGGTGAATGGATAAATGAATGAAACGATAATGAATGGGATGGATGGACAATAAAAGTATCAAACGATGGTGGATGGATGGATGAAAGGATGGTGAATTGAAAGATGAATGAAATGATAATGAATGGATGGATGGACAGATGGACAGATGATAAAAGGATGAAAGGACGATGGGTGGATGGATGGATGGCCTGGATGGATAGATGGGCGGACAGGTAGATGGGATCGTTAGAAGCAGGGGGAGATAAAAAGAACCCGGGAATGTGCTGAGATGAAGCAATATTCACAGTGGTGAATAACCAGACTCTAGAGTCAGACTGGCAGGGTTTGTGGCCTGGTGACTTTGGGAAAATCACTTGCTCACTCTAAGGCTAGTTTTTCTTATCTGTAAAACAGAATTGGTAGTAGAGAAAGTGCTTGGCATTGGGCCTGGCATGTGGTGCTCAGGACCTGGGAGTGATGTTCATAATGATGTTGAAGAGGAGGAGAAGGTAGAGGGTGCCATCACTATGAAGAATGTGTGAGTGGAGTCTTCGTTGGGTTAGCTTCCTTAGAGATTCTCCCTTGCTTGTGTAGCTATGCCTGGTTGCCCTGACAAAGCTTCTTTCTTCCATGCTTGCTTTTGGGGCATTTCCCTGGTGTGACCCACAACATTACCACTTCATATTGCCTTATCTTGTTAAAGACTTTAAATCTCCCAGGTCAGTTCTTGCTCTCAGTATGCTACCTTGGGCTTGACATTTCTGATCTCCTCTATTGGTCAGGGCAGGTTACCAGCTGCTAAACAACAAGAAATTAACACAAAAAAGCATACATTTTTTTTAAGCAGACAACATTCAGTAGGGGTGTTCCTGGCTGGTGGCTCAGAGACTCTGGAGTGTGACTGCCATGCTTCTAGCTCCCCATCCTCCTCTCTATTTAGCTAGGAGATGAAGAAAGAGAGGGAAAAGGATCAAGTGGGAAGCTTTTGTGGACCAGGCTGAAAATGGCGTCACTGACTTCACCCACACTATTTTGGCCAGAACCAAGTCACATGGCCCCATGCTAATTACAAGGGATGCTGGGAAACATTATCCAGCTGTTTTCCAGAAGGAAAAGGAACTGCTGTTTGGTGAACACATCATTGTCTGCTATACCAACTTCCATGTCCACTCTTGGCTGAGACCCAGACTTAGGTTCGTAGTACTCTGACCCCACACCTCCAGGCCAGCCCTGTCCAATTCTACCTCTGTCTTGCCTCCTGAGATCTCATCCCAGATAGAGCTATCCACCTCCACACCTCATAATCTCTCCTCACAGTGAAGACTGACAGAACACCTGGACGCCAGGTACAAAACAGAGTGTACCACCTGGATTCTCAGAAGTCTAGTTCAAAAGGTGTTTGGACACTTTCCTGTATAATGATGTCCACACTCTTGACCCATGTGCTAGAGGAGGAACCTTCTCCCCCTTCCTGTCTCCTTCCTCCACTGTTTGTCCCAAACTGGGTCATATCAGTTGTACTTGCGGTTGGCTTGCTTTATTTTAAAATGCAAACCAATTAAAAATGTATTTTGTAAAAAAGCGAAACAAAAATGTGTTTCACCTCAGCTGAGAATTCTGCCTGCCCAATTTCACCTGGAAAAGAATTGAAACTGACAACATGTTACTAATTGGGGAATGTGAGCGGTCCCTTCTGTGTGGCATGGGTTTTACATATACTCGCTCCAGTGGGAGGATACTCACAAGTTTACCGTATCTGAAATACAAGTTCTGAGAGGTGATTTCTCAGACAGGCCAAGCCATGCAGTCAAGGTGGATTTGGGGACAGGTCAAAGATTCTATTAATCTTTCACCCTGGAGCTTGACCTAAGGCGGTGAGGTTGGGCTTCCATGAAGTTCTGCAATTGCCAGGATGTCAGTACCCTTTCTCACCAGCAGCCAGACTCCTGATCAGTTGACTCTTGAAACCTTTTGAGCCATAAAGACCTGGTTTAAATCCCAGCCCTGTCACTAATTAGCCCTGTGATGTGGACCAAGTGACGATTTCTCTGAGCATCGGTTTCTCCTCATCTGGAAAATAGGGTCAACAACGCAACAGAAGACAGAAGTAAATTATTCATGTAAAGTACCACCACAGACCTTAGCACACAGTGGTCTCCTTCCTTCCTTTCTTTCCCGCAGAGGAAATACCAAATCCCGCCTGGAGTCCAATGCAGAATGAGTTTTCAAATGCTCGCTAGTGTGGTCCGAGCAACTGGCTTGCTTCCCTCTCAGATTTAGATGAGCTGGCTCAGCTCTGTGGGGAGAGACAGGACGGAGGATTCCTCATTGTCAGCAGGGAGTTGATCCCTTGCATGTCAGTTATTGAAGACTGTAACGACGGCCCCTCCCTGGCAAATCCCACTCGAGTACTGAACCACAGAAGCAAACTGGAGCACCGAGGCACGTCTTAAAACGGATGCTTATTCAAACATTCGAAATAAACCATTCACTTACTCATGCAACAAATATTTTTCCAACCAAATAATTATGGTTTGGATGTTATGGTGCCTACACTGGGTTGGCACACTGGTATACAGAGGTGGTATACAGGTGCATTGGGAGGGTACACAGGTTTCTGGGAAGGTACGCAGGTACACTGGGATGGTACACAGGTATACTGGGATGGTGCCTAGGCACAGTAGGATGGTACACAGGTATGCTGGAATAGTACACAGGGATGGTACACAGGTGCACAGGGATGGTAAACAGGTCTCTGGAATGGCACACAGGTCCACTGGGATGGCACACAGGTCCACTGCGATGATACACAGGTGCTCTGGGGTGGTAGGCGGGTGCTCTGAGGTGGCACACAGGTGCCCTGGGGTGGTAAACAGGTGCACTAGGATGGTACCTTGGTGGTACATGAGTACACTGGGATGGTACACCCCAAGCTTCTATAAATAAACCAAACCAAACCTGCTGCCATTGAGTTGATTCTGACTCATAGCGACCCTATAGGACAGAGTAGAACTTCCCCATAGAGTTTCCAAGAAGCACCTGGTGAACTTGAACTGCTGAATTTTTGGTTAGCAGCCACAGCTCTTAACCACTACACCATCAGGGTTTCCAAGCTTCTATAAATAAATGAACCAAACGGACTTCGGAAAGTCTAATATTCACCCTACTGCTTGTTGTGGCTGATGGTATTGTTTTATTCTTCGCTTATTGAACCCAGAGGTTATATGTGAGCACAGGCTTTGGAAACAAACTTCCTGGTCTCAAACCCTGTCCCTACCACTTACTGGCTGTGTGACCTTGGGCAGGTTCCTAAGACTCTCCAGGCCTTGCCGCAGTCTCTCATTTGTAAAATGGGGAAAAAATAAAAAAACTTCCTCGTGGGCTTGTTTTAAAATTTAAACAAGGTAATGTGTGAAAAGCACATAGTAAGCCCTGACTCGGTGCTGGCTGTGATTATTATTGGCTATTACCAATATGGAGAGCGGGGAAGAGGGCTTGGAAGTGTGAAGGGCCAAGTTTGAAATTTGAGCTTCACCACTCTGTAGCCCGAGTCCTTGACAAGTTATTCTCTAAGCTTTAGTCTTCTTATCTATAAAGGAAAGTTAATAATGCCTAGCTCCCAGTATTTGTCTATTTTTGTAATAAGTCACTTTATTCCATAATGAATTTCAAGCAGCTTGTGAAAGCTCACACAACAAACCAGATGTGGATAAACAGATACTCAAGGTAAGGGAACACCAGGACGGGATGAGGTGATTAAACTCACCACAGGGATATTTTTTTAAAAAGTGCATACGAAGTGAGGATGGCCATACGTGGACATCACTGTTGTTGTTGTTGTTGGTTGCCATCAAGTTGGCAACTCATGGTGACCTCATACATAACAACAAAACGTTGCCCTGTCCCGCACCATCTTCACGATCAGTGTGTGTTTGAGTCCGTTGATAGTTGGGGCTGTCGTGTCGTTCCTTCTCACTGAGGGTTTCCCTCATTTTTGCCGCCCTCTACCAAACACGATGCCCTTCTCTTGCCATTGTTTTTTCCTGATGATGCGTCCAAAGTAAGCGAGTCATAGTCTCGCTATCTTCACTTCTAAGGAACATCTGGTTGTATGGCCCAGAGTAGGAAATCAATATTTTCCCCTCCTTATATAAAGACAAAACTTTCAAGGTGCTTTTCTTATGCTGGAAGAGAACATGGGGCAAATGGCATTTTCTCCCCAAGAGGGTCAGGCTCACCAACGCCAGGGTCCTTCACACTGGGCAAACCTGGTTGGGCTGGTCCTAGCCTGCTCAGTGACAGGACATCCCTTCAAGTTCCATGTCCAGGAAATCACATTGGCAGTGAGGGGAGTCAGGCTTTCATCTGTGCTCGTCACCAAGTGGTGCTCCTGAGTTCTGTGGCTCTTAAATGGGCATCTTTCAGCTACAGCGAACTGAGGCTCTCACAGTCATTAAAATGATCTTGTGCACCTTTTCCCCAGAAGTATCATTGACAGCTGCGGCCATTGCCAAATTCAAATTAAAGTAATTACAGCTGTTCCGTCTGGGGTCCTTTCAACCATTGCTACTGTTCTTGTTCCCTTCTTGCCTTGAGTGTGCTGGGGACTTCTCTTGGCCTTGTCAGAAATGCTCGATGTCCCAACAAGGTGGGGATCATCACCTTTGACAGGTGTGGATGACACTTGACCTTTCGAAGCTAGAAACCTGGAAAGGATTGCAGATGCCCATCAGCAGCTCCTTCCAGGCCTGCGCACACGAGCACTTGCAGGAAATCACATTTTAAAAGAAGCATCAATGATGGAGATACAAAGTTACAGAGGTGAGGGGCTTTGTTGCCTAGGGTTACACAGGAAATTGGTGACAGGAGCCCTCCACGCTGTGACTCCTAATCTACCCAGTCACTGTCATTTTGTCATCCTCTGTCCTAATACTACTAGGTACACAGATGCGTAGACCCTCTTGTTCCTCTCATGGCTCAGAGAGAACATAAACTTGTCAAGACTACAGTGTAAGAAAGGAGTAGAGCTGGGACTCAAACCCTAGTCTATATCCATGCTCTCTACCACTACCTATTACTCCCTCAAATGTCCATGTACACTTTACTGAATGGTTTTGTTTTAACTTTTCATTATGGAAAATTTCAAACATACACAAAGTAAGCAGAGTAGTATTAATAGCATCCACTGTCTATTGCTGTATAAAAAATCATCACAAACTTAGCAACTCAAAACAACACCTATTTATCATCTCAAGGTTTCCATGGGGTAGGAGTCTGCCATGGCTTAGATGGGTCTTCTGCTCAGGGTCTCCCAAGGCTGAAATCAAGGGAGTCTCACCTGAGAATCAAGATCCTTTTCTAAGCTCAAGTTGTTGTTGGCAGAATTCATTTACTTGGATCTGTAGATCTCATGGAGGCTTGTTTCTTCATGCCCAGCAGGAATCTCTGCTGCTTTGAGTCTCTGAGCTCAGGGAAGGCCTAAGGACTCACCTGATTAGGTTAGGCCCACCTAAACTAATCTCCCTTTTGCTTAACTCAAAGTCACACTGATTAGGGACCTTAATTATATTGCCAAAATCCCTTCATCTTCACCATACACCAAAAAACCAAACCAAAGCCGTTGTTGTCAAGTCAATTCTGACTCCTAGCGACCCTATATGACAGATTATAATTGCCCCATAGGGTTTCCAAGGAGTAGCTGGTGGATTCAAACTGCTGGCCTTTTGGTTAGCAGCTGGCTCTTAACCACGGTGTCGCCAGGGCTCCTTTACCATAGAGTGTTAACATAATCAAGGAATGATATACCATCGTATTCACAGGTCCTGCCCTCACTCAAGAGGAAGGTATCATATAAGGGCATTGGTCATTGGGGGTCATCTTAGACTTCTGCCTACCACCGTATAATGAACCCACATGTACTCACCACATGGCCTTCATTATTAACACCCTCCCATTCTTGTTTCATTCCCCAACCCTGTTGTTGCTGTGTGCTGTTGAGTCCATTTTGACTTCTTAGAACAACCTTATATGACGGAGTAGTAGGCTGGAATCTTTATGGAAGGAGCCCTGGTGGTGCAATGGTTAAGTGCTCGGCTATGAAGTGAAAGGTCGGCGGTTCAAACCCACAGGTGGCTCCCTGGGAGAAAAGACCTGGTGATCTGCTTCCATCTGGTCTGGTCATGGCTGTGCTCAGGGCTTTCCTACATCGCCACCACCAACAACAAAATAATAATAATAGCAAGAGGCAATGAGGTATTTGGAGAAAAACAAGAGAGATGGAATCAGACAAACTGACTCTGACTTTGCGATTTGTGCCAATTTATTGCAACTTCTGAGCCTCTCTCTCCTCATCTCCTGGCTCAATCTCATGGGGCTTTTGTGAGGATCAAATGCAAATACAACGGTGCTTGGCAGAAGGTACCTGATAAATCTTAGTTCCCTTCCTCTGATTTTTAGCATTTCCCTTCACTCATTTATCTACCTGTCCAGCTAGCAAATTACTCCCAACCATCTCTCACCCCGCAAGATATACAAGCTATGGAAATATATGGGTTATTCAGATATAATTCTGCCCTTGGCAAGGAAGACAGGCATATTAAAAAATATATAATAGTATTAACCAGGCAGGGGTAATTTCTCCTAAAGAGGTAAACATGAAATGCATTAAGGTTTCCAGTGGGATTATATTCTCCTAAGCCATCTGGGAAGTTTCTGATGAAGGGGTAGCAACTGATCTAACTTCTTGATGCTGTTAGCTGCCATCAAGTTGGCCCTGACTCACGGCAACCCCGTGCACAAGGGACGACATGCTGCCTGGTCCTGCAGTATCCCATGATTGGTTGCGAATCTGACCATTTGGATCCATAGAGTTTTCATTGATTGATTTTGGAAGTAGGTTGCCATGCCTTTCCTCCTATTCTTTGTCTAGAAACTCTGCCGAAACCTGTTCGGCCTCATAGCAGCATGCAAGCCTCCACTGACAGACGGGTGGTCGTTGTGCTTCAGGTGCATTGGCTGGGAATTGAACCCAGATCTTCCACATGGAAAAGAAGCATTCTACCACTGAACCAATACTGCCCCCCTGATCTGTAACTTAAAGACAACAAATAATTCTAGTCCTGCCCTTCCATTCCTTTTTCTCCTTTCCTTTCCTCTTTCCTTTTGTTTTCCTCCCCTCTCCTGCTTCTCCTTCAAGGAGATGCTCCATCCATGTTTCTCTCTTTGGTCCCCTTTTTTCTTTCTTTATGTTTCTCTTCCTTATAGACAAAGGGATGTTCACTGCTATTAAATAAATGACCTGCCTTGGTTCATCCCCACCTGGCTGCTTGATAAACCATAACCCCTAATCCCTTGGCCCTGTAGACGTTATGAGAAGCATCCCAGGAAGAGCAACAATGGTCATTTCTCATTTAATTTTCTCAAAGATTTGATTTTCTTTAATTTAAAACTCAACAATGCCATTAAAATACTCACCCAGATCAGCTGTATCTTTAAGTGTAAAATCCATTTTAGTCGGCAGAGCTCGAGATACAGTTAAGTACTTATTTTTATTGTCTGTCTGGGCATGGTTTTTAACTGCAGGTGGAGAATAAATCAATAATGTCATAAAGGCACACTCACCCTGTGCCCTTTCCACAAGCCTGCTCTGTGATGCCCAAGCTCAAGGGGTGGCTGTTGGTTGGGAGCTCTGAAAATTCACCACCTTCACCACCGTGAGTGAGAATTGTCCAGAGTATAGGAGGCCGGCAAATGGCTTTCTCTCTCGTTATTTTATCTGATGTTGTTTGGCAAAGGCTACTGGTGCTTTTTATGGTTTTTCCAACTCTTTCAAAGGTATACATCTGCTGACAATTTGCACCAGCGTAAGGATGCCAATAAGGGGGCAGTGATGATTCAGTGGTTAAAATTCTCACCTTCCACGTGGGAGATCCAGGTTCGATTCCCAGCCAATGCACCTCATGCACAGTCACCACCCATCTGTCGGTGGAGGTTTGCATGTTGCTATGATGCTGAACATGTTTCAGAAGAGTTTCCAGACTGTGACAGACTAGGAAGAAAGGCCTGGAGATCTACTCCCAAAAAATAGCCAATGCATCTCAATGGTCCATTCCCCAACCAATAATGGAGATGGCGCAGGACCGGGAAGTGTTTCGTTCCATTGTACATGGGGTCACCATGAGTTTGGGGCTGACTGAGGGCAGCTAACAACAACATCAGCAACGAGGGTGCCAATAAGACAACATGATTGTGTGCTTCCTATTGCAGGAGGCCTCCTGTGCCTCCGTTCTTCCAGCCCTTGTCAGGAGAAATAAAGTTCATGGAAAGATCATCGTCATGGCAAATGTCTGTTTTACCCTCTTTGATTTCTGCATCCTGGGACTGTCCCTCTATAAATTTACCTCTTCTGGACATTTCATATAAATGGAATCATATAATACGTGTTTTAAGTGACTGGCTTCTTTCACTTAGAATAATGTTTTTGAGGTCCGTTCATGTTGTAGCACATTCATTTCTCTTTATGGCTGAATAATACTCCACTGTATGGATAGTCCACATTTTGTTGATCTGTTTACCAGTTGATGGACATTTGGATTGTTTCCACTTTTGGGCTACTATGAATAACACTGCTATGAACATTTCACATATATGTCTTTGTGTGGATATATGTTTTCATTTCCCCTGGGGAGACTCCTAGCCATGGAACTGCTAGGTCTCTTAATAATGGCAGTTCGTCACTTTAACTGTAAAATGTATTTACTCTTCTCTCCATTATCAGTCTTTGAGCTACTTGAGGGCTGGCAGGGAGTCTTAGTCATCTAGTATTTCTGGAAGACTTAACACAGATGCTTACCCGTAAATGATGATGCAAAGGAAAGAGAAAGAGAGGAGCTAAGCTGATGCCAAGGCCTACTGAGTTAGGGGAGAAACAAGGGAATATTGCTGTGGGTTCTTTCCTAACTACGAAGTTCACTTTGTCTTATGTATGAGGGAGAAAGCACGCCTGTACTTAACAAGGCTATTATCTCCAAAAGTTGTCAATAATTTTCCTTATATCACTTTTTAAGTTTGTTTTCCCTAATTATAAACATAAATTGCACCCATTATGGAAAATTAGATAATAGAGAGCAATAAGGAAGGAAATGGACCAGCTGTAATGTGACATTCCTGACATGACCACTCACCAGCTGTCCTAAGCAATCCACACGATAGCTCCGAGCCTTCGTGCTTCACATCTGTAAAGTGGTAGAAACAACGAGTACCCTGTTGACCACAGATCTCTGAACTGACAGTTAAATATGACAACCTGGGTAAAAGTGTCTGGCAGAGAGTCTTTGCACTCTTAACCCTTTGGTCTGAACCCAAGGTGTGCTGAGAATTTTTAGTCAAGGACTCTGCTAAACTCTCCGAGATGTACTCAGAGTTCTATCAGATGTACTTAAGCTCTGTAAGATAAGGGGGAAGGTGGAGACTACTGTAAAACATAGAAAGGTTCTCCTTCTGCCTCACCACCTTACCTTCACTACCTTCTTCTCCCTCAGCAGGTATGAGAGTGGTCAGCAGGGAGGCAGGCCAGGTCCAAAAAAGATGGACCTGTAGGATGGCACGTATCTGGCAATTTGTTCAACAGACACCTACAAGAATAATAACAATGATTAGGATGGAGCTGATGTAATGTTAACTAACATGATGATGATGGTTGTTGTTGTTGCTAGTTGCCGTTGAGATGGCTTCAACTCATGGTGACCTTATGTATAGCAGAATGAAACACTGCCAAGTCCTGCTCCATCTTCATGACCATTGGTAGGTTTGAGTAGATCCTTGTGGCGACTGTGTCAATCTAGCTTATCGAGGGCTTCCCTCGCTTTCGCTTACCCTCTACTTTACCAAACATGATGTCCTTTTTAGTGATTGGTCGTTTATGATGTTCCAGGCATTAAGTAATCATCCATCCATCTGTCCATCTATCTACCTACCTACCTACCTATTATTTATTCCTCATGGCAACCACATGAAGTAGATATAATTATCTCCACATTACAGATGAGGAAATGGAGGTCTAGGGAAGTTATATATCTTGCCCAGCTGGTGACAGAACTGGGAGAAACCCTGGTCTTTATGATTCCAGTCTGCTATTTTTTGAGTGCTACTCAGGATACAGAGGTAAGTGAGACCCAGTAGTGCACAGTGGTAAAGAGCACAGGCTCTGGAGTCAGACAGACATGAGTTATTCATTCATTCATTGATCCCTCCATCCACCCATCCATTCAACAAATGCAAATCAAGTGCCTTCCATGGTCCAAACATTGTATTTGGGCAGTGGACTTCTGGCTCCCCTTCCTACAAGGCATTTAGCAAATGATCTAATCTCTCTAAGCCTCAGTGTTCTGAGCTAAGAAATGGGGAGAATAATAATACCTATCCCATCGGGTTACTGTGAGGATTAACTAAAACATGCTTAGCACAGTGCCTGGTAGTAATGAATTAATATGTGTTGGCTGTTTGTTAGACCATAGAAGGTCCTCAGTATCTATTTGTTTTGGAAGACATGGACCCCCCTGCCCTCTGAGAACGCACAGTGGAGACCAATGCCATGACCTCCAGTCCTTTGCTTCCTTAACCCTTTCTCTAACCCTAGTGGGGTGGGAGACCCTTGTTGCCATGCTCCCAGTGGCAGCTGTCCCCTGGGCCCTCTGAGCGCCTAGGGTCCCAGCATCGCAGCCTGCCCTGCACCCACCAGCCTGCTCTGCCAGGAAAGGGCGGATGGGCGTCCCTGTTGGCAAAGAGCCAACCAGGACAAGTGTTGGGGTTCAGAGGACAGAGGAAAGGGACATTTCAAGGAAGTTCCTATTTCCTCAGAACCAGCGTTCCTATCTCTCTCGCTCACATGATCTATTAGGACATCCTTCACGTTCCAAATGTAAGCACATCCCAGAAAAATGCCAGTGTCGGTGATGTGATGAAATGTCTTTCTCTAACAAATTTACTGGCATTGCACAAGAGGCTGGGGGATGGGGAGAGGAAAGAGGCAGGCTCCACATTTCAGAGCAGGGTTGAGATTGTATGTTCATATCATGATTCACTTTTTGAAATCTGAGATAACCCGTATCTTCCAGATGGAAATACTAGGAATCTCTACCATGCGAGGTTTTGTGAGTTTAAATGAGATCCCATATATAAAGGAGCATACCTCTCCAAAACCATTCCTCATGCTGTAACTTATTTCAAACTTCACATTGTTCAGTGAAGTAGACAATTTTATTATCCCCCTTTATAGGAGAGGAAACTGAGGCTCAGAGTTTTAAATTCACTGGCCTAAGGCCACACAACTAATAGGTGGGAGGACCAGCCTTCCAAGCCCAGATCTGTCTGAATCCAGAGCCTGTGCTCTTAATCACACATTATTTCTTTAGAGCAAAGATTGGCAAATATTTTGCCTGTAAAGGGACAGATATTAAATATTTTTGGCTTTGTGGTCCACATGGTCTCTGTTGCAATCTCTCGACTCTCGACATCCATAGACAATATGTATAGGAATGGGCACGGTTGTGTTCCGATAAAACTTTATTTACAATAATAGGTGGTGGGCCTTATCTGGGGTTGCATTTTGCCCACATCTGCTTTAGAGCAAGACCTGAGTGGGTTAAAGAATAAATGCCTCCTAGCATGAGCTGCTAAATGAAAGGAGGGAGGTTCAAGTCCACCCAGCGGTGCCTCAGTTGAAAGGCCTGGTGAGCTACTTCTGAAAAATCATCCATTGAAAAGGCTATGAAGCACATTTCTACTCTGACAGGGGGTTACCATGAATCAAAATCAACTTGCTGGCAACAAAAAAAAAAGAAGCATGAGGACAAGCTGTAGCTTCTCCATAAGAATCTCTGCACGTCGCTACAGTGTCATTCTTCATGTGGAAGATGGCTGTTAAAAATGAAGTGTGAGCCTGAGATTGATTGGAGTCAATCAAAGAAAGCAGGAGGATTAAGCAGGAGAGATCGCCCTTAGAAGGGTCTCCTCCATATAGCCTTCCTGACCAAGGACAAGAATAACCCTGATGATTTACAATGCTCCCCGGAGCACTTGCTTCTCTGGTTTCTTCTCTGTCCCTTGGATTATGTTGTCCTCAGCAACCCCCTTCCTACCCCAAGAATTCGTACCTCCCGAGGCATGGGGCCCGCGCTTCCACCATCTGCGCCTTCCCGGCATGCTCTGCTAGCCCCTCCACGCCAACGCCCCGGCCTGCCCAGGGTGAGGCCGGGCTGTACATAGTGAGGTTACGTTTGCCTGGAGGCTGCAGAGCGCTGGGGCTGCTCCAGACCTGCTTCTGGGACAGCAGGTGCAGCCGCTCATGACACCAAAATACATTCTCCAGGCGGAGGACAGACGGGCCAAACAAGTGCAAGACTCCCTCCCTCCGCGGACTCGGCTTCCTCCTGAGACCGCATTTGCTGTGAGGACACCCCGAGCGCTAATCCTCTGTCGCTGAGGTGATCTAAGCGTGGGTCAGCATTTTAGCTGAGGCCTGGACTCAGACAGGGGGCATCCCCCCAGGGCTGGCTGGCCGGCCCAGGGCAGCGGTAAATCACACAGGGGAAGAAGGCACTTCTTGGAAGCCACTGCTGCCGGGGACTCCGGGGGTACCATAAATTAAGAGATTACCCCATTTTACCTGTGCCTTCCCACAAGTCTGTGCAGGGGCCTCCGCAGTCCGGGAAGAGAAAATGGTGAAGGATAAATTCAACCGGAGTTGGGCCTCTATGGCTGCTGTCTCTTTGTCAACTTATTACCTGAGATTTATGCGTGACACAGCCAGGACTGCTCGGTGACACATTCTAATTTAATTAAATTTCTGTTGGATTGATGTCTGATCAATCAATAATGTTAATGTTTTTGCAATTTGGAGATTAAAGTATGCTCAAGCCACAGCAACCCCCTAGCACCATCCACTTACTTCAGAATATTCTTTTGGAGGAGATTCCCCTGCCTGCCTTCTTTTCTCCCGGCTCTGCCTTCCTCCTTTCCACATTTAAACATTTATTAAGTGCCTGCCATGTGGCTATGTAACAAGATGGAAGTATAGCTTAGAGCCCTGGTTCACAAACCTGACCTGTATCGGAATCACCCCTAGGACTTGTTATGACAGATTGTGGGATCCCACCCCCAGAATTTCTGATTCAGTAGGTCTGGGGTGGGGTCTGATAATTGCACTTCTAAGTCCCAGGTGATGTTGATGCTGCTGGTCCAAGGACCCCAGTGTGAGAACCACTGGCTTAGATGTTAAGGAGGCAGGCTCTGGAATCACCTGCATTCAAATCCCACTTACAAACCTTATGGCTTTGGGCAACTTACTTAATTTTTCTGTGCCTCAGTTTCCTCACCCATAAAATGAGGATAGTAATGGAGCCTAATTCATGGGATCTCTGCAATCAGTGAGATTCAGCAGTGCCCATAAGGTGCCAAGCATCATGCCTGGCATACAATCAACAATTATACATGTCAACTGTTTTCACAGTGGAGAGCAAAAGAGTTACATCCCTGCTTCTGGAGCTTTCTGTTTGGGGGGAAGTTGCACAGCCCAGATATAAGGATGATATTAAGATCACTGTAATGAAAAGCTGTAATAGGGGCATTTGATCTAGTCAAATGCAGGTCAGAGGGGGCCTCCTGATGAAATCAAGCTGAAATTGGAAAGGAGGGGGTAAGAGGTAGCAAGGGAAAGATGAGTCTACAAGACTGCTGTCCTCCATAGGCCTTTTGAACAAGTTTAATCAATATCTTAAGCACAATGGGAAGACATGGGAGTATTTTAAATGGGGGAGGTGACAGGCTGTATTTGAATTCTGAAAAGATCTTTCCTGCTGCAGTTCAGGGGAATGGGCTGGAGGGTGGCGAGAGTCAGTGTGCCAATGTCATGGATGGAATTAGATGGGTCTTTTTTTTTTTTTTCTCCAGTTGCTGTTGAGTCGACTCTGACTCATGGTGACCCCATGTGTGTCAGGGTAAAACTGTACTCCATAAGGTTTTCAATGACTGATTATTTGGAATTAGATCACCAGGACCTTCTCCCAAGGTTCCTCTGGGTGGACTCCAACCTCCAGCCTTTTAATTAGCAGTTGAGTGCATTAGCCATTTGCACCACCCAGGGGCTTTTGCTGGATCTAGAGCCCCACAGTTCTGATCCCCTCTGGAAATCTGACTCCCCAGAAGTGCCCTTTCCCAAATAGGTACAAGCCAGTGGAATGTTGTGTCCATACGGAACATGATAACTATCACTGTGGTGGTGAGGGAAGGGGGAGAGCATACACATGAGTAATGATGGCTTATAAATACTCTGTCCCTGTTTAATGAGATAATAATTCTCTATGGTGTGAAAGGTGCCCCGTTAGGTGGTCTTCTGAGATGCGGAAGACCTTGAACACGCATAGCCTTCTCTTAAGGATTTTGCTGCCTAACATCACACATGTCATTTATCTGCAGAACAATTACAAGTCAGCACATGCATACAAAAGACTTTGCTGACAACCAGCTGTGGACCACATCAAGTGGTCAGAGGTGCCTCCTGAAGAAGATCCAACTTTGCCCTCCAGCATATCCGGGGTTAGTTCAGGAGGCTGATTCCAATCCAGGATTTTTTTTTTGGTATTATTTTCTCCCAGGACAGCTAGCCAGGACACTTGAGTATTTCTCATTGCTCCTTCCAAAATAGACCCCAAACCAGTCAATGCTGAAACCCGAGAGTGAGTGTGTTTCATGTTCAGGATGACATTAGCAGGCATCGCTTAAACCCAGGAGTCATTTTCTATTCACACAAATTTCAGAGAGTGCCGCCATCAGGCTTGCAGGGCCATTCCGCAATTATCTGCGCTAATGTGGGTGTGAGATGGTGAATCCAGAGGAAGTGAGGTGCAGAGGGACGCCAACCCCATTGATCCAGGAATCGTAATCCTGGGTCTCAGCCTGAAGTTGGAGGGTCCTTTGCCTGGAGGTCCCTAACAGCAAGAAAAACTCTTTGTCCCTTTTAATATGTCTTAAAATTCTCATTTTGGGTAACACAGACTCATCCATTCATTCATTCACTTATTCATTCACCTCTATTGAGCAGTGAAGGAACAGCAGAGGGGTCCAAGTTTGCCAAGTCCAGGAGGCAGCAAAGAGATTAATATTTGCAAATTTATTGATCGTAATAACAATAATGATTGTTAAGGCCACCAACATATATTGAACATTTTCCCTGAGAGCGGGACCATGCCAAGCCCTTTACTTGTACCACTCTGTTTAATCTTCACAACATTTATTGGAGATAGACCTATTATAGCTCCCATTTTACTGGAAAGATTATTGAAGATCAGAGAGATTAAATAATGTTCCCAAGGCCACACAGCTAGTGATGGTGGACCTGAAACATAAACACAGATCTATCTGATTAAAAAACAAACAAAAAACCTCATTGGCTATCGATCCATTAACTAGCATATTTGGGATTTTAATGATTATCCAGCTTCAAAAAAAATCAATTAAAATTACTGTAAACTAGGTCATATTTCTTTTGCTGAGATTTTTCAAATACTTTTTATGCCATTTCTACATAATTTCCTTGGATCCCAGTCTAGTAACCCTTTTAAAAAAGGAAGTGTCCATTATGCCTTGATCTTACTCAAGCCATGCTGGCAACTAGCTCTCATTTCTTTATTTCTGGTAGTACTTACCATCTGCAGCTTGATCCTTTTCAACTTTAAGGTCTTATTTCTCTGTGGAGAAGGTGGAAGCAAAATAAGAGTTTTGTAGAATTTGCTAGAAATTAGGATTATGGACTAGTTTACTTTTCATAATGCACCTTGATCCTTTTAGAAACTTAAGCAACACGTCCCTAGGTCTTGTCTTCTAGCTCATTCCCTACTGCCAGTTGTTGTACCATTCATTGATAACATTGACCAGGTACCCTGCAGAGCTGAATTTATTTTGAATGAAATTTCCAAAATGGCAGCCTTGGGCTGACTGAGTCTACTCCGCAGATAGGTTTTGTTTGGGTCTGAACAGTGTAATCAATCATTCCAAATTCCTTGCCAGCCTTTAAAAGTCTGGGCAATTCAAATATGAAATCACTCAGAGTCCTGGTTTGTCTCAAAAATTTTCAAGATCAGGCAGCGTTGATCTGCATGCCTCAATGGCAGCGAAGGGCTGGAATGAGCAGCAGCTGTGTCCCCAGCTCCTTGCTCCCTGTGTCCTCCACTCGGCCACATCCACACACACCTCAATCCTGTAAATCACCTGCCTGGCCCCTGTGGACATCTGAGTCATTACCCCTGGTGTATGCAGTAACCCGGTATTCCATAATTAATACTTCATTCACTCATAGCAATGCGTGCTCGATCCTTTGCAGCTCTGAGATCTCGTTCCTGGGTGGAGAAGGTGGAAGCCAAATAAGAAGGGAGTACTTCTGCTTTCTTGCTGCCATCTGTTTCTGTTGCATCATCCGTGCTTGATCCCTTCCTTTTCCTTCTCGCTCCAAACATAGCTCAGAAAAGCCCTTTTTCTTGTCCTTAGCATTTTTTTGCAAGCCTCAGCTCTTTCTAGGGTTTTGTCTCCCAACACTCTTCTGACAGAAGCAATGTCAGTTTGCATTTGTTTTAGGGTGGGATGGTGCATATGGGAACACCTGTAAAAACAGTGAAATTGGAAATACAGCCACCTTTCAAAGTTCTCCGTGGATTCTAGTACACCAAGAGGGGGAAGAGGTACTAATGCAGTTTAGAAAAAATCTTAAAAGCAAGGTTTTAAGGTATTTATTTTTTAAAAAAGGCCTTGAAGTTTTGAGAAATTCATATGTCTTTATGTCCAATGTGAACCTGAGTTGCCCTGAGATTAAAGCCCTGCCTTTTCTCACTTATAAAACATCTAGACAGGGTTTGAGTTGACCTAGAGATGAGATGCCAAACTTATTCCTAATCAGAACCTTACAAATGCAAAATTCCACTGTCCATAATGTATGAGACCCAGTTAGTATATTTGGTATGGTAGCTGGATAAAGTTGGTATTAACTGCAATGCTGGTTTGTCATAATTCATATAAGACGTGGAGTTTTCATATCAAATTGTCATTGAATGTTAATGATATCTGCTCCTGCTGTCTTAAAACAGGGCTGGAAGGAAGCCTTTCAGGGCATCAAGATAAGTTGGCATTTAATAAGAGCAGCAAGAGTGATCTCATTAAAATGTAAATCAGATCATATCATTACCTTGTTTAAAACTAGCCAGTAGCTTCCAACTGCCTGTAGATCAAAGCCCAGCTCCTTCCCTTGGCCTTCCTGGCCCTGCATGATAGGCCCCTACTTCTTCTCTAACCCATCCCTGCCACTTCTGCTTGCTCTTTTCTTTCCAGCCACACGGACTTACTTTCTGTTCCTTAAACAAGCTGAGCTGTTTCCATCTCGGATCTTTGCAATTTTCTGCGTCTTCTGCCTGAGATGGTCTTCATCCTCAGGTTTATGGGGCTGCTCCCTTATCTTACTGAAGCCTTCTATCAAGTAAAATATTCATTCCACAGAGTATACTTTGTCCTAACCCATTGCTGTCAATTTGATTTCGAGTCATAGCGACCCTATAGGACAGAGTAGAACTGCCCCATAGGGTTTCTAAGGAGCGGCTGGTGGAGTCGAACTACTGACCTTTTGGTTAGCAGCCAAGCTCTTAACCACTACGCCACGAGGGCCACCTTGTCCTAGCACCCAATTAAAACAGCCCTACCCCCCACCACACTCTAATCCCTTACCCCACTTGATGTGTCTTCATAACACTAAGCAATGCCCCAAAATATAGCTTTGTATTTTACCTGTTATCTACCAACCCCATGAGAATAAAAAATTAATAAAACAAATGATCAATCTGTCCCCTTCACTTCTATATCCCTCACACTTGCATAGTGCTCACAGATAGTAGGTGCTCAATAAGTGTTTGTTGTGTGTAGATCCAAAGGTGAGCGAGTATGGGTAACGAGGAAATGAAATGTTGGTGTGGCTGGAGTGGACGAAGTCTGCTTTGAGGTGGGGGGGTGTGTGTGTGTGTGTATACACACCATGTGCATTTGCATGTGTACACATTGTTGACAAGAGGTGAGAGGAGACCAGAGACCAGACAGGGAGGGGATTGTGTAAGGAGTATAGACTTTAAACTCAGAGCAACGGAGAGGATTTCTATACTCTTAGAATTGCTGTTAAAAACAAGGGCTCTGCAGTCAGATCATGCCTGTGCTCAAATGGTATCTACGGCCACCTTGTGACCTTGAGTAAATTACTTACCCTGTGGGGCTGGACTTCAGTTATGTCACCTGAAAAATGGGAGTAGTAAACATACGTCGCTCGTGGAACTGTTAGGATGAAGTACGTGCAGAGTATTTTGCACGACGCCTAGAATAGAGTAAGTGATCAATAATGTTAGCCAGTCGTTGCTATTATTATCGTTACCAGTCTTCCAAAGCAGAGGTGAGCCAGAGAATGTATGTGGGAGGAGGAGCTTAAAGGTCTGGATAGAGGGTGGGGGGAAGTCGGCCGAAATGGAGAGAACCAGGTGCTCTGTGGGCAAGAAGTGGAGCCTCCATTTTGAGTACAGCTCGGGAAGGCACGCGTTCTGACATAGGGGGTGCAGAGGTGTTCTCGTAACTTGGAGCAACAGTTTGGATTCCTGTCCTCCAGTCTCTAACTAGATAGGGTGACTGGAAAAAACAGAATATGAGCTTCAGAATTAGATACATTACATATGAGAAGGTGGTATGTTGAGAAGGTAGCATTTCAAATCAGGGAGAAAAGACGGATTCTTTAAAAAATAGTGTTGGTACTATTGATTATCCATCATTTTAAGTTAGTTTTCTACTTAACTTTTATAGAAGAAAATACATAAGATGTTTTAAATCTCAGTTGAAGGTCTTTTTCAGTGTAATACCCACTGCTAGAAAAAGTAAAGAAATATAGTGATAGTGTTGGCTGCCAAACACTGTAAAACTTCTACCTCACCTATATCTATGCGTAGACAAAGATTAAATAGAAATTATGTGTGAGAAAATATTTGCAACACATTTGATAAAGTGTTAACATCCATCACATATAAAGACCTGTTATTAGGTAATAATAAAGAGAGAAAAATCCATATTAAAACAGACAAAAAGCATAACCAGCCTTTTGAAGGCTAATATGATAACAAGTATAAACATGCTAAATATACATGCCCAGGAAATTTGCTTCCTTGATTTCAAAGATATAATCCACTCAGCACTCAGAGACACTTGTATGAAGATATTTTTTGCAATATTGAGCGAAAGAGTGAGAATAAGCTGGGAACTGTAGAAGGCAATGGGAAATGGGAAGGAAGCTTTCCTTGTAGGTATTAAAAATATTATGATGCTGAAGATATGAAAATAGCATGGTGTCAACGAAGGACGAGACAGTTGAGCAGAACAGACAGTCGGGAAGTAGTATTAGGTATATAATAAAACTATCCTTTAGAATAGAAGCTCCGTGACGGCAGTGTTTTTTAATGTTTGGTTCACTGCTATATCCCTGGCGCATAGAAAAATGCCTGGCACAGAGTAGGCTCTCAGTAAATGCTTGTTAAATGAATAAATTAGTGCATAGAAGAAGGGCTGGAAGAATATATGCCAAAATGATATCGGGATGCCTTTGTTTTAATTTGTTTATTTTCTTCTTCTAGTCATGTATGTAGGTGCCCTGGAGGTTCAGTGGTTAAGCACTCAACTGCTAACCCAAAGGTCGGTGGTGGTTCGAACCCACCAGCTGCTCCATGGGAGAAAGATGTGGCAGTCTGCTTCCATGCGAGCCCTATGGGGAAGCTCTACTGTGTCGTATAGAGTTGCTAGGAGTCGGGATTGACTCAGTGGTAGTGGGTGGGGTTTGATTCATATAGGTACACCATCCATCATGGTTAAGAGAATGAACTTTATGTTAGATAAACCTGTATTTGATCCCCTGCTCTGCCTCTAACTGCCTGACTGTAGTCTTCTATCCTAAACATATGACAGAAGAATAGGATTGACTTTATTGGGTAGTGAAAAGAATTAGGGTTATGCACACGAAGCACTCAGCTCAATACATGTTAACTGCTGTTTAAAACGTGCCACAACGTTTTCTTCTCCATAAAGCTGAGGAAGAAGAAAACAAACAAACAAAAACTAGTATATATGTATGGGGGAGGGCATCTTTTTCTGTATTTTCCTGAAGCCTATATCTTCCTATGTTGTCTCTGCAAAATCTACAGGCAGTGAGACTTCCCCAGAGAGAAGCATTTCTTGATGACCCTAACCCAAGACAATGCTGGAGAGAAAGAGAAGGTTAAACCCTCCCCTCTGACCTTTGGGTAACGCCAAGGATCACACACTTTGTGGTTTTTTTTTTTTAACCAACGCACTTAAAATAACATCATGTTTGTATATATTGTTTTCATCATCGATACCTTTTTTTTTTAATTAAAAAGGCAATTCATGCTTATTACTGAAAGTTTGGGAAATACAGACACACACAAAGAGAGGAGTGTAGATTTCCATCTCTTCCATCTCCTTCAGCTGGCCATGACTGACATTTTGGTTAATGTAGTTAAGTCAAATTGACGTCTGTTTTGTAGGTGTCCCTGTGTGGTGCAAATGGCTAACATGCTCAGCTGCTCACCAAAAGACTGGAGGTTTGAGTCCACCCAGAGGCACTTCGGAAGAAAGGCCTGGCAATCCTCTTCTGAAAAATCAGCCATTGAAAACCCTACAGAGCATAGTTCTACTCTGACACATATGGAGTGTCAGAATCAACTTGAGGGCAACTGATTTTTGGTTTATAAGCTTGTTTTTTGCATTATTGTGAGTTGTAAGTATTTTCCTATGTCATCCAATAATCTAAAACATAGAAAAATATGGTCCTCTCATGAAATAAAGACACTCACTCAGGTGTCTCTGAGGGCAAAGTGGTTTCTCTCGTTGGAAAAGCAGTTGCCTGTTGGTAACACAGAGAGACAGAAGATTCACTTACACTTGTTCTTCCCAAGATGCCCACAGAGACACATTCCTGCTTGAGTAACACGTGTCCTCCGGGCTGAAGGAGACAGGAAGAGGTGGAGCTCACCTCTCCTGTTCAGTCTAATCGTAGAGCTAATTGAGTGGTTTTAGGGAAAGAAGTGAGATTTGAGTCATGAACTCTTTCACTCTGCTATTTAGCTGAGGAGTCACACACCAGACACACACCACACACAATTTATATAATACCAAAACCTTACTGGCATTCTCTAGGTGGTGGAATAATGGGCAATTTTTATTTTCTTCTTTTTAAAAATTTTCTCTAATGAGCAAGTCATCAGAGGAAAAATAAGGATGGTTATGAGTTTCTTTAAAACAATATGGCCATATGCCAGTCAACATTTTGGAAAAACGAACTAAAGTAGACTCTCAGGTACCCTGGAGCTGGTCTCTTTTCTGTACGGGGGGAGCCTACTGTGGATAACGCTAGTCCCGATTTCCAATTGCAGTGGCGTTTCAGGCCCTGGTGAAAGATACCATGACCTCCTTGGGGTGCCTTGATCACTCTGGGATGCCTGTCCCATCACTCTGTATTAAGCTTAATCCTCATTTGAGGAGGACAGCGTGTCGGGGATGAACGAGCTGATTCTGTAATGTGCCAGGCCATTCTGGAGCCCAGTGTCTCCTATTTCTGGGGGAAGTACATACAAATGTATATGTACACATATATAATTTATTGGGCGGCTGGCTCATCAAGAATATTGGTTTTCATAGCTCCACTATCGTCAGCATATTTCAGATTGGATTTGCTGCTGACATGGTTGAATGAAAAAATACCGACATTTTTCAGGCTTGGACTTGATATTTTTAGTATTATTGTTCGTTGTTCCATACCGTGTAGTATCATTGTCCGAATGGGATCGTGCTCACAAAAATCCAAGTGCTACTCAATTCTGAAGAGGTGGCTGGCTTTCAGGGGCTGTCCTCTTACACCTCCCATGAAGCTGGGAGTGAAGCCATGTCACACTGCAGTGCAAATTGTAGGTGACACCTGTTGCACATAAAATTCCTGCAGAGCTAATTTGGAAATTGTTTCAGGGAGAGATCTTTTCTTGGAGAGAATGGCCCCTCTCAACCTCATCCTAATCAACAAAAGTGTATTCGTGACTCTAAGCAGGTTTTCACTCCAAGAGCAATGATGACCCCATCCATCAGTCCTTGATAAGTCTCTCCAAGGTCATATTTGACCCAAATTTCCTATAAGTCCTCACACAATCACCAGAGCAAATACATAAGGCTCAAAATTTATTTACTTTTTACATGTAATGCATCCCCCAAACAAGTCTATATAGGAAGAAATAAACAAAGTATATTTATTCTTCTATGCTGCAAAGGACCAATATGCGTTCGAATATAAATAGAGTCATTACATATTCAAAGTTTAATTTTTAGCAAAATGTCCCAGAAAGAAAAAAGACTCCAAGAATAGGCTACCCCACTGAGGGGTTAGAACTGGAGTTGTTTCCTTGTAAAAGGCTGTTTCTTGGGGAACTTGCTGCCAGGGTGTGAAGAACTGGGTAGGCATCCTAAGGTCATGTTGCAGAAGATGCTTGCTCGGCAAAGGTGACTTCTGTCATCTGTTACTTAAGTTTGGAAAGAACAGCTTTCTCCAGTTGAATTAGTAGCTGATCACCTTCTCCCAAGCACTGAGCCTGGTTGAAAATCATGAGCTGTGGAATCGTCAGCATAATCAACGTTTATTCATCCATTTAATCCAATTGGGTCCTTCAATGAGCATTTCTTGAATCTAAAAGGATTCCACTGGAATGTGTAGACCCCTGAGGCCCTAATTTCTTGGACCCGTTGAGAAGGAGACATGTTTACCTCTTGATGGGTTGCTGTCTAAATAGGACGGATGTATTTCTATCAATAAAACACCGCTCTGACAATTTGTCCCTGGAGATAAATGGCCTTTTCCACAGGGGCTTTAAATAGGGGCCATAATGGGAGTGAATGGAACTGAGTTGAATAATTAGATCATTCTCCATAAATCCTACAGTGAAGTTTTCTGCACAAGTCTTTTTCCAGGGATGTCTGTTAGCACGCAGCCTTTATGTGGTGTGGACACAGCTGTGTTCTGTGCAGTGATGATAGGTGAGTAAATTACTGGGGCATAGAGAGGATTTATCTCCCTGTGTTCACCATAGAACTTGTCTCCTTCACCAAAGAAACACTCACATTGACTTGTTTTTACTGCTAAAAATATGGTACTTACAAGGCTAACAGTAGCCATCTTCACTCACTTGATTTGAAATCAAATTTTTAATGTAAATACATCTGATGCATCTCATATACCATAGCTGGGACTAAGAACTAATTCATTAAGAGGAAAACAGATGGTTATGTTAACTTTGAAAATGTCTTCCTGAGATGTATTGGCTACAATGTTGGAGCGCTAAAGGGGTCTCATTCCTTCCATTTGTGCATTTCTCAATCTTCTAAACCTGTTGCCATGGAGTCAACTCTGACTCAGGGTAACCCCATGTGTGTCATGGTAGAACTGTGCTCCATCTGGTTTTCAGTGGCTGATTTGAAATAGATAAGAAGTGGGTCACCAGGCCTTTCTTCTGAGGTGCCTCTGGGTGGACTCAAACCTCCAACCTTTCAGTTAGCAGCCAAGCATGTTAACTTCTAGCCTAGGATAATATATAATTGACTATACGTGTATGCTACTCTACTGGGTTTGGAGTTCTCTCAAGGCAGGGTCCATGTTTTAATTCATTTTTATATCTGGAGCACCTAACAGTTCATAGCACATAAATAGCCAAGAACATGATTTTTAAAGTCAAAGCCATTTTTTGACCCTGAAGAGAAGCCTTCTTGCATCCTTAATGTCTACTAGGCTTTCTTCTGAAATTAGCTTGGGGTATACTGTGATTCCACTTAATTGGTGCCTCTGACTGACATGATCATCTAGGGAATGTTGGTTAGTTGATCTACAAATGAAAAGTAAAATAATAAATGAGAAACTGGCAGAGTTGTGGAAATTTTACCAGATCAGTGCTGTTGGGGAAGGATAGGCCGAGTTTTCCAGACCTGTTTTCCATGGATGGATTTATCTGAAGTTGTCTCCCCATGCTGAATTGACCAAACTTAGAAGGCCAGCTCATGGAGTAGTAGATGTCTTGAAGGAGCCAGTGGGTAGGGATCTGGCCAATCCCAAAATCATCGTTAAACTTCTGAATCCAAGAATATTTTCCATTAGGAAACAGGTTCTAATGATTCTTTTATAAGTATGAATGAGATAACTCTTTGGCATCAATGAAAGCTTAGTGAGTGTGCTTCTTTTCCCTTTTAGAAATTTATATGTTCTCTAGGAGAACCAAATTTGGGTGGTTTACAGGCAGTCTGTGACAAGTAATCAAGGCCAATAGTGGCAAACCATAGGTAGGTACAGCTGTCCTTGGGTGTCTAATAGCCTTCCTGTACTCTGCCGTTCCTCTGACTCTGCAGGGGCCTCCCTCCTGCCCATTCTTTCATCTGGGTGCTCCACTGCCTATGCATCACCTCTGTCAGGGAACCGTGCTTTCCTAGGGAACAGCAACACTGAGGGCCTGAGAACCTGGGCTCTTGACCCAAATAGGCATAAGCTTCAGCCTTGCCATGGCCAATGCCTTGCTGTCTTACCTTGAGCAATTATTTAATCTCTCAAAGCCTCGTTTTCCTCATTTGTAAAATGGGGACAAAGAATAAAAACTAAATCTCAGCGTTCTTACAGAAATTAGTCTACTCTAGTAGTTAGCACATTGTATACATGTAAGAAATCATGCCAATCATGATTATGATGAATTATTTATTATCATTTCTTTAAATTGTACTTCAGGTGAAGGCTTACACAACAAATAGTTTCTCATGAAACAGTAGTACACATATTGTTTTACCCCACAACATGTCAACCCTCTAACTTCTCAACGTTTTTTGTTTTTTTTTTGGTGAAAATACACATAGCCAAAGATACACCATTTCAAAAATTTCTACATGCACAGTTCAGTGACATTGACTACGCTCTTTCAATTGTGCTGTTATTCTCACTTAAGATGAAGGCTTACAGAACAAAATAGTTTCCATTTAACAGTTGCTACAAATGTTGCCCTATGACAATGGTTAACAATCTCACAACACATCAACAATATCCTTACTCAACCTTGGGTTCCCTATCACCAGCTTCCTTGTCCTTTTCTGCCCTCTGGCCCTTGTCACTGGACTCCTGTACCTCGTTAGTCTCATTTGGTTCTACGGGGCTGTCCACTCCCAGACTGAACTGTGAACCTCGGAGGTAACTTCACCACTGAGCTAAAAGGGTGTCTGGGGGCCATACTCTCGGGGTTTCTCCAGTCTCCTTTAGGCCAGTAAATCTGGTCTTTTTTTTTTTTTTTTTTTTTTTTTGTGAGTTAGAATTATGTTCTACATCCCTCTCCAGCTCTGTCCAGAACCCTCTGTTGTGATCATGGTCAGAGCAGTCAGTGGTGGTAGCTGAGCACCATCTAGCTGTACTGGACTCAGTCCGGTGGAGGCCTTGGTAGCTGTGGACAATTAGTCCTTCGGACTAATCTTTTCCTTGTATCCTGTTCTCTTCATTCTCCCTTGCTCCCGAAGGGATGAGACCAGTGGAGTATTTTAGATGGCCGCTCACAGGCTTTTAAGACCCCAGACACTACACACCAAGGTAGAATCTAGAGCATTGTCTTTATAAGCTGTGTCATGCCAGGTGAGCTAGATGTTCCCTGAGACCATGGTCCCATAGCCCTCTGCCCAGCAATTCAGTCCCTCAGGGAGTTTGGATGTGTCTATGGGGCTTCCATGATCTTTCCTTCTACAAGTTGTGCTAGTTTCCCCTGTATTGTGTACTGTCTCACCTCTCACCCAAGATACCACTTATCTATTGCCTATTAAGTATTTCCCCCCCCACTCCTCCCATCCCTGGTAACCAACAAAGATTGTTACATTTTGTGTGTGAACTTTTTCATGGGTTTTTACAATAGAGGTCTCATACAATATTTGTCCTTTTGTGATTGACTGATTTCACACAGCATAATGTCCTCCAGTTTCACCCATGTTATGAGATGCTTCACAGATTCATTGTTGGTCTTTCTCGTTGCATAGTACTCCATTGTGTGTATGTACCATAGTTTGTTTATCCATTCATCTGTTGATGGGCACCTACGTTGTTTCCATCGTTTTGCTATTGTGAACAATGCTACTATGAACATAGATGTGCATATGTCTATTCGAGTGATGACTCTTATTTCTCTAGGTTATATTCCTAGGAGTGGAATTGCTGGATCGGATGGTATGTCTATTTCTAGCTTTCTAAGGAAGCGCCATATCGTTTTCCAAAATGGTTGTATCATTTTGCATTCCCACCAGCAGTGCATAAGAGTTCCTATCTCCCCAAAGCCCCTCCAACATTTGTTATTTCCAGTGTTTTTGATTCGTGCCAGTAATGCCGGGGTGAGATGGCATCTCATTGTGGTTTTAATTTGCATTTCTCTAACAGCTAGTGATCACGAGCATTTCCTCATTTATCTGTTGGCCATTTGGATGTCTTCTTTGGTGAAGTGTTTGTTCATTTCCTTTGCCCATTTTTTAATAGGATTATTTGTCTTTTTGTTGTAGAGGTGTTGGATTTTCTTGTAGATTATGGAGATTAGACCTTTGTCTGACTTGTACTGTCCAAAAATCTTTTCCCAGTCTGTAGGTTCTCTTTTTACTCTTTTGGTGAAGTCATTTGAAGAGCATAGGTGTTTGATTTGTAGAAGATCCCAGTTATCTGGCTTATCTTTTGGGGTTTGTGCGTTGATGGTTATGGTTTGTATCCTGTTAATGCTGTGTATTAAGGTCTGTAGTATTGATCCTATGTTTTCTTCTATGAATTTTATAGTTTTAGGCTTTATATTCAGGTCTTTGATCCATTTTGAAGTAGTTTTTGTATATGGCGTGAGGTATGGGTCTTGTTTCATTTTTTTTGCAGATGGATATCCAGTTTTGCCAGCACCATTTGTTAAAAAGACTGTCTTTTCCCCATATGATGGACTTTGGGCCCTTGTCGAAGATCAGGTGACTGTAGGTGGATGGATTTACATCTGGGTTCTCAATTCTGTTCCATTGGTCAATATTTCTGTTGTTCTACCAGTACCAGGCTGTTTTGACTACTGTAGCTGTATAGTAGGTTCTGAAGTCAGGTAGTGTGAGTCCTTCAACTTTATTCTTCTTCTTCAGTAGTGCTTTATTTATCTGGGGCTTCTTCCCTTTACATATAAAGTTAATGATTAGTTTTTCCATCTCTTTGAAGAATGTTGTTGGTATTTGGATCGGGATTGCATTGTATTTGTAAATTGCTTTGGGTAGAATTGTCATTTTCACAATGTTGAGTCTGCCTATCCATGAGCATGGTATGTTTTTCCATTTATGTAAATCCCTTTGGGTTTCATGCAGTAGTGTTTTGTAGTTTTCTTTGTATAGGTCTTTTATATCCCTGGTCAGTTTTATTCCTAAGTATTTTATCTTTTTAGGGGCTATTGAAAATGGTATTGTTTTCCTGATTTCCTTTTCATTGTTCTCCTTACTGGTGTATAGGAATCCAATTGATTTTTGAATGTTTATCTTGTATCCTGCTAATCTGCTGAATCTTTCTATTAGTTCCAGTAGATTTCTCGTGGAGTCTTTAGGGTTTTCTATGTATAGTATCATCTCATCTGCAAACAGGGACAGTTTAACTTCTTCATTACCAATTTGGATGCCCTTTATTTATTTTTCTTGCCTTATTGCTCTAGCTAGAACTCCCAGCACAATGTCAAGTAGGAGTGGTGATAAAGGGCATCCTTGTCTTGTTCCTGTGTTCAAGGGGAATGTTTTCAGCCTCTCTCCATTAAGAATGATGTTGGCCGTTGGTTTTGCATAGATGCCCTTTATTATGTTGAGAAATTTCCCTACTATAGCTATTTTATTGAGAGTTTTTATCAGGAATGGGTTTTGGACTTTGTCAAATGCATTTTCTGCATCAATTCAGATGATCATGTGATTCTTTTCTTTCCTTTTATTTATGTGGTGGATTACGTTGATTGATTTTCTAATGTTGAACCATCCTTGCATATGTGGTATGAATCCTACTTGGTCGTGGTGTATTATTTTTTTGATATGATGTTGAATTCTATTGGCTAGAATTTTGTTAAGAATTTTTGCATCTGTATTCATGAGAGATATTGGTCTGTAATTTTCTTTTTTTGTGACGTCTTTGCCTGGTTTTGGTATCAGTGTTATGCTGCCTTCATAGAATGAATTTGGAAGTGTTGCTTCCTCTTCTATGCTCTGAAATAGCTTGAGTAGTACTGGTACAAGCTCTTATGTAAATGTTTTGAAGAATTCTCCAGTGAAGCCATCTGGGCCAGGGCTTTTTTTGGTTGGGAGATTTTTTATTATGTTTTCAATCTCTTCTCTTTTTATGAGTCTGCTCAGATTTTCAACATCACTTTTTTGTAGTTTGGGCAGGCTGTGTGTTTCTAGAAATTTATCGATTTCCTCTAGGTTTTCAAATTTGTTGGAGTATAGTTTTTCATAATATTCTGTTACAATCCTTTTTATTTCAGTTGGGTCTGTTGTAATGTCCCCCATTTCATTTCTTATTTGGGTTATTTGTGTCCTCTTCTGTTTTTCTTTTGTCAGCCTGGCCAGTGGTTTGTTGATTTAGTTGATCCTTTCAAAGAACCAACTTCTGGTTTTGTTGATTCTTTCTATTGTTTTTCTGTTCTCTATTTCATTTATTTCTGCTCTGATCTTTACTATTTCCTTTCTTCCAGTTGTTGTGGGCTGTTTTTGCTGTTCTCTTTATATTTGTTTGAGTTCTGTAGTTAATGTTTTGATTTTGTCCCTTTCTTCTTTCTTGATATGTGCATCTATTGCTATAAATTGTCGTCTGAGGACTTCCTTTGCTGTGTCCCAAAGGTTTTAGTATGATGTGTTTTCATTCTCATTTGATTCTAGGAATTTTTTTATTCCATCTCTGATTTCTTCTCTTACCCAGTGATGTGTAAGCAGGGTATTATTCAGTTTCCATGTAGTTGATTTTTTTTCCTTGCTCTTTCTATTGTTAATTTCTACCTTGATGGCATTGTGGTCAGAGAAGATACTTTGAATTATCTCAACGTTTTGGATCTTGTTGAGGATTGCTCTGTGGCCTAAGATGTGGTCTATTCTGGAGAACGTTCCATGTGCATTGGAAAAGAATGTGTACTTTGCAGTGGTTGGATGGAGTGTTCTATATATGTCTATGAGGTCAAGTTGGCTGATTGTGCCCTTTAGGTCTTCTGTGTCTTTGCTGAGTTTCTTCTTAGTTGTTCTGTCCTTTACTGAGAGTGGTGTGTTGAAGTCTCCTACTATTATTGTGGAACTGTCAATTTCTCTTTTCAGTGTTGTTAGAGTTTGTTTTATGTATTTTGGAGCCCTGTCATTGGGTATGTAGATGTTTATTATGGTTATGTCTTCATGATGGATCCTCCCCTTAATCATTATACAGTGTCCTTGTTTGTCTTTTATGGTAGATTTTGTTTTAAAGTCTATTTTATCTGAGATTACAATTGCCACTCCTGCTCTTTTTTGGTAGTTGTTAGCTTGATATATTTTTTTCCAACCTTTGACTTTTAATAAATTCACATCTTTGTTTCTAAGGTGTGTCTCTTGTAGACAGCATATTGATGGATCCTGTCTTCTGACCCATTCTGTCGCTGTCCATCTCTTTATGGGTGCATTGAGTCCATTTACATTCAGTGTAATTATTGATAGATGTGAGTTTGTTGCTGTCATTTTGTAGTGCTTTTTTTGTGGTGCTGAAGTTTTCTTTGTTCTTCTTAGTCTCTTGTGCTGAGTTACTTTTGTTTGTGGATTTTTTTTTTTCATTTCTTTTGTTTTTTCTAGGTTTTGTTTTTGCTGAGACTTTATGTTTTTCCTCTTTTTTTTTTTATGAGTATGTTTGTTAACTTTCTTGGTGGTTACCATAATTTTACCCTTATCTTTCTAGGTTTGAAGCTGTCTACCATTACTTTGTATCGCCCTACGTTCCTCTCCATTAGAGGGTTCTATACCTATGCCGTTTATTCCGTCTTTTATTGTTTTGATGTTGTTGTCATTTACTAATTAACTGCTCTGATTCCCTGTTGTATTTCTTTTGGTTTTTGATAGTCCTCGAGAGTTTATTTCCAGATTGGTATCTGGCTGGTACGATCCTGCGTCCTAGATTCTCCCTGTGAGCTGAAGCTGTTTGTCCTCAGATCGAAGAACTCCCTTTAATAATTCTTGTAAGTTTGGTTTGACTTTTACATATTCCCTTAATTTCTGTTTATCTGGAAATGACCCAATTTCACCATCAAATTTGAATGAGAGTTTTGCAGGATATATTATTCTTGGCTGGCAATTTTTTTCTTTCAAGGTTTTATATATGTCATCCCATTGCCTTCTTGCCTGCATGGCTTCTGCCAAATAATCTGAGCTTAGTCTTATTGTTTCTCCTCTGGATGTGACTTCTTGTTTTTCACGAGCTGCTCTCAGGATTCTTTGTTTGTCTTTGGTTTTGGCGAGTTTTATTATGATATGCCTTGGTGATTTTCTTTTGGGGTCTCTCCTAAATGGTGTTCGTTGAGCTTCTTGGATGGCCAGCTTTTCATCTTTCTTGATATTGGGGAAGTTTTCTGTCAGCAGTTCTTCAATGATCCTCTCTGTGTTTTCTGTTTTCTCCCCCTGTTCTGGAATTCCAATCATTTGAAAATTTTTGCTTTTGATTGTATCCCACATAACTCTCAGGGTCTCTTCATTTTTCTTTGTTCTTTTTTCTGAGTTTTCCTCAAACAGAGTTGTATCCAAGTGTGTGTCTTCAATTCCACTGATCCTGTCTTCCACCATTTCAAATCTGCTTCTCAGCCCTTCTATGACACCGTCCATTTCTGAAATCTTGTTGTTTATCTTTTGGATTTCTAATTCTTGTCTTTGTATAATTTCTAGTTGTGAATTTATTTGGTATTTTGTTCTTGCATTATTTTCCTGAATTCTTCCAATTTTTTGTCTGTATTTTCCATGAATTTGTCTATTTTTTCCTCATGTTTGTCAGCTCTTTGCCTCAGATCTTGGAGAATTCTGAGTATTAGAGATTTGAAGTCCTTATCAGGCAGTTCTAGTGCATTTTCTTCCACTGGAGAGTCATCTGGTGTTTTATGTTGGATGCCTACTGGAACCATCATGTCCTGTTTTTGTAAATGTTTTGATATTGTCTGCTGTCTTTGGGGCATTCAGTACTTATTTTTCTCGTTTATTGATTGTAGATTTGTTTGTTTAGTCCCTTTTTATTTTTAAATTTGACTATGTCTGAGCATGCGGACTGTGTGTTCTTTGTTGTTTGCTTGTCTGTGGGCACAATACTTTTCACCTCCTTCTCTAATTGGCAGGGTCAGTCACTCAGATATGCTATGGCAGGGCAGGTCTAGCTGAAGAGGAGTTACTGGGATGGTTTGTTTGTGGCACTTACTACAGCCACCAGAGCGGGTCAGTAGTCAGTGCAGGGCAGGTTCCAGTAGGCTGTGCCTGTGCTTCTTGGTGGTGTGATGTCAAGTGCATGGTGCAGGTAGGCAGTATGTAATGGGGAGATTGTTATGTGTGGAGCTAAGATGGATATGGGAGAGAGGAGAGAGGAACAGGAGCCAAAAACATGCAAACAAACAAAAAAGAATGCTGGGGGGTTTGCTGTTGGAGTGGAGAGATGGGAGACTATGAAATGGAGAAAAACAGAAAGGGGAAGAGGAAGAAAAGAAAAGAATGAATGAATAAAAATCTGAAAGGTTAAAGAATCGCAATGTTCCCAGGGATCCCACTGGTGCAGCTATGAGGTCTGGGGAAGTCACTCTCAGGTGTTGCAGTACAGCCTGGCTAGAAGGCGTAGACATATACAACGCCAGGTATTCAGGGAACAGAAAGAGAAGGAAGATATATAGAGAGATGAGAAACTGAGCAATGTAGAAAGACAAAAAGGGAAAAGTAGGGAAAAGAAAACAAAACAAATTTAAAAAAAGGAACAAGAAAGTCCCCCCAAAAAACAGAAAAAAAAACCAACAAAAAAAGAAATGTCCTCAGGGATCCCTCTGCACTTCTCTGCAAGCTGAGGGGAAGTCTCCTTGCCACGCAGCACTGTCTGGCCTGACAGGACTCCCAACTCAAGAAAAGGAAAAGAAAACAAACAAACAATTCAAAGCAAACAAATGAACAAAAGCCCGGGGATCCCACCAGTGTGGCAGCCCAGACCAGGAAGCAGCTCCACACTCGAATGGAGCTCCACAGCCCCTCAGGAAGAAGCAAAGATGGTGCACGGAGCCAGGTATTTGAGCAAAAGGAGGGGGAGCTGGTGAGAGGTAAGGAAGAAATCAAAAGAAGCAGGAAAAAAAGCAACACTAGCAGCCAACAAATGGCTCCCAGAGAGCCAGCTAGTGCGGGCCGGTGTTTCTTGGACAAGAGACTGTGTCTGCGGGAAGCAGAGGGGGCCGAGTGTGGGTTAAGAAGGGTAGGGAGTGGGAAAGCATATATCAGAAATTACCGGGGCTCTGCATCCCCTCAGGAAGAAGCAAAGATGGCACACGGAGCAAGGTATTTGAGCGAAAGGAGGGGGAGGTTGTGAGAGGTAAGGAAGAAATCAAAAGAAGCGGAAAAAAGCAACACCAGCAGTCAACAAATGGCACTCAGAGAGCCGGCCTGTCCGGGTGTGTGGAATCCAAGCAGCCGGTGATTCCCGGTCAAGAGATTGTGGCTGCGGGAAGCAGAGGAGGCCGAGTCGGGGTGAAGAAGTGTGGGGGGCAGGAAAGCGTATATTGCAAATTACCGGTTGTTTTGTCTCCCACTGGACGCTCTGTGAGGCTGCTTTCTCATACCCCTTGTTTGCTGGTCTCTGATAGGAGTCCAAGATGGCGGATCCGTGCTGCATTAGCTGGTAGGGGACCTCGGCATGAATCTCTCCTCGCTCTCCATTCTCTGTCAGTTTTCTCACTCCATTTGGTGCTTGGCTGAGTTCTTTATCTCTTCATTTGATGTTTTAGGGTTTCAGGATTGTTGTATTCTCTGTTCGGCTTAGTTTTTTGGTTCTTTGCTGTGGAGGGACAGCGTGGTGCTTCTGCCTAGAGTGCCATTTTGCCGGAACTCTGATGAATTATTATGACTTAATATTGTAATTATCATTGCCAATGGTAATTGGAGAAACAAATCTTTAACAGGAAGCTAGCTGTTTAAAGTTTCCAGTCTGAATTCATAGTGTTTAATCCATATATATCTGCTTAAGAAGTAAAACCATTAAAAAGGAAATATCTATTTATTCTCAGGGCCTACCAAAGCAGGCCTTTAGTAAATGTGGGTTGAATGAATGAATACATGAACGAATGAATTAATCCACCTTCAAGATAGCGACCTAATTCACTGGTAGGGTACCTGTGCAGAAGGCCTAATAAAACTTCCTGCAAGAAGAGGTTTGGAATTAGGGATACAACCAATCAGTTATTTTCCTCTCCCCCAGTTTCCTAATAAAACCAGCCTCTCCCAGTTTCTTTTCTAGCTATTCTGTTTTTTATTACATAGAACACTTAGGTGATGTGCCAATAAGTAGCGTATGAATACTTAATGAAAGCAGAATGAATTATAAATGGCATGGAATTTATCTACATTGCTTCCTTGCTGATGGCAGAATGGCCCTTTATCTCCTATCAAGACATACAGGAGTCAGTAGGTGAGAAAGTATCCTGGTTGATACATTTAAAAATTGTTACCGGATGCCATCTTAAGTTACATGGAACCCAATACCATGTGCCAGAGAAGGAGAGGCTTGACCAGGAAGCACAGTGAATATGATGCTAGCAGGAGAGAGATTGGGGTGGTCCCTCAGGGGGCAATTATTGCTAGAGTGGAGAACTCAGAATAAAGGCAGACAAAGGCTTGGGTGGGAGTTGTAGTTAACCACTTTCTAATCATGGTTGTGTACTGGTTAGACAGAGGTCTGAAAATGGTTTCCAGTACTTTCATTTCAAGGGAAAGCCATTAAGTGACATTATCTAGAGAAGGGACTTCTATATCGTTCCTCTATCCTAGGCCATCTGTCAACAGCTACAGAGAATACAATAATACAGTGAACTCTTTAAGAAATGGAACCAATAAACCCGCACACCTCAAAGGCTTAGTGTAAACTTAGTAAACACTTAGCTGCTCACAGAACAGGCAGCTCTCCTGGGTGGCTCTACTCCAAATGTTGATTTAGGAGCCCAGGTTCCTTCTGTCTTGTGGCTCTTCCATCTTCATTATGTGACTCCCAAGTGAATCCAGGCTAAAGTTCCGCTTTAGCCAACTGGAAGAGGAACTAGCAGGGAGACTTTTATGCACCAGGTCTAGATGTGGAGCTCTGCAATTCTGACCACATCCCTTTGGCCAGAACTCTGTAGCATGACCGTGCTCAACTCCAAAGGAAGCTGAGAAATGTAGTAGATATAATAATCAGTTAGCAATGTCGGCCACATGTCTCACATTTCCAAAAAAATACCCGTACCTGTTGCCATCAAGTGGCTTCTGACTCAAAGTGACTTTATCGGTCAGAGTAAACTGCCCCATGGGGATTCCAAGGCAGCAATCTTTTTGAAAGCAGGCTGCCACATCTTTCTCACAGTGACTGGCGGGTTCCAACTGCTGACCTTTCCATTAGCAGCTAAGTGCTTAACCTCTGCGCCACCAGGGTTCTTTTTCCAAAAAAAAAAAAAAATACGTCCTGAAAAAAATGATAGGGTAGACTAGATATTATTGCAGACATGTCATCTTATGAAGTTTTTTTCAAACTCTTTACAAAAAAAAAAAAAAAAATCCCTGCTAGAGTGTTGAGTTTGTACGTAAAGAGTGGGCTGTTGCTTAGTAATAGTTCATTAGTTTTATTCATGTTCAGATAGGATTCATATGTATGATTAAATCACAAAGTAATATGTGCATTGTAACTGAAAATTTAGACAATGAAGCAATGGGTAAAGAAGGAATTTGGAGTCACCCACAAATCATAGAGGATTCTATTTAAATCATATATGTATATATAATTAAACTACAAAGTAATATGTAAATCACTATTGAAAATTTAGTGAATAGAGCAATAGATAAAGAAGAAATTTATAGAGTCATTGATAATTTAATCTGTATTACTAGATTGTTGTGTATCTGTTCAGTCCTTTCCCTCCATCTATTACCTTAGGGATCAGGAAACTTTTTCTATAAAAGGCTAGATAGTAAATAGGCTTTGTAGGTCATATAATCTCTATTGAAACTACTCAACTCTGTTGTATTGTGAAAGCAGCCACAGACCATATGAAAACAAATGGGTTGGATGAATCCCAATAAAACTTTATTTACAAAAATAGGTGGAGGGCCGAATTTGGCCCATGGCCTATAGTTTGCTGACCCCTACACTACATGATCAATTATAAGAAATCATGTATGCAAAGCACCTAGAGGCCCTGCACACGTGTAGTGCCCAGTAAATGTTTATTTGATCTACTTAGCTTGATGTGACTATACTTGCATAACTTCCAAGGATTTAAAATTCAATGAATACAAGTCTAGCTTGGCATAGCGAAAGTATAGAAGCATAGACCTTAAACACTGAACAACGTTTAGAGAAATTGGGGAAAAGGGATATTTTTACTTTATTTCCTCCTACATTGCTCGGATTTTTTTTTTTTTTTTCCTATGAGTGTTCTACTATTGTAACAAAAAAAGAGGATATTTTAAATGTATATATTTCAAACTTTTTGCTGACTCAGAGAGAATGTTTCATTTTAATCCTGGGCATGTGACTTATTTGCATTTTTCAATAACCAGCTGCAGTTATGGTTCAGGATTGTAGCCTGAACCACAAAATAACATTGAAAGTGTTTAGAAACAGCCTGCAATGCTTCGAGGAAGGCAAGCTCACAACTTCCCCTTCTGAAGTTTTAGCTGACAGAGGCATTGGTAAATGGGGAGGGTAGTGGTCTTTGAGGACCTGCCTCGGATCCCTTTGCTCAACCCTCTGTTAGAGCCCTTATCACATCATATTTTGCCTTATTAGCCTCTTGTGGGCAGGCAGGCACATGTGCCACATAGTAGGCGCTTATAAATCCTTGTCGAGTGAATACACGAATTACTGAACCTTCATTTCCAATGACTAGCACAGTGCCTGGCTTATATATGCTATCAGTAAACAAATACATACGAGATTTAATTGGATGGGTCCAGCAAACTGGAGGTGGCTGATAGCATTTTATTTACCGGCGAGTTGCCTGGTTGCCTTATTTCTTTCAGGTCTGTGGGGACACGGCTTCCCCTTCTAGAATTACAATAAAGAGACATACTTCCTGAGACTTCAGGGCTGTCGCTGTGACAGGTGAGATTACCTTGTGCTGGGTGATATGATTAACCTAAATTAACCCGAGATAGCATCCTGCAAGCATTATCATGAAGAAAAGAGATATCAGTGTCTATTGTCTACTGTGGTGATAAACAGAGTTTTTCATCGAGCTTCCATCTCATTTAGTGTGGACTGCTGGGTGCTTTTTCCAAAACAGAGAAGTGTAAACATTTCAAACGTGGCTGTGTGTTTTCAGATATCAGTTTTTATCAGCTCCTGTTTTCTCTCTTAATTTCTGCATGGACTGAAGTTCTGATTACTATCCATCTACCAAGATGTCAGTCAAATATCATACTTTCTTTGTAAAATAAGAATAAAGTAGCCCAACAAAATGGTAGCCTTACAAAAACCACATTTTAACACAACAGCATTGTTTGAACTTCAGGACAATTGTAGAAATCACTAGATAATGTCTTCTTTAGGAATTCAGCATGTTCTCCACTAGATTATTATCAGGCTAGGGAAAAAAAAAAAAAGCTTCGTTATTATTTGAATCAGTTTACAACAACTCATGAATTAGAAGCTCACAGCTGGAGGAGTATTTTCAGCTTAATGGAAACGATTTATCTAGCACTTTGACTTCTTTCCGAGAGTCTACATAGATAGACAGACGTTTCTGCAATGCAGGTACATTCTGTAGTAGCCTGTTTCACGCAAGTTAGCATCTGTTAAGAAGTAGAGCCAAGAAAAGACAATTTCTGGCTAAATAAGCGAATGCCATGAATGGCCTAAAAACTGCAAGTTTATAAATTGCTTTAAAATTAAGTTAATGAGAATATGAGCTTGTGCATTTGTCCTTCAGCAGCGGTTTATGGGTCTGCTCCAAGTTTACCCAATGAGACGGCACGTTGCTTTTAGGGGAGGGCAGGTGCTCATGAAAAGTTATACTCTCCATCGTTTGCTTAATACTAAGGGAATATCGCAGGAGCAGGAACGTGTGTTTCCCCCCAAGGTTTTCAGAGTTGTCTAAGAGAAGAGCAATTGTTCAAGATGTGGCTATGAATCTAGAACTATTCTGAAAGGAAAGAGCCCTGGTGGTGCAGTGGTTAAAGCACTCGGCTGCTAACTGAAAGATTGGTAGTTCAAAACCCACCGGCCGCTCTGTGGGAGAAGGATGTGGCAGTCTGCTTCTGTAAGATTACAGCCTTGGAAACCCCACGGGGCAGTTCTTCTCTGTCCTATAGGGTCTCTAGGAGTCAGAATCAACTCTGTGGCAATGGGGTTTAGGAGAGAAAGTCAAAATTTCTCCAGGAGCCAATAAGCTTCATGGCCACTGCTGAAGTTCTCTGGGGGAAGGGGCAACGAAAGGGGTTAGGAGCTAATTTTTTCCTCTCAAGAGCGATCAGCATCTAAACTTTTCAGGTAAATCATAGCTTACTAGGGCTAGAAGGGAGCTTAGCATTCATCCAGTCCGAACACCTCTGTTTATTGAGAGAAACTGAGTCCCAGTAAAATAAAATACCTTCCCCAAGGTCTCTCCGTGGGTTGGTGGCAGATCCCTCCCTAGAATCGAGACCTGCCTCTAACTGCATCCATCCTGGTCTAGTCCTGGGTCATAGCATTGTGTCTTGCACACAGTAATTGCTTGGTAAACCTTCACTGAGTGCATGAGTGAAGAGAGGATACTTTAACTTCTCCAGAATAAGGCAGGTAGGAATCAGAGCTGAGAAAGGTGAGTGGAAGAAAAAACACAGCAAAACTTGCCAGAACAGGGAAACTTTTCTGAGAGGATGGAAGTCTAGCTGAGAAAATAACAAGAAGAGGTTGCTATATCTTACCCGCGGCTGGAGCAGATGGCCGTCAGGGATGATGGCTTTGAGGCTGGGTGATCAGCTGGGCGGTACACAGAGATGCTTGGGATACATGCTGGACTTTAGTTCTGGTGGCACAGTGGTTAAAAGCTTGGCTGCTAACCAGAAGGTCTGCAGTTTGAATCCACCAGCTGCTCCTTGGAAATCCTATGGCGCGGTTCTACTCTGTCCTATAGGGTCACTATGAGTTGGAATTAACTGGAAGACAACGAGTTAGGTTTGGGTTTATAGCTAGTACAGTGTCCCTGGGTGGCACAAGTGTTTTGTGCTCAACTGCTAACCTAAAGGTTGGCAGTTCAAACCTACCCAGTGGTACTGCAGAAGAAAGGCCTGGCTATCTGCTTCCATTAAGATTACAGCCAAGAAAACCCAATAGAGCAGTTCTAATCTGTAACACATGGGGTTGCCGTAAGTCAGAATTGACTACATGGAAACGGGTTTGGTTTTGGTTTTGATAGCTAGTACAGCTTGCTGGTAGCTGGAGGTTTTGGAGGCAGACGGATGTGAGTTCAATTCCTCACTCCACTGCTTGCCATCTGTATGACCTGGGTGAATCCCAGATCTCCCTTGAGGTTCCTTTTCCCTGTGACCCTTCCCTATAAGTTAATTGACCCCTCAGAGCCTCACTGTGTACCTCCCGAAGGAAGCATAGTTTTGAGGGTTGTGCAACCACAAAGGGACTCAGTGAATATCCATTTCAATGGATTCACTTCATTTCAGGGAGATATTGCTTGTTGACTTTGTTCAGAAGAAAATCCTTGCAACATCCTGAAGTAACTATTCCTAATATTTTGCTAAATGAACAGAAAAACAGAACTTTTTACTCATGTGGTGTTTAGATCTACTTGTCTGATTTTCTAACATTTTCTAGGTTTTCAATGTATGCATGAAACTGTTAGTTTTGAGAATAGAAACTCCCTCAAAGTTAACAGCAGGTCCTAGGTGTCCAAAAGGCTAGCTTGGTCCCACTGCTCTCATGCCCCATGGTCCCCTTCACAATCCGGGCTGGCGGTGGCTCAGTGTGGCTTGGATACCATTGCGTTGACAACTTGCACGCCACTCAACTAGAGAGAGATCCTGGTTATGGAGACTTTTCCTCTCCTGCCAGCTCTTGCTGCCTGCATCTCATAACAGCGATGCAAAGAGAACTCCTGTTTGTTCTGCGTCTCGCTGTCTTCGCCCCTGGAAGAGCTCACCGGCCACCATTTATTTCTTCTATAGTTTTTGAAGATTTTTTCTCGAAATGTAAGCAAACTTGCTCATTAAAAAGTGAGGCATAATCTTACCCACAGTGTCAACGAGAACAACCATTGTTGCTGTTTAGTATGTTTCCATTCAATATTTTTGTGTACATGTGTAGTGACCACACTATCATCTTGAATATACTCAGTTTATAATGTGGAGCCTTTCTCCACGTGCCTGTAAACTCTTCCTAAACCAGTCTCCATTTCTTAAGTGTTCAGAGCAACTGAGAAGTGCCTTACATTTCTTTCATTTATAATAGGGCTTTAAGTTTTACAAAACATTTCCAAATCTTTATTTCTTAGTCATCATAACACTGTAAGTTAGGCATGGGTGAATATATAATTTATCACTCAAGCAGGGGCACTTGTAGAGGTGAAAGAGGATGCTATTAATAATCACACGAGGACAACAGGTGTAACCTGGGGCTGTCCTGGGCAAACCGAGACACGGTCATCCCCAGCTAGGCAAGACAGGAGTGATCTCAAATTTCTAATGAAGAAATGCAGAGGCTAAGTGACTGTGCCAAGACATATACTAGTAACTGGCAGTGCTGACTGAAGAACCCAAGACTTGGGGCTCTAGTTCAGTGTTCTATAAACTATACCCCAGTGCCTCTCCCAGTGATCTGCGGAGTTTTGCAAATATCCTTGAGAGACACACCCGCTTTGCATATATCAAACTGAAATAAAAACAATCTACCTCCTTCCTTGCTTCTTCCTCTCCCTCTCTCCCTCCTTCTTTCCTTCTTTCAATTCCTTGTTCACCCCTAAGCCAGGTTACTGACACTGTATAAGAGGGCACTGTCTGAAGAAAGGCTCACTAGCAGGGATTGAATGCGCCTTTAATAAGAAGACGTACATCCTTTGAATTAAGTCAGTGCCTGACGTATAGTTTTTATTAAGGATGGGCTGCTCGAAAGAATGGTCTTGCTTGTCTGCATTAGTGTCTTATAAGACTAAGAGCTGGTCTGGAATAACATCCATGCTATACCACAATCACAACATTTAGGAGCAATTATCAAAATAAAAGGGCCTAAGAGAATTGGAATGTTGCAAAACCACCTCCTGGATGAAACAGGAGTGAGGGAGAGACTCATGGAAGCTGGTCCTTTGTTGCTCCTTAGTCTATAAAGACCATTCCCTACTGTTTTCCTCTATGATTTCCTGACTCTGTCAAAGGATGCTTAGCTTTGGAATCCAGCAAGAATCTGTGGGTGTCCCTAGGCAGTGGGGTGGAGGTGCAGGACCCAGGACAGGCACCAGGGCATCGTGGATTAGGGCTTGAGCTCAGGATTTAGCCTTCTAAAGATTTTGAATCTCAGTTCGGTCACCTACTAGGTCTGTGTCTTTGAACATGTTATGTTTCCTAAGCCTTGGTCTACTCATCTGTAAAAAGTGTGTTGTAAAGATTTAATAAATAAATAAAATCCATGAACACTGGTTATCACAGGAACTGACATAAATACAGGTTGATAGCATTTTTGGCATATTGTTTTGCTCATTGTTAATTTTTGCCAGAAACTGAACCAACACTTCCTCATATGGACACTATGGTACTATCTAATAGTACTCTTTTAAAGGTTCTCCACAAATGTCAAATCTCCTGGTCCGTGCCGTGCAATTAGCAGGTGTGATTCATCAATGAAATCAATCTGGGATTTCCAGTGGACTCTGAAACAAGTTGCTGTGATAAGCAAAGATTACATGGGCAATAATCTGCCAGTGTCCTTCAGAGCAACATTCTACAGCTTCTTCACGGAACCCTGTTTCCAAGAAACTATGTCCTAGCTTTGGTGTCCAAGGGATAAGACGTCTGTCTCAGCATTTCCAGGGATTCACTAAGCATGTTGGTGTCCTCCCAAGTCTTCTTTAAGGATCTTCTGACTTTGGTAAATAATAAATGGGTTCCTCTTACATGCGAGCACTTTGCACCTACACTGTCTTATTTAATTCTCAGTACAGTCCCCTAAGATGCCTTGAGCTATCCCTCCTTCCATTGCTTAACATAAGGAAACTGAGGCTCAGTTAAATAACTCACTCCAAGTTATACAACTGATCAGCAGGGAGCCATGCTTTGAAATTATATCTGTTTGACTATAAAAATCCATATAATCTTTCTTAATATTTTAATTTTCATTAATATGTTTACCTTGCAAAAAATCGGAAGAGTAAACATACAGAGAAAAGTAAAAATTATCCATACTTCTAGAGATCATCAGTATTTTCATTTTGCTGTAAATCTTTCCTTTTTTTGAATGCTTCTATCTATATTTGTGTGTGTGTGTATATAAAAGAGGAATTTGACTAGAATACATATTTCCATTTTGCTTTATCGTTCAATATTCTGTTTTCCCTCATATCATTAACTATCATTAAACATTCTTCAAAAAATGATGGTTTACAGACTGTGTAGCATTTTTTCATATATATGTACCTATATTATATTTAATTTATCCTCTAGGTTTAGACATTTTGGTTGTGTCCAATTTTTCTCAATCATAAATATCACGTAGATGAAAATCTATGTTAAAAAAATACCAAATAGCAACAGGTGGCTGTACTCTTTGTTGAGTATCTACCATGCAGGTATGCCATGTTACCTATTATCATTTAATTTTATCCTCTTAACAACTTTATGACACTATGACATAGGTGGTGTTATTATTATCACTTTACTGATGAGAAAGTTGAGGCTTAAAGAGGTAAAATGCATCATCCAGAGAGACACAGATGACAGGTGACTGAGGAAGAATCCATTGCAAGGTGTGCTATTGGGACACAGGTGTCCACTGTCACGTCGTTTCCCATCAGTCCCTGTATTTGTTTCTGATATGAAATTGTCAGGAGGCATTCCTAAGAGGGGTGTGCCTGGGTTCAAGGACGGACACTCCTCTCCAGCCTCTGATATCAATTGCTAAACTGACCACCATAAAATGTATGCTCCCTCCAGTACATGAGAAGCAGTTACTCCTCAGCACAGTGTCACTGCCCACCGGGAAGCCCAGCTTGCCTGGATGTCCCCAGACTCAGAAAGTCCCTGGGAAATGGAGCTTCCAGAATGGTCTGGCCATTTGAAGGTGATAGCCCAGGGGTAGGTGCTGGGTAGAGTGATCATCTTCTGCTTAGTCAACATAAGTGTATGTGTTTGGCAGGGGTCAGGGGAGGGGGTGAGTCTTTTAAATCTCTTCCCAAGAGAAGTCCACCACCTTTGAAGTTGGAGCAGATGTCTCAATTTAAGGATTTTACCAGCAGAAAACAAAGTAATTTTCCTAGGTCATCTTGGAAACCAAGGAGAGAGGCAGGGAGAGACCAACTAGCAGTTTTGCTTCTTAGTTCTGACTGCCTTGCATAGCATCATCTTAACTTGGAGAATGAGCCCAGCAAAATGATCTTGCACTTGTCACCTCCTTCCCCTCTGACCCCTAAGCAGTCCCATTAGTCTTTGCCCTTAATCCCTGCTCCACCTCTGCATTCCTTCAAGACAAGGACATTTATGACACACACTAACCTTCCCCGTTCACAGATGCTCCTAGCTGGGGTGCAAATGCTGTCTGCAAATTGATGTGGATTAAGTCCATGGCTTCCTCTCTTCTTTCCCATCACTGCCAGGACCAGATGCCCCCAATGTGTCCATGAGGCTTACATTTTGATGAAACAGGCTGTTCCCTTTTGATTTGTTTGCATTTCTCACTCTCTATTCATGTTTCTGGTCCTCTCTTCAGTCACATTGGCTATTGGAAGATGAGATTTCTTGCATAAAATATTCTTTTCTGGACCCAGATCTTTATGGAACTCTTTTGAGATCCTACTTGCTTGGATTTTTGAGGTCTTCTCAAATTATTTCAAGGATTATATAATGGCTAATGAGTTGACCCTCCTGAGCAAAACTTCTTCAACCCCTAACGTCTTCCCTCTTACTATACAAGGAAACAAGGGAACAGATCATTGTGTCTTCCCCTCTTTCCTTTCCATGCTGTACTTTCATGTCTGATAATCATAGATGCATAAACAGGTGACCAAGAAGGGGTCTCAAAGATCATTCTAGTCTATGCTGTCCAGTAGAACTTTCTGCAGTGAGGGAATGTTCTGTATCTGTGCTGTTCAGTATGGGAGTCACTAGCCACATGTGGCTATTGAACACTTGAAATGTGGCTAGTGCACTGAGGGATTGATCTGATAACTGAATTTAAGTTAAGTTAATTTTCATTTACATTTAAGTAGCCACATGTGGCTAGTGACTACCATGTTGGACAGTGCAGGTCTAGTCCAGTTCTTCATTTTACAGATGATGACCAGAGGCCAAGAGGGAGGCCATGATCTGTCCGTGGATACTTGTAGTTAGTGTAGAACTAAGCGTCTTTGATTTTAGCCCCCACTTCAGTACTCTGAAGCAGGGATCAGTAAACTATGGCCTGTGGACCAATTCCGGTCCACTGCCTATTTTTTGGGTTTTTTACATTTGTAGGTGTTTGGGAATAACCTGAAGATGAGTAATATTTTGTGATCCATGGAAATTTTATGAAATTCGTATGTGAGGGTCCATGAATAAAGTGTTATTGGAGCACAGCCATGCCCATTCATTCACATATTGTCTGTGGCTCCTTCCACACTACAGCAGAGTTGAGTGGTTGCGGCAGATTGCATGGCCCGAAAAGCCTAAAGTGTTTTCTACTGGCCCTTTACCAAAAAGGTTATCCAATCCCTGCTCTAATGCAGTGATTTTCAGAGCTTTTATTCCCCATTTTTAAGTGAAAAAAAGAGTATAGGTTGGGAAGAAGAGGAAAACACATCCCCTGCAACTTCCCAGCGTAGAGAGAATGTTTGATATCATTTAGAAATTAGATGTGAATGACAAAAGCACAGTGAACTGACTACTTAATTCGGGATGGATATGTCAAAAGTCTTGTGTGCAGTGGTGCAAGCATCTCACATTTTTTTTCAAAATAGAGAATAAAAACAGCTACCACATATTGGTAATCTGTGCTATACCCCTGACCCTCAAACATGGGGACATGCCACATTTACAGCTAGGGAAGAGGTTCTTTGTGACATTCAGATGAACAACCCCACCCATGTATGAACACAGATTTTTAAACCCCTTCCAAACTGAGAGGGGGCCGGTAAAACGTTGTTAGTTGCCATTGAGTCAAATCAACCCCGTGTGTGCAGACTGGAACTGCTCCTTAGGATTTTCAAGGCTATGAACCTTCAGAAGCAGATCTCCAGGCCTTACTTCTGAAGCTCCTCTGGGTGGGTTTGAACCACCAGCACTTAACCATTTGTATCACCCAGGTACTGCTCAAAATCATCCCAGATTAACGGTGTGTCAGTAACGAGCATTTGTGGTGCAAACATGCCTGGCTGGGAAGCGTGCAAGGTTTTTAGTTTACTCCCTTGGGCTGAATGTATCTGTCTTTCCCACTCAAGAAAGCAGGCCAGGATGCAAGTGAGTAAAAGCGAGAATCATAGGGATGGAGTCCCTGGGTGGTATAAACAGTTAACAAACTTGACTGCTAACCGAAAGACTGGCTGTTCAAGTCCACGCAGAAGTGCCTTGGAGGAAAGGCATCAGGATCTACTGCCAAAAATCACCTGCTGAAAACTCTGTGGAGCACAGTTCTACTCTGATACATATGCAGCTGCATGAGTCAGAATCAACTGGATAGCAACTGGTTTATCATATAGTATTGAATCTGCTTGAATATATATGTGTGTGTGTGTGTGTCGTTGTTGTACTTGTTAGGTGCCATCAAGTCATTTCCAACTCACAATGACCCTATATATAACAGAATGAGACACTGACTGGTCCTGTGCCATCCTTACAATTGTTGCTACGTTTGAGCCCATTGTTGCAGCCACTGCGTCAATCCATCTTGTTGAGAGTCTTCCTCTTTTTCGCCCACCCTCTTCTTTACCAAGCATGATGTCCTTCTCCAGGGACAACATATCCAAAGTACTTGAGACGAAGTCTCACCACGTTCGCTTCCAAGGAAAGGAGCATTCTGGCTGTACTTCTAAGACAGATTTGTTTTTTATTCTGGCAGTCCATGGTATATTCAATATTCTTCACTAAAATCATAATTCAGATGCATCAATTCTTCTGCAGTCTTTCTTATTCATTGTCCAGCTTTCACATGTATATGAGGTGATTGAAAATATCATGGCTTGAGTCAGACACACATTAGTCCTCAAAGTGACATCTTTGCTTTTTAACACATTAGGGAGGTCTTTTGCAGCAGATTTTCCCAATGCAATACATTATTTGGTTTCTTGACTGCTGCTTCCATGGGCATTGATTGTGGAATCAAGTAAAATGAAATCCTTGACAACTTTAATCTTTTCTCCATTTATCATGATGTTGCTTATTGGTCCAGTTGTAAGGTTTTTTGTGTTCTTTATGTTGCAGTATAATCCATACTGAAGGCTGTAGTCTGATCTTCATCAGTAAGTGCTTCAAGTCCTCTTCACTTTCAGCAAGCAAGGTTGTGTCATCTACATAACGCAGGTAGTTAATGAGTCTTCTTCCAATCCTGATGCCATGTTCCTTTTCGTATAGCCCAGCTTCTCAGAATATTTGCTCGGCATATAGATTGAATAGGTATGGTAAAGGATGCAACCCTGACACACACCTTTTCTCACTTTAAACCACACAATATCCCCTAGTTCTGTTTGAACGATTGCCTCTTCGTCTATGTATAAGTTTGTCATGAGTACAGCTAAGTGTTCTGGAATTCTCATTCTTCACAATGTTATCCATAATTTGTTAAGATCCACACAGTGGAATGCCTTTGCATAGTCAATAAAACACAGGAAAACATCTTTATAGTAATCTCTGCTTTCAGCCAAGATCCACCTGACATCAGCAATGATAACCCTTGTTCCACGTCTTCTTCTGAATCCGACTTGAATTTCTGGCAGTTCCCAGTTGATGTACTGCTGCAACCACTTTTGAACAAAATTTTACTTGTGTGTGATATTAGTGATATTGTTCAATAATTTCCGCATTCTATTGGATCACCTTTCTTTGAAATGGGCACAAATATGGATCTCTTCCAGTCTGTTAGCCAGGTAGCTGTCTTCCACATTTCTTGGCATAGGCGACTGAGCACTGCCAGCGTTGCATCCCTTTGTTGAAACATCTCAGTTGGTATTCCATCGATTCCTGGAGCCTTGCTTTCCACCAGCGCCTTCAATGCAGCTTGGACTTCTTCCTTCAACACCATCGGTTCTTGATCATATGCTACAAAATTTTAAAACCTCACAGCAACCCATTTTAAAGCTTTCATACTTAAATTGTTACAACTAGAAGTTATTTGAGATTGTGATGGACTTGCGTGTTGGCATGCTTTGGTTGGGAATTGCCACTCTAGAAAGGTCTCTAGATTTTCCTTCCCCAGGCACTTACTGTGTGCCTACTGCATGCTCGGCACTGGAGGTATGAAGGTGATATGCACAGCTCTTAAGCTCAAGCTGCTCACCTTCTAGCTCTGTGGATAGGGTAGACGCTTGCTCACCCTGATCCAAGGCAGCAGGTGACAGGACCAAGAGGGCTGCACACTTGGGGCAGGGAGATCCCCCTCTCCGGGCCTTCCCTCCTTATCAGCCTTACAAGCTTGCCATCTGTTGCTTCCTTCCCTCATCAGGTGGTAGCAGTACCACTCGAGAGAAAGGAGAATGTGAACATGTCCAAAGGGAAGGAATGAAGTCATTAGGGAATTGGAAAATAGAACTGAGCTAAAGGAATCTGGTTCTGACTGTGCCTATCTGTCCTCCAGACTGTTAACAGGGACCTCAGTGAAGTGCCTGGACTGGGAGACTTCTCCAAACAACAAAACCAAACAAAAAGCCCATCAAGCCCATAAAGCATGGGGTTTTGTTGAATTTCAGTTCGCATAATCAATACTTCCTCAGTGGTCAGTTTCTTGTGAATGCTGGGTGTCTCCCCTGCACGGCCCATGCTGGGTCTTTGGGCACTTTTCCTGTTTGCTTTATCATCTCCTGTCTTCTCTCTTTGTCATCTGTGTGACGTGGACCTCTCTCTATGTGACTGTCTATGGTTTTGCAACTTTGGACCAACTGGAGTGGAGCAGGCTGTGTTTTCAGCAGGATACTGCTGCCAAGACTCACTTTTCTCATCCGTAACATGAAGACAGTGGTAATACTTCTGTTGTAGAGCTGTTGTTCTTGTTAGCTGCTACCATGCTGGTGCCAACTGATTGCGACCAAATGTATAATAGAAAGAAACATTGCCTGTGCCATCTTCATGATCATTAGTATGTTTGAGCCCATTTTTTTGTTTTTGTTGTTGTTGTGACTATATGTCAATCCGGAGGAGCCTGGTGATGCAAACGGTTAAGTACTAGGCTGCTAACCAAAAGGTTGGCAGTTCAAAACCACCCAATGGCTCTGTGGAAGGAAGACCTGGTGATCTGATTCCATAAAGATTACAGCCTAGAAAACCCTATGGGGCAGGTCTGCTCTGTCACATGGGGTCTCTATGGGTCAGAGCTGACTCGATGGCACAAAACAACCACAACAGCATGTGTCAGTCCATCTCATTGAGGATTGCCTTCACATCGTCTGCCCTCCACTTTACCAAACATGGTGCCTTTCTCCAGGGATTGGTCTCTCCTGATGATGTGCCCAGAGTAAGTGAGTCAAAGTCATTCTGTGATCCATAATGTTTTTACTGGCTCATTTTCGGAAGTAGATCATCAGGCTTTTCTTCCTAATCTCTCTTCCTCTGGAAGCTCCTCTGAAACTTGTCCATTATGGTGACCCTGCTGGTATTTGAAATACCAGTGACATAGCTTCCAGCGTCATAACACACAAGTATGACAAACTGACAGGTGGTGGCTAGAGCTGAACAAACAGTTAAATGAGTTAATGTGCATTATGCTCCTGGCGCAGGGCGTAAAGTCAAAAACCTGTGCCCTCAAGTCAATTCCAACTCATAGTGACCTGATGAGACAGAGTAGAACTTCCCCGTAGGTTTCCAAGGAGCAGCTGGTTGACTCCAGCTGCCGACTTTTCCGTTAGCAGCCGAGCCAGGGCATAGTGGGTGTTTAATAAATGCTATCGTTAATAGGTGAATCAACAGGTGAATGAAGGCAAGGCAGGCAGCACAGTGAAGAACTCCAGAACCCAGCTCTGCCTGCCTCTGCCTTCCAGAGTGGCAGATGGGCTGACCCCACAGATGGGCTCTGGAGGCAGGCAGGCCTGAGGTCAAAGCTAATTCCTGCTCTTTTCATTTATTTACTAATCTCAGGGTGCCTCGGTTCCTCATCTATGTAATGGGGCAATAATAGTATCTGCCTTCTGTAACGTCTCCAGGGATAAAAAGCGAGAGCCGCATAGGTAGCGTAGCACAGTGCTGGATAAATATCAGCAATTATGATTGCTACTGTTATCTCTTCTTAGCATTTCTTACCTTTTCTTAGTGTTCCAGACCCTTGATAACATCAGTCTCCACCTCCTGGAGGTGGGGAGGTATTACCATGGGCATCAAGGGACAACGCAAAGGGAAGGCAGGCCTAGGTTTGGATTTCTGTCCTGCACTTTCTCGCTGTGTGGCCTTGGGGAACTGATGCACCTTCCCGAGTGCCCACTCTTGTTCCCTCCTCTGTAAAATAAGAGGAACAGTCCCGCCCGAGGGAGGATGTTGTTGTCATTAGCTGCCATCTAGTAGGCCCCCAACTCAGCTCATGGTGACCCCATGTACATTAGAACAAAATGCTGCCTGGCCCTGCTCCGTCCCTATGATTAGTTGCAGATTGGACGATTGTGATCCATAGGGTTTTCACTGGCTGAATTTCAGAAGTAGATTGCCAGGCCTTTCTTCCTAGTCCATTTTATTCCGGAAGCTCCACTGAAACCTGTTTAGCATTATAGCAACGTGCAAACCATCATTGACAGATGGGTAGTGGCTGTGTGTGAGGTGCATTGGCTGAGAATCAAACCTGGGTCTCCTGAATGGAAGGTGGGAATTCTACTGCTGAGCCACCACTGCCTCAGTGAGGGAAGATGGAGTGAGTCATGTCTACAAGAGCCCCTGATGCACTGTCTCCGCCACCAGCTGCCATCCAGTCGACTACAACTCATGGAGACCCCATGTGTCAGAGTAGAACTGCACTCTATCAGGTTTTCAATGGCTGACTTTTCAGAAGTAGATCACCAGGGCTTTCTTCCAAGGTGCCTCTAGATGAACTCGAACTGCCAACCTTTTGGCTAGTAGTTGAGCACATTAGCCATTTGCCCCACCCAGGGACGCACGGTAGTTTCCCAGTAAATGCTGCTGCCCCTGGCCCTGTCTCTTACATAATTTCCAGCACCTCTTCAGGGCTATTATCTCCTTGGCAGAAAAGCTTTCAAACGTCCTGAGTTTCTAATTGTGGCAAAGCCTAAGAGCCACCTAATCCGCCCGTGTATTAACTGCTCTGCTCCAAACCGATGCCTCTGGACCCGGGGCTGACACTTGCTGAGTTAATAATGACTCGATTCATTCCTAACATCAAGTGCAAGAACCACATAATCTGCGCGGCAGAAATAACTTCTGTAATTAGAAATGCCTGAGGGAACCCCCCACAAAGGGTCTTGTAGCTTGGTGGCGTGTGGGAACCCTCTTCACCCTCCTTCCTCCGCCTTCCCCTGCAGCGCTAAGGGGCCTCTGCTGTTTTCTAAAGCCTGCTCAGACCTGGCGTCTCTAAGAGACAGGCTCTCCAAGGGATGGCATTCCAGCCCCAGAAATATGCGCAGCAGTAGCCCTGGCTTCCCGGTGCCCCAGCTGGCTCCTGTCTCCACAGATGCCTGGGCCGGCAGCCCCTGCAGAGGCGGAAACCTCCTGGCCCCCATCGTGTTCTCCTCCGGGTAAGGGGAAAGTCTCCCCACCTCTCAGCATGTGTGCCCCCCTTCCCAGCCAAAGCAGAAGTTTCTATTATAAGGGGAAAAGGAAGTGCTGCGATTGAGCAATGCCCAGCGCCAGCCTGTGATACTCTTGGTGACTGCCAGCTAAGGGAGAATGATGTAGGAGTTTTGCAGAAGGCAGGGGTCCAGGCCAGCCTCCTCCACAGCTGAGTTGGGTAGCCTCGCATGGAGGCCTGAAGCTCCCCGAAGTTCCCTTTCCTCAGATGTAAAATGGGGCCATGCAGGCCTCCTCGGGTGGCTGTGAAGGGGTGCGCAGTGCCTGGCTTAAGGCAGACCCTTGATAACGTCAGTCTTCTCTCCTTAACGTGGGACATGAGGTCCATGAGACCTGCTTTAAATGGAGCCCGAGACTTTCCAGAAGCATTTTGAATGGGGTGAGCGGCTGTGTCAGTGGTTTTGAGCCCTTGGATCTTCTACTACCTATGATGTAGGTCTTAACAGTCCCATTTTACAGGTGAGGTCATTAGCTCCTGGATGACGAGTCATTCCCCACAGATCTTTGTGCTAGCAAGGGACAGAGCCAGAATTCCAGTACAAACCAGTACGATCCCAAAGTCTCCATGTTCTTCTTTATGCTCTCTTCCTATAAGCCAAAACCAAACCCGTCGCCGTGGAGTCGATCCCAACTCATAGCGACCCTATAGGACAGAGTAGAACTGCTGCGTGGGGTTTCCAAGGCTGTAATCTTCACGGAAGCAGACGGCCACATTTGGTGGGTTCGACACGCCGACCTTTCAGTTAGCAGTTGAGCGCTTAACCACTGCGCCACCAGGGCTCCCTTCTCTTCCAATAACAGCGTGTAAACCTGCAGTGAGCATACATGCACACGCGTGTATGTGCAAGTGCACAACACACACACACACACGCAGAGCTTTTCCCCATTCTTAGTCCTTAAGACGGGATTTCTGGGTGTTCAGGACAGACACTGAAGCTATTATGAGTGCAGGGGCCCAAGTGACCATCTCATGTCTATTTAAACAACCTCTGAAAATACCCCAACACCTTACTCTAAAGTGCAAGAACTCTGAACGAATAGTGAGATCTCTCACTTTCAAATGAATATCAGCCCTTTGGAAAAGAGTCCCCTGTGGAGGTTAGATTACCCCCTTGGGATCATGCTTCTTTACTGAAAAACAGTTAAAACACTGCCCTGTGAGTATACTGTTTGAGCTCCATGTTCACCAGGTATATTCAGATGCTCACCGGGTGCTGGGCCCTCGTGCTGCCGTGGAGTCCAGGGGACAACAAGAACAAAGATACAGCCTATGTCCCAAGAGTCTCAATTCTTCTTGTCAGGAGATGGTCAGTTAAACCAACAAATATGGCAGAGTGTGCCGTGTGCTAAAATAGAAGTTAGTACAGGGCTTTCCCGTTGAAATATCCTCAGGAATGCCAAATCCTTTGGAAGTGGACTGGATTTGGGGAAACCCACAGAAGTTAGTTACCATATAATGAATAAGGTGGGAAATAACCCTTTGGTATATTAAAAAAAATCCCTGGGTGGTATAAACGGTTAATGCACTTGACTGCTAACCGAAAGGTTGGAGGTTTGAATCCACTCAGGCACCTGGGAAGAAAAGCCTGGCAATCTACTTCTGAAAAACTAGCTATCAAAAACCCTATGGACAACAATTCTACTCTGACACTTGGGGCCACCGTAAAGCAGAATCAGCAGCAACTGGTTGGTTCACGGCTTCAGATATAAATTCTAAAGCCAGTATATGCCTGGCATGAGGCTTAAAGGATGAATTGGGAGAGAAAATAGAAATGCTCTTCAAGGCAGACTAACATGGAGATTGAGGACAGGGTTTTGAGGATTGAAAGACTGGCCACTGGTCAGCTTTGCAACAAACTGCTCCATTTCCCGAGCATCAGTTTCCTCTTGGGAAAATGGGGATGAGAACATCAACACCTGCTCCCATAGCGTTGTTGTAAAGAACAGATGAGTGAATGTAGTTGAAGTTTTGGGCACATGGCAGAAGTTCAATAAATAGTAGTTTTTAAATGGCCTTTCTATTGACTGCATCTATTTGATCAAAGAAGGTGCTTATTCTCCTATCGGGCATTGCCCTTGAATTTGGGAAACATCAAGGCTTTCAATCCATCCCTATAATTCACAGACTATCCCAAAGGAAAACTGCATGTGTTTATACATATGTATGTATGGACATATATATGTGTGTATACTGTGTGTACGTGTGTGTATGTTTTTTACCTGTGTGCATGTGTGTGTGTGAACATGTATGCCTGTGTGCCATGCACATATGTTTGTATATGCATGTGTTCCTGTCTGTACATGTACATGTACACGTGTACTATGTGTGCCTGTGTGTGCTTGTGTGTGTAAATTTTACATGTGTATGTTTACTGTGTACTGTGTATGCGTGTGTGTGTGTGTGTGTTTATGTCCTGTATGCGGGGGTGAACACAGATATATGCACGTGTATGTGTACTGTGCATACGAGTGTGTGCATGCATGTGTGTGTACTACATGTGTGCATGTGTGCTCTGTGTGTGTGTGCTTGTACGTGTGTAAGTGGAGCCTCAGGAAGACAGGCCTCATATGCTAAGGCATGCTGGCTGGGACAGGTGGAGTCTTTGTTGAAGGGGCCCGTCAGCTCTCTTGCCTGCTCCATGCTCTGCTGGGGCTCAGCACTGAGTGCTTCCATCAGAGAAGCAGCCGCATCTGAGCCTGTGATCCCAGCAGCAGCTTCAGACCATGAATCAATAATTGCTTCACTTGACCCATCCCACCGTGATGGAAACGTTTTGTACCTGGATCCAGGTGTCTCCTTGGATTCTGAGTGATGAAAGCCAGACTCCAGAGGGGAGGAGAGGCCTTGGACCTGCGTCAACACTTGTGGAAAAGAAAGGAAGAAACTAACCTTTGTGGATATTCTACTTGTTTCCTTTATAATCTTTTAAAATGCAATATTTATATTACTTTACATTTTATTATATAATCTTAAATATTTATGATTATTATGTTATCTATTAAAATCATCTCATTAAAATTATATAAACTTATTAAATATAAGTTATGTATTAAAATTATGTATGAAAATCTAACAGCATAATATATAAATATAACATAACATAATACAACTAATATACTATAAAAACCAAAACCAAACCCACTGCCGTCAAGTTGATTCCAACTCATAAATTTAACTGGCTCTTGTAAGCCAGTACGAACTAGTAGTAATGTACTGGAGTTGGTTCATAAGAGCCACTTGTTAAATTTTTAGGTATTTTACAAACCAACTGACTTCATATTGATAGCTTGAAATCAGTCATCGTGGGAGTATTTACACCACAGATATTGGCAAACTAAATAGGGCACCCCTCCATTGTTGTTTAGTGTTAAATTTTTACACGCTCACTAGTGTGTGTGTGTGTGTGTGTGTGTGTGTGTGTGTGTGTAAGCTTTGTTAAGCCTTAACTGTGTTACTTACCACACATGCATTATTTTATTTAACCTTCACTGCAATCCTCTGGCCAAGTGAAATTGGGCAAGTTACTCCCTCTTGCAGGACCCAGTGTGGGATTGTGTAGGTTGTTTGCTGTACAACTCAGGGAGTATCCATCACATCAGAGCCTATTTGACCCTGGCCTCAGTCTCCTCATCCATACAATGGGGAGAACCGTCCCTACTGGACAACCTTGCTCTGAATATGCTCATAGATCAAAAGGCACAAACTCAGCACCTACAGGGGGCCCGGTGGAAGGAGAACAGTAAGCCGCAGGGTCTGTGGCAAGCTGGGGGCATGTCTCCCATCTAAAGGGGCAGCTCTGGTCAATCATGGCTATGTGGGAACACAAGGGAACAAGTGATGTCAGATCTTTCTGATTTATTAAGAAGAAAGTAGAAATAGGGATTTTTTTTTTTTTAAAGTAAAAATTTCCAATTTTGAAAACACTGTGAGCTGAACTCATAGCCCTGCATTAGATTTCCTGTGTGAACAAATCATCCAGGATGCAGTCCACAGAGAGCACCAGGTAAATGTTAATGATGGTCAGTGAGTTGAGAATGGTAACAAGTTGAAGCATTCCTTCTGGGCTTCAAATAGTAGGGGTTTTGTTTTTAAAAAAGTCATAATTAGAAGTTTATGTCTCTTTCCTAAGTCCCTATGGGACTTAGATTTATCTTTTCATGACCATTATTTGAGAATGACATGCTAGAAAACCATTGCTTCTCTTATAGAACTGACATATAACTGGCCACCACGTTCTGTGCAGTGGAAACAGTTGAGCTGCAAATGTGCTTCTGAGCTTCCTGGTGGCCAGAGCAGAAAAGAAAAACACAATCAGTTAAACAGTGTTCATTGCCCACGCAGATGAAACTCTACCAACCCCATCCCCTTTCCTGAACTAACCTTCTAATTTGATTTGTATTATTTTTCTGGTTGTATATTGCGTTTTTATTTGTTGTACTATCTTATTTTATGTATTTCCCTTAAGCTACTGCAAATCATTGTGGAATAAGGAGGGGAATAAATAATTGCTGTCTCCCTTTGGCAGTTGAGGATTTAAGATTCACAGCTTTGATGATTCATGAACCTTCATGTGATGGCAGAAGGGCCGTCATGTATAGAAATGTGTCTTGTTGAAGCCCAGATGTGGATCACGTGTGTTGTGGTCTTCAGGTTCATGAAGGAAAGATGCTCTTACTTGGTAAGAAAACAAAGCCCAGTTCAGCATCCACCATGCTGGGGAGGTTTGTGATTCTCCCTGCAGAATCCCTCACCCAGGCACTCACGAGAAGTAATGCAAAACTGTGTTGCTTTGTGGAGAAATTCAGCCGCCACTGATAGTGATAGCAAGAAAATAAAAGTTGAGGTCTAAGAAAGCGGTTCTTTCTAGTCAGAAGGAAGACGGAAGAGGGAAACAATTACTCACAAATTTCGGGGAAGGTCTCTGGTTATAACTTTCAACAGGCACTGTCCATAAAATCACTCTTTGAATATAAAGAAACTGAGACTTAGAGAGATGAAATGATTTGCCCAAAGATCCCTCGTAAATGAACGAAGGAGTCAGGGCTATTTAAATACTTAATAAGATGTATTGTGTATGTATGTATCAGGAAAAAACCAAGCCTGTTGCCATCAGGTCGATTCTGACTCATGATGACCCCATGTGTTACAGAGTAGTACTGCTCTATCGATTTTTCTTGGTTGTAATCTTTACAGAAGCAGATTGCCAGGACTTTCTTTCACAGTACCAGTGGGTGGATTTGAACCACAAACCTTTAGGTTAGTAGTTGAGTGCAGCTATTTGTGCTGCCTAGGAACCTTGACTCTGCCTAAGATTTATTTTGTGCCCACTACACAGATGGAGAAACTGAGGTGCCTGATGTCACTTGGTTGTTATGTGGCTGAGGCAGGATTCAAATCCAGGCTGCTGGCTCCACAGCCCTTGCTCTCTAACCACTACCCTCAGCATCCTCAGTTAGAATTGAGGGCTCCTGGACCACATTTACCTAGTACCCAGGGCTGCTGTGTCTGGTCGAATAGGTTGTTCACTGCACAAAGGCTCTCGACTGCGGCACCAAGTCCCTGAAATCCAGCCTAATCCAACCTAATCACCAGCTGTGTGCCCAGGCAAGGCGCTCCCTCTGCCTGGAGGACGGGGCGCCATGTCGTAATTCCAACAAAGGCACCATGTGGGCTAGTAGAAGCCAGACAGGTACCCAAGTGATAAACCAATGAACTGCTGCCCACTTGGGTTTAAGCTGCTTTGTCCAGGGCTAGTAGAAAAAGAAGGAAATCTCCTCCTTGCCCCACTGTTCCCAGCAAGAACTTCCCACTGTTCCAACCCAAACTCACATCTAGGCTTCAAATCCAAAGTGCCGTTTTCCTTCCTAAACTGTTTGGCAGCAGGGAGGAAGGAGCTGTGGATGGCAGGGCCTCCGTAAGCCCCAGGTCCTGCACGGGGCTCAGTGTTGGGGTGGGGCTTCAGAAGCAGCAGAGAGGAATGTGTGCGTGTACCCAGCAACACTCCTCCGTCTCGGCAAGGGCAGCCGTGGATAGGCTCCTAATGCCTGTTGTCTTGAAAAGTCCCAATTCAGAGAAAGCGCATCCTTGGCATTTGATGGAAAATGGGGGGGCGGGGGGGGGGCAGAAGAGGGTCAAGGCCCAGGCAATTGGGCAAAGCAGAACTACTGGTTTGGAAGCGGGGCAGCAGCTCTAGGCTGAGCTTAGCAGCGTGGACCGGAGCTATGTTGATTTATTGAACCAGAAGCTAAGTGGCAGCCAGCTGGAAGGGTAAGCTGGGGGTTTTCATGAAGACAGCAGCACCCCGCCCCCACCGGGCCCACCTTTAAAGTTGTTTTCTTCATGCCAACTCATCCAGAAGTTAGGATCCCCCTAAGGTAGTATTGGGCAGGGCTGAGGGAGGCATGGGAACTGTTACCACCCTCCTCTGACCATCAGCAGGCCTGGCCTCTTCCTCTCCCATTCCACACACAGGTCCTGGGCCTGGCAGCGCGCTGGCCAAGTGGCCAGATGGAAGTGAAGAGGCCCTAAGTGGGGCATGACAGGAGGTGGGCCAGGAATGAGAGGGCAGGGGTGTGGTGGGCCCACGCTTCTACGAGGTGAAGGGCCAAACCAGGGATGGTGTCCTCTGGAGGAATTTTCCAGTCTGGGTTTGCCAAAGGAGGGGAGGTGTCGACACCACCGCGAGCTGGCTGTCTAATGGGGGCCAGGCCTAGCCCAGAAGAAGGCTGCAGACAAGGTTCTGCCTCTGCTGACTCCAATCTGCCTTTAAAAATGAGAGCAAGCTCTATGTGCTGAATACAGCTCTAGCTTATTTTGTAGTAAATTATTCAGATGTTAATTGCATTGTTAACAAAGCCACTACCTTTCTTTCCTTTCCAATTACCGTCATAAAATGTGCGGGGACCGGGAGAAGGGAGCAGACAACCAGAGCCCAGGGCAGGAAGTTGAGTCGAGGCTCCAGGTTTGGCTTCCACTAAGATGGGCCATGGTGGACTCCTGGCCTGGGCCCAGAGTGAGGCGGGGAGACTTTGGTCTGCGCCCAGAAGCCAGGGTGGGAGATGGTGGTGGGTCCAGGTCACACTGCCTGTGCCCTCCCCCTTCCTCCTCTCTGTCCTACCCCAGCAAATTGTTTTCATTCCTCCAGCAAGAGCTACAAATTAGAGTGACACTCTTCCTGGGAGGCTGAGCTGGAGGGAAAAGTGCTTGAATGTTGCATCGGCCGCAGCACAAGGAGGATGCTGGGGCTGAGGAGATCTGATAAACTCGCCAGACGTGATTCCGGCACCAGAAGTAGATGGCAGCCGAGAGGTCCTGGTTTGTCCTTCTCTGCTTACCCCGCCTATGTCTTGGTTACGTGGTGCCAGTCGCTTGCAAACCAGGATGAGGAGCCCAGGGCACCAGAGACAGGGAATCCAGCTTGGCTGTCCACAGTGGGGTCTGAATTCACCATGTGCAGCGGATCCACTAAACTCAAAAGAGCCAGGCTGCTTCCCCCTCTTGCTGCTGCTCTGTTTGGAAATGACTGCAGTCCTAATTAAAAGCAAATTGCATAATCTGGTGGCGTCAGGCCTCCTGCCAAGGGGCAGTAAAAGCTGAGCAGATGAGGCAGAAGGAGGAAGCTGAGGTGCAGGCGAGAGCGTGGAGAGACAGCTCCCTCTCCATAGATCCCTTCCGTGTCTCAGCACCAGGTTACAGATCAAAGGGCAGGATATTGGTGGTGACTTATTACAGAATCCTCTGAACTTGCCCAGAGGTGGGCCAGTCCATTGCGAGGCTCAGAGAGTGTCTCAATTCTGGGAGAGGATGTTCCCAAGGAAGGCCCCCAGGTAACCCTCACATGGGGGGTGCCAAAGAAAGACATCTAAATGTTCCTGTGCCTGACTTAATCAGCTCCAATAGGCACTGAAAGGCATCCGCATTGTTTACAGCACATCTGAGCCTATTCTTGCCCAGTGACAGACTTGAAACGAATATCTGCAGAGGGATTTATTCATGCATTCCAGGGAGTCTTGCTTCCCTGTCCATTGCGGAGATTTTCTCATTGCAGCTGTTTCTTCATGGCCTCTGGTAACCCCAGTGCTGATACCCTCCCTCCACCATCTTGGGGAAAGAGGCAGATCTCTCTCTGTCTCTCTCATTCTCTTTGTTTCATTCTTTCTCTCTGTCTCTTCTCTCCTTCTCTCTCCCTCTGTCTCTTTCATTGCCTCTCTCTTTCTATCATCCTCCCTCTCTCTGTCTCTGTGTCTTTCTCCCAAACTAACAGTTAAAGGGAAAACGCCACCTTGAGGACTCCAAAGCAGCAATGGTGAACCACAGGCCATGCAACATTTGTCCTTGGCACAGATGGGTGCTGAGAACAAGACACTCATCAGCTAGAGGAGCCTGCAGAAAACGGGTCTATCCATTGGCATGTTCTGCGCATCCCTTGGAGCCTGGCCCCTGGGCTGCCTATTCTGGCAGATCTCTGCAACTGGGATGATGAAATCCACCTACAAGGGCTGGTGGGGAGACAGGGACCCCAAGCCTTTGGGTTCAGGTGGAGGAAGCAGAGGCAGAGTTATATTTATCAAGCATCAGTACAGCCACTTAGAAGTGCTTTACAACAGGAAAATTTTGAGGCAAGTTGGAAATGGTGAGGGATCAGGTGGCCATTCCTTCAATTATTCATTTCCTCACATTCCATTCATTTATTCATTTTATACCTATTGAGCACCCCTAGGCTCCAGCTGCTTTAAGGTTCTGCAGACATGGAGCTGAATAAGATCTGCTCCCTGCCCTCGAGGAAGTCTGGTCTATTGGAAAGCTAGATAAATACACCAAACATTGCACCAGGTGTAATAGGGGCTGGGGCAGCTTGTACAGAGGGCGCATCAAGGCCAGCCTGGAGGTGTCAGGGAAGGCTTCCCAGCCAAGCAGATCCCAAAAGGAAAGGCAGAAGGTAGCAGATGAAGGAGGAGAAAATGGAGAGAAAGAGGCTTGAGAGGGCCTTCGGGCAGCACCTTGGAGAGGAGGGGGCAAGGAGCATCCCTGATTATGCAGCCCAACAAAGAAGTGGCCAAACTACAGGGTTGTACCCAGCTGCCATTGCACACAAACACGTCCCAAATCACTGAGCAGACATCACTGGGTCCAAATAAATAATCAAAAGAATGAATGAAAGAATGACAACAGAATCATTTGCTCACAGTCCCAGGTAGACTAGTCTGATGGGAGGTGCTGATCAAGCCCAGCTGAAGTAGCAACAGATGTTTGGGACCACCTAGGACACAGCAGGTGGACAATAAAAGTGAACCCTATGACTGGGACCTGAGGGTGGAGCTATGTGGTAGGAACAAACCCAAAACCAGTTGCAGTGGAGTCAGCTCCGACTCATGGCGACTCCATGTGTGTCAGAGTAGAGTTTTGCTCCATAGGGTTTTCAGTGGCTGATATCTTGGAAGTAGATCACTAACCTTTCTTCGGAGGCACCTCTGGGAGGACTCAAACCTTCAGGCTTTCAGTTAGCAGCTGAGTGCGTTAACTGCACCAACTAGGGACAAGGCTTTTTCAAAACACGGTTTTCCATACGCATCTAGAATCATTGACTGTAGGATTTGTTCAGGTTGTCTGTCCACTCTCCTTGCTTATTTTTCCTCTTCTAAAATTACAATGATAGTTTATACATGTAATGGCATATAGTTTCCTAAAGGTTTCCTACCCATTATTGTGTGTGGTCCTCACAACAAATTAGGATAGGAGTCCCACTCTGGTCTTTTGGTGCAAGTGACAGGACTATGGTACAGAAAGCAAAGTAATTTCATGGCTAATGCAAATCAGCAATCCAGGAGTGGATGGCTTCAGGTGTGGTTTGATCCAGGAGCACAAATTATATCATCAGGACTGTTTTCCTGCATCTCTCAGCAATGCCTGTCTTCTGTGTCAGCTCCCTTCTAGGCCTGATGTTTTCGCCCCAGCAGCTCCAGGCTCACACCACCCCTCCTGCTAGCAAGCCCCAGGGGAAAAAAGCATCCCTTGCCTATACCTCCCATCTGAGTCTACAGATTCACTTTGCCTAGATTAACCTAGGCCACATGTCCTCTGTGAACCAACCCCTGTAGCTACTAGAATGGAGGAATACATGATTGGCTAGCCAGGCTTTGGTGGACTCACCCTCTACCATTCATCTTGGCTAGGGAAATTTAGCCTTCGGATTGGTCAGGCCTGGGCCACATGCTTAACTATGGAGCTGGAGGTGGAGTCTCACCTGATATACATGGACTGAGTGTTAAGTAGGGCTGAAGCCTGAGGAAAGTTTGTGGAACAATTCCAGAAGCATGAGAGGATGGAGACTGGGCCATGAAAAAGCAGGAAATACCCACTGCATCCCATTGCCATCAAGTTGATTCTGACTCATAGTGACCCCATAGGGTTTCCAAGGCTGTAATCTTACCTTCTGGTTTTTGGTCAAGGGTAAATATACACTATTAGGTCCCATTTAGGTGATTGTTTACAGGAGCACAGTACTCATGAGTGATATTATTTATTTTATGACCCACTGTGTCTTTTGGCTGATAGGTGACTGTGGGGAACGGTTTGAGCTCCAAGTTTAAAGGGTATCCCAGGACAATGGTCTTGGTGGTTCCTCTAGTCTCTTCTGGTCTAGTAAGTCTGGCCTTTTTTAAGAATTTGAGTTTTGTTCTACATTATTCTCCCATTCTATCCTGGACCATCTATTGTGTCCCTGTCGGAAAGATCATTAATGGTAGCCGAGCACCATCTAGTTCTTCCGCTGTCAACGTAGGTGAAGTTGTGGGTCGTGTGGACTATTAGTCCTGTAGACTAGTTTCTTCTTTGAATCTTTGGTTTCCTTCTTTTGCTTTTGCTCCAGATGCATAGAGACCAGTAGTTGTATCTTAGATGGCCACTTGTAAGCTTTTAAGACCCCAGAAGCTACTTTTACCAAAGTAGGATATGGAACATTATCTTTGAGAGTTATTTCATGCTTATTGACTGAGTTGCCCCCCGAGACTATGGTCCCAAGCCCTCCAACCCAGTAACCCAATCCCACGAGGTATTTGGTTATGTCTAGGAAGTATCCATAACTGTGCCCCTTATGTGCTTTATTGAATATGAATACACATGCAGCATACACAAACATGCATATACATTTGCCTAGAGAAACACCTATTCATGCACACCCATATATTCTTATGTGCTTATCTATGCATATATAAGCATACATATCTACCTCTGTAACAACACATATATTTTTTGGTTGTTATTACTGTTATTGCAAAATTGTATATGTTGTGGCTTTTACCAAAATTGTCCCTTATTCTTGTGTACTTCCTAGTGTCATCTTTTACCTTGGTCAAGTGTGCTGACTTCACCCTTATTTGGCATTGGCTTACCCATTACCAACAATAACAAGTGTCTACTATCTAGAAAGTGAATCCTCTTCCCTTTCCCTCCCATCCCTGGTAACCACCAAAGAATGTTGCTTTCTGTGTGTATACCTATTCTTGTCTTTTTATAATAGTAAGATCATCTAGTATTTGTCTTTTTGTGATTGACTTATTTCACTCAGCCTAATGTCTTCCAGATTCATCCACCCGATAGCATATTTTGAGAACTCATCAGGATTCTTTATGGCTGCATCGTATTCCGTTGCGTGTACCTGCCACAGTTTGTTTATCCATTCATCTGTTGTTAGGCAGTTAGTTGTTTCCATCTTTTTGCTGTCGTGAATAATGCTGCAATGAACATGGGTGTGCACATATCTGTTCATGTCAGTAGCTTTAGTTCTCTAGGGTATAGACCTAAGAATGGGAATGCTGGATCCTAAGATGTTTCTATTCCTAGCTTTTTGAGGAAACGCCATACCGTTTTCCATAGTGGTTGAACAAATTTACAATTCAAGCAGCAGTGGAGCAGGGTTCCAATCTCCCTGCAACCTCGCCCGTATTTGTTGCTGTTTTTTTGGTAGGTGCCGTTTTTGCAGGGATGAGATGGTATCTCACTGTAGTTTTGATACGCATCTCTCTAATGGCTAATGATAGCGAGCATCTTTCCATGTGTTTGTTGGCTACCCGAATGTCCTTTTTGGTGACGTGTTTGTCATGTTCTTTGCCCTTGGTTTAATTGGGCTGTTTGTCTTTTTGTTGATGAGCTGATGACAAAGTTGTAATCTTTACAGCAGCAAGACTGTCACATCTTTCTCCTGTGGAGCAGCTGGTAGGTTCAAACTGCCAACCTTTTGGTTAGCAGCTGAGCACTTAACCACTGTGCCACCAGGGCTCCTTACTCACTGCATGAGTGTCTGGAATCTCACTTTACCAGAGAGAAACGGATACTCACAGAAGTCAGGGATGTTTCCCAAGTTTACAATTTAATCATGGACGCAGAATTTAAACTTTGGTCTAGAGCAGCATTCGCCAATAAAGGTATAAAGTGAGCCACATATGTGACTTTAAATTTTCTAGTTGTTGTTGTTGGGTGCTATTGAGTCGATTCTGACTCATAGCAACCCTACAAGACAGAGTAGAACTGTCCCATAGGGTTTCCTAGGCTATCATCTTTATAGGAGCAGATCACCAGGTCTTTTCTTCCACAGGGCCATTGGTGAGTTTGAACAGCCCAACTTTCATTATCTGCTGAGCACTTAACCTTTACATCATCAGGGCCGGAATTCACTATCATATTTTATTTAGTCCAGTATATCCAAAGGATTGTCATTTTACCATGTAATCAATATAAAAAAAAGCTATGAGCTAGATGTTTTACATTCTTTTTTCATACTAAGTCTTCTAAATGCATTGTGTATTTTATACTTATCTCAATTCAGATGCTAAAATTTTGTTGAATATACTTGATATGTATTTAGATTTCATAATATTTACTGTTGAGAAAGTAGATTCACCTACCCAAGTTGCTTCCAACATACTTAAATTTTCCAATAATTGAATTAAGTATACATTTTAAAATTTAAATTAATTAAAATTAAAAGAAATTTTAAAAATTCATTTTTTTAGCCACATTTCAAGTCATCAATAGCCACATGTGGCAAGTGACTACCATACTGGACAGAGCAGAGCTAGAAGATGGGAAGGTTATGAACACAGGGGTCAGTTACATTGTAAGAATGCAATGAGTACTTCACGTGGAAGGACTGAGTTGGATTCTAACCGTGCCTCTGGAATTTATTGGCTGTGTGACATGGAGCAAGTAACAATGTTTGCCAGCTTCTACCTTCTTACCTGTTAAATGGGAGTCATGAGACCCACTCTGCAGGTCCATGTAAGGAAGGCAACTAGCCTGGAATTTCGTAGATATTTAAGAATGATGAACCAGTAAAAAACCAGTTGCCATTGAGCTGATGTCAATTCATGGCGACCCCGCGTGTGTCAGAGTAGAACTGTGCTCCCTAGAGTTTTCAAAGGCTGATTTTTTGGAAGTAGATCACCAGGCCTTTCTTTCAAAGCTCGTCTGGATAGACTGAAACCATCAACCTTTTGGTTAGCAGCCTAGCACATTAACTGTTTATTTGTACCTCCCAGAGATTCCCTCACAACAGTAGCTATTAATAAACTGAGCCTCAAGCTTAAAGCAACCTCTCTTCCAATGCCCCTCTCTCTACCTTGCCTCAAGGGGCTGAATGTCTTTTTCAACTCAAAGACAAAGCAGAAAGATTAATTTATTCAGTGAAATAAGATTGTAAAGTGCAAGATAAATGTAAATAATCACCTGGTCTTTTGGTGGCAGAGCTGCAAAAGCTTTCAACAAATCCTCTAATTTATATTCAGGTTGACAGGAAAAGTCTTCACAAATGATTCATTTATTGAGGAACAAGGATGGAAGCTAAATTTTTTTGCGTCTACTATGTACCTGGCCCTGTGCTAACTGTGTCACATTCTTGTCTTATTTAGTCTTTCTAATCTTGTGGGCTGTAGATCTTAGTTTTCTAATTTTGCAGAGAAGAATCTTTGGCTCAAGAACCTTCTAGAGCATATATTAGCTAATATGTGATAGAACCAGGACTCAGACCCACAGATTTCAGTAAAATTAGGAGTAACATCAAGATTCCAAGTTGAGGCTACATATATACGTTGACTTTTTTTTTTTTAATTACTAGTGACCAGTAACTGGTCAGCTAATTAGTTATAACTGATTTTCATAGCAACCATATTTGAACTTCAAGTGAGAAAAGAATGAAGGAGTTTCTTCAATTCTTCCGTTCAGCCCCCAGCGCCCAGAGGAACCTTCTGAGGACCGAGTCTGGACATGAGTGGCTGAGCCATTAATTGTGTCTTTTATTTTTGTAACTTTCCTGATCCAAACAGTGTAGTAAGATCTTTTTTTATCCGTGGAGGCCATGCTTTGAATAGCATTAAGCCCACAGGAATTTCATTTCAAAAATAAAAAAATACGTCTTGGAGTTACGTACAAAGATGTGGCCACAAGAGTGTTCATCACAGAGTTGTTGATAATGGTAAATTAAAACAAGATGGGACTGTCCAATGAGAGGAGATCGTGTAAATATATACGGGCACATTTGTAAGATGGGGGTATTGCAGTGATATTAAAATGATATTGCCAGAGAATAATTAGTGTGATGAAAAATATCCATCATCTTCAGGTAAACGGGGGAAAAACAGGCTACAAAAAAAGTGTGTAGAGTATGTTTCTATTTTATTAAAACAAAAACTTATCCTCGTATAAATAAAGAAATAGCCTAAAAGTATGCTTTAAAGTGTAAGTAGTTGTTATGTCTGGGTAATGGAGTATTATGGGTAATTTCTGTTGCCTCCTTTGTGTGTTCTCTATAATGAACATGTATGGATGGTGTGACTCAGAAAGGAGCACGTCGCATTTTATTTGCAAAGGTGTCATTCAACAGATAGGATATAACGTGAACGTTCTGATTTTTAAAAGACATGACTACCAGTATATAATAATATAATAAGTAACAATCATTTAGTGTTTTGTACATAGCAAGCGTGTTCATGTAATCCTCACAGCACACCCAAGAGTAGATGGGATTCAGGCCAGCTTTTCCACTGGGCACAAGAGGCCCAATGTCTAGGATCCAGGAGAACTTAGGGACTCACAAAATTTCTTTTTTAAATCAAAAGAATAAAATGAATGTGATCCAGCCTGGATTATATTAGTCTTTATATCTGTATAGTCATAATATGTATATACGTACACACACGCACATATATGTATGTATATGTACGTATATGTACATTTTTTTATGTGAGGAAGGAGCCCATAAAGGCAAAAGTGCCTGGGGCCCACGAAAGCCATAACGCAGCTCAGGGTAGAATTGTCCCCATTTTATGGATGTCTAGTTACCTAGTGCTGCTTTAGCAGAAATACTACAAGGGGGTGGCTTTAAAGCACAGAATTTCTTTTCTCACAGTGCTGGAGACTAAAAGTCCAAATCAGGGTCTTGGCTGTGTGTCGATTCCTTCCTTGTCACTAGTCCCAGGTGTTCCTGGTTCCTTGGCTTGTAGACAACCTCACATGGTGTCTGTCTTCCCCAGGAGGGCATGTATCTGTGTCTAATGTGCTCTTTTTATAACTCAGAAGTGATTAGATTTAGAACCCCCCCTACTTAGATATGGTCTAATTGACATAGCAGAAAAAACCCTATTTCCAAACAGGATTACATCCACAGGTATAGGGTTTAGGATTACAATGCATATTTTGGGGGGACACAATTTAATCCATAATAACAGAGAAAGAAACCCAGACTTGGGTTACAAAACGTTCTTAAGGTGGCAAGTGGTGGAATCTGAATTCAAACTACTATCTGTTGACTCCCCACCGTGCTGTCCTGTTTCTGCTCTCTAGCATTATCATTAACTTTTAAAAGCATTATTTTTCAGTGTCTCTGTAGATCTCCATTATTATTATTATTTTATTTTCCTTAATTGGAAGAGTGCTTGCAAAACCTTGACCTTTTTCTCTCATAATTGACCTTGCAACCATCTAGCTTTGCATAAGGCCTGCATTGAGGGCTGTGTGGTATGTGTGGACCATAAATACCTCACAACATGTGTTGATGTCTTGTCTGCACCTCTTAGCAGAGAAAGTAATAGTCTTAATGGGTAAAAGTCTATGAAATAATAAGCCTTCATGTATGGTTGCGTTATGTCACTAATGAATCTTAACCATGTCAGCACCCACAGGATGGAATCAAATCACTTTTCTTTTCGTTATTAATGCCTGATTTGAGAACCTAAAAATATGACTGTTTTTAAACTTCTATCTGAAATTTTCATTTTTTTATTGAATACCAACCGAAAAACCAAACTCGTTGCCGTCGAGTCGATTCTGACTCATAACAACCCTATATGACAGAGTAGAACTGCCCATAGGATTTCCAAGGAGCAGCTGGTGGATTTGAACTGCCAACCTTTTGGTTAGCAGCGGAGCTCTTAAGCACTGTGCACCAGAATCACAAAACAGGAAAGTTGAGGCTAGGATAAGTAGTTTGGAAAACAAGAACTCAATACGGCATAAAGGAGCAAATAGTAAATATATTAGGCTTCGTGAACCATACAGTCTCTGTGGCAACTACTAAATAATGCTTGGAGAAGCCCTAGACAATACATAAACAAAGGAGTATGACTCTGCTCCAATAAAACTTTATTTACGAAAAAAGTTGTTGGCCAGCTTTCGTCCATGGGCTATCATTTGCCAGTCCCTGGTAGTAAGTCTGCTTACCACTCATGATTGAGGTGATTCCATGGACTGAATATACAAGTCAATGTTTTGAATTTGCCCAACTTCCTTACCATGGCCTCCGAGGCCCTATGACCAGGCTTCCTCTCAGCCTATCTCCCATTCTCTTCCCTACTCACTGAGCCTTGGACACATGGGCTTGCTTTCTGCTCCTCAGACAAGCTGAGTTCATTCATTTTTCATATCCTTTGTACTTGCTTTCCCCTCTCCCTGAAATAGGCTTGCTGAATCAGAAAACAAAACAAAAGAACAACCAAAAAAAAGAAAAAGAGATCCGGGACTCCCAGTTAAATTTAAATTTCAGATAAACAGTGAATAATTTTTAGATAAATACATCCCATGTGATATTTGGGACATACTTATACTAAAAAATGTTATGTTTGTCTGAAATTCAAATTTAACTGGATATCCTATATTTTATTTGACAACCCTACCCTAGAATCCTTTTCCTCTTGAGTTTTACCTAGCTGCCTCCTTCTTGTTTTCCAGTGCTAATGTGATCTCCTAGAACGTCCTTTGCTGCCACCCTAGTTGGTTTCTTCTTCCAGACACTGTCATTCTAGCTGCTTATTTTCTCCATATCTGAATTTTTCTGATTTATTTACTTACTTAGCATCTATCTCTTCCTGAGAGCAGGGTCCTTGCCTGTTTTGTTCCCTATTACCTCCCTAGTGTTCTGGCACATAATAGGTCTTCAATAAACATTTGTTGGATGAGTGAATGAATGAATGACTCACAAATCCCATTCATCCAAAAGGTAAATATGCCCAAAGAGATGTGTCATGGATTGAATTGTGTCCCCCAAAAATATGTACTGTAAATCGCAACCCCTACACCTGTGGTTACAATCCCATTTGGGAATGAGTTTTCTTTGTTACGTTAATGAGGCAGTATTAGTGTAGGATGTGTTTTACATCAATCTCTTTTGAGATACAAAAGAGCAGTTTAAGCTGCAAGCAAGCAGAGATGGGGGAAGATAGATGCCTTGCTACATGAAGGTCACCAAGAAGTCAACAAACAGAAGCTGAAGAGGCAAGGGCTTTCCCCTAGAGCCAACAGAGAGAAAAAGCCCTCCCCTAGAGCTGGCACCCTGATTTTGGACTTCTAGCCCCCGAAACTGTGAGAAAACAAATTTCTGTTTGTTGAAGCCACCCATTTATGGTATTTCTATTATAACAGCACTAGATAACTAAGACAAGATGGACATATGCATAAAACTTATATCTACTGAGCTTAAAGTGTGCACTAAGCATGACCCAGGTGCTTAATTTCTCCTAAAACCCCAAAATTTCATGCAGCAAGTTGTAGCCCTAATTTAGAGAGAAGGAGACACAGGCTTTGTATGTCTATGTAACTCATTGGAAGTCTTAAAGGAGGTAAGTGATAACGGTGGGAGTCAAACCCAGGTCTATCACTCTAACCCAAGAATCAGAATTCCCAGGACCCCTAAAAAGAATCTTGCATAAATCAGACCTGTGTAGACTTTCTTTGGACTTCATCTCACTGGAACACTAATGAAGACAGAGGAAAGAATCTAGCCCATGTGGGATGGAAAGGCCACCTCACTTGGGCTCCATTGCCTGAATAACTTCTTTTATGCTAACTCTTAGCAGCTCCAGAACATGCAGAACAAGATTCTCAGAATGGGTGGTTATGAAAACAAAACAATGCATTCGTCCAGGCTTCTTTCCAGGAGAGTTCTCTGTCCTCAACGTATGGAAACGATGGTTCTGCTTTCCTGCGTGGCCATTGAGAGCTCACAGTGCTGCATTTGCTTTCTTTCCCTGGCCTGTTCTGGAATGTCTATCACTTTCCCTTCAGAGATTTGTGTATTCCCATCGGAAAAAGCCAGAAACCTCATTTCCAACCGCCTTTCCTTGGGTGGGCAGAGTGTTTCGGCGTGTTTCTCTTGTGTTCAGAAATGGGATTGCGTTCACACTTTTTTGCTTGCTGCTGCTGTTCCCCAAAGTTGGTGTCCTGTCCTTGGGTGGCGCCGTGCTTGCAAAATCACATATAAGGTAACGCGCACTTTGTTGGCTACCCAAGAACACTGATGCACATCTATAAACTGCACATCTGAAGGATCGATCTTATTGATTTTCTTCTTTCCAAGTGCCTCTGTCAGAATGAACACAAAGTATTACCCTGTCTCCCAAATTTATAGGCATGTTATTGGATTGCTGCAGTTTTGTAGGTGCCAGCCACTGTCACTTTCACATTATTTTTTTCCTTGAAGATGATGCTGGAGGATTGCCAGTGGGTTAAACAAGAAAATCGCCTGTTGTATCCCAGAAAATTCTTTGGATTCACTGGTTTCTTCAGAGCTCTCAGTTACAAGCGTGCATGGAAAACTTTTTTTTTTTTTCTTTTTGCAGGAGGTTCAAAATGTTCTGGATTGTGAATAACGAAAGAAAAGAAAGTTTGCAGAGTAGGATTGATTAATCGATTAATGGATAACGGTGACGCATGCAACAGCAGTGCTGGTACTGAGCTCCACCCTAAAGCTTTCTTCACCTCCAATTACGTATTTGAAGCTGATTCCTTCTTGGCGTGGGGGTGGGCTTGATCTAGGTTTTCCTCTGAATGATGGCATCCGCGATGGCAATCTCCCTGGCTCCAGAAATTCATTTTGATGGGGCTGTTTTTATTTTGTCTGTTTGTTTCTTCAAAGAGAAACATGTAAGACCCAGCTCCCCCAGAACAGATATGGGAGATAAGAGGAGGAGAATCACAGACAAGAGGAGGCTGCCTGGCTCAGCCTGGCCAAGTCTGCAAGTCTAAAATGGGTTCATCAATAAGCTCCCTTCCTTTCAATCGCTCTGAAGGCGATAAAGCTGATGAGGACACCTCCTTGGCGAGGGAATCACTGACCCCCAAGCCAGGATGCTTCTCGCCACAGATTTCCATTTCCTCTTGCGCATTGTTTTCTCAAACTCTGCGCATTTGTGCTGATTCTAATGTAAGGGAAAGGTGAAATATTGTGACACCGAAAGCTGAAGGCTTGTTCCAAGGAAGTGTTGAGTTCTGTTATTTCCTTCCTTTGAGCCTCCTCAAATTCTCCCCCTTCGGAGGCGGCTGAGAGCCAAAGCTGCTGTGTTTGACCAGTGCTAATATTAAACATCTGAGCTCCTACTGTCCTCACCTCACGAGCTCACCATCACCCCGGCAGGAATGTTCGTTCTCCTGAGGGGGGAAATTAATTCCACGTTCCGTCCACGTTTAGACTGGTGCATTTCCTGTGCAAACATTGCTGACATTTATGAAATCTAATTTAATAAATGTCTATGATATAGCACTCATTAACATACCGCAAAATAGCTCCAGAGTAGCCCGTTTTAATCAAATAAATTGTTGCTGCCTTACCACAGGCTGTTCCTTTATTAAGGCAAAAGCAGCGCCACCAAGCAAGGGCTGGGGTTTGTCCTGGCCTGTGTGTTGGGATCTTGCAGCCCTGCCTGAAGATGATATGGTGAGGGGTCTGGGCCTTTCTGTGTTTGCTTCTGATATGAGAAGATGAAAAATTGCTGATCATATATCATCTCCATAAATCTTACCGACAATAAGTCATAAAACCTTGTGTCCTTACATATGGTAGGCATCCGGGGAACGTGTTGCCATATGTGAGCAGCAGCCTCTGGGGGGAAGAAAAATTCTGTCACATATGAGAAGCTTCTAGAACAGTTTCCAGTGCCTAGAGTAAGCAGGCCGTTTGCTTCCACCCGCCTTCCTTTTTTTCTGTCTTTCCCTCACCCCCTCACCACAGTGCTGCCTCTCTTTGTTCCAAATTACCATCGGAAGAATTCCCAGCGCGCTAATTAGGAAATTTTGTGGTTTGCTAAATTCCCTTTCTGTCTGTCACAACAGAATGAGTGAATAATCACCCCTAGCCAGAGTGGGGCACAGGTATGCAGGGCCCTTTGTGTGGGAGAATAGGGCCTCTTGTTTTCTCCGGGGCTGCTCTGAGCTGACCGAGAGGCCCCTGCCCGAAAATTGTCCCAGGCTAATGAGAAATGCCTATTTATTTTTAAAACTCAACCGTTTTCATATCTATCAGCTAAATTAAAGGAGACACGAGAAGATGGTCTCTCAAGCCCAGCCAACCTGGAGCCTGTGTTCTCAAGACACGATGAAATCGAATCATCCGAAAATAGGTCCTTGTTTTTTTCTTACTTAAGAGGCCCTAGTGGTGCAGTAGTTAAATTCTCGGCTGCTAACCGAAGGACTGGCGGTTTGAACCCACCGGCCGCTCTGAGGGAGAAAGATGTGGCAGTCTGCTTCCCTAAAGATTATAGCCTTAGAAACCAAGTGGGGCAGTTTGACTCTGTCCTATAGGGTCTTTAGTCAGAATCAACTCAACAGCAACGGGTTTGGTATTTTGGTTTTTTCTTACTTAGGCCAGTTGCATGCTTGAGATGTGGAAAAGCTAGAGTTGTTTATTTGTTGTTTTTTTTTTTTTTTTTCTTTTTTAGTCAGACAACTTGATTATCTGTTGCCCCTCACGGGGCCAAGCACACGCACAGGGAGAATGTCAACACGAAACAAGAGGGCTGGCGCAGGGTTTCTCCAGGTTGAGACCTAAAAGAGGCCCCTGTGATGGCCCATTTCAAAGAATTCCCAATTCCAGCTAAAACACAGATGCTTTATCAGAGAAAGCAACGCGTGCTGGGCCTGTGTGGAGTCCCTCAGCAGCATCTTATCTGCACTCAAGAGGGACACTCCTTTCCTGTGATATTTTATCCAAAAGTCATAAACAAAACCAAGCTACTTGGTTGTCCCACTTGGTCAGCAGGAGAAAACACTTGCAAAGTCCAGCAGGAAGTTGGAGGGCCGTGTGGGGAGTGGCGGGATGGACAGACTGTCTACAGAAAGGAAAGCTGGCCAGGCAGGCACTGGGGGGCTGAGGACACCCAACCTCTGCCCCCTCCATCTTTCCTATCCTCAGTTGTCTGCCCTCTGCCCCGTGATCCTATGCAGAAAGCCCTATTCCAGGACCCAGAATACAAGAACACATCCAAATAGCAGCATGACTTGGCCCTTTGCCTCACTTTGGAGATTGGCTAGGAGAGGGAGAAAAATTACCCCTATCCCCAAAATAGGGTGCAGGTGTGGGTGGAGGCTGGCAGAAGCCCTTTTGCTATTTGGCTCCAAGTATCAGACAGACTGACTTCGTGCTATTCTTATGCTAATTATTTTGCCAAGTGATATTTGATTGTTTCTATAAAAGGTTTATGTCAGTGTAATTCACCACAGGCTTTTTAAAGACCTCAAGATGCAAGAAAGAAATGGGCCCGGAGTCTATTAAAGAATTAGGTTCTATCAGTGCCCCAGTCTGCTGAGAGGGGCCGTAGGCACCTCCTCAACCTGAACTGAAAATGGGAAAGGCGCTTCTCTGATTAATAATTTTTGCTAAAAGAGAGAAGAAAAAAAAAAGAACCTTTAGGTCTGTGAGTTTAATTCTTAACCTGTCTTGGAAATTCTGGCATTATGAAAGCAGTGCATTTGCCTGAATTCTGTTTTTCTACCTTGAAAATAAAGCTGGAGTGTGCGTGTGGATATAGGATTAACTCTGTGGTTGTATCCATTATAACATTTCACTAGTATAGAGAACACTGCTGTTTTCAATCCTAAAAAAAAACGCTTCATTATCTCTCAGTTATCAATCAAGAAATGGTCACAAAACAAAGTGGCTTACCCAATTTTATACAGTAAGAAAGTGGCAGAAAATCCTGATTTTCTGACTCTTTCTGATCTCTGGTACCTTCAGATTATACCCTCATTTCTTGTCCTTGGATGGAACTAGGGCTAGACTGGGATTCGGAGCACTGTGTTCCTAGGAACAATGTCTCAGACACTTCTCTCTTGGTTGTTCTTCTTCATCTGTAAAATTGGGGAGGGGCACTCCTGCCTAGATGATATTTAAACGTTTCAGCTTGAAAAACATGATTCTATGAAAGTCACAATAAATTCCTGGATTTTTGTTTTTCAATTTAACCATAAACCACTTCCCTTTTTATTCTTCCGAATGTTTTGTGTCATTGTGAAGAGAAGCAGAAGCAGGCGTATTTCAAACAGTTTGTAAAAATGAAGTGCGTTCATCATTCTCATCTCTGTAGCCCTGACATGTTAGCACAGAACCTGGCCCAGAGACGGTGCCCAATAACTCAGGATAAATGAATGGGGATGACTTAACCCAGGCCCCCCAAACCCCCGAGAACCCCTCCAGGACACAGCAGAATGGGCTCCGGAGCTCTCTGCTCAGCCTTCTCCAGGTGGTGTCCCTGTCTATAATTATTAGCAGTGAGTAATCACCCCTGCCTCCATCCTGTGCAGTGTGTGGCAGCTCAGGGGCACACACAGCAGCTGCAACCAGCCCGAGGCGGGAACATCCCTCTGTCAGTGCTGCAGGGAGCGAGAGACAGGTGCTGTGCTCAGGCAGACCCAGACACATTGCGCTCTACTGAAAGGAGGCAGGGAAGGCCTCACCCGAGGGGGATGCTGGGTGGGAAGCTTGGATTTTTACTGGGAATGACATTCCAAGGGCTGTAATATGATGCACCAAAGGATTTGAGGTCATGGTCCCCAGAAAGGAAGAGGAAAGCTAATATTTGTTGAAGGTGCGTGACTTCAGAGATGCCGCTGCCTTATGGATGAGGAAACTGAGGCTTGAGCATGTTAACTAGTCCAAAAATATGCAGCTAGAAAGAAGAGGGTCCAAGAGTCAAATTCAGGTCTGACTCCATAGCTCATGCCACAGACAGAAATGAGGGGTGGGTTCCTGGAGGGAAAACAGCTATATCCTTGGCCCTGAGCTACAGGGGCCTAGGACACAAGCTGTTTTGTAGCTGCCAAAGGAAAAAGGAGCCAGTGTTTTGAGTGCTCACCATGTTGAGCTCGGCCAGCATCTGGGTTAGCCTCAACCGCAAACTGAATGCTTCCTAATTTAAGGAGACTTCAGTCTCAAGACACAGTTCTGTTCCTGGACAGCAGAACAGTTTCTTAACAGCTGGAATCTTGGGCAACCCAACAGCCAACAACCAACCTTCCTTTCTTCTTTCCTCCCTTCCTCCCTTCCCCAAGAATTTGTTGAGTTTCTGTCTTGTGCCAGACACTGTACTAAGTGTAGATGAAACAAAAGAGCACATGACTAACAACAGGCCTGCCAACCTGGAGCTCAGCGTTGATGTGAGCTCATCCATTATTACAGTGGATGTTAGAGCTGCTCTCTAAGATGGCTGGTTCTCTCTTCTTCTGGGTATTCAATCCCTGGAGGTGAGGTGTGAACATGTGACTTTCTTTGTCCAACAAAATGTGAAGAGAAATAAGTGTGCCACTTATGGGTGGAAGCATTTAAAAGTTAAAGCAGGATCCCCTGTGTTCTCTCTTCCCTTGCCTCAATGATTGAAGATACCCTATTGATATGGAGGTGACTTGAGATTTAAACACTCTAGAATGGCAAGACAACATATGGAGGACCGCTGTCCCAAAGGAGTCCCCTGGTCCCACTGTGGACATTATGTGTGTGGGAAAGTGAGAAGTGCATCTTTGTTGTTTTAAGTATAGAGATTTGAAGGTTATTTGTTATTGAAGCACAATTTAGGCTACCCTGATTAATAAATTACGTTTTGACCTTGATTAAAACCTTGTCATTCTTTATGGCTCCTGTTTTAGCCATATCTTCTGTTGGAGAGCCTTGCTTCCCCATCAGACTTGGAGCACCCTTGAGGTCAAGGTCCATGTCTTAGTTACCTCTGTATCCCTCACACTTGGCTCAGGGTCTGACAAGGAACAGGAGCTCAGCAATTGTTTGCTAAGTGGGTAAATGAGAGAATGTGTAAGGAAATGAATGTCTGCCACCATAGAGTTGGCAAAGGTGATGCTAGCCTATAATATTGACCTGAGAGGTAAAGAAGGAATGAACTTGTGAGCTTAAGCAGCTGAGGGATTTGTCTGGTTAGTGAGTGGCAGGGTGGGGGTTTGAACTCAGGTGTCTGCCCCCGGGTCCATTGTCATTCCATTTTACCACACCACACTGACCGTCCCTTGATTTGGCCTTCCTTTGTAGTGCTTTCTTCTCTAGTGGGTGATACACTGTGGTGATGTGGTGATCGTGCTTTACCCCAAAAGTCACCCTTCTACAGGGAAAGTTGGAATTGCCCCCTGGGAATGATTGCTGACCATATTATTGCTAAGAAGAAGAACTAATTAGAGTATGTTCTAGGTGCCAGGCACCTGGTCCCACAGTGGACAAAATCTGCATGAGAAATACATACATTATTGACTTATATTATTTCATTTAATTCTTATGGTAACCCTGTGAAGTAGGTCTCTCCCTTATTCCTGGGTTAAAGAGAGGGAAAAAAGGCTCAGAGAGGTGAAGTAACTGGATCAAGATCACATAGCTAGTAGGTAGCAGAGTTGGAATTTGAACCCAAGTATGACTCCAAACTGTAAGCTCCTAACAACTATTTTATGCTGCATCATACTGGAAGGAGTGTGTGTGTGCGTGTGTGTGTGCTTGAGAGTGAGTGCAAGCGAGAAAGTGAGAAACTTTTGGGGGCCTGGCGATGATATAGGAATATCTTTTCTCTACTTACTGTTTATCCAAATTTGCCACATGTGTTTTTACAGGAAGCTGTAAGGACTTCCTGCTTTTAGTCTCACAGATGCTGACCCTGATAATTCCTGTATTTACATACCTAGTGGGCAAGGCGAGGCCCTGGAGCTGCTGACTCTTGTGGGATTTGAGGACAAAGACTGATGGATCACCTCCTCCCTTATTATCTTTTGCACAGCCTCACAGAACACACTGGGCCTCGATGTGGGAGGAGAGCCTTTCCTCTGTCCTTTAAAGTGGCCATTTAGCCCTGCACAGACCCTGGACTAAGTGTGTTCATACATATTACCTCATTTGATCCTAACATTTGTAGCAACTATTACCCCATTTTACAGCTGAAGAAATCAAGGCTCAGCTTAGAGCAGCAATTCTCAACTGGAGTAAATTGTCACAACCATAGGAGGGCCGCTAAGGCCAAGAATGCTGTTCAATATCTTATGCTGCACAGGACGACAAAGAACTGTCAAGCCCCAGTGTCAATAGTGCCACAGATTGAAAAACCCTGACTTAGATACTTCATTGACCATTCACATAATAGGGCTGGAATTCGAACCCACATCTGCCAGCTCCAATCCTGTACTCCCCAGGATGGACATGAGGCCCCTGAAGTCAAAAAGGCCTAGCTCCTCTCCACATGGTGGCTTACAACTCACTCCAAATGGTACTGCCTTGACCATCTCAATAGTATTGGTTGACGCCTTCTTTGGATAACAGTTGTACCTCACCCTTGTAGACTTGTGTTCTTTAAACTAGTGTCCCTGACAACTCACCTTTATCACATTGTGTTTCTAAGTTTTATTTCTAAATTACCCTAGATCACAGACCTCTTAATTTTAAGCCCCCGTGCCTTTACTTGAGGCTGTACTGATATGGTTCGATCATTCAAAAAACACTTCCTTTGTGCCCAGCCTATGTTAGGTGCTAAATATACACAAAGAAAAAAGCGTAACACAGGGGAATTATTGTAATAGTGCTTTGATCAAACATGATGTCCTTTTCTAGCGACTGAGCTTTCCTGATGATGTGTCCAAAAATAAGAGAGGCGATTCACCCTCCTCTCTCTAAGAAACATTCTGGTTCTATTTCCTCAATGAGATGGATTGACACAACGGCCGGAGCAATGGACTCAAACCAATGATCGTGAAGTTGACGTAGGACCGGGAAATGTTTCATTCTGCTATAGTTAGCAGATGTGGGCTGACTCCATGGCAACTAACCACAACAGTAGTAACAACAACTAGCATTTTTTGTTGTTGTTGTTAGGTGCCTTAAAGTTGGTTCCTACTCATAAGGACTCTATGTACAACAGAACCAAACACTGCCCGGTCCCGCACCATCCTCACTGTTGTTGCTATGCTTGGGTGCATTTTTGCAACAACCGTGTCAAACCGTCTCCTTAAGGGTCTTACTCTTCTTCCCTGACCCTCCACTTTACCAAGCACGATGTCCTTCTCCAGAAACTGGTCCCTCCTGATAACATGTCCAAATATGTGGAATGAAGTCTTGCCATCCTTGCTTCTAAGAAGCATTCTAGCTGTACTTCTTCTAAGACAGATTAGTTTGTTCTTCTGGCAGTCTATGGTATGTTCAATATTCCTGGCCAACACCATAATTCAAAGGCATCAATTCTTCTTCGGTCTTCCTTATTCATTGTCCAGCTTTCGCATGCATATGAGGCGATTGAAAATACTATGGCTTGGGTGAGGCACACCTTAGTCCTTTAAGGGACATCTTTGCTCTTTAAAAAAGACTTTAAAGAGGACTTTTTCAGCAGATTTGCCCACTGCAATGCGTCTTTTGATTTCTTGACTGCTGCTTTCATGAGCGTTGATTGTGGATCCAAGTAAAATGAAATCCTTGACAATTTTAATCTTTTCTTCATTTATCATGATGTTGCTTATTGATCAATTTGTGAGGATTTTTGTTTTCTCTTTGTTGAGGTGTAATCCATACTGAAGGCTGTAGTCTTTGATCTTCATCAGTAAGTGCTTCAGGTCCTCTTCACTTTCAGCAAGCAAGGTGGTATCATCTATATATCACAAGTTGTTAATGAGTCCTTCTCCAATCCTGGTGCCCAGTTCTTCTTTATATAGTCCAGCTTCTAGGATTATTTGCTCAGCATACAGATTGAATAAGTATGGTGAAAGATACAACCCCAATGCGCAACTTTCCTGACTTTAAACCACACAGTATCCCCTTGTTCTGTTAGAGCAACTACCTCTTGGTCTATGTACAGGTTCCTCATAAGCACAATTAAGTGTTCTGGAATTCCCATTCTTCACAATGTTATCTATAATCTGTTAAGATCCACACAGTCGAATGCCTTTGCATAGTCAATGAAACACACTTACACATCTTTCTGGTATTCTCTGCTTTCAGCCAGGATCCATCTGACATTTAGCAATGATATCCCTTGTTTCACGTCCTCTTCTGAATCTGGCTTGAATTGCTGGCAGATCCCTGTCACTGTACAGCTGCAACCACTTTTGAATGATCTTCAACAAAATTTTACTTGTGTGCAATATTAATAATATTGTTCAATAATTTCTGCATTCTGTTGGATCACCTTTCTTTGAAATGAGCACAAACATGGTTCTCTTCCAGTCAGTTGGCCGGTTAGCTGTCGTCCAAATTTCTTGGCATCGCTGAGTGAGCACTTCCAGAGCTGCATCCTTTTGTTGAAACATCTCAGTTGATATTCTGTCAATTCCTGGAGGCTTGCTTTTCACCAGTGCCTTCAGTGCTTCTTGGACTTCTTCCTTCAGTACCATTGGTTCTTGATCATATGCTACCTCCTGAAACGGTTGAAAGTCAAACAATTCTTTTCTGTACAGTGACTCTGTGTATTCCTTCCTCTATATAGTCCAGCTTCCTGGATTATTTGCTCAGCATACAGATTGAATAAGTGTCGTGAAAGGATACAACCCTGATGCACACCTTTTGATGCTTCCGGTGTCGTTCAATGTTTTCCCCCTAGAATCCTTCAGTATTGCGATTCACGGCTTGAATTTTTAATTCGGTTCTTGCAGCTTGAGAAATGCCAACCATGTTCCCTTTTGGTTTTCTAACTCCAGGTCTTTGCATATGTCATTATAATACTTTACTTTGTCTTCTCAACCTGCCCTTTGAAATCTTCTGTTCAGCTCTTGTAGTTTATCATTTCTTCCTTTTGTTTTAGCTACTCAACATTCAAGAGCAAGTTTCAGAGTCTCTTCTAACATCCATTTTGGTCTTTTCTTTCTTTTTGATGACCTCTTGCTTTCTTCACGTATGATGTCCTTGACGTCATTTCCCAACTCGTCTGGTCTTCAGTTATTAGTGTTCAATGCATCAAGTCTATTTTTGAGATGGTCTCTAAATTCAGGTGGGATATACTCAAGGGTGTACTTTGGCTCTTGTGGACTTGTTCTCATTTTCTTCTGTTTCAATTTCAACTTGCATATGAGCAATTGATGGTCTGTTCTGCATTTGGCCCCTGGCCTTGTTCTGACTGATGATAGTGAGCTTTTCTGTCATCTCTTTCCACAGATATAGTTGATTTGATTCCTGTGTATTCCATCTGGCAAGGTCCACATGTATAGTCACCATTTATGTTGTTGAAAAAGATATTTGCAATGAAGAAGTCATTGGTCTTGCAAAAGTCTATCATGGGATCTCTGGCATTGTTTCTATCACCAAGGCCATATTTTCCAACTACTGTTCTTTCTTCTTTGTTTCCAACTTTCACATTCCAATCACCAGGAACTATCAATCCATCTTGATTGCATGTCTGATCAATTTCAGACTGCAGAAATTGGTAAAAAAAAAAATAATAATAATAATAATCTTCAACATAGTGGCTGTTGTGTAAATTTGAATAATAGTCATATTAACTGGTCCTCCTTGTAGGCATGTGGATATTATTCTATCACTGACAGCATTGTTCTTCAGGATAGATTTTGAAATGTTCTTTTTGATGATGAATGTTATGCCATTCCTGTACAATTTGTCATTCCTGGCATAGTAGACCATATGATTGTCCGATTCAAAACGGTCAGTACCAGTCCATTTCAGCTCACTAATGCGTAGATCCTTCTTCTTAGTCTGTCTTAGTCTGGAAGTTCAGCTGAAACCTGACCACCGTGAGTGACCCTGCTAGTATTTGAAATACTGGTAACACAGCTTCCGGCATCACAACAACATGCAAAGCACCACAGTACCACAAACTGACAGACGCATGGGGAAACTATCATTTGTTGAGCTTTAAATACTGACCGTACATCATCTTATTAAACTGTATGGTGACCCTATGAGATCTGTTTTATCAAAGGAGGTGCCCAAGGCTGCCTAGGGTGGTTAAGGAGGACAACTCAGAGGTGATATGCTTGAGTAGAGACTTGGGGGACGGTTTACTGAGTGGCTATGGGGGTGAGGGCTCTCCAGGCAGAGATCACATGAGGAATAGTCAGGTGCAATCAAAATCATGTAGGGCCTAGAAAGTTCCAAGAAGTAATTTAGTAAGTAAAAGCAGCATTTGGAGTTGATTGGATGTCTGCCATCACAAAAATAAATCTCATGATGACTGCTTTTCATTTTGATTGAAGTCTAAGACTTGGCTGGATGACTCAGCTCCGTGTACAGACAGTCTTCATCATCCTGGGCAAAAAGGTCTTCAGATAAAGAGAGGACTGGTCAGACAGCTGCAGAGCTGGCCCTTTCTCCTGCCCCAGCAAGGATCTCCAGGGCTTTCCCCGATGCTCATCTTCAGCCAGGCTTCCTGAGCACACCGTGTCCCTCACTAGCTGTGTGGATTGGGCTGGTGGCCTTCTTGAATGATGTTGAGATTCGTTATAAAAAATAAAAGGCATAAGATACAGATAACAGAGAGACAACTGAAGTGTTTGCAGCACAATATTTACAATTATTTAGACTGATCTCCAGGCCCAAGTCAACAGGGAAGTGACACATTAAAGCAAATCAATGAACCAATGGCGGTAATGTCCTGAGCACCTACTCTGCTCTTGGTAACAGGTGGGGGCCAAAGAACATCGATAATGGTGAGGGTCCAGCCATCAGGACTTCACTGTTTTGTTGGAAACCTGCAAGGCAATGTTAAGAAATGAAAAATTTGAAAAAATCATCAAACTATGACTGTAGAGTGGAATCTACAGTTGGAAAAGGGAAGGATTGGTGTATATAGGTGAGATCAAAGAAGGTTTCTGGAGAAGGCAGGACTCATGCTGAGCCTTGCAAGACAGGAAAGATGGGGAAAGTAAGCTAGGTGAGGGCATATGGCAACAGGTAAGGATCCCAAAGACCAATATCTAAGGAAAAGTCAAGAGATTCTAAATTCATTCCTAGGAGTCCAAGGACGGTTCTTTGTTGTCCAGCTCCAACCCACCTGCAAAGGATCATTTCTTGCCTCCCCCAGTCTAATCAGCCCCACTTCACACCCAAACTTCAGCCGCTACAAGTTCTCAACAATCTAGAGTCACATCATGGCTTTAAGCTTTTGTCCTTTTCTTTTCTTCACTGGGATGTCCTTCCCTTCCTCTGCAAGGGAACTATTTTCTGTCCTTCAATGAAGGAGCCATGGTGGTGCAGTGGTTAAGCACTCAGCTGCAAACCAAAAGGTTGGCAGTTCGAATCCACCAGCTGCTCCTTAGAAACCCTATGGGGTTTCTGTCCTATAGGGTCACTGTGAGTTGTAATCAACTCGATGGGAACGGGTTCGGTTTTTTTGGTATCCTTCAATGAGCAGCTAAAACACTGCCTCCTCCATACAGCCTTCCGGGCATTCCCTGTGCTCTTTCATCTCTGCTCTCATCCCATGGTGTAAATACCTCTATTATAGTGCCAGTGTGTTACTGGTTGCCTTGGAGGACTCCTGTAACAGAATGTAAGCAGCTCCTGAGGTCAGGGACCTGTCTAAATTTATATTTCCTTCCAAATCCATACCTAGCACAGGGTATGATTCACACCAAAGGAGCAATACTATAATTACTTGCTGACTATGTGGGTGAATTGAACTAGGAAATGAATACCTTTTGCAATGAGCTGGCTTACTCATAGGCTTGGGGTATGTTTAGAGTTGTGCTGTCGAATATGGTGGCCACCAGCCATATGTGGCTATTTCAGTTAAAATTAATTATAATTCAATATAATTGAAACTTCAGTTCCTCAGTCTCACTAGCTACATTTCGAGTGCTCAAGAGCCACATGTGGCTAGTGGCTACTGTATTGGATAGTGTGGATATAGAACATTTCCACCTTTGCAGGAAGTCCCACTGGACAGCTTGCTGGTCTAACCTTTTTAGAGTAGGAGACGGCCTCTTATACCCATTTCTCCTGTTCTCCCTTTATACCCTCCTCTTCCTCTCCAATTCTTGCTTCCAGCTGTTGAATATTTCCCAAATCGTTATTTATATAACGCCAGGAGCTATGTGGGGGGTTTGGCTAGCTGGGGTTTGCTGAGGGTTGTTGCTATTCTGTGTAAATCAAATCACTCCCCATGGGTGGGTTGGGGCTTACAGAGAGAGCCCAGCGGCTGTTGTGTTAAGACAGGGGTACCTGGCATGGGAAACACTAGAGCCAAGCTACTGAGCAAGCTGAAATCGGCTCCGGTGGGCTCCACGAGGTTCAGAAACACCTGGCAGGTTCAGAAACACAGATGTCTTTCTCAGCCTCTAATTGAAAATGTTCTGAGTGGGCAGAATAAAGACAGAGCTATTGGAGATTTCTTCTTGTACGTGTTTCTTGGGAAAAGAGAATACTGCTTCCTCCTTTTTATTTGATCATTTGATTCACCAGTTCAGTTAAAAGGCATTTATTGACTCCTGAGATAACTGGATTTCAAATATTATCTTTTATTTTTGTGGGGGGAGGGGAGCCCTAGAATATAAGTGCCATTTATAAAACACATTAAAGGTGTTGCTGCCCAGCTGATAGGGAGGCAAACGTGGACCCTACTTTTTGGTCTTCCCTCCGGTGTCTTCGCATTGCCATTCATGTCATTGTCTCCTGTGTCCCCCGCCCTTACAGTGGGTAGAAATAGGCACAATTGGAAAACCCTGATCTGTGTACATTCCTAATAAAAATAACCAAATCAAAATATGCATACTTCTACAGTCATAATACAAATATGCGTATTTCTACAACTCTTTCTAATTTTCAAAATACTTTTTGCATGATACCTCATCTGATCTTCTCAACAAATGTCGGGATGAAGCCAGTTAGGTTCAGGGACTGCTTTGTTCCTCTCCGCACCCCCAGAATCTAGTTTAGTTTCTGGCACGCAGTAGATGTTTAATATATTGTTTGAGAAAGGAGATAGAAGGGAGGGAGGGTTGGAGGGAGGGAAGTAGAAGGGATGAGTGGAGAGGGACCCAAAAAAGGAAAGAAGAAAAATAGGGAGGGAGGGAGGAAGGAAGGAAGGAAGGGAGGGAGGAAGGAGGGAGGGAAGAAAGGACAAAAGAAGAGAGAAAAATTGTCATGTATTATTACTGATTCCAGTTTACAGGTAGAGAAACTGAAGTGCGGTGGTATTAAATGACTTATGAAAAGTCAATGAGATAATAAACAGTGGAGCCAGGATTCAATCCCAGATCTGCTGTCCCAAAGCCCATGCTTTTAGTTATTACTTCACCCACCCTCCCATTTTATGTTTTCAAGTAAAAAGCCACATGTTGTTGTTGTTAGGGGCCGACGAGTCAGTTACAACTCATAGCGACGCTACGTGCAACAGAACAGAAACACCGCCCCGTCCTGCGCCATCTTCACAGTCATTGCTGTGTTTGAGCCCTTTGTTGCAGCCACTGGGTCGATCCATCTCAAGGGTCTTCCTGTTTTTCACTGACCCTCTACTTTACTAAGCATGATGTCCTTCTCCGGGCACTGGTCCCTCCTGATTACATGTCCACAGTACATACGTGTGTGCTTAATAACCCATTCCTTTGCAGCACCAGCTCTGTAATGTATAAACCTGTAGAAAAAGTCTGTCTCCCTCCGAGAAGGAATTCCTCTGCTAGGATCCTTTAGCCTCACTCTTCTTTCCCCTGAAATAACCACCCTTTTCCTTGTCTGCCAGCGGCAAATTGGAAGTGTATCAACCAGTGTAAGAATGACGGAGACATTCATGAAAGGAGACCTGCCTGTGAGAGCAACAGCTAAACGGGTTCGGTGCTTAAACTCACGGCCCTCAGGACGGCGGGGCGTTCTTGTGCAGTTTTTATAACGAAGCTGTATGTGTGGAAGTGGAAAAAAAAAAATCTTTGACATAGGGAAAAAAATGAGTGATACGAGGTGTTTCTGAGACTACCGGTGGGACTTCCTAAAGCAGGCTGTGCTGTTGTTAATGGGTCGCGCTAAGGCCATGATGTTAGGGATAATTAAACCGTGAGTTCAGCAAAATCCCAATTGCAGGAACATGACTTCAGCCCCCCCACCCCCAACACACACACACACACACACACACACACACACACACACACACACACACACACACACGTATGCATAGGGAGAGAAACTTTCAAAGGGCTTGTAACAGAACAAAGCACAGTTTTTACTATCACAAAATCTTTATGGATCACCATCCTTGAGGTGAAGTTATATCCTTTATGGTCACATTTTGGTAGTTTCTTTAAATTATTGAAGGCATTTTATAGGGCCTGCACTCTTGGAACGGAGCTAGCAAAGAGGCCCCTGTCCCCCAGTCTGGAGGTAGGTTAATGATGGCGTTCCTCATGCAATGCGTCCAGGACACCAAGGTTAATAAAACCCGTAGCTCTTCTTCATGGGTACCAGGGGATGGTTAATGTTCAAGATTGTGCAGGACCTCGGCTTAATGTTCCATATGAAGGATAGCACTGCCAGACAACACCCTCCCTGGTGCCAACCTTGCATATTAGTCCACGCTGGAAATGGGCTGAGCAAATAGGAGAACAATAGGTGCTTCTCGCCACGCTGGGTGTGATGGGCCAGCAACCTCGTCTCCCAGCTTCTCCGGGGGTCAAGTCAGGTCCATTTGTCAAGACTACTGGACGAGGAGTTGGGAGAGACTCTGCCCAGGCCCGCACTGGCTCCAGGATGTGGGCAAGTCCCTCCATATCTGATGCCTCTCTTTGCCCTTCGATCCAAGGAAGGGTTCGACCTGGCTTTGCCTTCCTCAGGTGTGTGTGCATAAAGAGATCTGGGGGACTGTAGGTAATCTGTCAATTTTGTGGTTACAGTCACAGACTTGGGGGTCATGGGAAACTAGAGTCCAACCCCAGTGTCCATCTTTGTTCTGTGCTCCTTGGGCAAGTTGCCTGACCACTTTGTTTTGGTTTGGCATCCAACAGGAATAGGCCCTGGGGCAAAGATTTGAAGACAAAAAAATTTATTTAGGAGGTGATTCCAGGAAGCGGTAGTAGAGGAGTGGAGAGTAAGTCAGGGAAGGGAAGTATACCATTAATGGATGCATCTTCACGCAAGTTGACCAGTCAAGTGGGCAACTTGACTTAATCCCTCTTGGACCTCTGGGGCAGCATAGAACATGCGCCTCAGAGTGGTCCCACCTGAGGAGTGAGGGAGCTGGGGCATTTATATACCAGCTCCCATCAGTCATTGACTGAGGGCTGCTCCATTGGCTTCGAGTCTGCTACACCCAGGAGTGAATTGGGTTCCTGCAACTGGAGAAAGCACTGGGCAGTGAGCTATGAATGCTGGCCATTGGAAGAGTGGTTGGCATACACTGAAATGGGAAGGCCTGAGGAAAACAAGAGGGTACAGTGTCTGCTACCTGCAGTCCCATGTTTCTCCTTTCCAAAATGAGGACAGCACTGCCTACCTACCATCATTGCTATGAGGATTAAATGAGAACATACAAGATTATACAAGAGCTCAGTAAAGATTAGTTATGATTATTGCTGTCATGAAGAGCAGGTACATTTATAGCAGTTAAGATCTTAGACCTGGGTGAATTGTCCATATCTGAAGGTTTTCTGCAGGACTTAGATATTTTGATATTTTGAAAAATAAATTGCGTGGCATGTTTGCCATTAAAAAAAGTTGAAGGAATAAATGGTGTGGTTCAAAGAACTTGCTTTTTCTTCTTGGGACAAGAAAGCAGGGAGGAAAGAGTAACCCCAGTGTCTTAGGCTAGGTTCTCTAGAGGAGCAAAACCAATGAAGCATATACATATAAGTATATAGAGAGATATTTATCTCAAGGAAATGGCTCATACAGTTGTGGAGGCTGGCAAGTCCAAAACCCACAGGTCAGGTGTCAGATTGGAGGCTTCTCCTGACTCACGTGGTTGCTGGGGATGATGAACCCAAAACTGGCAGGTCAGGCAGAAGGCTACTGGCTCACAGGCTTGCAGGAGCTGGTGAATCCAAAGATCTGCAGGTCAGGCAGCAGGCTGATGGCTTATGTCCCAAGAACCGGAAGTCAGAGGATGACAAGTTGGATGCAGGATCCACAGAGAACTTTGCCAGAAGATCCATATATGTTGGATGTAGGCCACACCCCCAAGGAAACCAATTGGCTTTTAACTGATTGACTTTCAACTGTTTTGATGGAGGACGAAGTAGCTAGTGGCATTCTCTCCTCAGGTGGTGGTAAATTATTTCGTTGGCTATTAAGAGTCTGTAATGCAGTCTGTTTGTTATTGCTCCAAGTTTCTGGCCAGAAGTCCTTCATTTCATAGATCTCTTGAAATCTTCCCTTCCACAGTGCAGTGGGTCAGCAAGATTTACTCACTCAGAGAGTGAAGAAATGTCCCTGCAGATGTACCTAGAGCCTTTTGCTTAGACTTCACTGGAACATGGGATAGAAATGCCAAAGGATACATGTCTCAGAGTGACCCCTCCATTCCTCAGTCTCAGCACCTCCCACGGCCCCAGGATAAACCCCTTGGAGAGCTGATGACTTCAGATGTCGTGGTCTTACGGTTTGGACCTTGAGAATTGCCATGGCATCGCCATACTGGTGTGTTTGGGAATCTTTGTGTCCTATAGTGTCACCCACTCTGCAGAAGGGACACTAGAGCAGGCATCTGGGACACAACATCTAATCTGCCAGTGCCCAGTGACACTGCAGCCCCTGTAGCACGTGTTCGTGTTGTTAGGTACCAGCCAACTGTGCCTGTAATCTGTAGACACTCCACAAGTAATTGCTGAACGAGTGAATGAGTGAATGAATGAATGTGGAAATGCACAAGGAGATGAGAGAGAGGGAAGAAAGCCATTTTTAATGGGGAAAAAAAAAAAGGCTTGGGAATTTGCAGCTTTATTAACTGCCACCCCTCAGTTGTGCTAATAACCAGGAAGCCAAGCCAACACTTCCATGTAAATCTGAGATTTCCCTTTTTGGTTGTGCAAATTCAATTCTTGCCCTGCTGTCATGCACTGGGGAAACGTCCCCAGTCTTACTCACAGTTAAGAATAAACAGTGCTCGGGCTGCTAAAAAAAGGAAAGAGCGCAGCACTTCTCATTTCAGTGTGCGTCATTAATTGACTCCACAGCACCCCACGCTGTCAGCAGACTGATGGTCTGGGGGCACCGAGCAAGAACCATCCTTCTTGACACAACCTTCTTCCAGGTCTTAAAGGAGAAAGTTCTTTTTTCATTTTTTAAATTCCTTAAAAAAAAAAAAAAAAACTGTTTCAAAACAATTTCAGGTGTTGGTTCTAGAAGTGTGTGGGGATGTGTGGTCCAGACTGCATGGATGGAAGTGTATTGTGTCCATTATTCTCTTACTACTCTGCATCACCCAAGGAGCCCTGGTGGAGCAGTAGGTAAGTGCTGAGCTGCTAACTGAGATGTTGGCAGTTGGAACCCACCAGCTGCTCCATGGGAAGAAGATGTGACAGCCTGCTTCCATAAAGATTGTAGCCTTGGAAACCCTATGGGGCAGTTCTGCTCTGTCCTATAGGGTTGCTGTGAGTTGGAATTGATTCAATAGCAATGGGTGATGCCATATTGCCCAAGCTCCTGACTTTTCGAATGAAGATTCATTCCTTCCTGTGGTCAGTAGCCCAGGACACAAAAAACCTTCTGGGAAATTCATCTGGCTCACCAGAGTCCTGAGCCTCTGATTTCTGTGGTGACGTTTGGCTTTAGTCACCCACTCACTTGTTTGTGCATTCAGAAATGTGTATCAGGTGCATATTATATGCTAGGATCTGTTCTCTGCAATGTCTTGCCGCCAAGAGCTCACAGTCCAATGTAGGAGATCGAGTAAACAATGCCAATATGGTGCGAGTCTTGCTAGAGTCCAGAGGCAAGTGGACACCTAATCCAGCCCAGTGGGTCAGGCAGGGCCCCTGAGGAGCTGGAATCTAAGCTAAGGCCTGAAGATTAGCATTTAAGGAGGCAAAGATGGGGGTTGGCATTGGCCAGGGAGGGTGTTCACAGCAGAGGACATCAAGCTCATGACCCTCCCTGCTCCCTGAACTATGTGGTGGTTCTGATGCTTCACTCTTGAAGTCTGATGTCAACCAGGGGACCTGAGCTTCCTTTCCTCTCAACCCCCTTCGGCTGACATCCCAGGTGAGGGCTCATGATTCCTTCCTACGCGTTCACTTAGCAGACGTTGAGCTTCTACTTCACACCAGGGCCATTCAGCTATGGACACTTGGGAGCTGAAGGAAACAAAGTCCCTGCTTTTATGGAGCATACAGTTTAGTGGGAAACACATTGATGAATCCCATGAATTGAGCTAACATGTTCATATGTGCTGGGTTTTATACTCAACCCTGTTATGAAGTATATACAACAATTATTTACATTTTACAGATAAGGAAACTGAAGTCACCTGCTGCATCAAAGAGCTAGGACATGTTACGGCCAGGATGTCATCCAGGTCAGACTAGCGGCAACGCCCATGGCTCCTCCACTGTGGCACAGGGTCACCAGGGGTGGGCAAAAAACCAGAAGGCTCCAGGCTTCCAAACACTCCTGACTTGGGCTGTTCAGGGTTTGGGGCTCATTCTGAGGAGGTGAGTTGAGACATCTGCCTCCCCAACCCCTCCTCAGAGCACCTCCTCATGGATACCCCAGGCATGGGCACTTTCTCCAGCATGGGCCTCTGGGGAAGTGGAGGAAGAGGTGCCGCCATCTTGCCTTATCGCCGATGAATCCTTCCAGCACTCTTGGCCTGGTGCCAGGCACTGGTAGCCAGGAATCCGCCCTGCGAAGCAGCAGGGCCCCTTTTAGAGTTTATCCTTCCCCTTCCTCCAGCACTTCCAACCTTTCCCCTCGGGCCTTGCTGGCTGACCTTGGCCTGTCTCTGGCCTCAGCAAGGGCGCCAGCCCTGCTCTTGGAGCCTTGCCAGGCCCCACCCAGCACGGGGCTCTCCCCCAGCCATGCCCAGTAGGCCGAGGGCTCACAGCCTTACAACCTTGCCCCAGGGCTTCCATTGAAACTCCCTCTGGCCATCTGGGCCTGTAGGTGGGAGAGGCCCATCTGGAAGCACCTAGGTAGTTTCTGAAAGGGTTGGGAGTTGGCCTGAACCTTCTGAGGCAGAGCTCAAGTGGACGGCCTCTCTTTCTCCTCCCCAGGCCAGCTCAATCTCTCTCTCTCTCTCTTACTCTCTCTTCCTGTCCTTCCTTCACACTGGAAACTGGTAGGAGCTTTGGAACCACACATCTGCGTTTAAATCCTGGATAACAGCCTCTATTTACCATTTTTTTCTATATTCCAGATACTGTATCAAGCTAACATTCATCATCTCATTTAATGCTCACTTTTTTCTAAATGGTCCTATGAAGGAGGGCTGCCACTCTCCCTATTTTACAGATAAGTAAACTGAGGCTCAGAAAAGTTGAGCAATTTGCAGAGTCTCTGACAGCAAGTGAGTGACAGTGTGTGAATTCAAACTCAGGTGTTTCTGACTCCCCAGCCCACACTGCTAGCCACTTAGTCACTCTATACCTCTGGGCAAGTCTTTAAACCTTCCTTGGTCTTGGTTTCTCATCTGTAAAATGAAGATAGTAATAATAATACCCAATTGACAAGACTTTTGTGAGGGTTAAATGAACTCATTGGCTGGTGGGGGCATGTAGCATGCCTAGAATACTGTCTGGCCCAGGAAGTCTAATAAGTGGTAGTCAACATTTGTATGAGAGTCATTATCGATCGCCTGGGGAAGCCTATTTCTCCTTAGGGGCATCCACTCAGCCTCCCAGCTGTTGCCTCCCGTCTCTTTTCCTGGACTCTCTCTCCTCTTTCTTCCTCAGAGCCATTGACTGCTCTGCTTCCCTTCCGGCCTCCCATATTTAGCATACCACAAGGCCCAACGATTTCTGGGCTGAGCTTTACTACTGCTACTGCTAACCCAAAAAACCAAACCTGTTGCTGTTGAGTCCATTACGACTCATAGTGACCCTATAGGACAGAGTAGAACTGCCCCATAGAGCTTCCAAGAAGCAGCTGGTGGACTGGAACTGTGGACTTTTTGGTTAGCAGCCTGAGCTCTTAACGACTGCGCCACCAGTGCGCCACTGCTACTACCTACTACTATTAAATTCCTGTGAGGGTACATGCTAGGGTGAGAGGGGGGTATCCTGGCATCATTTTTTTCTAAAGCTCATTGACATATATTTCTCAATTAATGTAGTGTCCTCATCTGGACTGGCTTATTTTGTAGGCAGATTTACAACTGAAGTGGGGAGCTCCCCCTACCCATATAAAACATGTGAAGTGCATTGTCAGTAAAACGTGGGTTTAAATGCCAACTTTACCACTTTGATGCTGTGTGACTCTGGACAACTTACTTAACATCTCTGAGCCAAGTTTCCTTTTCCAATTGGGAATGAATGACAAGATGGGCAGAACCCTCGCCACAGGATTTTGGAGAGAGTTGAATGAGAGGAGGGCTAGTCTTGTGCCTGGTGTATAGTAGGGACTCAGTAAAATACTAAATCAAAACCTGGTTGCAACAAAGTTAAAAGCCACAGGTAGTTTAAACCAGTTGCCCTGGAATCGATCCTGACTCATGGCAACCCCATGTGAGTCAGAGTAGAACAGTGCTCCATAAGGTTTTCAATGGCAGATTTTTCAGAAGTAGATTGCCAGGCCTTTCTTCCCAGGTGCCTCTGGGAGGACTTGAACCTCCAAACTTTTAGTTAGCAGCAGAGCATGCTAATCATTTGCCCCACCCAGGGACTCTATAGATAGTTTAGGGAGCAAAAAAGGAAATAAAGAAATACACTTTGTTCGGATAAACCCACTGGGGAAATGGAGCAAGATAGGCACTGACCAGGAGCTGAGGACCCAGCGCTAGACTGTTTTCCAAGTAGTGAGGCAGAACCTTGGGAGATTGCAGAGGACGAGGTCCAAGGCCCCTTGGGAGCCGACCTGTCCACTTCCTGGAGGAGTCTGCAGCTTTCCTGGAAGGCAGGGCCGAGCCCCATTATCAGCAAGCTCAGAGTCCGCAGCGGCTCTGGGAGGCTCACGATGGTTATCAGGCCTCTCCCAGCGGTGGCAGTTCAGCCCCCAGACTTTGGACGCTGGCTCTGTTTGGACGTGGCAGCTCCTCTTTCCCCAGGGATACCCCAGCAGGGCCTGGGCACATTTCTCAACATTCAGTCCCAATAAAAAAAGGTTGAAAGTCGACTGCAGGTTTTCACAAACAACCATGATGGCCAAGGGCAAGATGGGGCATGGGAGCCAGGAAACCTGTCTGCTACTTCCGGCTCTGGCATGGCAGGACCTCAGTTTCCCCTGCTGTCAATTCCCGTTTCAGAGGGGAGTCGTGTTTGTCCTATTTGCTTTGCAGAGTAGCCTGGGATAGTAGGATCCAAACCAGCTGATACTTTAACACAGGCTATTTCTTTCATCCCCAGAGGAAACCTGTGAGTGAGGTATTATTCCACCCATTGAGATGGGTAGGCTGTTCTGGAGTATCCAGTGGGCCCAATGTAATCACAAGCATCCTTATAACAGGGAAGCAAGAAGGTCAGAGTCAGAGAAGGAGAAGTGCTAACAGAAGCAGAGTAATGTGCTTTGAAGATGGTGGGAAGGGCTATGAGCCAAGGAATGCAGGCAGCCTCTAGAAGCTTGAAAAGGCAATGAAACCAGTTCTCCTCTAGAGCGTCCAGAAAGGAACACAGCTCTGTCGACACCTTGACTTTAGCTCAGTAAGACCCATGTCAGACTTTTGATCATCAGAACTGTATTGTTGTTGTTATTGTTAAGTGCCATCAAGTTGATCATGACTCATAGCAACTCTATGTACAACAGAACAAAACGCTGCCCGGCCCTGTGCCATCCTCACAATCGTTGCTATGTTCGAGCCCGTTGTTACAGCCCCTGTGTCAAACCATCTTGTTGAGGGTCTTTCTCTTTTTCGCTGATTTTCTACTTTACCAAGCATGATGTCCTCCTCCAGGGACTGGTCCATCCTGATAACATATCCAAAGAACTGAAAGAGAATCAAATTGTGATATTTTAAGCCACTAAGTTTGTGGTGATTTGTTACAGCAGCAACAGGGAACTGATACATTTTCCTCCCAGGAAAAAGGCCTAATCTTCACCTCTGTTAGGTAAGCTGTAAGGTCCCTGAGTGGCTCAAACTGTTTGCACTCAACTACTAACCTAAAGGCTAGTGGTGCCAAAGAGGAAAGGCCTGGCGATCTGCTTCCGTTAAGATTACAGCCAAGAAAATCCTATGGAGCACAGCTCTGCTCTGATACACAAGGTGTCTCTGTGAGTCGGAGTAGACTGGACAGCATGGGTTTGGTAGAGTCACTAGCAACTTGGCCAGCATACACACGAGGGTATCTCAGGTTAGGCTAAACTCCTGGGGTCTTTTGGAAGCCCTTCCCTCTACCCACGGAGCCCTGGTGGTGCAGTGGTTAAGAGCTCAGCTGCTAACCAAAAGGTTGGCAGTTTGAATCCACCAGCTGCTCCTTGAAAACCCTATGGGGCAGTTCTACTCTGTCCTATGTGATTGCTATGAGCTGGAATCAGCTCAAGACAACAGGTTTGGCTTTTTCTTTTTTTCCTTGGGGGTTTTCCCTCTACCAGCAGGGCCCTGATGCCAGGAGGTGAATCTACCCTAGGCCAGTCTGAACCCAAAGGAATGTCTCTTGTCTTCATCCTTCGCCACACCCAGGAGAGCCTCAGATAGTGCTGGGGCCCTTGGGAAGGAAGAAAACAGCAGGTCTTGGGCTCAGGAATCTCACAAGTAGGCCCACGATCCTGAGAAGAGAGCCAGTAAGTTCTACGCAGTCTGCAAAAGATCACAGTCCTTTACTTTTTAAATTTTTTAAAAAATAAAACTATGGTACTATATTAAGACAGCTGGGTTTTTATTATTCATACTGATTTCTAAAAGGGAACATTCTGGCTTTAATTAGAATGAAAAATATGAGCCGTAGAAATATTCAAATATCACACGGCTTCATTATTTACCCCATTGATTTCGACAGGCAGATAAACACAGAGTAAGACATGTGCTCTGCACTATTTAAAGAACAAAGCAGCATTAATCTGCTTCTAACTCTCCACAGTGATGGGATCCTGTGCATCGCTCTCCTGGAGCAAGTAAACTGTGGTAAAGACGAGGTACATGTAGCCTTGTGGTTGAGGCAGAGACAGATTGGGAAAGAATTCTAACCAACTCAACTGGTAATTCAAGTAGACCAAACCAATTGCCATTGAGTTGATTCTGACTCATGGCGACCCCATGTGTGTCAGAGTAGAACAGTGCCCCATAGGGTTTTCAATGGCTAATTTTTTTTTTTTTTTTAGAAGTAGACCCCCCCGAGGCCTTTATTCCAAGTCCCTCCTGGTTAGACACAAACCTCCCACCTTTCGGTTAGCAACTGAGTGTGTTAACTTTTTGCACCACCAGAGACTCTAAATTTGAGTAGTACCCTGTATTCTATACATGCTATGTGCCAAGTAGAAACCCTGGTGGCGTAGTGGTTAAGAGCTATGGCTGCTAACCAAAAGAAAGGTTGGCAGTTCAAATCCACCAGGTGCTCCCTGGAAACTCTATGAGGTAGTTCTACTCTGTCCTATAGGGTCGCTATGAGTCGGAATCAACTCGACCGCAAAGGATTTTTTTTGTTTTTTGATGTGCCAAGTTAGAGAAGCCCTGGTGGTGCAGTGGTTAAGAGCTCAGCTGCTAACCCAAAGGTCGGCAGTTTGAATCCACAGCCACTCCTTGGAAACCACATGGGGCAGTTCAACTCTGTCCTATAGGGTCACTATGAGTCAGCAATGGGTTTGGTTTTTTGGTTTTTATGTGCCAAGTTAACAAGAGGTCGTACTGCAGTAAGGTGGATCCTAATCCAATATGACTGGTGTCTTTAGAAAGAGGAGAAGAGACACAGAGAGACATAGACACAGAAGGAAGAGGGAGGCAGAGATTGTAGCGATGTATCTACAAGCCAGGAACACCGAGGTTTGCCGGGAGCCACCAGAAGCTTTGTAGGCCATACAACTCTTTCATAACTACTCACCTCTACCACTAAACCATGAAGGCAGCCATAGACAGCCATTTCTTAATGAATGAGTGTGGCTGGGAGCCAATAAAACTTTATTTACCAAAAGAGACAAGGGAGGATCTTCCCCTAGAAACTTCAGAGGGAGCATAGCCCGGCTGACACCTTGATTACGGACTTCTGGCCTCCCGAACTGTGAGCCAAGAAGCTTCCGTTGTTTCAGGCCCCCAGTTAGTGGTACTTTGCAGCAGCCCCAGGAAAGTAATACACTCACTTAATCCTGTCATTTACCCTGTAAGGTAGGCATTTTATCCCATCTTACAGATAATTAAACTGGCTTGTGCAGCCGCATAGCCGTGAAGTGGTAGATATTTGCACAGGGCCCATGTTCTTAGCCACTGTGGAAAGAGTTTGGGCTGTGGCCACCTATAATAGCTGGTGGCTGTGGGACACTTGCGATGTGTGTTAAATGCATTATGCCAGCGGTTCCCAAATTTGCTGCCCATTAGAATCACCCAGGGAGCTTTTTAAAACCCGGTGCCCAGGTTGTACTCCAGACCTATTAAACCAGAATATCTGGGAGTGGGAGGCAGGCACCAGTGCTTTTTAAAGGTCTCCAGGTGACAGCAGTGTGCAGCCAAGTTCAGGAACTGTGGCTCCTTGTGCATTCTCTCGCTGAAACCCTCTATAAAGGAAGTTCGATTATTGACCCATTTCAAAGGTGAGGAACCTGAGTCTTGAAGAGGTCATGTGACGCCCACTGAGTTGGGATTTGAACCAGAGCCTTCTAGAACCTTCATCCTTAACCACTCCACTAAAAGGCCTTGCTGGCGGGATATTGCTAGAGGGTCAAAAGACGCTTTTTCCGGGAGAGTGCATTGCGCCTTGGGGACATAAAAATTGAATCAAGCTTTTTCCCATCTTGTGGTTTCTACTTCTTTGAACAACCGTGGAAGTGAAACTCCTTTTCCTGTGAGCATCCTCGTTTTTCCTCTGGAGTTTTAAACCCCTAATTGAATCTGCTTAAGCCTGGACGTTTTCTTTAAAAGCTGTAACGACCCACAGAGCCTGGCCCATATGGCCACCGGGCCCAGGAGGGACTCCAGTCCAAGCCCCCAGTACTGTGGCCTCCCTGGTGGCCCCAGGCCTGACCTGTGTGCAGGGTCCTGTCCTGAGGACAAACAGCCCTCCTGGAGCATCCAAGTTCTCAGAGTGTCCAAAGACCCACCATGCACAGGGACTGTGGTCTTTTCCTCCTCGAATTTGTTAGGACTAGGTAGGGATTGGGGTCTCTGGGTGGGGTAAACAGTGGACATGCTCAGTTGCTAGCCTAAAGTTTGGAGATTTGAGTCTCCCCAGAGGTGCCTCAGAAGAAAGGCCTGGTCATCTACTTCTGAAAAATCAGCCATTAAAAAGCCTGTGGAGCACAGTTCTACCCTCTACTCTGACATGCATGGGGTCACCACGAGTCAGGGTTGACTTGACGACAACCATTTTTTTTTTTTTTTTAAGTAGGGATGTGGCTAGTATCTCCAAGACTCTAAAACACGGAGGAACAGCCTCCACTTGGATGGTTTGGGCAGTGGGAAGGACTCAGTCTCAATACACAACCAGGGGTATTTGTTTCTAGGCCCGAGAATAAATATTTTCAGCTTTGTAGGCCGTACAACTCTTTCATAACTACTCACCTCTGCCACTAAGCGTGAAGGCAGCCATAGACAGCCATTTCTTAATGAATGAGTGTGGCTGGGAGCCAATAAAACTTTATTTACCAAGACAGGCAGAAGGCCATATTTGGCTGGTGGGTCATAGTTTGTCAACTGCTAGCCTAGAACAATTCCCGGCACGCTGTAGGCACTCAATATACATCTCTTGGAGAAAAGAATACGTTCAATAAGCATTTAATGGGCACCTAATATATATATCAGGCTCTATGCTATGTATTGAAATTCAGAGAAGACTATGTGCCCTGCATAGTTGGGGAGACAGACCTGTACAGTAAACAAATGATCAAAATGCAGAGACAGAGGCAGTAAAAGATGCATGAGCAGACTGCCGGGGAAGCCCAGGGGAGGGAGGAACCAATTTGGCCTGTGGGATAAGGAGGAAATCGGGGAGAGCCTCAGAGCAGAAAAGACTATTAAACAGAGTCTGGAAGGTAGGTTTTCAGTCTGACTCATGGCTGCCAGGAATAGAGATCCAATCAAGCTGCTGTAAGAATGGAAGGAGGCTGTTTTCTCTCCCAGCCTGGCTGATCTGCAGCAGCTCTGAGCTGGGTCTTCATCACCGTCTGTATTGTGTCTGTTTCTCTCTGGATTCTTGCCTTATTTTGCTCTCTTTATTGAGAACTTCATGGGCAACCCTATAGACAGCATGATGGTAAAGAACATGAGCTTTAGAATAAGATGCATTTGCTGAGTTGGTTTATCTCCATGTCTGTGAGATAAGAAGCCTCACAAAACCTGTTGCAGAGTGTCTTGTGACAGTAAAATGAGATGATACATACAGGGTGCTTGGGACGGTGCCTAGCATATATAAACACCCAGAAAAAACCTGGTTTTACCACTGCTGTTATTATCTTTATTATTATCACTCACCTTCCTCTGCTTGCTATTGCTTTTGCTCCCTCTGAAGTTTGCCCAGCATCCGTCAAGCCCCCACATACACACCCTTGTCTACCTTAGAGGAGTCCCTGGGTGCTGCATATTATTAACACATTCCACTGCTAACTGAAAGGTTGGCTGTTTAAATCCACCCAGAGGTGCCTTGGAAGAAAGGCCTGGTGATCTACTTCTGAAAGATCACAGACATTAAAAACCCTATGGAACACAGTTCTATTCTGACACACATAGGATTGCCATGAGATGGAATCATCTCAACAGCAACTGGTTTGGGTTTTTTTTTTTTTTTGGTCTGCTTTAGATTCAGCCCATCACAGTCTCTAGCTTCTAATGTCCCAGTTCAAATGGCTAAAGAGAGAGGTCCCAGGTCACCGGTTTGCCTCTCAATGGATCCTCCCTTGATCCAGTCCCCTGGGGTGGAGAGTCAGAGTCAGTCGGGAGCTGACACAAACATGGCTGCCTGCGTCCCAGGGCTGGGGGTGGGTCTATTCCCCTAAGAAAAGAGTAGCACCTGGAATAGAGCTAGCAGAGAGCACTAGTTGGACAGACGGTCCGTTCCTGCAGAGGGAACAAAATGTGATATGAGGAAGACCTGTGATCTTTGTGGATTATCCTCTCCTTAATGGTCCTAACTCAATCAAGATCCTAGCTAATTTAAAATTATATACGTGGCTCATATCTGTGGCGCTGGTTACATTTTTGCTGGACGGCACTGGTCTAGAATATATATGTGATATACCTAGAAGGTAAGATGTATGCAATTTTAAGGTGGAAGGGACAAAATTGCCTAACCCCTGCCACCCTCCATTCAAGAGCTCCAGCCAGCCCTGGGTATTTGCCAACCTTGCAGATTAGCTCTGGCCCACTGGTTCAGTCCTGCAGGAGAGTAGCCAGCCCCTAAAGAAATCATTTTGGAGTCAAGTCTGAAGGTACAGCTCAAGGACTACAGAAGCCTTTGTTTGTTCCCATCTGCAAACCCAGGCTGCCAACACATATTGGGAGTATAATGAGAAATAACGGAATCAAAATAATGTAAAGGAAATAAGCGCTGAAGAGGATAATCAACATCTTTCTGAATAGATTTCCTGCCAGGGAGGCGGGAGCGCAGGGAATGTTTTACCGTTGGGGCCGAGGCAGACAGTGGTCCTGCAAAGGAGAGAAAAATCCCTTCCGGGAAGAGAGCCTTTTAATTGTTCTTTTAAGAGGGAGGCAGGCGCTGCCAAGGCAGGGGAGCGAGTCCTCCATTATCGGGGTGTCTCCATTTACTCAGCTGAGGGGAAGCAGAGGACGACCCCTCAACCACAGGAACAGGCCGTGTGGCAATTGTTTTCCATGGAGCACCATTTGAGTTCAGCAGCTGGAGGCAGCGTAAGCATTTTAGGCTTCCCAGCTGCTTCCCAAGAGCCAGGGAGAGGAAGGAGGGAGCCTTTGGAGCCAGCCAGATGGACGTGGGCTTGCGTCTCATTGTGCCACCTATTTAGTGTGGTGACTTGGGCTAAGATCCCTACCTTCTCCAAGTCTTTCTTCCTAACAAATTCTAATCTCACCTCATTTGTCAAGCCATCATCTGTAAAAATCTTAGGCACAATTTTGGCTGGTGACAAGGCTTAAATGAGAGAATATAGAAAAGCACGCAGTGCGTTGTAGGAGGCACAGCCTGTGCCTGTCTCCTCTCGCTCAATCCCTTTTGCTCCTTCTCTTTCTCCACCTCTTTTATCGACCAATGTGTTACTGTCGAGTTGACTCCAGCTCACGGCGACTCCGTGTGCGTCAGAGTAGAACTGTGCTCTGTAGAGTTTTCAATGGCTAATCTTTCAGAAGTAGATCACCAGGACTTTCTTTCGAGGTACCTCTGGGCAGACTTGAACCTCCAACCTTTCGGGGAGCAGCCAAGGGCATTCACTGTTTGCACCATCCAGGGACACGCTTTCATCAGGAAGTCTTCTTAATTGTATGTTATGTAAAGTTCACCTCAGTTTTAAAAAGAAGAAAAACAAAGAAGTCTCGCCTCATCCCTGGGACCGGGGGACGCATTTGTTGTCCTGTTAGCCCCCACTGAAAGTAGATGTTGCACTTTGAAAACCAGGACTGAGAACCTGAAAGTCTCTGCTTACCCACTTCATCCTTCCTTTGGCCATTTACTGAGCCTCTATCGGACGGAGACGCTCCCTCAGGTTTTAGCACGAGGCACCCGAGGGGGCCTGTGCTTGATGAGCGAGTGGGCAAATATGCAGGACGCCCCGATTTCCCTCCCTGCTCTACTTTTCTTCGTGGTCTAACCACAGATGTTTGCTTCACTCTTGTATTGAAAAGGTCGCCCCTAGTTTTCACACCATTTCCTCTGCCAGCTCTTTATTATAATGTTAACAACTGCCAAGAAATAAAACCTTTTTACTTTCACAAAAATGGCCTGGAGTGCACCGTTCCCCTGCATTTCCTTCCTTGTGCTTCTGACCCTACAGCCCCCAACTCTGTGCTGATATCTGAGGCTCAACATAGGAATAAAACAGTGAACACTTCACTGAACGTTCTCCTAAGTGCTTGGCACTGCTTATTGAGTTCTCCAACCACCCTTGAGAGGCATATGATTATTAACCCCATTGTACAGATGAGGAGAGTGAGGCAAATAGAGGGCTAGCAATTTGCTCAAGGTCCACAGCACTGGGTTTCAGAGCCAGGAATCAAACCCACGTTGTCTAGTTCTGAGCTGGGTGCTGAACCATAGGCTATACTGATGAAGCATCATGCGTTCCCTTAATTAGCTTGCAGGTGAGAGGGGGAGTAGTAAATAGGTGAGCCTGGTGGCATGGTAGACACCAGAGCAGTGGTTCAACCATGTATGTCTGTCTCAAAATGACATCCTTGAGGGCTGAGCCAGTAGCCCAGACACTACCCCCGACCCAAAGCATCACGGAATGAGCAGGTGGCCCGGGAAAGACAGTGCAGGACGACCGGGTGTGAGCAAACCCTTCTGCAGTGATAGCGACCCCACAGCAGCATGTTCCCACCTGGAACAGCCCCCTGGCCTGGCTGTCAGATTATTGTACCAAATAAGCACAATTAATTTCTCTTCCCCTATCTTGTTGCCAGGATCTCACAAGCCATTTCCAAGTTTGCTTTCTAGTCTCCAGTTCTTGGGCGCTGGCAGCTCGGTGGCAAGAGTTCAGAAATCCCAAATTCAGAGTGGAAAAGCCCACTCCGGGGCTGAAAGCACGCTCCATGCCGGGTTTTTCATCATTGGTTTTCAGAACCGCATGTTCCATGATGTATAATTGTTAGCAGTTGTAAAAAGATAACTCACATTTTAAAAAGCTTAAAGCTTGCTCTGTGCAGATAAAAACTGTGACAAATTATGTTCCGAAAAAATCATAAAAGTAGAGAGAGACATGTTAATAACCAAAGGTGGCGTTTCATTTAGAGGTCAGCAAGAGCTATTAAAGTGGTCAGGAATTCCGAGGTTTGGCAGTTATGATTTGACCATATCACTTATCTCCTCCAGCCCATGCCTAAGTATCTCCCTCGGTAAAAAATAATCCACAGACAGTAAGACGGGAGGTCAGGGGTAACTGGGGAGAAAAGTAAGATTGCCAAAATAAACCTGGCTTTCAAGGAGAGGCATTCGAATTTGCCAAGGCCATTTAACGCTTCGGCTCTGCCAGCATCACCCCATCTTTGGGGATACGCTCACATGCATGACCACCCACACATGTTCAGACACAGGTGTGCACACACACACCATGGGAAAGCTGCCATGTGAAGAGTTTTCTGGAAAAAAGGCGAGAAATGATCTAAAGTTTTGATGACAAACACAATGGTCAAGTGTGTGTTGGAAAGGCTGCCTAGTTTTCCCAAACCTAAAAAAAAGGTTCTTTTCCTTTAGTCGAAGTAGAGGCAAACCTGAAAGAGGAGAAATCTTCAGCCATGGAGAGTGACGCCAAGGTGTTCTTGTCTCCACTGGTGGCTGGGAAGATGTTGGATGGAGCCTGGCCATTGGCGGCTTTGAAAATAGGAGGTTGCCAAGCTGTTGCTGGAGTCCATTCAAATGCCTGCAAACCACCCCCCAGTCCCCCCATACACGCACAACCAGACAAGTGTCCCAGTCTTACATGAGAGCAGTTTTCTATGGTGATTTATTGTTTCTGAAATAGAGTCCTATTCTATGCCCTCAGGACACATGTTATAAGGATCTCTTTATAGGACAGTAATAATAAAGCAAAAATAATAAAACCATTCTAGAGGAGGAAACAGTGGAAAAAGGAACTGTGAGTCAAGCTAGCTCGGGTTTGGCTCTATAACTAATCAGCTGGGTGTTGCTAAGCAAGTCACTTACCTTCTCTGGGCCTCGATTTTCTCATCTGTGAAATAGGACAGATCCCAACCCCTCAGAGTCACTGACTGTTGTGAGAATGTGTATAAAAGATGCTGGTGCTGGGCTCCCCATAAAGACTGTACTCCCCCTGTCCCCTTTCTTCAAGATACTCTAAATTTCCCACAGTTTCTGTGTCCTGTGGAGATCAGCAAATTTCGGTCATTTCGAAATCACTTTTTTTCTTTCCATGCCATTTTATTGGCTATTGTTTCTTGGAAAGAGACAAGGAAATCAAGCAAGAAAATACAGGCTTATAGACAGATAGAGAGCTCTGCTCTGATAAGCAGATTGCCCCATCCTTTTGTGTGTTATTTAAATACGTTTAATACACGTGCAAGAAAGAAAATGATAAAATGGCCTCTGCATATTGAAGATCTCGTGTGTGTTGTATATGGGGGTATATGTATGTACACTCTCAGGTCTTTGACTTGAGGACAAGGAACTATAGTGAGAGATCCATCTAAGAGCAGACAGTTGGCTTTTTAAACGTCTGTATGACTTAGTTTTACCATCAGGTTGAAATCCTAACAGCCAAGAAATATGAACTTTCTGGAAAGGTTATAAAATGCATGCTATTTATCCACAGGCCAATCCGGCACACATAACTTGAACAAGTATATGTAGCTGAGTTTTAATGCATTATAAATAAACAGAATTATGCATTTATTTATTTCAGTTCTTCATAGATCTTGCATACTACTTAAGCACTGAGAAAGGAGAAGGAAGTGAAAACGTGAGAGTGGACCCTGACATTTAGCACCGAGTCTGAAATGGATTCGTTAACCAAACTTGGTAGAAGCATTGAGATAAGAATCTCATCACAGTTAACAGGCTCACCATGTTCCCACACGCTCAAAGAATGATTGCTGTTTGTTATATATTTCCAACGTACCCTGTGTAAATACCCTGTGGGAATTGATTCAATTAAGAAATTACCTACATTTCTTCATTGGGACCCTCACATGATGAAGGTAGACCTAATTCTTTATCATTTTTAAATATTCGGTATCATTTATCAGAATTGCTTAAGAGTAGCAAGTACTGGGGATGAATCTTAAATATTCTAGATATAGACATTAGGACTTCAATTTGCTCCCTTTATCCTTTATCCTATTTAAACATACTGCCCTCCTCAAAAGTCTAGGCATATACGGGTGATCGATAAGTACCCATTATTATATTCCTTGTAATAAAGAGTACACACACAAACACACACACACAGCTCTCTGAGTGGAATGCTCTAGTCACCATTGCCTTACCCAACCTGCATTGACTATTCGTGTATAATGATGGACCAGGCTTAGAGTAATACCAAGATGACACTAATGACTTCCCACAGGGACTCATGCTTTGACCTGGTGGTTTTTGCTTTTCTCCTTTGGTAGTGGATGTTGAGGTCTTAAGGATGGATTTCCATCTAGATAGTAATGGTATAAGTAGATATCAAAATGAGAGGCTTCCTTGACCCTTTGTGCATTAAAGCAATTCTCTATCTCTTAGACATGCTTCTGGGAAGGGTTAAAAGGGCAGAGGTGTGGGATGACCAGTTGAAATCAAATTCCTGGTAGCATCGAGTACACGTTCATGGAGGGCGCCATTGTTCCAGTGGTCCTAGAGAAGAGAGAGTTCTGCCATTGCCATGTGCTGCTGGCTTCTGAAATGGTTAATGGAGAATTTGCTTCCCGTATGGAATATAATAATAATACCCACAAAAACAACAACCAGTGTGACTTTTTTGAGCAGATACTTTGTTCTGGGAAAATCTGCATCTGAAATCTTGAGATAAACTGTTGAGGGGGTCAACAACTGAACGCATATCCAACTCTAAAGCTAGGTTAGCTCTTAGAGCAGTTAATGAATGACTCTGAGGCTCAGTTTCTTCTTCTGTTCAATGAGATCTATCCAATCAAATGGGGTGGCATGGCTCACTCAGGGATTTTTATTTATAATAGTCTCTCTGATTGAAATGCTGTTTCCTTTTGGCTCTAAGCATGTTTGGCAGCTTGTCCCTTGGATTTCGCCTTCCAGGTCACCTTCTCAGAGAGGCGTCTCCTACTCCTGTCCATCCTAACACGTCACGATTTGTGATTATGTATTTTATACAGCATAAATTATATATTTATTTATAATTATATAGTTATTTGTCTACTTGATCACTTTCTTTCTTTTTCCCCTAGACTCTAAGCTCTGAGGGATGGTCTTGGGTTTAATCCCCCAAAGCCTAATAGAGTATCAGGCACATAGTAAGTGCTTAGGAAATAATCTATTAAACAAATGAATGAGTATTAAAAACCAGGTTGAGAATACAACATTTTAAGTATACTTTTATTTTTTAAAGACATGCATAGATACGTGTTTACATATATTAAAAGGGGAGGATGGGATTGTTTCACTTCACTTTAAAACCTTTCTTCATTTTTTTTTTAAAGAGAGACACTATAGAGTTTAAAATAGAAAAAAATAAGTAGCAGAATTTTATGCATAAAAATTAAATTAATTTTAAACCTTCACTTGGACAGAGATAAAGTTCGTATTAGAATTGGCAGTCTGTTAATCGCTATTCTTGGTGTAAGCCAATGAGCAGCTCTGCTCTCTTTATAAGTTAAATTGATTCATACATATTGGCAAGTTAGCTATTTCCCTCAAAGGGAGTTGAATTTATTTGGGCTGTATATTAATATCTTATTATCCTTCTTATGCACCAGTGACATGATCATTATTCCATCTCAGTATGTTTATTAGAGTAAATGCCTTTTGGACGAGGATTCTGAAAAAAACTTCACCTTTGCCCAGCAATCTTTCTAGGGAGGTCCATGTACATTTCTCCTTTGGCCTGTGGCTGCTCCCGTTCTCTGAAGAGCCTTTGCCAACTGTCTCCAGGGGGAATTCCCAACAATCCGTAGCCAGGCCACGTGGTTTGAATATGACTACAGTGTGTTCTTCAGATATTTCTTCCACCTCAGTGCTTAAGGTGGAACTCCCCTTAGAATTTTGCTTGCAGGGACTACTGTTGTTGATGAACAACAGTCAGCCACCAACTGGAAATATGCGCATCTGCAGTGTTATAAGTGGGTCATGTTTATGTGTTGGAGGTGGGAAGAGTGGCCAAAGGGAGCAATCTGACCTTGGACAACTGCAAACGAGGAAGGTCTAGAAGAGTTGGGTTGGCCTTGTTAGTAAACAGTAAGAAAGTCATTAAATTCAACTGGGTCTGCTTGTTGCTGTTATACAAAGTTCGTCTCAGAAACCTGCACAAGGCAAATAAAATAAAATCTGACCCCAAGACCCTTGAGCAGTAATATAAGTCTTTACTGAAGTCATTTGAAGAGGGAGCCAGGAGAGAATTCGTTTGCATACCACACAGCAAACTCCCTAAAAGGCCCCTTTAACCACTGTACTTTCCCAGAGTCTTCATGTCATGCCACATGGCAAACCTACAACAACTTCCCCTGAGGTGAAAAAGAATACTTCATGAATACGCCCTTGAATAAGATTGTTTGAATAAACGCAAATCCACTGATAATTCTCTCATCTATTTCATATTTCTCCATCTTGAGGTATATCTTGAAAAACAACATCATACGCCTTCCTGAGATCAAAACACATTTGTACTCCTGGTATTACCTTGATGTACTAGATTTGCTTCTTTTTTTTCCCCCCAAAATCAACTTGGTAATAATCCGTCCTTGAATTGTGCCAATCTAAAGTTTACCATCACATAGTTTCTGAGATCTGTCTTCATTTTTTTTTAAACCAAGACATTTAAAAATCTGGTTTTCTTCCTCTCTTCCCTTCTGTCCTTCCTCACAACCACTCAAATTTCCACCTGTGAGTATTTTCATTATCCCAGGATAGTCTTTGTCTGGTGCATGAATCTAAACAGTCTCAAATAATCATCTGAAGTGGTTATGCTGCTTTTTTGTCTTTTGTCCCCACCCCACCCCCACCCCAATCCAGATTTTCAGTTGCAGTTCAAGTACCCCTTCCAGTTTGAATATTTCTTCTTGGTGAAGAAGTCTTAAAAAATATATATATACCAATGGCTCAGATTTCTCTGGTGCCTTAAGATTCTTCAGGAGCACCACATACATTATCTCTTTGTTGTTGCTGTTAGCTGCTGTTGAGTTGGGCCCTGACTTATGGTGACCCCCGTGTACAACGGAACAAAACACTGCCAGATCCTGTGCCATATCCATGATCAGTTACAGACTGGGCCATTGTGATCCATAGAGTTTTCATTGGCTGGTTTTCAGAAGTAGATCGCCAGGCCTTTCTTCCTTATCTGTCTTAGTCTGGAAGCTCTGTTGAAACCTGTTCAGCATCATAGCAACCAGCAAGCCTCCACTGACAGAAAGATGGTGGCTAAATATGAGCTTCATTGACTAGGAATAGAACCCAAGTCTCCTTCATGGAAGGTGGGAATTCTGCCACTGAGCCTCCAGTGCCCCCTACATTATCTCTTTAGGTATTTTCCCTCTTTTTTATAGATGAAGCATATGAAATATTGTACATGGTAGTAGTAGAGATTTCATAAATATTGATTTGATGAATGAACCAATCAATCAATCAAAGGAGTGAATGAACTCAAGCACACACGCTGGGCTCAGCATGCCACCCACATCCTATCCTATTAGCACCATTTTGCACACAGTATTTCCACTCTTTCTCGTTGGGCTATATCCCACTGCCTAACTGGTGCACAAGGCTGGTTCTTTCGTATTCTTCATCTTACTCCAAACATCAACATAAATGCATCATTTTATGAAATGAGCATTTTCTTTAACTTCACCTGTTTCTGAAATATTATTTTCAGGTCAAACAAAAGTAAGGTCATGTGCAATATGGAGACATATTTCTAGTGCTCGGGGCTGGAGAAAACAGTTAAGTGGATAATTCCAGTTTAAAAAAAAAACCTGTCACTTTTTCATCAGTAGCAAGGTTCTCCTTTCTATTGCATGTTATGTGTATAGAGTTGTGGCTAAATTTAAATGAAGTTAAACACAATCTAAAAGTCAGTTCCTCATAGGCATTAGCCACATTTTAGATGCTCAATAGCCACAGATGGCTAGTGGCTACCATATTGGACAGCCCAGATATAGAACATTTCCATCCTCATAGAAAGTTCTATTGGACAGATCTGGTATAAAATCCATGCATATGCTTTTTCCATTAAATAAGTCAAAGTGGGGGAGGGAGCAAATTTTAGTGTTGTATGGTGGTCATTGAGGAGCCCTGTGGCACACTGGTTAAAGCACTCGGCTGCTAACCAAAAGGTCAGTGGTTCGAACCCACCAGCTGCTCTGCGGGAGGAAGATGCGGCAGTCTGGTTCCGTAAAGATTACAGCCTTGGAAACCCTGTGTGTCAGTTCTACTCTGTCTTATAGTGTCGCTACGAGTGGGAATCGACTTGCTGGCAGTGGGTTTTTTGTGGTGGTCATTTTTTAATTTCCCTAGTAGGATTGGACATTTATCTACCAGATGAAATTCCTAGAGAAGCTGGAAGAAAAATGATTGAGTTGTGTCTAAAAAGTAAAAGCCCTCTGACATGTTGATATTTTAGGCTGGCGACCTTGCTTGTGGCATTTTGGAACAAGCTTCAGAATCAGGCAAGTGTCACCTAAGTTGAAAGCTCCTCTGCAAGAAATGTCTTAGTTTGACCTAAAGTAAGTGGAAGAGACAGGGTGGAGGAAAAGGAAACAGCAGCGGATGTCTAAGTGATAAATGGTAGCCTGTCATATCACATTTGACGTCTTCACAGGAAAAGGGGGCTGTGGAGCCAGATGTGGGTTAAGCGAGGAAGTTCAAACCCTTCTCTCATCATTTGTATTTCAAGGCACAGGTTGAGTTCAAGAGCTCTGAGTTCAATCACAGCGGATCCACTCTGTGTAGCATGACAAGCCAATCAGGGAAGGTGTGTTCTCTAGGGCAGCCTCTGTCTTTGTAGAGGGCAAAGTGATGCAGGGCTTCCAAACTGTTGAGAACGAAGGAACTTAGAATCTCTCCAGGAGAAGATTGTCATTAGCAACCATATGTCAGTGATGTAAATACCAAGGTGGAGTTGTGGCTCCAGGTAGAGGTGTTTTTAGTTGCCACTAAGTCAATTCTGACTCTTGGAGACCCCATGAGTGTCTGAGTAGAACTGCTTCTTCCACAAGGCTGTGATCTTTTGGAAGCACATAGCCAGGCCTGTCTTCCGAGGTGCCTCTGGGTGGGTTGGACGCGCCAGCCTTTTGGTTGCATCACCCAGGGACTCCCAAGACAGAGTCCAGTCACCAAATACCTGCTGACTCTCATGGGGCCAGGAATGCAGGGAGCCTCGCCTCTCAGAGTCCGAGGTCTCTCATCTCTGTAGGTTGCTTTCCCCAAATAAACACTGAAGAAAAATACAGTATTCCATCTTTTAGGAATCCTCATTAGCCAAGCAGACACCGTCTCCCAAGTTCATCCCACCCCCTACGCCCCATTAGATCTTCCCAGGGTAACTCTGAAATCACGATACACTCGTCTGGGCTTCACATCAGCCTTAAAGATGAGGCGTATGGATCTGTTTTCCAGACTGACCGTCTGACTGTCTGACCTATGGTTGTTCACTCACACAGAAACGCATAATGTGACCCTTGTTAAAACCACAATTAGTCTAAACCCTTTACAGGAAATATCGGTTTGGTAAGACGAGAGATACCGTTAATAGGAAGTCACATGACTCGTGGGGAGAGCATGCACATACAGTTGAATATACATGATTTCTCCTTATCATTGATCTCTAGCTGCAGCTGCTGGCTGATGCATGCAGAGGTTAGCGTGCCCATGAGCCCTCCATGCTGTCCCAGAGAGGCCAGAGCAGGGGTGGACCCTGCGAGCCCCTGAGGCCAAAGGACTTCGGTGGCACAGCTCTGGTCCTAGGTACAAAAGACTTTTGGGGGGACATAGACTGTGCCCATCACATTCCAACTGAAAGAAAAGACAAAGACAAGCATGATTGCAGGTCGTAAGGCTGCCCCTCGCCACACCAGGCACACCGGTACCTTTGGTTATGAGCCAAGGAAGTCACCCCACACATGATAAAAGAATTAAATAATACAAGAGCTTCAGGGCCAATGGCTGGTAGACATGTGGCTTCGGACTGGAACCAATGCCTGAATCTGCCACATATTAGCTTTGGGGTTTTGGACAAGTAAGCTTATTCTCGTAGCCTCAGTCTCCTCATCTATACAATTGGGCTGATACTATATCCTATCATTCCTGTGGGGATAAATTTAAGGAGCCCTGGTGGCACAGTAGTTAAAGCACTCGTCTGCTATCAGCAAGGTTGATGGTTTGAATCCACCAGCCACTCCTCAGGAGAAAAATGTGACAGTCTGCTTCCAAAAAGATTTATAGCCTTGGAAACTCTCTGGGGCAGTTCTACTCCGTCCTATAGGGTTGCTATGAATCAGAATCGACACAGTGGCAGTGGATTTTGGTTTTGGGTCTGTGTCATTGGTACTACTAATCATTAACAGATACCATTTATTAAGTGTTTATTCTGTTCCAGGCACTAATAAGGACAGTGCATATATGATGATGCAGCTATATACATGTGTGTGTGTGTGTGTGTGTGTGTATACATATATATATACACTTATACAGATGTATATATACACATATGTATCTACGTATACATGTATAAATAAAATGAATATATGATATTTAATATAAATATATTCATATTATATATGAATGTATATTTATATATTTTATATATTTCTCCTTCCATTGGCTGCTGATATCTATTCATGTTATATATCATATAATCATTTTATAGATTTCATATATTCATATTATATATGATATATATATCAGCAATCACTGCAAAAAGAGGAAATAGTCTTACTAGCCAGGAAGCCATGAGAAAATTACTTTAAAATGGAAAAGTACTTTTCCATTTCCTCATCTGCAAAATAAAGATAATATCTCCCTCAGATTGCTATTGGAAGAATTAAATGAGATACTGCTTAGCACAATTCCTGGCACCTAAGACGCATTCAGTACCAGCCGTTACTATTGTTAATATTATTACTATTACAATTATCGCCCCCCTGATGCTCATAACTGTCCCTGAAGTAGCTGAGATTACCTTGTCTTAGAGACAAGGAAAGTGAGGATTCGCAGTCAATAAGTAGCTGCTACTATAATTAATATGCGACTTAGTGTTTCAAATGGAGCTCTATCGGAAAAGCCCAAGTTGCATTTAGCCAGGAAGGAACTGGGATTTTTGAGAGATGCCAGCCACAACTAAACACAATGATTAAGTGGTACGAGAACGAAGTGTCTGGTTGGTCAAAGGGATATATGCCTAGAAAAGGCTGCACACACTTAGGGGGTTTGAGCACAAATTATAGCCTACAAAGGGAGTGTGCACGTTCCCTGGATCTGGGCACAAACCAAGAACATCAGAACTGTGTGTGTTTTCTTTTTCCTTTTGGCTTTTCCCACAACCATGGAGACTTTGGGAGCTGCTCCGTTAGGAACTCAGAAGGCATCCCAGTGGGGCCTCTGTGCTCAGACAAGCATGGGGCCCTGGTGAGGCATCTCCCAGCCCATGGGACAAAGGCCTCAGCAAACCCACTGCTTTACACCTTGGAGCAGTAGGTCTTTAGCTGTACTCATGCCCACCATATGTTTACAGACCCAAGATGCGTTCCCCTCCTTGCATCTTCTTTTCTTTCCCTAAAAAGTGAAGAGGAAGACCTGGGCAAGCCTCTCAGTCCTTAGGTTTAGCGAGTTTCACTATTCAAAGTGATCTCTTCCTTATATCCAGGGTAAATCATTTGCTTAGTGAAGAGATGCTAAAACTCAATAAAGTTTAGCTTGACAAATAAGAGAAAACGTAGCACAATTTCACGTAAGGGTTATGTGACTTGAGCTAATCTGTTTATATTTAAAAGCAATGTTTTCTAATTGTGTGTGTGCACATGTGTGTTTGCATTTACACAAGACCAAGAAGCACACTACTTTTGCTCCTACATCTTTCACCCCTGCCTAGACCTTAGAAATACTTTTGTCAGGCAGTTCCACATTGGCAACTTGTGCATAGATGCAATGACTGAACACCACATCAGCAAAATGTACTGTCATTCATTATACTGTAGAAGAGGGCTGGCAAACACACAGCTGATGTTCAGGCAAGCCCATTTCTGCACCATACCAGACATTACTAATGGATCAGGACACTCTCAATTGTTCCAGTCAGGCACAGCCTCAGATTCTCAACACAGTTCTCCAGGCAACCACAACCAATTGGTCAAAATCGGTAAGCAAGGTGAAACCTGTTTACCTTCTCTGAGATAGGAGAAAGTTCTCAAGCCAGCATCTGTGAGCCAGAGAAGATGTTACCAAAGTATTTGAAAATTGTTATCAATAGTTGAACTTTGTTGCAATCTGAATCTGATTTTTTTAAAGCTATGCTTCCTAGCAAGGAAAAAAATTTATTCTATGGAGTATAACTAGGGCAATTGTCCTTAGAAAAGGTCCTACTTTATTCTTACTCTAATCCAAATTAAAACAGGTATTGACTGTTTATAAATAGTCCCTAGGAATGTGTAGCATTTGACCCAATAATTCTACTCCAGTCTCTAAAATGAAAAAGTAAAGTTAGTTCAGGGAATGCCTAGTAAGGGAAAGCTGTTCTTTGTGGCAGTATTTATAATACCTGTAAGAGTAAACTAAATGCCCAACCATAAGAAAAGAGAGAATTAACTAATGTATACTCCCTTGATGTACTATTATGCAGCAATTAAAATAATGTTATTACAAGATACCTGCATTAAAAACAAACATAAACAAATATTTACAGTGGTTTCATTTCTTGTGGTCAGATTATGGATAAATATTTATCCCTTCATTCTACTTATTGCTATTTCTATTTCAATAATATGTGGTTATTTTTTAAATAAAATTCTTATTGGACTATAAGATACATGCATACATAAAGTGCTCAAATCAAAAACGAGGAACTCGATGAATTTTAATAGAGTGAGTGCACCCTGGATGAAGAAACAAAATAGTTTGGTTTTGCCTATTTTTCAATTTGATAAAAATGGAATCAGAAGATATACTACACTTTTTCTCTATCTGGCTTCTTTCTCTTAATATTGTGCTTTTGAATTCATCCACATTGTGCATTTAGTGATAACAGGTTGATTTGCATCGCTGTCTAGTATTTTGTTTGGGGACTGTAACTGTGTCTGGTTGATAGGCTTTTCCAGTTTGCAGCTGTTCCAATTGTAGAGCTGCTACAAACATTCTTGAACATGGCTTTGATGAACATACATGAGAATTTCCGTGGAGTCTACCTAGGAGTGGAATTGCTGGGTCATAGGGTAATTACTTTTGCAATGGAAAAAAATATATATGCCTTAAAAAATAGCATATTTAAAACTTCATTTGTCAAAGGCAAAAGCAGAGACGATTCAAGAAATTCAGGTCAATTCAGGTCAGGATAGCAGCTACCCAAATATTTGTAATAAACACAAAGAAAAATTCCAAGAAAACAAGCAACTATCCAAAAAAACAAAACCAACTAAACAAAAACTAATATCCTAATCCATGTGAAGGATTTACATCTCACTTGTTTTATGCTGGCTTTTCCCCTCTCCCACATATTTAGAGTAATTGTTGCTTCCCTGTTCTCCTAGCCAATATCAGTAGTTTGAAAGAAGTCTTCTCAGAGGTGTCCCAGGGTTCAGAAACCAAACTAGAGTGCTGCCTTGTTTTCAGCTCTGAGGGATTCGTTTTTAACCCACATCTCTCTAACCAACATCTCCCACATGACATTTGATATATTCTGATTCTATCCATTGTTACATAATTGCTTATGAAGTTCTTTGTCCCCCCGCCAGTATTGTGTGCTTCAGTACATTCTGGGCTCAGTGGATGGACAGCTTGGGGGAGTAAATGGAGCTTTGTCCCAGTGGAGCAAGGCAGAGAAAAGGGTGATTCTTTCCCTGGGTGAAAGCTACGGCAAGACTTTTAAGTCTCTGAGCTTCAGTCCCCCTATTTGTGATTGAGCGCTAATAATTTCTTTTTAGAAATTGCCAGCAGTGGGTGCCTAGGCAGTCCTGGCGCATAGTAAGCGTGCAGTAAATGGCAGGTATCATCATCGCCATCATCATCATCGCCATACCCTCTGGGAAAGAACATCAAGTCAGCATGGAGTCAGTGAGCCCAGTTTCTCTGTCTTCTGGAGAGCAATGAAGGCTCAGTACAAATCACCTGGAGCATCTGGATGTGTATGATGGAGAACATGGGCTTTAGGAGGGGTGAAGGGATTCTCTCCTCTTAGCCAGGTAGGATCAGTGCCTTGGACCCTCTTATGCCAACAGAACTCTAAAGGTCCCTGCCTCTGGGGTGCAGGGATTTCAGTACTTAACTTGAGGCACCAAAACTCTCCTGCTGACAGGAGTTTATTCTTCTGAAAATACTCATCTTCTTTTCACATTAGACCAATTATTTCTTTACCTCTATAACCATTCATTCATTTTTTCATGCCATAAATGCCCACCAAGAACCTACTCTGTCCCTGCCCTATGTTAGGTACTGGGGGTCAGGAGATAATACACGTTTCTGACCCTAGAGGAACTCAATACCCTATGCACAGTATGGAGGACATGGGTGAGCTTGTCAGTTACATACATGTGTGCACACATGCACACTAAGAAATCAGCCCCTTTAAGAGGTGATTCCATGTCACATTTATTTCCATATCTTTCCCATTGCCTAACACAGGGTCTATCACGAGATAGCGTTCGATGAATGAATGAATAAGACAGTGAGAAATACAAAGTAAGAGCAACAGAGAAGGGAGAGAGGGAGAGAGGGAAGGAGAGAGCAAGGAAAGAAGTAAGGAAGGAAAGAAAGAAATGCCCTCTTTCTCAACTTCCAATGTCACTTTCCTGGTTCACATCTCTATGATAGCAGTCACTCCCTTCTGCCTAGAATTCTGCCATTGCTTATGCATCTGTCTCCCCTTGGAGGTCACGAGCAGCCTTGTATCTCCAGTGCCTTCACAGTAACTGTCCTGTAATAGCATCATCAATAAATGCTCCCTGAATGGATGCTTTGTAACTTAGAAATATTACCAGGTGTCACTGGAAAAGGATACCCTGGAAGGGGTCATTGTAAGAAGTAACTAAGAAGAAGTAAGAAGGCTGTTGCATTAATGCAGGAGAGAAATAGGTAGAAGTGAGCTAAAGCAGAGGTGAGGGCTGGAGAGGGCTGCAAGGACAAGTAGTGGAGAGACTGGGGGAACATTTGTGGACCAGGTGACTAGAGAAGGTGAAAGAAGAAAGAAGAGCCTAGGCATTGAGATCCAGAGTTTGAGTAGCTAGGAAAATAATGACACCATTAATTCGATAGGTTTTTTGGGAAGAAGACAATGAGAACAATGGATGGCTAATAAACTCTGGAAGGACCAGATGAGATCATGACGCCATGCACCAACAAGTTGCCTTTAGGTTCATGATCCCAGTGCACCTTCTGTGCCTTGTATTTTTCCTTTACTGGATGTGTTTTCACTGACAAGGCAAAGAAAGAGACTGAGGAGTTGCTTGATGGATCAAACCGATAAGGTTAATACAACATTACAAAGAATCCTCCAACTCTAAGAACTGTGAAGATTAACTCAATTACACTTGTCCTATTGGGCAGTTTTCCTTATTTATTCTTCTGCTCAAAATTATAATTTGATCCCTTTCTTTATTAGGTGCTACTGATGCAATGGTAAGGGGGAAAAGACACCACCCTTGGCCTTAAAGAGTTTATAGTCAAGAGGACAATTTGTTAGTTGCCCATTGAGTTGACTCTGACTCATGGTAACCTTATGTATAACAGAAGGAAACATAGCCCATCCTGTACCATCTTCATGATCGTCGGTATGTTTGGCTCCACTGTTGTGGCTATTGTGTCAGTCCATCTCACTGAGAGTTTCCCTCATTTTTGCTGACTCCCTACTTTACCAAATATGATGTCCTTTTCTGATGACTGGTCTTTCCTGATGATGTGTCCAAAGTAAGGGAGCATCCCGTAACTACTCATATCCATGTAGAACTGCTAATGGGAAAACAACAAAGGGTAGATGAGACAGGTCCTATCTTGTCTGGGGATCCTTATCTGAGGATGCTTTGGAGGAAGCAACTCTCTTACAGAGATCTAAATGAGTAGGGGATAACTAAGGAAGTAAGAGAGGAGAAAAGAATGCTCTAGAAAGAGGCAAGAGCAGGCTGGAGGTCCTGCAGTAGGATGGAACTAGGTGAGAGTGAGAATCTGAAGAGAAAATCCATGAGTCTGGAGCTGGGAGAGGGCTTGGTGGGGGAAGAGACCAGCAGAGGTGGTTGGAGCTGAGCCAGGCAGGCCTTTGTAGGCCACGTGAGGGATCGCCGAGCCTGCTGGAGGAAGTGAATCACAGCACCTGGGGTCACTTGTGAAATTTCTCAATGCTTCTGCTTCACATGGACAGAGCCTGGCAGGGGCTTGCCCGCCAGCCCACAACCTGCCCAGCTGAAGTGGGTTCCATGGTGCCCCAGCTAAGACATTACCACGTTTATCTGAGTCCTCTCCGGTCTGATGTAATCTTTCCAAAGACTGGCAGTAGTTGCAGGAAAACTGCTTCAGATATCTATTAATATTTTAACATGCTTTTAAGAAAATTTGGCCTTTTGTCGAGCTGGTCTCAGAGCAGACATATATCACAGTTCATGGTAGACATTACACTTATTCCTATTCAGTGGGTGTATTTCTCTTGTTTGGATTCATTTTTTAACATCTATTATTAAAAAATCTTTCTTGCCAGTTATGTGTTTGCTCCCACAGTTCCTAAACTTGTTTACTGAGAGCAAACTCCCCCATCCACACCCTCCTTGCACTGCATGGCACACAGCTAGCCCTCTGACCTGGGCTGGCTGAGACAACTGCTCTGAAATTAGACCAAAAAACCACCTGGATCTCCAAGGCCAAAGCAGAATGTCCAGTAACAAGGAAATCATAGCCTGCAATTTGCCTGCACCTGGACAAAACTTGCTCTCCAATTGAACAAATATTTATTGAAATTTCTCCATGTCCAGGTGCTTTGCACAATGCTTACACGTGTGCAATCTCTCTCTCTCTCTCTTTTTTTTTTCCCATTAAGACAACACTTTGAGGTGGGTGTTTCTTATTCATACTTAACATATGAGAAAAAGGAGGCTTGGGGATCAATAGGTAGGATTTCGGCTCTTTTCAGTTCAAGAACAGGATGTGTTTTGCCTCCCCAAAGCTGTGCACTGGTTCTTTCTTTCAGTCTCTAAAGGGATGCTGCTGACTTCCTAGAATATTCTAGCCTGCATGCTTTAAATGGTAGTGGGCCAAACTCAGGGGTGCACTGGGAGAATATGCTGGGAGCATGACAACACTAGCAAGCGTGATCAGTGTGAGGAGTGATGTGGCCTACACCTTAGTGATGATGAGGAGCCAGCTGTGGGAAGGGTGTGGGGAAGGGCATTTCAGGCAGGGGGAACAACATTGTGAAGTCCCTGACATAAAAAGATGCAGCTTGGTGTGTTTGTGGTTCAGGTAGGAGTCCAGTTTGACCAGAGGGTGATGTGTGAGGAAGAAAGTGATACAAGGCAGTCAAGGCTAGATCATGAAGTTCTTGTCAATGAGCCAAGAGAGTGGATGTTCTTCTGAATGTGATAGTGTGGCCAATTAAAGACGACCACCTATCCCTTGACACTCTTCCTGTGGAGAAGTGGAGTCTGTGCCCCCTCCCCTTGAATCTAGGAGACTCTATGACTGCTTTGACCTATAGAATATAGAATAAGTGATGCTATATGTGTTGGAATCGTCTCTATGGCAATGGGTATGCCAGCTTCCAGGCCCTGGACTTAAGGCGGGGAGGGGGGGAGTAACTTCCACTTCCTGTTTTAAAACACTCTCTCTGGGAGCCTTGAGTCACTATGTAAGAAGTCTAACTACCCTGAGACTGTCATGCTGGAGAGGCCACGTGTAGGCGCTCCAAGCGACAATCTGATCCCGGCCCTCTAGCCACCCTCACCAAAGCACCAGATGTGTGGCGGAAGCTGTCTTTGGCCCTCAAGACCAGGCCGTCCACCTACTGAGCACTCCCAATTGACCTCAGTCAACTTTGTGTGAACCCGAAAAACCACCCAGCTGAGCCCTGTACAAAATTCTGGACCCACAAAATTGACAGCAACAATAAAACAATTGTTGTTAAAGCGACTACATTTTGAGATAGATTGTTACATAGCAATGGATACCCAGAATGGATGGGAAGTCAATGAAGGGGTGCAAAGAAGTTGTGACTGGGGAATCCATTATAGAAAGGTAACTGTGGCTGCTACATAGAGACTGGATTAGTGGGGAGGGTTGTGGGGGTAAGAATGGAATTAGAGGTATGATTCTAGAGTTCCAGTCAGTCACCCAGGCAAGAGAGAGTAACAACAGAGATGGAGAAAAGTGAGGGATCTGATCTGTGCTTTGGAAAAAACAAACCAAAACTCAGAACTCGCTGATGGATTGAATATGGGATGATGGAGTGGGAGGAATGGAGGATGACCCCTCTGAACACCAAGAATCTGGAAAGACACCACTGCCTTTCCCTGCCTGGTCCTACACTGGCCCTGCTTCAGGTTTGCCTCCTTGTAGAACAGATGTATACCCTTGCCAGACACACAAAAGCAAAACAGTTTCACCACTGTTGAGCAAGCTTAAACGCGGGCAGGATGAGCTCCAGCCAAGACCTCTGGATGTCCAAAAGTGTCATTGCCAAAGGACTCCCAGCGTACCAAGCACCCCAGATTTGAGGGTGTTCTTGGGGCTTCTGTTCTCTGACTCCAGCTTGTTCTATGTCCTTGCCCACTCTACTATCAGTAGATAATCTCCAATCTCAGTGCACAAAGGAAGGGCTGAAAAGCCAGTCACCTTTCAATGTCATTTCTCAGCTGGTTCCCAACCCAAGGGAAAGTCTCAACATCATTCCTTTTCTCATGTAGAAATTTGCCAAGTATGCTTTTGCCAGGTAAACCCCCTGGGAAGGAAACTTTTGGAGGAGGCAAGACATCCTGTGCCTTTTCGTGCTGACCCAGTAACTAGTTGTGTGAGTGAGTCAAGCTCCTCTTATCGGCATTTTATTTCAGGCTCTTGGTTGAGTCATCTCCATACCATTTTAAGTGAAAACAGCTACGGAAGGTTTGGAGAGGTCGCTCGTGGGGGTGGCCATCTTGAAGGATTTGGATGCCGAGCTTTTGCTGAATTTCAGTTCCCTTTCAAGTTATTGCTTCACTCCAGCTGGAGCTCAGGTCACAGCAATCTGCTCTTGTCAAAAGTTTTCAGGATTCGAGATTAGCTGGTGCCACTGCCTGCCAAGCCCTTGCATCCATCTTAGGAGGTGGAAGCATGTGCAGTGGCTGAGATTTGTTGGCTTGCCCTCTGGCCTTAGACTTTGACCTATTTTCTGAGTGTCTACAGTTTCCAAATGTCAGTGAGAGGCCATGCTGCAGTTTCTCCAAAGTTGCTTCCATCTACACAAACTCTCAAGCCTTGGGTGTTAGCAGCTCTGAAGCCATTACAGGAAAAACGAAGAAAAGGAAACATTTGCCAACGCACAGATGAGCTAAACCTCGTGGAAATCTGCCTCTCATCTCACAGGTTTGTGATATCAGAGTATCCTCCCATCTTCAAAGAGAAAAGAAAAAGTGTTTTTCTGGGACGCAATAATGTTTGTTTAAACATGGGAGACAGTGTCAGGTAGTGGACAAATATGGACGTTGGGATGAGACAGATTTGAACATGAATCCCAAGAATCGCTGGAGTCAGTAGAATGTAAGTTCCATACAGATAGGAATCTTGTCTGTCTTGTACATCACCCTTCATTACCCAGGCTCCAATACATAGTTAATGCCCAACAAGTATTTGTTGGATGAATTAATGAATGCAGCTCTCCCACGTATTGGTTGTGAGACTTTGAGCAGTTGACTTCTCTAAGCTTTAGCTGTCTCACCTATAAAGCTAACTGTGGGGTTGATAATAAAAATTAAATGAGAGAGTTCATACATTCAAAACATATTTTTTTAGTTCCTACTGTTTGCCCTGTAAACCTATTGTCCTCGAGTAGATTCTGACTCATAGCGACCCTATAAGACAGAGGAGAACTGCCCCATAGGGTTTCCAAGGAGCAGCTGGTGGGTTCAAACTGCCGACCTTTTGGTTAGCAGCCTAAGCCCTTAACCAAGATCATTCAAAAGTGGTTGCAGCAGTACACTGACAGGGAACTGCCAGAAATTCAAGCCGAATTCAGAACAGGACGTGGAACGAGGGATATCATTGCTGATGTCAGAAGGATCCTGGCTGAAAGCAGAGAATACCAGAAAGATGTTTATCTGTGTTGTGTTGACTATGCAAAGGCATTCAGCTGTGTGGATTATAACAAATTATGGATAACACTGTGAAGAATGGGAATTCCAGAACACTTAATTGTGCTCATATGGAACCTGTACATAGACCAAGAGGCAGAAGTTTGAACAGAACAAGAGGATACTGCATGGTTTAAAGTCAGGAAGAGTGTGCATCAGCACTGTATCCTTTCACCATACTTATTCAATCAGTATGCTGAGCAAATCATCTGAGAAACTGGACTATATGAAGAAGAATGGGGCATCAGAATGGAGGAAGACTGATTAACAACCTGCAATATGCAGATGACACAACCTTCCTTGCTGAAAATGAATAGGGCTTGAAACACTTACTGATGAAGATCAAGGACTACAGCCTTCAGTATGGATTATACCTCAACATAAAGAAAACAAAAATCCTCACAACTGGACCAATAAGCGACATCACGATAAACAGAGAAAACATTGAAGTTGTCGAGAATTTCATTTTACTTGGATCCACAATCAACGCCCATTGAAGCAGCAGTCAGGAAATCAAAGGATGTATAGTATAAGGCATATCTGCTACAAAAGACCTCTTTAAAGTGTTCAAAAGCAAAAATGTCACTTTAAGGACTAAGGTGCACCTGACCCAAGACATGCTGTTTTCAATCACCTCATCTGCAGGGGAAAGCTGGACAATGAATAAGGAAGACAGAAGAACTAACACCTTTGAATTATGGTGTTGATGAAGAATATTGACTATATCGTGGACTGCTAAAAGAACAAACAGATCTGTCCTGGAAGAAGTACGCTCAGAATGCTCCTTAGAGGCAAGGATGGTGAGACTTTGTCTCACATATTTTGGACATGTTATCATGAGGGACCAGTCCCTGAAGAAGGACATCATGCTTGGTAAAGTAGAGGGTCAGAGAAAGAGAGGGAGACCCTCAAAGAGATGGACTGACACAGTGGCCACAGCGGTGGGCTCAAGCATGACAATTGTTAGGATGGCACAGGACCGGGCATGTTTTGTTCCGTTGTACATGAGATTGCTATGAGTCGGAACCAACTTGACAGCATGTAACAACAACTATTTGCCCAACACTGTTCTATGTGTTGGTGGCATAGTAGAGAACAAAGCAAATAAAACTATCAACCCTCATGGAGCCTGTTTTATAGTAGGAGAGACGGTGAGCAATCCAAAAAAAATTGTATGGTATATTAAAAGGTGCGCTGTTCACAATAGCAAAAAGATGGGAACAACCTTGATGCCCATCAGTGGATGAATGGATAAACAGATTATGGTATATTCACACAATGGAATACTATGCAACGATAAAGAACAACGCTGAAGCTGTGAAACATCTTATAAAATGGAGGAATCTGGAAAGCGTTATACTGAGTGAATTTAGTTAGCTGCTAAAGGACAAATACTGTAGAAGACCGCTATTATTAGAACACAAGAAAAGGTTTAAACACAGAAGAAAACATTCTTTGATGGTTATTAGGGTGGGGAGGGAGGGAGAGGGGTGTTCACTAACTAGATAGCAGACAAGAATTTTCTTAGGTAAAGGGAAGGACAACACACACTACAGGGGAAGTCAGCACAACTGGACTAAACCAAAAGCTAAGAAGTTTCTGAACATGACCTTTGGCTGCTAACCAAAAGGTCCGTAGTTTGAATCCACCAGCCGCTCCTTGGAAACCCTATGGAGCAGTTCTACTCTGTCCTACGGGGCTGCTGTGAGTCAGAATAGACTCGATGGCAACGGGTTTTGTTTTTGTTTTCTGTGTGTGAGTGTGTGTGTGTGTGTGTGTGTGTGTGTGTGTTTCCTTTACCTCTAACTTTCCGCCATACCCTTCATTTATAAATGCTTCTAAGCAGACAGTATCTAGAGCCTCAAGAACTGGGGGCATGAGCTTATTCAGGAGTTGTTATAAAATAAGCTGCTGGAAGATGAAAGGGTCTGCTCTCAAGCAAGACGGAAGCCAGCCTGGCCCTTTAAATGATTTCCAGCCTGTGTAATCCCTGAGCTCCATTCTGGAGCCAAAGATCGTCCTCACAGGGAAGAGGAGGGAGGGAGCAGCGCACAGGCTGGGAAGCCTCTGGCCTCAGAGCCAGCCTACAGGGAGCGACTTGGCTGAGATCTTTCTGCACTTGTCACTTGTTGGACACATGGAGTGTCTGATGACACAGAGCACCGAGGATTGGCCTAGTCTAGTGTTCGGTCAAATTTTTTTCTCTTCTGAAAGCCCTTAGCTTCTGGCAAGGCCTGTGAGTGCAGAAGGACCCCCAGAAGAATCTGGTTTTACAAAGGCCCCTAAAGAAGCAGAATAAAAGAAGTGAAGAAAGGGTGTCTATAGTGTGCTAGGCTTTTGCATTCACTGAGTCTGCACTGTCCAGTATGGTAGCCACTAGCCACATGTGGCTATTTACATTTAAATTTACTAAAATTAAATGAAACTAAAATGTCCATTCCTTGGTTGCACTGGTCACATTTCAAGTGCTCAGTAGCCACACGTGGCTAGTGGCTACCATCTGGGATGCCACAGGTGTAGAACATCTCCAAAACTGCATAAAGTTCCATTGGATAATGATGCTCTGCATCCTAGATTCCTCCCACTATCCCGAAAGGCAAGGGGTAGAACCCGCATTGGACAAATGAGAAAGATGAGCCTTGGGGGACCTGGCCATCAGTCACACAGCCCAAGAGGTGGGGGTTTCTGAGGTCTTTGCTTCCTGGCCAGGGTCCACACCTGGGAGGTGGACAAGCCCCTGTGTTTTCAGGGTGTCACAGAACAAGTGGAAAGTCTGATTGTAAGGGAGTGTGATATCTGCCCTGTAAGGATATTGGCATTCTTGGGATGCATGCTTACCAAAAGCCACACTTGCCACTTCAAACAGCTTTCACTGAGTAAAAAGTCTGTGATGGAGAGCCACTCCCAGGGGCCCTTGCATGCAGCCGAGTGGCCCAACGGGGTGACACAGACTTTCTCGATACCCGTATTGAAGGACCACCTTCTTGTGCAGTGGTTGCTGAACGTGGAGGGCCCGAAGTATCTACCACCACCAACATCAGCAACAAAACGAACAATAGCAGGAAAAGGAACAGCAAACACTGATGAAGCCCTTTGATTCCTTTCATTCGATCCCTGCTCGTTCAATTCTCACCCTGTCTCTACCAGGAGGGCACTGTTAGCATCCCCATTGACAAATGAGGCGGCGGAGGCACAGTTGAGCTGCTGGCCCCAGGTGCCAAAACTGGTAAGTGGCCAAAAGGAAATTCTGGGAGTCTGAGTACTTGTCTTTCCATGGCACTAAGTAGGTAATTACCTCTACTCTGAGCCTTGTCTGTGCAAAACAGTCTATAATACTCTTCCCCGCTCTGATTTAGACAAGAGGAAAAATTGGAATAATTGAATTAAGCCAAGTTCCTCCTATTTCTAAAAAATAGTAATAAGACTTTTGCTCAGTTATTTCACATATCCTTCCCTCTGTTTCTCCCTCCGTCCCTCTGTATCTACCTACCTCCTTCTTTCCTTCTTTCCTTCCTCGCTCTCTCCTTTCCTCCCTCCCTTTCTCTTTTGGTGGCCTTGTCAGATCTACATATGTGGAAGGCAATCACTCCATTTCCCTCCACTTTTCCTGGGGTAATTATAAACAGCTCACTTGATCAGGGAAAGGAATAGGAGAAAAGATATTTTTTTTTAGCGACTTGCTGCGTCAGGGAGTGGGTGTAGTTCCTATTTGTGTCATTTTGAAGTTTAACAGCAATTGTATGAGACAGCTACTGTCCTGCCCTTTACACAGGTGAGAAAAGTGAGGCTCAGACAGGTAAAGACCAGTCCCCGGTGACAGAGCTAATGAATGGCTCGTCTGGGATTCAAGCGAAGAACCTGTGCTCTTTCCGCTGGACTGGGCAGGCTCTGTCTTGGATTTTCCCATGATTCCCTACTTATCACCATCATGATAATCCTACCACCTTGAAGTTGGAGGCTGGGCTTCCAATTGAGTGCTGAGTGTGGGGTTCCCCAAACCTCCTTCATGGCACAACTCTTTTTTTCTTCTAATATTGAAGAAAACAAATATGTAAACACAATAATATTTGAAGTTTGGTTGTCTAGGAAATGGGGTGCTGCCAACTAGTTTATGAGTTGCTCTTGTCCCGTTGCTTACCCGATCTGTAGAAGTCATGACTACAATTCCAAAGGGTCACTGGACCAAATACTTACCTTAGTCAAAACAGATTTTCTTTAAGAAATGGAAACATAAAGTAATTATTTGGATACTTCAGCCAGCGCCGGCTACATAACTTGTGGAGCCTAGTGCAAAATGAAAACATGGGTCCCCTTATTTAAAAAGAAAAAAAAAGTGCCATTAATGGTACTCAAACATAAAGCTTTTTCTTTCTTCTGGAGTCTCTTTCTTGAGTTGTCGTGGTGTTTTTTATTTGCTATTTGATGTCATTCTCAGTGATGAAAAATTAAAATTTTAGATTATTAGCAGGAGTTTTTACTGTTCACCTTTATATTGTTCAATATCATTTTAAACGCAAACATGCAAACATAAGAGCATTTAATTCGTATATAGAATCACAGAAACTACACAATTTGTGTTTATTAGCTTTTATGTGCATATCAAGGGATCCCTGGTGGCGCAGTGGTTAAGTGCTCGTCTGCTAACCAAAAGGTCGGCAGTTCAAATCCACCAGCCGCTCCTTGGAAACCCTATGGGACAGTTCTACTCTGTCCTGTACAGTCGCTATGAGTTGGAATTGACTCAATGGCAATGGGTTTTGTTTTTGTTTTTTTTAACGTGCATATGTATTCTGTTCTCACCAGAACAGGGAAAAGCTGAACAAAACTAATCCAGTTCCTTAAATTTCACTTCTTGATATTCACACGTTCTGCCAACAGTCTCTACCTTTGACTTACTGATGAGTGAGAAGGAAATGAAGGACAAAGCACAAAGGCTTCACTATAGGGAAGTCACACAAGTAAGAAAGGCTATGAGAGGCTTCCTGGGTGGTGTGTGTGTTTTAAAGCACCACTGTCTTCTTTCTGTGTGGAAAGCAAGTTCTGGTTCAAACGGAAAGCATGGCCTCTCGAGGCTGTCAGTGCCCTCACTTACTCGGTCACGATGTAACACACCTCGCTTGTGCCCACTTTGAGTCTCACTGATTCTCATTCATAGTGAGTTCTCCGGAAGGAAATCTGTACTTGTGGGACGATGAAAATGCTCTATGCAAACGGGGCCGCGAAATTGGTATCTCCTCAGCTCAGGGGCATGTTCCATTGTCCCATCAGACTTGACTCACAAAACTAAGTTCAACGATAAGATAATTAAGAATTTCAAGATAGTGATAGCCCGACATTAAACCACACACAGGGTCCTGCTGAGCATGGTGCCCTGTGCAACTGTAGAGGTTGCTCACTAATGAAGCTGATCATATCAGCCAGGGTTTCCTAAGCCCACCAGGCCATAGAGTCACCAAGGGAGGTTGTTAACAACACAGATTCTTGGTCCCAACTCAGATCTTCTGAATCAGAGTCTCTTAGAGAGGGTTTGAGGATCTTTTTGTTACTTCTACAAGCTCCCCAGTGATTATTATTATCAGGAAACTTGGAAAAAGTCAAAGCTTGAAGTAGTAGACAGGGAATGAATTTTGAAGTCAACGAACCTGGGCTGGAATCTTAGCCCTGATCATGAGTTGGGTAACTTGGGCTACTTAACTTCTCCGAACCCCAGTTTCCTTATTTGTAGAAAGGGCCAAGATCAATAATACACATCGAGCATCATTAGTGTGAGGAGGTAATGAGTTCACATACTTGAAGTCGGTTCGAGTGAGGAACCCACACTCAATATATGGCAGCTGCAGTTATTTGGATTAGAGGAGTCAGTATCACAGAAGATAAGCAAATGTATTCAAAGTCCACAGCCAATGCTTCCAATGTGATAATCGACCTATCCTTTCCCATGTTGACCCTTTAACCATCTCTATGGATGTCAAATTCTTTCAGGCTCTGGTTCCCTCACACACCATGGTCTGACCCTTTATTTCCTTTAATCTGCGCACTTTATTGTAAAGTAAGACTCCCTGGGGTCCAGGCTTGGCTTTAGAATCTAGACCCAATCGAACCCATTTTGATTGCAGGCAGCAGCTCACAACTGTGTCGGTTCGAATCCTTCCTTTCCCCAGCCCTGCAGGTAATAACCACAGTTGTCAAAGCAAAGAAAGGTAGGCCCCCTGTCACAGAGGTTTCGCCCCAGCGGCTGCTACGAGACAAGGCACAACAGATCAATAACAAGCATATCATTTAAATGGCCCGGCCGGGGGAGCCAACTTCCTCAAGGAAGTGGGTGTAAAGCAAAGTTAGGCACCCACAGAATTGACAGAGGAGAACTGTGTCCAGTAGAGGAGAAACTTGATTCGAGCTGTGGAAGATTTCAATCTCTACATGGCTAACCTTTGCACTCTTGGGGAGAATCCAAGTGCAGTGAACAGCAAATGACTAATCCGCAGGAAATTATTTTCTGTCAGACAGAAGAAAGAAAACTTGGGTTTTCGATAGCATTTTCATGGAGGAAGTAACAACAATAATATAAAAAAAACAAAACAAAACCTGTTGCTGTCGAGATGCTTCAAACTCAGCAACCCTACAGGACAGAGTAGAACTGCCCCATGGGGTTTCTAAAGAGCAGCTGGTGGATTTGAACTGCTAACCTTTTGGCTAGCAGCCAAGCTCTTAACCACTGTGCCACCAGAGCTCCTAACAACAATAGCAACTAATAGTTATGAAGTACTTATTACATACTGGAGCCCTGGGAACCCACGTTTACCGCAAAAGAAACGGAAAAGGTCAAGTTTTACCCAAGGTCACTAAAGCAAATAAGAGGTTAACTAGGGATTTGAGTGTAGGCAATCTGGCCTCTATTCCTAGGCCCTACCTCCACCTATGGGGTAGGGGGTGCTTCAGTGGTAGAATTCTTGCCTTCTGTGCGGGAGACCCAGGTTTGATTCCCAGCCAATGCATCTCAAGCACAGCCACTACCCACCTATCAGTAGAGACTTGCATGTTAGGATGCTGGACAGGTTTCCATGGAGCTTCCAGATTACAATGGACTAAGACCAAAGACCTGGGGATCTGCTTCCAAAAATCAGCCAGTGAAAAGAAACCCTACGGATCACAATGGTTTGATCTCATTGTACGTGGGGTTGCCATGAGTCAGGGGCTGACTCAATAACAGCTAACAACAACAATATCCCCTATGCTCGACCTAAATAAATTTCCAAAGGATATTTGAGTCCCTTACAGCTGAATTTATTTTGCATGTTCTCTTACCTGGAAGTTCCTAATGCCCTGACACTATTCCCAGGCCTGGGGAAAGCTTGTTACCATGAGAATGACAGCTGGTAAACCATAGGTATTCTTAGGAAAAAACAACAGCAAAACAAACAAATGTGTATCTTTCTGAAGGAGAAACACAACAGAACCTTCAAATGGTTTCACAGAGAAACCAGAATGAAGAGGAGACTCAAAATTGAGTGTTTGTTTGCTGAGACGTGCATCATTAAAAAGTTGACTCGACAGAGTAGACCAGACTGGAATTGATGAAAGAGTCATTAAGTCCAAACAAATCATATCAGCACAGACTAAGAGTACTGAAGCCCAGTCCATGTGCTGTCCTGGGAAGCCTTGCTCTCATGTTCTTGATTAGAAACAGTGCATGCTGAGTAAATTTGCAGGAACAATGTCCCTTGCCAAAAGTTTCATGGCTCTAAGAAACTTCTTCTCTGTGAGAGAATTGGCCTCTGTGTATTATGGTCTCATTTTTTTTCCCTCAGTTGATTTATTTATTTTTGCTTATACGGGATATTGACAACGTTCTTTCTTGTGTATTGTAAAGATTTATATAGCACAACATTTGCCAATTTAATGTTTTTTCACGTGTAAAATTTAGTGACATCAATTACATTAATCATGTTGTGCAACCTTCACCAACATCCATTGCCAAATTTTCCATCACCATAAACGGAAACTCAATACTTCTTTAACAATTACTCCCCTTTCCCCCTCTCCTCCCAGCCCAGGTAACCACTAATAAACGTTAGTCTCCATTCATTTGCCGATTCTAAATATTTCATGTGAGTGAGCTCATACAATATTTGTCCTTTTGTGATTGACTAGGTTCACACGCCATAATGTTTTCCAGGTTCATCCATGTTTGTAGCATGTACCAGGACTTCAATTCTCCTTATGACTAATATTCCATTGAATGGATAGAGCACATTTTGTTTATCCATTCGTTTGTTGATAGACATTTAGGTTGTTTCCACCTTTGGGCAACTGTGAATAGTGCTGCAATGAACTTTGGTGTACAAGTATCTGTTTGTGTTGCTGCTTTCAAGTCTCTTGGGTGTATAGCTGGGAGTAGAATTGCTGGGTCATATGGTAGTTCTATGTTTAACTTTCTGAGGAGCCGTATGGCATCCTTTTAAAGATAGAGAAATAGAGACATTCTGGCCCCAGCTAAGCCAGCCTAGATCAGCCAGCTTCCAACACATCAGCCCAGCTGAAATCATGTGATTCCCCCACCCCCTGCAGCAGACTTGCAAACCCTATGACATTGTTGAGAGGAGAGCTAGGCCCCCTGACCACAAAGTTTAATGAAGAGACCACCCACCAATCAGTCATTCCTTTAACAAATATTTACTCAGCTTTTTCTACATCTTACTGTACCAGGCTCCAGAAATACAACAGCAAGCAATAGAGATATGCTCCCTGTATTCAAAGGGTTCTACTTTCTAGTGAGAGCGCCATCCATTAATCAAGTAAACACACAAAGAAAAGCTAAATTACAACCGCTAGAAGTGCCATGAAGAGGAGTTTTGTAGTGTTGTGAGAGTTGGTAATAGGGGTAGCGAACCCAGTCCATGAATGGGAAAGAGTAGGGCAGACTTGCCCGAATAAATGACATTTGGATTGAGATCTTCAGCATGTATAGGAGACTTTAAATTGGTTTTCTCTTTCATTCTACACATGCAGTGATTCTGCCTCTTTAAGGCACTAGCAAGGGAATACCCCATGGCTATGGGACACCTGCTCAAGGATTCTCTTTACAGGTAATTGCTGCAGCAGTTCTGTCTAAATACAGATAGACACTCTCAGTTCAGCACATATGAACATAGATTCTGGAAAACGACACCATGAAACTGTTTAGTCTTAACGCTCTAACTTTTTGCTAAAGGTTGTGCTGTCGGGGTATACTGTGCTCCATTAGGGAGTCCTTCTGACGTGTTTGATCTTTGCTCATGACCTCCCGTCCCCAGCAGTTTCAAAACCAAACTCTTCTTTGTCCCCTCTCCAAAGCTCACTCCTCCTCCCATGGTCCAGATTCCAGCTGATGGCATTGTCCCCCACCACCCAGCCTGGCTGGGGCCCTCTTCTAGGCATCTTCCTCTGATCAATACCAAGTTCAGAAGGTTGTGCGCGAGAAAGAGCTCTTACTCCACCTCCCTTTTTCCATCCAGCAGCCACTGCTTTAATTCAATCCCTCATCCCCTTTGCCTGTAAATTGCTCTTCTTCCCGCGAGTTCCATTCCTCAAACCAACCTCCACCTCCGGAACCAGTTTCCTAAAATTCACACCTGACATGATGGTGACTACACTTAAAAAGTGCCCAGGGCTCTCTGCTGTGTAATATGAACTCTCTAGTAAGGCGTTTAGGACCTAACATTTAGGACCTAACATTTAGGATTGTCTCTAACTTAACTTTCCATCCTTATCACTCATCATTCCCCAACATCCTTCCAACCCAAAAACCCTCACAATGAACTTTACTGAACTACCAATTTCTCCCGATAAGTCACACTCACACCACTCAGGTATTCGTTTTTGCTGTTGTCTTGCTTAGAATAGCCTTCCATCTAAAGAACTCCTAACCAGCCTTTACAACTCATCTCACATGTCGTCTGTACTGTGAAGCCTTGCCCGGGTGACCCCAGGCAGAATTAACCACTCCTACCTTTTTGCTCCCAAGTATTTTATCAGACTTCTATTTTAGCCCAACCTAGTTGTATTAAAATTATTTTAATATGTGTGTCTCCTTGACTAGATTAGAGGTTCTCAAGGGCAGGGAGCCCCTCCTGTTCATCTTTGCATTTTTAGTTTCTTACCTCTAGTTAGAAGCTTCCCATTTGATTTTTAAGTTAATAGATGGATGAACTCAACTTTGTGCCTCTTCTTTTCTACAGGTTCCCTCTCTTTTAGAAATCTCAACTGGGCAGTAATGGCAGATGTGGGGGCATTCTTTTTTCTCATTTTGGATTGGTTTGTTTGATTTTCTTGTGCTGTAGGTGAAAGTTTACATTACAAATTAGTTTCTCATTCAAAAATTTATACACAAGTTGTGTTGTGACATTGGTTGCAATCCCCTTTGCCTTTACACCATGGGCTCCTGTGTCCATTCGTCCAGTTTTCCTGTCCCTTCCTGCCTTTTCGTCTTTGCTTTTGGGCAGGAGTTGCCCATTTGGACTCATATACTTGATTGAACTAAGAAGCACGTTCCTGATGTGTGCTATTGTTTGTTTTATAGGCCTGCCTAATCCTTGGCTGAAAGGTGAACTTTGGGAGTGCCTTCAGTTCTGAGTTAGCAGGGTGTCCAGAGACCATAGTCTTGGAACCTCCTCCAGTGTCTGTCAGACCAGTAAGTCTGGTCTTTTTTTGTGAATTTGAATTTTGTCCTACGTTTTTCTCCTGCTCTGTCCCAGACCTTCTATTGTGATTCCTGTCAGAGTGGTCAGAGGTGATAGCCAGGCACCATCTAGTTCTTCTGGGCTCAGGCTGATGGAGGCCATGGTTCACATGGTCCATTAGTCCTTTGGACTAATATTTTCCTTGTGTCTTTGGTTTTCTTTGTTCTCCTTTGTTCTGGACTGGATGGGACCAATAGATGTGTCTTAAGTGGCCGCTCGCAAGTTTTTAAGACCCCAGATGCTATTCATCAAAGTAGGAGGTAGAACATTTTCTTTATGAACTGTGTTATGCCAAGTGACCTAGCTATCCCTCGAGACCATGGTCCCCGGCCCTCAGCCCTAGTAACTCGGTCCCTCAAGGTGTTTGAATGTGTCTGGGAAGCTTCTATGACTTTGCCTTGGTCAAGTCGTGCTGACTTTGTGAGGGAGTTCTTGATGATGGAATGAGTTTGCAGTTGAAATGTAAAGTCCCTGTGCAAGACTATCAGGATTAGCAGTTGGATGGTCAATCATAAAAGGTAGTTAAAGCAAGCAATTATAAAAACAGATACATCAATATTTAACAAACATTTTGCTTTAACTGGAGATTTGTGAGTGCACACTCTTTCACTAATCTCTTTTGTAAGATCAACATCTTTGCTTTGAGCAGGTCTGCTGTAAAGGCCATCTGTTCCAGTGGAGTAAACCACACCCAGAAAGCATCATCAGCAACTGGGAGTTTCACTCTCTTTAAAGAGGGGCAAGAACCTAAACACATGCAGTCTAGAATTTTATCAGTGGTTTTTATACTCATGAGATGGGCTCACCCCACCTGTCCTGACCACCTCATCTACTTTTGCCAAGTTTTCTAGAAAATTCTGTCTGCTTTCACTCCATCAACCTTTTTGTGCCCGTTATTTATCCAAAACTTTCTAAATCTGAGTTTCCTCATAATAAGACTATTTCCAATGATAACTGTTAAGTAGCTATCGTGTGCTGAGAACTTTCTGCATACTGGGTGCTGAGTCAAACTCTCTACATGCAGGATCTCAATTCAGCCCTCCTAACCAACAATCCATTGAGACAGACACTGTTATCTCCCTCTGGCAAGTGGAGAGAACTCATATGTTGCAAGGTATCTGTGAGAATTAAATGGAGCAATAGTTTTAGCAGAGTCTGAAAAGCAGTTGTCACTAGACCCTATCCCCCTGTCTTAGTTATCTAGTGCTGTTATAACAGAAACACTACAAGTGGATGATTTTAACGAAGGGAATTTATTTCCTCACAGTCAAAGTAGGCTAAAAGTCCAAATTCAGGGCATCAGCTCCAGGGGAAGGCTTTTTCTGTCTGTCAGCTTTCTTCTGTTCGGTGTTCCCCCGGACTAGGAGCTTCTCTGCACAGGGACCCCAGTCCAAAGGACGTGCTTTGCTCCTGGCACTGCTCATTTCTGTCTTTTATATCTCAAGAGATGGCCTCAGGACACAATCCAGTCTTGTAGATCAGGTCCTGCCTTACTAACACAACTGCCACCCATCCTCCCTCATTAACATCATAGAGGCAGGTTTACAACATACAGGAAAATCACACAGTACCCGGAATCATGGCCTAGCCAAATTGATAGACACATTTTTTGAGGGACATAATTCAAACCATGACACCCCTCCCCCCAAAAAACAAAGCAGCTAACAAAAAATCTAATGTTCATGGTTCACTTACTATATTTCAGGCACTCATATCAATACTTCACTTGGATTAGCTCATTTAATTCTCACAATGAGTATATAATGAGATGAAATGCACGCATACACACACACACAAACAAACCAGTTGCCATCAAGTTGATTACTGACTCATGGTGACCCTATGTGTTACAAAGTAGAACAGTGCTCCATAGGGTATTCAAGGCTGTGACCTTTCAGAAGCAGATTGCCAGGCCTTTCTTCTGAGGCACCTCTGGGTGAGTTCAAACTGCCAATCTTTTGGCTTAACCATTTACACCACCCAAGGAGCACTCTAATGAGGTAAGCACTGTCAATATGGCCATTTTGAAGATAAACTGAGGCACAGAGTCACAGCTAGGAAGTGGCCCCCGAGCTAATCCAGGATTCTAAATCCAAGACTTTGGTCCCAGAGCACAGACTGCTAATTGGAATCATCTGCAAATGGGCCTAACAAGCCCTGCCTCACAGAATTTTTGAAAGGATGAAACAAAAATAGTGATTATTTCAGTCAAATATATACCACCCAAGAGTTACAGAACAAATGACTTTTCTATTCCATTCATTTCTTTTCTGCTGATGATACATCTCTCTATGACAGTTCAAATATTTGGTTTTATTTTATTTTTCTCAATTCCTTCCTCTTCTCCCTAAAATAAAAATCGAAACAATGCTAGCTTGTGGGGGGTTAAGCACCCGGCTTCACCTTGGAAGATTAAAGACCACCAAATCTGTGTATAAAACAGCCCCCTCCAAAAAAAAAAAAAAAATCAGATCTTCCGTGCAGACACAATTTCTCTTGAAAGGTGACACAGTCCTTTAAAAATAGCTATGGGCTCCATTGTGCAAAGACAGTGACAGAGAGTGACAGCTTTTAGAGAGGTGTAATGTTCCCAGGCAGCCGGCTAGCATCGCTCACTCAGATAGAGATCAGTAATTTGATCCTGGGGAGAGTGCTAAATGTTAGAGGTTAAGCTGCTATGTTCTTATTACTAATCAAACTTCAGCACCATGCTTTGGCCTCCTCAGGTCCCTATAAGGAAATGGTAAATTATTAAGAGACTTCGGTCCAGGTTCCTGGCTTCAGAGGTGCTGCTTGTTCCCAGTCATCAGGAAGTCCTGCATCCTCCGGAAGAAGCCCAGAAGAGGGGCTCTACCTGTATGCTGGCAGTTTAAAGTTAAGTGATGACCTAGGCAGGCCCCCTCTGCTACTCTAACGAGGAGTCAACAGAGTGGAACACAGATCCTTGGTGCCCACTCTGCCCAAAAGTCCTTTCTGCATATCATTGCACGGCAGGAGAAGTTGCTCTGGACTGTAGTGTTCATCTGCACCATCGACTCCTCTTCTTCAGGAACAAGGGTATTTTCAAGAGGAGTCATGGGATTTGGGCCCTTCTTTTCCTACTGCTGAAGGCAGAGGTGAACTGGAAATAGTTGAACAACTAGCTGTCTAGAGTATGAGAGAGCTCTGATTTGTAACTTTTGCCAATACCCATGGTGTAAACATTCCCACAGTGGTTGGTTTCAAGCTACCATCATGATATCACTGAGCTTGGAGTTGGGAAGAGACGTGCATGATTGCTCTTATGGCATGAGTGGCTCAAGCACACTGATAATTAAAGGGCAGGTAGATGTTTCAGAGTCAACCCTGATGGGTGGGCCATGATCCTTTCTCTAGAGCAGTCCAAGCCTTCCCACTCCACCTTAAAGTGGATCTTACCTCTTCTCTGAGATATAATAAGAAGGTACCACAGCACTAGTAGAGCAAGCAGAGAGGGCAAAACTTGCACTAATTTGATCTTCCACAGGTTGAGTCTGCTCGACACACAAGCTCCTGACAGCAAAGTGAAAGAATTCAGTAAAAGTGGTTAATTGTTGCTCCAGAAAATTAAAGATCATTAACTCTGAGCCAACTTGGCATGTACACAAGGTCTCATCCAACGCCTCACAACAGTCCTGGGAGGTGGGTGTCATCGCCTTCATTGTACAGATGAGGAAACACAGGCTCAGAGAAGCCACTTGTGCAAGGCCACGTGACTTAGGAGTGGTGGAGCTAAGATTTGATCTAGTATTTGTCTTGCTTCAAAGCCCATGCTTTTAGCCATTACCATGTCCCAGCCAGTCCCAGAAGAGCATCATCCGAGGACATGTGTGAGGCTACAGATGGGAAGCAAGCTAGGTGAGATTCCCCAGGAGAGCTGAAAGCAAGGAATAGCAGAACATGAGGCAGGAGAAAGTGAGGCGGTGAAAGGAGTGGGATGAGCAAACAAAGTGTCTGGAGCCTCTTTCTCATTGGAATGGATCACAAGCATGGGGGCAGGCTGATTGGCAGAGACAGAAACAAGACCAGACACCTCTTGCAGAGGCAGCTCCCTTTGTCCTAGGCAGCCATTGCAGGTGGTGGAAGCTGTTCTTTACATCAATCTGAAAGTTACTTCCACCCTCTTCCACCCACTGCTCCAATTTCTTCCTTCTAGCCACATCAGAATAACACTGCCCCTTCTCCTCCCCCATCATTAGCAATCCTTCAGACACCGTAAGATGGTGACCCAACATCCCATCGTCTTCTCGTCTCCAGGCTAAGTTCCCTCCACTTTCCAGCTATTCCACATGTGAAACAGTTGGTTGATCCACCACTGTGTTAGCTTCCTAATGCTGCTGTAACAGAAATACCACAAGTAGGTGGCTCTAAAAACAGAAATTTATTTTCTCACAGGTTTGGAGGCTAAAAGTCCAAATCAGGGTCTCAGTCACGTCCATTTCTTCGTTGTAGGTAGTCCCAGGCCTTTCTTGGTTCCTTGACTTGTAGATGATTCTCATATGGCATCTATCTTCCCCCACCCCCAACTCTGTGTGTTTGCGTATCTGCCTCTAATCTGCTGTTTTTATAACTCAGAGTGATTAGCTTTAGAATCCACCCTACTTGGGTATGATCTAATTAACATAACAAAGAAAACTATATTTCCACCCAGGATCACATCTACAGGTATAGGCGTTAATATTCTGACACATATTTTGGGGGGACACAATTTAATCCATAATAACCATCAATCCCTGCCCCCTACTTCTGGAATCTCTCCTGAATGTCCCTATCCCTTCTAAGATGCAGTGTAAGAACGGGGTATCTAGGATCTTGGGGTGGACTTTTAGATTAATTTGGGTGATTAATTACTATCTGAATTCTCCTACTTGGCTGATGTATAGGAAAGATGGGAACTGTGTGTGGTCTTATTCCGCAGCATAATCCCTCTCCTGGCACTCATGGTAAGAGTTCATTAAGTATTAGCTCACTGTGATTGAATGGATGATCTGATGGACTTAGAGGATGGTGCACTGGACTATCTCCTTTTCTAGAAGATTCTTCGGCAAGGAGTGGCATGAAAACACTGGCATCCCATCAAAGAGGCCTCTTGGTGTGTTTCTTCAGTTAAGTCACTATTAGCAAACACCTGTGTCTGTAAAATCTCCTGGAATTGGTATCATTCAAATATTTGTCAGTGAGGCCTTTGGGGTACAGGGCAACAAGATGGCCTGGTTTAGGAAAGAAAATGATGCCTTAAAGTAGCCTCCTGACTCCATATCCAGGGTGATGGAGGGTGTGTGTAACGGGGTAATGTATGGAGGGAGGAGGATTCAGAATCAGGGGCAAAGGACAGTTCTGAACTCAAGCCAAGCTCTCAGTGTGCGTGGCTCCTTCGCCCTGCCGGTTTTCAGGGCCGCCTGTGGGTCATAGGCGCCAGCCCTGATCCTTTCTCGACCTCACCTTATTCAGGCCTCCCTGAAAAAGTGCATTTGTAAGGAGCTCTGGACGATGCAAACAGTTAACACATTCAGCAACTAACTAAAAGTTTGGAGGTTTAAGTCCACTCAGAGGCACCTGGGAAGAAATGCCTGGCAATCGGCTTTTGAAAAATCAGTAATTGAAAACCCTATGGAGCACAATTCTACTCTGACGCAAGTGAGGTTGCCATAAGTTGGCATAGACTCCACAGCAACTGGTAACTGGTTCCTTCCAGCACTCAGAATCTGTGGCCTCCTTGGGTGGCCAAATGTGGCCTCCCTGAAGTCCATCAGGGCAGTGACCACTCCTGACAAGAAACCTCTCACATCAGAGCAGCCTCCAGGTCACCCTCTGGCCACAGCCAAGGCCGTGGCTGCCTCTTTTCCTGCCTCGACCTTGGACTTCCCAAAAATGGTTCCAGAGCAAGAATCTGAGAGAATCAGGTGGCCAGCTTGGGCTTTCTAACTGGAAAGACATTCTTGTTTCTGGACAAATTTTAACCTGCTTGAAAATTAGTGCTCCATTTTGCATTCCCATCAGCAATGGATGAGGGTTCCAATATCTCCACATCCTCACCAACATTTGTTATTTTCCGTTATTTTTATGCTCGCCATCCTAGTGGAGGAAAATGGTGTCTCATTTGTGGTTTTGATTTACATCTCCCAGATGGCTAATGATGTTGAGCATCTTTTCAACTGTTTGTTGACCATTTGTATATCCTCTTCGCGAAATGTCCGTCCAGGTCATTTGCCCATTTCTCAATTGGGTTATTTGTCTATTTCTTGTTAAGTTGTAAGTGCTGTTTATACATTCTGGAATTTCAACCCTTATCTGATATATGGTTTCCAAAAGTTTTCTCCCAGTCTGTAGGTTGTCTCTTCACTTTGTTAGTAAAGTCCTTTGATGGACAGAAGTTTTTAATTTTGGTGAGATCCCATTTATCTATTTTGGGTTTTGTTATTTGTGTCCTTGGTGTCATTTCTAAGAATCTGCTGTTGAAGACTAAGTCCTGAAGCATTAGCACTATGTTTTCTTCTAAGAGTTTTATGGTTTTAGGTTGTGTTATCTCTATATCTACAATAATAATAAGTTAGTGTTAATAATCAGAACAGCAGGTAACCTTTAAGGCCTTTCTGTGGGCCAGGCAATATAAATCCTGCACAGACCTCGGCCCCTTTTCATCCTCACTAAAAGGTTAGGTGACTTCCCCACGCTGACCCAGCAGCTGCGGAGTAGGACGTGACCTTACGTTCACGTGACATCCATGCGGTACCTGCTGTTTCTACAACTCTCTCTCTCCTGCTCATGAGACAGCCAGCCCTGGCCAGGATCTTTGGGCTAGGGTGGGATCATGTAGCTGAGTTGGGCCGCCTTCTCCCAAATGGACGTCATCGAAATTAAAAATAATCACAGCTCAGGGATCAGTGAGCAAAGGGAGGTCAAGGGTCGAGCTGCCTGCCATGTTCTCGTCACTTGGAGCTTTGACTGATGTGCCTGGGACACTGGCTTGTCAGACACAGGCTGATCCTGGCAATCCGTCACCCTGCAGCCTACTGGCGAGGGGGCTATTCAGGCAGCTCCTAGCCCCCGGGACCCCTTCTGGCAGGGATCTGCCTCTCCTAGCTCTCATTACATCGTGGGTATTTGAAAAGCAAACAGTTTAGCTATCAGTGGGAAGGCTCTTGGTGCTGGCCCTACTGCCCTTTCCTCTGCGGGCAAGAGCTGTTAACATCAGGCAGCTGTGCCTGGGAACGGCCACCTCTCCTGCCTGCCTTCTGCACACCTGAGACATGCTGCTGGTGACAGGCGGAATTGCCCTGGAAGCTGTGGTTAAGTGGTTGGCTGCTAACTGAAAGGTTGGCGGTTCAAACCCACTAGTCATTCCAAGGGAGAAAGCTATCTGCTTCCGTAAAGATTACAGCTTTGAAAACCCTATGGGGCAGTTCTACTCTGTCCTGTAGGGTTGCCATGGGTCGGAATCTACTCGATGGCAACAGATTTTTTTTTTTCCTTCATGTGGCACTGGAAGTGATGCTACCCTGCCAGTTGTTCTCTACTTGGACCACGTGTCCTGCACTGTAGCCCAGCCAGAGCAGGTCAACCACCGAGTAGCTGGGAGGCTGAGCCCCCGCTGAGGCTGGCAGGCATCTGCTCCGCTGCTTATGGAGCTCGTAGGATCCTGGACATTGCACCAGATGCTGGAGCAGAGATAAGTGGGACGTTCCCGGCCAGCACACAGCCCAGCACCCGGTGACATAGACTAATGTGTCGGTCAGGCATTCCACAGCTGGATCCTGTGCACTCACCCGGGCAGCACCTGGCTCTGCGCTTGCTGCTGGGGTTCTCTGATGAGACCCTTCTGGAGCTCAAAGGGAGAGACCTGCATTCATTTAAAAATTATACCACTGACTGTAAACTTTAGCAAACTCAAGTGCTATAAAGGACTGGCAAGGCAGGGCTGACTTATCCACCAACCACAGGAGGCCCAGCATCACGGAGAGCCCCCATACTGTTAGGCCCATGGAAACCTTATAAATGTAATGTCTTTGATATCTTTAATATATTTTAAAATCAGAAGAAAAAATAAATTTAATGATAATGAATATATAATAATGAATCCAGCCTGGATTATAGTCCTCTTTAGAGCAATTATAAAATATAACTTTTAGTATTTTTTCATGGAGGAAGGGGCACAAAGTAAAAGTTCCCAGGGCCCATGAACGTTGCAATGTGGCCCTGGACACAGGAGCTATCAGACTTTTATTAGAGTGGACAGACCTCTTATGGAGTCCAGGAAGGCTTCCCCGAGAGAGCAGTCATTGAACTGGGAGCTGATGGAAGAGGGAGTGATTAGCTGGGGAGGGGGGTTGTTCCAGGCAGCGGAAACAGCATGTGCAAAGGTCCTGTGGGATGAAGGGGCAGTTTGGGCTTAGGGGCCTGACAAGATTGAAGGGGCATGCGATGTGGGCGAGGGAGGCCTTGGTATTTAACTTTGGTGGAATGGAAAGCTGGGCATGTTTTATGCCATAAGCCAGTGGGCGGTTTTGGTGATGGCAGCAGTTAAGGGCAGGTAGATTATCAATTGGGTTAGTGATTTCAAACGATTGCCCTGGCTGCTGTGAGGAGACTGCATTATGGGACCTCAAGAGTGGAAACAGAGTGAGCAACCAGGAGTCTACTGCAGGCTCCAGGGTGTTGGTGGTGGGGATGGAGGGCGGACATATTTGAGAAATACTTAGGAAGCAGGAAGCTTAGGAGTGGTGGTGATGGGTTGTTACAAGGTTGAGAGGAGGAGAATGGCTCCAGGGATTGCTTATACCATTGGTTCGTGGAGCTGCCGTCTGGTATCCAGGGAGCACTGAGCAAGCACCAGGGCTGGGGGTGAGAATTCTAAGTTGGTTTACAGTAATGGAGGCAGCGGGGGTCCTTAAGAGGAAGTGACTACCTCCACCTGGGCAGCCACTGAAGGCTTCATGGAAGGTTTTCATGAAGAGGGGGCATTTTGAGCTAAGCCGTTAAGGGAGGGCTGTGAGTCCTCGAGGGCTGGGATGCGTAGGTTTATCCATCCACTCCTCCACACACCAAGCTCAGGGTTTGCTGGCACCTGGGAGGTGTTCAGTGAGTGATGAGTGAGTGCATGATGGATGAGCGAGATGGAGTTTGCCAGATGGACAAGGAAGAGACAGAAGAGCTTGCTCAGAGGCAAGGAGGTGTGACTCCCTAGGGAACGTAGCCCCAGGCTGCAGAAATGTGATTTGCAGGGATGAGGGTGTGGGAGGGAGGCGAGGGAGGCAGTGAACAAGCCTCAAGCATCTTTGAATATTAGGCTATGGAGGACCTATAGCAAAAGAGTCGGTGGAAGTCTCAGAACCAGAAAGGCTGCTTGTTTCAACCGAACCAGGCAACCAGGCAGACTGAGTCAAGACATCTGGAAAGATGATTGTGTGACCTGAGCATATTTTTCTCTTTACTTGAAACTAAGAGCTTGCAAGAATAATTGGGTTTTGGACAGACACATTGCATGTGTGTGAGTGTGTGCGTGTGTATGTGAGTGTATGAGTGTGCATGAGGGTGGACATGTTTGTGTGAAAATGTATGAGTGTGTTGCCTGCGAGTGTCTCTGAAAGTGCATTTGTGTGCGTGTGTGTGTGAGTATTTGAGTTTGTATGCACACTTTGCATGTTAGTGTGTGTGTGTTCATGGAGTGTGAGTGCATTACGTGAGTATGTGTGTATATGTGCATGTGAGTAAATGAAGATGCATGTGTAAAGATGTGTCTATAAGGAAAAGAGAAAGGAGAGGGGGTATGAGAATTCCCTAGGAATCTTAGTTGTGAAGAAGAATATTAAAAAGCCATTTTCTAGCTAACTGGGGGTCTAATCTGGAGTTCATGTTAGCTCAATTGGAAAGAACCTCATCTCTTTTTGAGAATACTGAGAGAGTAATTGGATGCTCAAGGCTTAGAACCCACTATGGTTCCCATCCTCACTCACTGTCCTGTAGCCATCTTGCCGGTGGAAGTGAGGACAGCTGACGTGGTCCCTAGTTCTCCCTATGAATGTTCAATCATCATGGACTACCACAGGGGAATTTCTCTTTGGACAATTTTTCCAACCCTTACCACTCCCTCTGGGGAACTAGAAACAACTTTGATTTAGATTAAGACAAATTATACTTGAGTTCCTACTATGTGCTTTTCTCTTTTAATTATCAAAACCACTCAGGAAGTGTCTCAGTTTCTAAGTGCTGCTACAACAAGAATACCACAAGTGGGTGGCTTTAATGAACAGAAATGTGTTTTCTCACAGTTTAGAAGGCTAGAAGTGCAAATTCAGGGCACCGGCTCTAGGGAAAGGCTCTCTCTGTCAGCTCTGGTGGAAGATCCTTGTGTCTTTTCAGCTTCTGTTCCTCGAGTTTTTGGTGATCTTCATGTGCCGTGCATCTTCGTCTTCTTTTATGCTTGCTTCTCTGTGCCTAATTTGCTCTTTTGATAGCTCAGAGGTGATTGGTTTAAGGCACACCCTACACAGATACAGCCTCTTTAACATAACAAAGAAAGTCCTAGTCCCAAATTGGATTATAGCCACAGGTATAGGAGTTTAGGATATACAACTTATTTGGTGGGGAGGGGGAGGAGGGGAAGTGGGACACAATTCAATCCATAACAGGGAGCCAGGACTTATTGTGTGGAGGAGGAGGCTAGGGCTCAGAAAAGTCGAATAAAGTGGCAGACAGAGCTGGGACTCACAAGCAGGTCTTCCAACAGCAGGTTTAGGGGGGTCCCTGGGTGGTGCAAAAGGTTGATGCGCTTAGCTACTAACCAAAATGTTGGTGGTTGGAGTCCACACAGAGGCGCCTGGGAAGAAAGACCTGGCAGTGCACTTACAAAAAATCCGCCATTGAAAACCCTATGGAACATAGTTCTACTCTGAAGCACATGGGGTTGCCATGAGTCAGCAACTGGTTTAACTGGTTTCTCTCCCTGCCCTGCCAAAGTATCAGCCAGCATTCCATGGCTGTGGAAGGACCATCAAGGCCCTCTCTCACAATGAGTTCGAGAGGCTCTCATTGGGCTATGACAAGACTCCACTTTATATCCGGAGGCTTCTGAGGATCAGAAGGGGCTGGAGGCCGGAAGGAAAGCCGATACAGTCTGGCGGGCCTTGAGCCATCCTTTCCCTCCTCCATCTCAGGGGAAACCCAGACCCCAGCCTTAGCAATGCCTTGGCTGGGGTCACCCTGCTTTCTTTGTGCTGTGAATTCAACTCTTTGCCCACCGACTTCAGCCAGAGATTTGATTCTATTTTCGGAATGTGGGATGCATTTTCCAAGAGAGAAAGTTGTGAAATATTGGGGAGACAGCTCCAAGCACTGCCAACGCCTGCAGGAGTTTTAATAAGGATCCTTCAAGAAGATAGACTTGGGATTAACTGTCCTAAAGTAAAGATTATTTTAGCACTGTTGAAATGGTTGAGGGGAAAAAAGTAATCTTATCAAGAAAGGAGAAATCTTTTATATTTGAGCCAAGTTTGGTTTTAAAATGTTATGAAACAGCTTCTGCCTGTTTCCCAAACAGGTTTTTTTTTTTTTTTTTCTTTCCCCAAAGCTCTGTCAGCTCCTATGTTCTCTCTCCCACTTTGCTTCCTTCTAATCTGACACTGTATTTCTTTTTCTTTTTATATATATTTTATTGTACTTCAGGTGAAAGCTTACAGAGCAAATAGTTTCTCATGAAATAGTAGTACACATGTTGTTCTATGACATTGGTTAACAACCCCACAACGTATTAAGCCTCTAAATTCTCAACCTTTTTTTTTTGATGAAAATTACAGATGGCCAAAGATACACCGTTTCAAAATTTCTGCATTCACAGTTCAGTGACATTGACTACGCTCTTCCAACTGTGCTGTTATTCTCACTTAAGATGAAGGCTTACAGAACAAAATAGTTTTTCATTTAACAGTTACTACACATGTTGCCCTATGACAATGGTTAACAATCTCACAGCACATCAAGAATATCCTTACTCCACCTTGTGTTCCCTATCACCAGGGGACTTCCTTGTCCCCTTCTGTCTTCTGGACCTTGTCACTGGACTACTGTACCTCTTTAGTCTCATTTTTTTTTTTTTTTATTTTAACACCATTTCAAAACTTTTTACTTACACGTTTAAGTGATATTGACTATGCTCTTCCAATTGTGCTGCCATTCTCACCCAAGATGAAGGCTTACAGGACAAAACAGCCTCCCATTTAATAGTTACTACAAATGTTGCCCTGTAACAGTGGTCAACAATCTCACAATACATCGACAGTGTCCTTATTCAATTTGTGTTCCTTATCATCAGTTTCCTACTCCCCCTCTGCCTTCTGGCCCTTGTCACCGGACTCCTGTACCTCGTTAGTCCCATTTAGTTTTACTGGGCTGTCCATTCCCAGGCTTAACATCGAACCTCGAAGGTAACTTCACCTCTGAGCTGAAAGGGTGTCTGGGGGCCACACTCTTGAGGTTTCTCTAGTATTCTTTAGGCCAGTAAATCTGGTCTTTTTTTTTGGGGGGGGGAGTTAAAATTATGCTCTACATCCTTCTCCAGCTCTGTCCAGAACCCTCTGTTGTGATCCTGGTCAGAGCAGTCAGTGGTGGTAGCCAGGCACCATCTAGCTGTACTGGACTCAGTCCGGTGGAGGCCTTGGTAGCTGTGGACAATTAGTCCTTTGGACTAATCTTTTTGTTGAATCCTGTTCTCTTCATTCTCCCTTGCTCCCGAAGGGATGAGACCAGTGGAGTATCTTAGATGGCTGCTCACAGGCTTTTAAGACCCCAGACACTACTCACCAAGGTAGAATGTAGAGCATTATCTTTATAAGTAGGTGACACTGTATTTCTTATAAGCGTGGTTTATTTTGTAGGGTTTTTTCTTTCCTTTCCTTTTTTTTTTTTTTTTTTTTCTGATAACTAAAAGAAATTAAATTCCTATTACTTTTGAGACAGCTTTCTCTTTTCCACAGTGACAGGTGTAGGAATGGCATGGAAATCCTACTCAAGGTGGAAAGGATCTAATTAAACAGGATCGTCTGACTATTCCCAAGGACAGTTGTCTCTTGGACAAAGAGGCATAAAACGGTGGATTGCAATTGCCATTTTTCCTTTTTCTATCCCAATCTCTTTCTTTCCTGCAAGGAAAAGTAAACTGTTGGAATGCTGTCAAGTTGATTGCGAGCGATGGTGACCCCGTGCTTGTCAGAGTAGAACTGTGCTCCTTTCTTCTAAGGTACCTCTGGGTGGACTTGAACCGCCAACCTTCCAGTGAGCAGCTGAGCATGTTAATCATTTGCACCACCTAGGGTCTCCTCGTTGTCATTTCTCACTCTGTCCCAAATCTGTCTTTTGCTAGTGCCTTTCCATTGGCCACCTACCCCTTCCTATACCTTTCCTACCTCCCCACCCTTAGCCTGAGTGCTTTTTCATCCTTCAAAATTCAGTCAGCATTCACTCTTTGGGGAAGTGTCCCTGATCGCTCCTGCTTAGCCTCTTGCCTTGGCCCGAAGGGGCAGTGTTGAGTGTGTAACTGTCACCCATGGCAAGAACATACATATTCCAGGTACTCTGTGCCGTCCTTCTTGCTCCCCTGGCTTCTCTTGCCTTCTTCTGCTGTTGCACTCTGGACCTTCCATGGACATGATCTGTTGATGTAGCTTTACCACCACTCACCTTTGGGCCTCTTGAAGGCCATGCCACACCGGAGGGGTGCGGTGATACCCAGAAACCTGTGCAGGTCTAGAAAAGACTGAAGGATTGCATGGACTTTTTTTTTTTTTAAAAAAAAAAAAAAAAAGATCATTTCCATCCACAAGATCCTAAATAAAAGTTGTTTTTTTCCTTTGGCGGACTCCCTAAGTGGTGCAAATGGTTACTGTGCTCGTCTGTTAACCAAAAGGTTAGAGGCTCAAGTCCACCCAGAGGAACCTTGAAAAAAGGCCTGGCCATCTACTTACAAAAAAATCAGTCATGGAAAAACCCCCATGGAGCACTGTTCTACTCTGACAAACATAGGGTCGCCACGAGTCAGAATTGATTTGACAGCCACTGGTTTACTGATTTCCTTTTGGGGCCCAGGAGTTTGGACTGTTGCCTGAAAGACTTTAAATGCCGGCCCTGCCATGGACTGATATTCTAATCTCAGCCAGGCCCCTTGCCCCTGCAGAACCTCAGTTGCCCCCTCTGGAAAGGGAGAACGATAATACCCTACGTTACAGGGCTTTCCAAAAAAATAAATAAATAACCCAAACCTGTTGCCGTCGAGTCAATTCTGATTCATAATGACCCTATAGGACAGAGTAGAACTGCCCTATAGGGTTTGCAAGGCTGTAGTCTTTACGGGAGCAGACTGCCACATCTTTCTCCCTCAGAGCGGCCAGTGGGTTCGAACTGCTGACCTTTCAGTTAGCAGCCAATGCTTAACCACTGTGCCACCAGGGCTCCTTTACAGGGCTTTAGGGAGGATTAAACAACATACAGAACACAAGGCATCTAACAGAGCTAGCATGTAGTAGCCTGAGATGCACAAACCTCTCCTCCCTGCCAGCTATTTTCACTTCCAGCTCCCTCGGTTTTGGGTCACATGGTGTACATAATTCTTCATGCCACTGGGTGTGTGGCTAACAGTCATGTACTTAACACTGAGTCTCATAACCTCGGAACACTTTGAAACACTTCTCTATGAGTTTGCATATTTTATCCATTCCCTTTAGAGCTTTGTGAACAACTCTGGGGTGAGGGAAGCCTGCTGTTTGTTTCTCTGTCTCTTGGGCGGCCCTTGCCATGAGTTACAGGGCAAGGAGACCACATTTCACATCCTCACGACAGATATTGATACACCATATGTTTCGGGTACTACATCTTCATACCTATATCCCGTCTGATTCTCAGCGGTTCTCAGATAGGGACCTCTCCCTCCAGGGTCATTTGATGATATTGGGAAATGTTTTTATTATCACAACTTCTTGCGGGGGGGGGGGGGGGGGGGGATGTGGTTGCTACTGGCATCTGGCGGGTAGAGGCCAGGGATGATGCTCAACATCCTATAAGGCAAACCAGTCCCCACCTCAAAGAATTATCCAGCCCAAAAGGCAATCGTGCCAAGGCTGAGAAACCCTGCTCGATTAGTGTGGTTGACAGCCGGGTGCCTGTGTTCTATCTTCCTCCACTTTTTGTTAGCTGAGGGACCTTAGGCACCTATCTTTTGCTCATGTTTTAAATGTGTTTTAAAAGGTAAATGATACTTATCTAATAAGGTGGATGTTAATTGGGGTAATACTTAGCACACAGCATTCCGTGAATATTAGCAGTTATTATTTCAGATAAACCCTGCAGGAGTTCACAGGCTTTGAGAAGCTTAGAAACAGCCCCCAAGTCCCACAGTTAATACAGGACAGAGGTCGGGAATCAACCTTGTGTCTCTGGCCTCCGCAGCCCAGGTCTCACTTCTGTGCTTCCTCCTCCCAGCTGTGAACCAACACGGAGACCAAAATTCTGACCACTGTCTTTGTAATTCTAGACTAGGTGGGATATGTGATATTGCAGATAAATCCTGGGATGACAAAAGAGGTACCGAGCATCTTCTCCATGACGTCATTCTTGCCCAGAGATGTGCCCTAAACCCTACAGGGGTTGAGAAGATGACTTAATCTCAGGCGAGGGTGTGGCTGCCTCAGCCCCTTGGCAGGAAAGTTTGTGATCCAGTCACTTTCTCAGGTCCCTCAAGCAAGTGCCACTTCCCCCAAGGAGCTGCCCCAGGGCTCTGGCAGACACTTCATAGGGCCGCTCAGGTCTGGAAAACCTGATGGCTTGGCATTTTTGGTGTCATTGCACTTTCTCCTGGGTCAGAAGGCGGAAAAGGCAGCACCCACAGGGGGGGCCCATCCACCCACAGAGCTGCTGAATTTCCTGGCAATGTGTCCAGGCGACAAGTGCATGCTTAGGCCACCATTCTAGTCTTTTGCCTTATGCTTGTCACTGGAGAAGCTGGCATATCACGTCCTGCCCCCATTGCTGGGTAGGAAGTGGACGCTCTGGAGGCAGAGGCGGAAGCGCTGCTCTGAGGCCGCCCAGAAGCCGGCAACCTGGAGGACTGCTTTAAAAAAATGACTCTGGGTTTCCAAGAGTCCCTGAATCCACAATTAAAGTTCTAGAATTCTGAGGTTCCAGGATGCTAAGCCTCTGGAATTCTGGGGCTCCATGATCCTTTTGCATGGAGATGTGGATTTTGAAACCAGTTATTTCACTTCCTAGTTCCTAGTGCCCTGCCATTAAAACAAAGCAAAAACAACAACAAAGCTCTGCCCCTCAGTCCTGAAACGGGAGCCCTGAAAACACAGATGCTTTGGAGGGACACAGCCCATTCAGATGGACTGAGAGTTTTTCTGAAAGCACTGAAGCAAGAGGCCTTTCACGTTTACTAGAGAAGCGTCTCTATTTCTTATTGTGTTAGCTGCTGTCAGGTTAGCCCCCGACTCATGACGATCCCATGAAGGACAGAACAAAAAGCTGCCCAGTCCTGTGCCACCCCCACGATTGGTCGCGGATCAGACTGTTGTTTTCATATGATGAATTTCAGAAGTAGATCACCAGGCCTTTCTTCCTAGTCTGTCTTAGTCTGGAAGCTCTGCTAAAACCTGTCCACCATGGGTGACCTGCTGGTATTTGAAATACTGGTGGCATAGCTTCCAATGTCATAGCAACACACAAACTACCACAGTACGACAAACCGACAGACAGGTGGTGGCAACAGAGGTTAGGTGTCATCCTTTGTGAGGGAGCAATCGATTACCACATTCAGGGTGGGGACAATTGGGGCGGGGGCGAGTAACCTCAGAGTGCAGGAGAGTCAGTGAAAGCAAGTTCAGTGAACCTGGGGTAGTGAGGGGAACCAAGCAGTCCCTGGAGCCTTTAATTCCATTCCTTTCAAGAGACAGGATCTTGTCCTTGAGGCAGTGATTATGGACCCAAATATCTGGTCTGACTCCTATTGGGTCAGCTCAAAATCATCAGAATGGGCCATCAGAATCGTCAGAATTGCTTTTAAAACAAGATTCATTCCCTGGCGGAGGTGGACCCGTTATCTCTGAAACCCGGACTTATTACCCAGACCCACCAATGAATATCACCGTCACCATCACCGACCCAAACACGGCTTGTTTCTCAGTCGCTGAAGTTTGGCCTGATATTATAGGGACACTTTGAAACCTTCAAAGAGTAATTCCCGCTTACCTTTTTTCCTCTCTTCCCCTTCAGGTTCAACCCCTTTTATCACACTGAAGTGCCAATCAATATTGCGAGATAGATGTTACATCCTAACTTTTTATACTATCACTTGTCCCAGAAGGGACACTGTATCTTTAAGGAAATGGACCCTGTACCCTGTTTCTGAAGGATTAAAACCCTTTAAAGAGACAGAAGAGGCTGTAAACCCCGATCATATTCTTATTCTCTCTTCATTATCTTGTCCACTATCTATCCCTGCTGAGTAAATCTGGTTGTGTGTTTCTCCAAAGTGGTCATAAGAAGAAATTTATTTACTCCGCTTTGCACTGGAGGGGCATTACTGAGCTCCAAGGCTCTCCGAAGTAATAAAGATTTTGCAGTGTGTGCAAAAGGCGCAGGAATTCAGAACTTCTTTCCCCCTCTGAGGTCGTTTGGCCATCCAGAGGGGGAGCCACTTCTCATTTTCTGACAGGGTTTATTTCCGTAGGATTTTCCAATTAGCAGGAAAAGGTCACACTAATGTTGGTGCTGGGGAGAGGAAGAGGATCCAACTATGCAAATAGAGACATCCTTGAAAGGACAATATTAAAGAAGATAATAAAGTGTATTTCCTCCATTTCCTAATGAAAAATCATGTATATATTTATTCGGCCCCTTCCTCCGCCGTGACGGAAAAAGGTGACTGCGCTTGATCTGCAGTGTTGCCCGGGACAAAAGAACACATCATTCCTGAGTCTGACCATTGGTGGAGGAGGACGGCCGGTTGAGCGCGGAGACAGGAGTTAACGCAAGGTCCCAGCGCTCTGGGCGGGCAAGCTCAGAGATAAGAGAGACAAGGAGAGCAGAGCTGGGATGCGGCTGTCAGTGCAACCTCTCTGTACCTTTATAATGGCCAGACTGTCCCCAGCCTGCGGAGCTGACTGCCAACATATTATTTTTAAACCCGTCTCAGATGTTTCTCTGACACTTCCCCTGCCGCTTTGTTCCCTGCTCGGTGCGTGGGAAGCACAGGAACTTTCCTCGATAATAGGGAGGGCTGGGACCAGTGTCAGGGAAGAGGTACTCCAGCGTGTGGAGGACAAAAGTCGCGATGCCCATTAAAACATCCAGAGGACGGCTTCTCTTTGGGTTTGGAGCTGAGGCTCCTTGTCAACTCTACGGTGCTATGCAAATGTTATGACCAAAATTCCTTTCTTGCTGCTCCTGCCTGGTCGGCCATTAATGGCCCTCTGGGGGAGGCCCAGTGGGTGAACTATATGGAAGACAGATACCACTGTAGAGGGAGACTGGGGCTTGCACACCCCTCACACTCGTTTCTGCACACCCCGATGTCTGTGTGGCTGTGATGTAATTGAAATGGAAGATTCTGTTCCTCCAGCCAGCACTGAGCCTTTCCGTGGAAGTTCCATGTTGTTGCGGGTAGCTCTGCCAATGATACAACCTTGCTGGTTTCTGATACCAACAGGATCCATTCATTGGAAGACTCTGAGTGGCAGGTCCCATACCAGGCACTGGGTTAAGGAGTCTGCTCAGGGTCACATAGCTGCTATTTGGCTGAGTCTAGATTCAAATCCAGGTACAGCTGACTCTAATAACTCCACTGAGTCCTGCCGGTGGTCTTATTTTATTTGCTAGCTTAAAAAGAAAAAAAAAGTGGGATTATTTTCACAGCAGGTTAAATCATGTCAAATACTAAGAGCATCGTCAGTTCTTCCTAGGAGGTGAGCAAAACTATGCAAAAGTGGTATTCGGGGGTTAAATTTTCGGGAATGTGTGAATGGGTCTCAAAGTGACACGCCAGTACCTATCGAGGGACCACTGTTTTCAGCCTCTATTTTGAATACACAGTGTAACCATGCATGTGGGGCAAGAAGACACATATTCTCCTGGTTTCGTTTAGATCTGCTGGGATGTTTATTTTCGCCTCATGGAATGAGACAGAAACAGTCCACCCTCAGCTTAAAAATCCTCCTTCCTCCTTGAAGCTGAAGACTAATGCCTCATAAGGTATTACTTGGATTTCAACATGAAAGAGAAGTCTTTCATATTTTCCTTTGCCATTAAACAAAGAGTGACCCATTTTCTTCTGTTGTCAGAGTATAATTCTTCTTTATTTTTTAGCGACTATTCATTTTCACCCATTCTTGGCCCTGTTTTCTTCTTAGAACAACTTGGGATGAGGAGGAAAGGTTACACAGAATAAGTTTTGAGCCAGAGCACCATGCAGGACAAGTTGCTCACATGCCGTTCATAACAGAATTAAATTTATCGAATCTTTCCTTAGGCTCTATCTAGAGGAAATTATCATAGCTAAGCAAGCAAACAAAAAACAACAAATAATTATAGTACCCAAATGCCAAGGCAACCTAAATGTCTAACAATATGCAACTAGTTAATTAAAGTATGGTGTGTACAAAGAGTGGAATATTATACAGACGTGTTGAAGAAATATATTTAATGATGTCTTTTTCTGTTTTCAGAATACCAGCACTTTCTATTTATTTTTGTTCATTTTATTGTGGTAAAAATATACATAATATACAAATAAAACATTTGCCAATTCAACATTTTTTTACACAAACAATTCAGTGACATTGATTACATTTTTCATGTTGTACAGCCATTATCACCATCCGTTTCCAAATGATTCTACCACCGTTGATAGAAACTCAGTGTCCCTAACAAAGACTCCTCCTTCCCTTCTCCCTCCCACCCCTCCCACAAATTTTCTCTCTATTATTTGCCTATTTCATGTAGTAGGATCATATTTGTTCTTTTGTAATAGACTTATTTCACGCACCATATTGTTGTCAAGATTCATCCATGTTGTAGCATGTACCCAAATTTTATTTCTCTTTATGGCTGAGTAATCTTCCACTGTATGTATCTACCACATTTTGTTTATCCATGTATTTGGTGATGGGCACTTGGGTTGTTTCCACCTTTTGGTTATTGTGAATACTGCTGCCATGAACACTGGTGTGCAAGTCTTTGTATTTTTTAAAGCACGTCCTATTTTAGCGAATTCTGAGCCCCACTGTATTTTAAGACAAAGTGGGATGGAATGAGAAGGGCTACACAAAATTGATTTTGAGCGGAGTAGCAACTGACGGCCAGATATCAGGTTAAATTATAGTGGTTAAGAGTTTGGGAAACATTTATGTTCTAATCAGGATAAAGTGATACATAAATGTAATAAGGAAAAAAAATCGTGAAGCAGGTTGGGGAAATTATGTACAGGTAAAAATAATAATGGTTAGATTACATTATTAAGCTCTTTTTACATGGTAGGCATGATTTTAAGTAATTTAAATGTTAACCAATAAACTGGGATCCCGTTGCCATCTAATTAATTCCGACTCATAGCGACCCTATAGGACAGAGTGGAACTGCCCCGGAGGGTTTACAAGGAGTGGCTGGTAGATTGAAACTGCTGACCTTTTGGTAAGTAGACAAGCTCTTAACCACTACGCCACCAGGGCACAGTAAATTGGGATATTACTATTCATATTTGTTTTTTAGACACGAGTAAACTGAGGCACAGGGAAGTAAAGTAACTTGCCCAAGGTCACACAGTAGCTTGGAAGTGGTGAATATTCCTTCTTTTTCATTCGTTCCAAAAGAATATAATAAATTTTGCAAAAAGTTGAGATGAAGATTTTCCTACCTCCCCAACTGTAACAAAATAAGAGGCTACATTTCAAACTCAGTCCCTATATCCATGTTAATGACTCCTAAATTTAGCAAGAACATTAAAAACACTTATTAAAAATGCAAAATCCTAAACCCTAGACCAGACATATCGAATGTGGGTAACCAGGGGTGGTAGAGTCCACACATCAGCATTTTAGTAAGTTCCTTAGAGATTCTGATGTAGCCAACCGTGATTTGGGGACCACGTTGCCAGCGATCAGAGTCACCAGGAAGATTTATTAAAGAGACAACATCTAAGCCCCTTCTCTGGGGATTTGATTTAGGGAGTCTGGGATGGGTCATGGGAATTTGTATCTTTAGCTCCAGTGGCTCCACTTCCTGGATTTTCTGGGACTGTCCTGATGCATGGTGTTGTCTGAACACAAATTATTAATAGCACCTCTTTCACTCTCAAAATTGCCTCCCTTTGGACGATGAGGTATTTGTTTAACTAGAATCCCAGGAGATTCATATCAATAGGATAGTTTGGGAAGGCTGGCTCTGAAGAACATCAGTGACCTGAGTCCGGTCTCCCTTCCCAATTAATTACTAGCCATGTAGCCTTGGACAAGTTATTTAACCTCATTGGGGCCTCAGTTTTCTCACCTGCAAAACAGGTATAAGCATCCCTACCTCCTCGGTTGTTGAGAGATGTAATGTATGTTGCATCCTCTCTAAAGAGGCAGAGTGCTTAGGAGGTGCTCAGCAAACATCATCTTCCTTCTAATAGGAAGAGTAAGGGAATTCCACTGGTCAGAGTCTTCAAAGTCATGGGCACTGTGTTCCTGTTGAATGTGGACAGTTCTGTGTTGAGCAAGGAGACACTGGACCAGAGACTAGTGAGCAAATATGAACATTTCAAAGTTTTCAGAGGTCACATAAATGCAAGCATCAGATTGATCTCACTGAGGAAGTACAGTTCTGCTTTCAACTGTCAGAACCACACACTGAGGTTGTTTTATATGTCACTGCAACAACCTATTAAGAAAACAAAAAAGTGTATGTGAGAGGTGGGGGGAGCGATTAGAAAGACCCAGTCAATAAACCATTTAGAAACTTCCAGACCTGTTGCCAAAGAGAGGCAAATCTGCCATCCTGTTTGCAGTAGGAAGAATTCTAATAAATAATCCAGAGAGAGACATAAGTCACATGATATTTTAAAGATTATTGATTGAAAAGTCAAGAGTTTGCTAATATAAATGGCCTTTACCACAAAATTTGCATTCATGACACTCACTTTACGGATGTCTCTGAGCCAAGGAAAGTATCGATGCAACTGGCACAAATAATGATACAGTCCAGGCTGTTTTCAAGCGAGATGAAGAAAAAGGAAAAAATAAAAAGGTTTCCGTTTACGATTATGATTGGTGTGGTGGTGTGTGTACTTTTTGGACGGCTCCACGGAACACTTTCAGGGTTATCTGCACATATGTGGGTTTCAACAATTTGACACCATTACCCAGTTCCAAATATGTATGTTCCATCCTTCTAAAGATGCCATCAAGTCATACACTGGGGTAGGAAATTCTTGAAGAGGTCTGCCCTATGCTAAGAGCCACTTAGCCAATTAAAAGAATGAGGAGAACTAGAACACGCAAATACATTTTTCTTCCTAATCGATCTGACCCCACAGCCAGAGTTTGTCTTAATCTTAGATTTGTGCTACTCGGGGCACATTTCTTTGGTGGACGATGTGATATCCACCCAGAGGGACCCGAGAGCCTCTCCCACACCCACACTTGTTCTGATGAGTCTTGCCTTTTTGCCTCCAACACACTCTTCACCTGGCTAAGGATGGAGCTGACTCACCCTGAGCTTCCGGGCAGAGGCCACCGCATCTGAAGCATTATTTTCTGTAAGCGCCTCGGATTACCAACTTTGATGAAAAATACCTAAGGTACACGTGCATAATTTAGCTTTATTAAGTAACCAGTGATATGGAGAACAAGTTAATTGAAAGAACAAGTGTCTTAGAGCCCATGAGCCCACGAACCTGGGTTTGAATTCTGCCTCTGCCATTTACCGTATTTTTACGGAAGTAATGCCTGCCTTCTGCGTTTGCCAGCCCGCTCTCCCCTGGAGAAGCATCCTCGAAAAAGTGCTATTTTTTCTTCACAGCAACATGTCAAACAAAAATGGCATAGTGGTGCCTGTGAAAATACCGGGGGGTGGGGGGAGGGGAGGGGTGCAGCAGGGGCATAGCAAGGGTAACAAGCACCCAAGGGCAATCTCTAAGTTCCGACTCGCCCCCCGCCCCAGTTTCAAGATGAATAGACATTGATAGCCACGATGTGTCAGCAGAAACGCCTTCCCCCACCTCGTCCAGCTTCCTCAGTCAGGTGCCTTTCATATTTGTGGCATCTTGGAATGTCATTACACACCTCGTCTGGTACCCCCTTGGACTTGCGCCCCAGAGCAAGTGCCCCATTCTGTCCCCCTCACTATGCCCCTGGGGTGCAGCTGGCAAACAAATACAGAAGTCACACATTATTTGTGTAAAATACTGTATTTGCCATGTGATCTGAACAACTTCTTTAATCTCTTCCAAGCCTTGCTTTCTCCCATTGTGTTTTGGGTTAAGAACATGACCCACCTCACAGAGTTCTAGTAGGCCAGTAAGGTAAAGACATTTTCACCATGCTTATTGTATTGTTAACTAGTTGTCGTTGAGTAAATCCGACTCACGACAACCTCGTTTGTGTCAGAGTAGAACTGCACTCCATAGGGTTTTCATGGCTGATTTTTCAGAAGCAGATCGCCAGGCCTTTCTTTGGAGACGCCTCTGAGTCAGTTCGAACCAACAACCTTTTGGTTAGTCGCTGAGTGCTTAACTGTTTTTTCCACCCAGGGACTCCTTATTGTATTGTTAGCACTAAATAAATGTTAGTCGTGATGATAATGAGGAAGACGGGGATATGATGATGACCTGCCCAGGTGCTTTAGAATCACCACCTATTTGAATCCTTATAAAAACTGGTAAGGATAGAACTTCCAAAAGTTTTCAGAAAAGCACTTAGAAGTGGGGAAGCCAAGATTTAAGCCCCGTTTACGTCCTCCGTGCTGCAGCCTCTCCAAGATTTTCTTACTGAAGGAACTCTGTGAAGAACACCCCTGGACATCAACCCCAAAGATACTGCGAGAGCAAGGAGGCTCCTCTTCCAGGGCCCGGGGCATTTGCAACGCAGCCCCAGGGTGGAGAGAAACTGAGGCAGGCTGTGTATTGGGCATGGGCTTCCAACTCAGAGAATGTCACCGGGTATCCTGGATCTGCCTACTGCCCGGGAGCTTTGGACAAGTCACTTTAACTTCTCTGAGCTTCAGGTCTACATCCATGAAATGTGGGTAAATGTAATTAGAGTTCCCTCATGGCATTTTAATTATGTATTTCTTTGTTTAACTGTTGAGCAGAGATTCTCAACGAGGGTAGGGGCAAGAGGGCACTTTTGCTTCCCCCCTGTGCCCAGGGGAGTCTTGACATTGTGTGGAGACATGTTTGTTTGTCATAATTTGGGAAGTGGTGCTAGTGAGTAGAGGCCAAGGATCCAGGTCAACATCCTACAACCCACAGGACACCCCCACAACAAAGAATAATCCAGCCCAATATGTCAGTGGTGCCGAGGTTGCGAAATCTTGCTGTCGACTGTCTTTCCCAGCTAGAATGCAAATTCCAGAAAGGCATGGACCTCCACAGCTTTGTTCCCTGCTATATTCCCAGTTCCAAACACAGTGCCTGGCACATAGTAGGTGCTTTAAAGGTAAGTGTGAAATGACTAAATAAAAAATAACCGTGCTAGAGATGACAGTAATACTACTGGGACGTCCTTTCTGAGAGTCACATTGGAGTTTTCAAACCAGGCAGGGAAGGAGTAGGGAAGGTGCGATTCTGCCATTCTCTCTACTTAGCACTCCTTTTGGCCCAAAGACAGGGAAGGAGGAGCAGGCCTTTGATAAAATCACCTCCTCCTCCCACCCCTGACCTCCCTGGAGCAGCCATCCACTAAGTGTTGCAGTTGGCTAGAGTTCCCGTAGTAATTTGGTTAATTGGATGAACAGGCACTTTAGTGACACAGACTGGATTTCCATGCTGCAGTCCATCAAAACTAATCAGTTGGCCGTGTTCCATTTCTCAACAACTGACAGCTTCTCCAGGACGGTGAGTAGATGGTAACTTTTTGAATTGAAGAACTTGCTAAATAATGTCAGTTAGAACTTGGCAGGATGCTTTTAAAGGGAAAGGGGTAGGGGAGAGATATCCATCCTTGGTTTTGTTTTGCCTCAAAGAGATCATCTTGTTACAGGCTGGCTGATTAAATAAAAGAATCTTCCAAAGACACTGGTAAAAGCAATCATCTTGAAATTGTACTTTGTTTCTTTTCTGTAAAAGAAAATGCCGAAACTGGTATACTGCATTTTCCTTTGCTACGGTGTGATTAGACAATGGGGTAGGAGAAATATGGTGGAACCTGCACTTGTTATTTGCTTACTATGCTGATATTAACCTACCGTATTAGTTAGGACCGTGCAAGCTACTATAACAAGTAAACCTCAAAATTTTAGAGTTTAACACAAAATTTCTCACTCCTCAAACAGTCCAGTCAGGAGCTCCAGGTTGGCAGCAACTCTTTTCCATGCAGTGACTCAGGGACCCAGGCTCCTTTCAGGGCCTGGTAAATGCGTCCCTTTCCAGCCATAACCGCTGATAGTGGAAGGGAAAACATGAACTTTGGTGGACAGCTAGCCACCTCACCCCAGGTGACATTCCATCCACACAAACCCTCTGAGAAATTGCTAGGACTTCCCTGTTTTTAAATGAGGAAACTGAGGCTCAGAAGGCTTACATGACTGGTTCAGGTTTATGTAGCTGGCAAGAGACGAAGTCAGAATTTGCATTTGTACCGGTTATAAAACCTATGTCTTTCCTCTCTTCCTCTCGCCCTTCTTTCTCTCTGCCTCCTCCCTCTCTCCCCTCTTCTTTCTCTCTCTCTAGTCTTTCTTCTCTCCTTGAAAATGCTGTGAACATGTTGCTTCTATGACTTTGATTGTTTTCAACTAGATTGTCTTTTTTGGTTCTAAAATTATCCTTGTTAAATAATCTTTAACCTAGAGATTTGTCTGAAGCACACTAGATGGTTGCTTCAGTGTTCGTTTTGCTCTCACAAGTACGGATCATTTGAAAAAGAAAATGATGAAAAAGAAATGTTTCTAAAAGGCAAATCTGATAATGTCGCTACCTTCTATAATAATCCTTGATGTCCCCCTCGCGCTTCCAGGATAGAGTTCAAACTCCGTGGCTTAGCCTGTGAAGGTGCCTCTGATCTGGCACCTAAAATGCCTCCCTGGCTTTCACTCGGGCTTCAGGTGGTCTCTTGGAATCACCTGCAATTCTTACACACACATCTTATGTTCCTCTCTCTGGCTCCTGCTTCCATAGGCTTGTCCCCTATCTGGAATGTTCTTGCGCTCTTTTCATTAAGACCAACTCCACCTCCAAACGTCTGCTCATTTACTTCCTCTGGGAATCTCGGTGTAGTTGAGACACCCGTTGTGTGATGTTAAACCACATGACATGTCCTGCTTAAGACTGGGCCACTAGAGTGTTGACTTACTTGTCTGTTTTCCCCCATTAGACTGTGGGCTCCTTAAGGACAGGGACATGCCCTCTTTGTTTTCGTCTCTCTAATGCCTAGCCCAGTGCCTAACACAAAGCTGGTGCTCAGTGAATCTTTACTGGAAGAAAGAAGAAATGAACTGTGGTACTGAACTGCCAGAGTCCCTGGATGGCACAAGTGGTTAATATGCTTGGCTGCTAACCAAAAGGTCAGGGGTTCAATTCCAGCCAGCAGTGCTTCAGAAGAAAGTCCTGGAGATCTACTTCCAAAACATACAGCCATCAAAAACCCTATGGAACGCAATTCTACTCTGATACACATGGGGTTGCTCTGAGTCGGAGTTGACTTGACAGCACCTGGTTTACTGGTTTACTGAACTGCTAGATATGCAAAGTGAGTAAGTGGCAGGTGAAGAAAAAGAATTCACATCCACTGGAAATTTACATTGATGAGAAGCAGCAATTGCATTTGGTTTGAACTTACAATACGGATAGGTTGTACTTTAAGCAGGGAGTAGTGGCTTTGCATCTGCATATAGTAGTTTTATAGTGTACAGAGCTCTCCTATACAGGACTTCATATGATCACCCACACCACCCTGTGAAGGAGGGTGTATGCGTGTTTGTGTGTGTTGTGTGCATGTGTCTGTACGTGCACTTGCTGCCTACCACCCTCACCTGTAGTGATCATGTTCTTAACACCTTTAAAGTTGAGGGAGATTGTTTCTGGGTTGAATCAGCCTAATTGAAAATGATATGCAGTTAGTGTTTTTTGATTCCATCTCTTCTACTTATTATTTATTTTATTGATTATTTCCACCAGCCATGTGTCAGTTTGTCATATTGTGGTGGGTTGCATGTTGTTATGATACTAGGAGCTATGGCACCGGTACTTGTGTGTTTCATGTATATGTATTGTCACCCAGGGACAATACACTATGGTTTCAGCAGAGTTTCCAGACTAAGACAGACTAGGAAGACAGGCCTGGAAATCTACTTTTGAAAATTAGCCAGTGAAAACCCTATGGATCACAACAGAATATTGTCCAATATAGTGCTGAAAAATGCACTCCCTAGGTTGAAAGGCACTCAGAATACACAGTGGCTGCAGTAATGGACTCAAGCATACCAACGATCATGAAGATGGCACAGGACCAGGGAATATTTTGTTCTGTTGTACATGGGCGGTTGGCGAGAGTCTGAGCCAACCCAGTGGCAACTAAAAACACCAGAAGTTCCATTTGTTGCTGGTTTGAAGAACGTGTTAGCCTGAGTAGGGTAGTTGCGAAGGAAGCCACGATATCCCCAACCTCCAAAACCTGGGAGACTCCGGGGACCTATGACCCACTCAGTCATGTTCACAAATATTCCCAGTGCCATGCGGAGACCAGCCCGCTGCCCACATTGTGCAATTGCAAGGTTTTGTCTGAAGATTTGCAGTGAGCATGCCAGAGCCTATTTCTAAACAGTCTGATGATTTATTTGATGCCTTTGGATATTTAAGTAGTCTGCAGTATACACGAAGTGTCTGTAATGTTTATTTTTCTGCTTGCTTTAATGTGTGGGACCTCTCACAATGCCTTGTACACCCCAGGCACTCAATAAATATGATTTATATAAGATGTAAATAAATCAAAACCAAGATTATGTCTGCGTTCATTAATTTGTAGCCCCAGCAGGCAGTCCCAGTCTCCAAACTTGCAAAAGGGAAAAATTCTCACTAAATTACAGAAGAAAAGAAAATGTGAAATTAGGGGCATATGGGCCCAGGTAGAAAGGCCTGAAGATCCCTGGAATAACATATTAAATGCTCAGTTATGTTCTCAATTTCACCATAAACATACTGTGTGACCTTGGGCCAATGACTTAATGTTTCTGGGTTGTCTCTTTTTAACTAAATACTGAACTGGAACCGTTAAACGATGCCATGACAACATTGAGCTTCAGAGAAATGAGAAATGGGAGGAAATAGTATGGAGCTAAACTTATTGGCACCAACCTGCCTCAGGCAATTTTACGTATGATTTCTCACTGTTTTCCTCCCGACAGCTGTAAGGAGGATCATAGAGTGGTTAGGAAAGGAGATTCTGGAGCCAGCCTACCCGGGTTCCAATCCCAACTCTCTTCTTCACTGGCCATGTGAACTTGGGAAAGTTGCTTAACCTCTCTGTGCCTCAGTGCCTTCATTTGCAAAATGGGAATGATAATGACAGTACCCCCGTGTGGCTTGGTTCTGGGACTCAGGTGAGCTCATGTATATAAAGTATTTATGTGACCAGTAATGGTCCAAGTATTTTTCATTACTATTTATTCTCATTTTCGGATGACAAAACTGAAGCTTAGAGACTTAAACATCATGCCTTGGGTCACACTGTTAGTTGCCTTGGGGCAGGGAGTAATTGGCGGGAAAAGGGTATGAGATTTGAGCCTAGTTACGCTGCTCCAAAGGCCTGGCTTCTGCCCAAGGGTCCCATGGTGCCCCTACAGTGACAGCCACTCCGTATACTTCTCCTGAACCCCTGAAAGATGGACTCTGGAAGGATCTCACTTCTGGAAACGTCCAAACATGCTCAGGACAGGGGTCTATGTCAGCTCTGACTTTTCCCTGGCAGGTCCAATGTCACAGGGCCACCTCCACCCCTGCTATCAACTGCCCTCTGAGCAAAAGGAAAATTACAACTCAAGAGAGAGAAGAATATCACCAAGCAGGGGTGGAGGCAGCGAGGGCCTGTCTTCGTTTGTGGGGTGCTCCCATCCCGATCAGCTCCCTCCCCCGGGAGTGACTTGCTGGCTGCTGGCTTTGCCTTCTACAGAAACTCACCGATCCTCCCTCTCTCTCAGACACACTACTCCCCTCCCCACATGAGGGCCCTGCCTCGTTCCCCCTATGTCAGACAGACCTTCTGTGGTTGACCCCAGACTTGTCTCTGGAAAGCCCGGCTAGATGGAGACATCACCCTTGCCCCCTCCACAGCTGTTTTCTTGGATCACATCAGGAGAGCATCCTTCTTGCTTTTGAAGGTATTATCAGTTATCATGAGGTCATACTGGAGTAGGATGGGTCCTAATCCAATATGAGTGGTGTCTTTATTAAAGAGAAGAGAGACACAGAGGGAGGCCGGCCATGTGCAGATGGAGGCAGATATTGGAGTGATGCATCCACAAGCCAAGAAACACCAGGGGTTGCCAGCCATCACCAGACACTAGGGGAAAAGAAGGAACAGATTGTTCCTCCGAGCGCTCAGAAGGAATCAACATGGCTGACAACCTGATTTCAGACTTCTAGCCTCCATAATCGTGAGAGAATAAATTTCTGTTCTTATAAGCCACCCAGTTTGTGGTATTTTGTTACAACAGCCACAGGAAAGTAATGAAATAACCATTGTTTTTGGATCATCTACTATGTTTCAGTTGATGGGAATCCAGTGATGAATATAATAAACAAACAAAAAAAAATCTCTTGTATTCTGCTTAAAGTGCTCTCTCTGTTAACGTGGCTGGGGATAAGGTGGGAAGTGGGGAGACTGGAACTGCTTGACCAAGTTATAATAGTTTGTTTCCTGAGGGCCCTTTAAATTTGCTGTCAAGGGAAGTGGTCCAAATCTTGCCCGAACCACAAAACCTCTCAGGGAGATAAAAGGAAAGTCAGTAGCACAATGTTTTAAAAATAATCCATGAAGAGGCTGAGAGCACGAGGGAAGCAGGCTGATGTCGATGGAGTGCCTGCCACGTGACTGATATTGGGCTGACATTTTCACAGATGTTGTTGCTAGCTATTGGAGAGTTGGCCCCTGACTCATGGTGACCCAACAGAATGAAACACAGCCCAGTCCTGCACCACCTCCATGATTGTTTGTAGATCAGACCATTGCGATCCGTAGGGTTTTTGGAAATAGATCTCCAGGCCTTTCTTCCTACTCTGTCTTCATCTGGAAGCTCCACTAAAACCTGTTCAGCATCACAGCAGCACTAAAGCCTCCACTGACAGATGGGGGGTTGCTGTGTATGAGGTGCATTGGCTGGGAATCGAAACTGGCTCTCATGCATGAACGGTGAGAATTCTACCACTGAACTACCAATACCTCTTATCTTGCTCGTCTCACGACATCCCTACGAGGCTGTCTATAGACTCCATTTTACAGATGGAGAAACTAAGTCCACAACACAAAGAAAGAAAAGAAAATCTCAGTGTTAGTAAATGGAGAGGAGAACCGTGAAGAGTAGGGAGATTATACAAATTGTTCTTTCAGCTCAGCTAGAACTAGTAGTAACACCTTAACGGAATCAGCTGGCATTTTAATTTTAACCGAGGCCACTTCATCTGGCACCACCCGTTCCCTTGCTGGAAAGCTTCCCACCCAGATACACGAGCCCACCAAAGTGGCAGCCACGCACGCTCTAAGACCTGGTTTTTCAGGCCAGGTAAAGATTAAGATACATTTTTCATCCTCCATGTGGGATTAGGTCTGCATTAGCTCTTTATTTGTTGAGGGACATGATCTCATTATGGGTCAATTTGCTGAGCCGAATAAATGGAAAACTGAGGTGCTTCGTCCCTCGAAACAGCCTAACTTTGCTTCTTGAGATATCTGAAGCAATTTCCCATGTGAGCCCAGAGATTAGTTTTTGTTCTTGTTTTACAACTTTACTTGATTTCTTACCTTTGTCACTCACTCACTGGGTTGGCCTGCATATTCAGGATTTATGACATTTTGCAAGATAAGAAAGGTGGCATTGGGTTCGGAAAAGGAACTTTGGAGTCCTGCAGGCCTGGTTGGGGTTAACTCTTAACCAGCTATTTACTCGCTGTGTGACCTTGAGCAAGTTCTCTCACCTCTCAGAGCTGTACTTGCCTTATTTATACACCCAGGAGGGCAATACCTGCTCTAGGGAGCTGGGGCGGGTTTTCAAGTTCATGCCTCAAATTTGCTAGCACTGCACCTGGCTGCTTCTAGTTGCCCGGTGCATGGGAGGTGGTATGTCCTCAACACACTTTGCTTTGGTTTGTCTTTGTCTTGCCCCTTGGCATGGCTTCCCACCCTATGGGTGGACGAAATTACTCTTTAGATTTCTCCAAGCCCATAGTTGACCCAAGATGTCAAACTGGCCCATGGCCAGGACATTCCCCTTACAACTCTCACCCCTCCTCCAGCTCTGCTCAAGGGTGGACCCAGGTTTATGGGACCCAGAGCTTATAAAACTTTTGGATTGCTTACAAAATTATAAATACAAAATTTCTAGGGCCTTGTAAGGAGTCTATGAAGTGAGGGATCCTGGAGCTTAGGTTTCCTGAGCCAATGCACCTCTTAGGGTGTTTTATTCTCAACATTTAAATGCTTCTTGAACCAAATTATGCTCGGAATGATCTGGCACAAAGGGGGTTGAGCCATAAAACTGGATTGCAGAGCTGCATTTACGGATGACCTTTGCCCCCTTTGAGCACACAGCAGGCTGAAAGCCTGTATGGCTGGCTCATGTTTTTACCTGCATTGAGTCTATCAATGAAAACATCGATTTGCTAATGTGATTAGTTAAAAAATGATAAAAATGTATTTTAATTGAGATGCTGTTGTTGTTGAGTGCCATCTAGTTGATTCTGACTCCTAGCGACCCCGTGTGACAGACTAGAACTGTCCCACAGGGTTTTCTAGGCAGTAATCTTTACAGAATTAGATCACCAGACCTTTCTCCCGAGAAGCCCCTGGGTGGATTCAAACTGCCAATTTTTTGGTTACCGCTTAACCACTGTGCCACCAGGGCTCCTTTTAATTGAGATAGCTTTAATTATTAGTAAAATTGAACTTTTCTTCATTGATTTATTGACCATTTCCTAATCTAGAAACTGTCTTCTTTTACTATTTCACCATGGTGCGTTAGTGGTATTTCTGTGTCTGGTCTTTATGTGGTCTGAATTTTAACCATATAACCAACATTTCCATCTAGGAGGGAATTAGGAAAGACGATCAAGTTGGAATTTGTTTTGAAGCTACATTTAAATAGAAATTATACTGTTTTTACTTAGATTGTACATTACAGATCAATAAAAATAGTAGTTTTCTAAAGTTGCTTTTGTTTGCATTTTATAAAAGATTGAACAAAAGTCTTGTGTTAGTTACTATTACAGTGTGGGGAAGGGGATGTTGGGGAATTATTGGAACGGGGTATTATCCACTTCTATTTCAGGTTAATATTTTTCTCCCATCTTGTTGCTTGCTATATATATATTTTTTAAATCTTAAGACCCTAAGTGAAAAGTTTAGAAAGCAAATTTTAAAATATGATAATTTAGCTCTAAGGAGCCCTGGTGGAGCAACGGTTAAGTGCTCGGCTGCTAACCAAAAGGTTGGTGGTTTGAACCCACCCAACGGCTCCATGGGAGAAAGACCTAGTGATCTGCTTCCGTAAAGATTACAGACTAGGAAAACCTATGGGGCAGTTCTACTCTGTTTCATGGGGTCGCTGTGAGTCAGAATCAATCAACTCAATGGCACCCAACAACAAAGACAATTTAGCTCTTGCATTTCCCTTTATGACTTCCACAATGAACCCAGAAGAAATGCACCCCCATGATTCCAAAATGACCAGTTATCAGTGGTGTGAGATTTCATTTGTATAGCTTTTTCTTTTTTTTTCTCCCCCCGCCCCCCGGCTATGTAGAGCTTTCTGGAAGCAAAGGGTCTGATGCAAGTTCTCACTTCCCTAAAGTCCAGTTTGGTCAGATTATTATGGCTCGTTTCTCAGCCACACACTTGCAGCCCCCATCTTATGAGGAACTGGGTTTCAAAGATCACTCAACCCGGGTACCACCTACTTTTCCACCCGAGAGAGGGAAATAAGGTTTCCATTAACCTAATGTGCCCTGGTGTTTTTGCCTGGTCTGGGGCTTCAGGAAGAACAAGAACCAAAATGTAGGAAGTGAAACATGTGTTTAAAAAAAAAAAAATCACAGAGGGAAGGGGGCACATTTGGGGAGAAGGGAGAAATGGGGACTACAAAACAGCGCCTGCATGTTTCCGAGCTGTGCTTAATGGGAAAAGTTAAAGCCAGATACCATGAAGGGTGCACCTCCTTCTCTATCCAGGTATGGCCTGAGCTCTAAATACATAGTTAACACAGAACCAGCAGTTAAAGACTGAGCATAAAACTAGTCAAAATGCAGGGCAGAAGCTTCTGGCATCCCATCAGATTGAGGGTGCTGGAGCAACTGAGACATGAACGATTCTTCAAAGAGTAACAATTTAATCACACCCTGGTTGGAGAATATTACTTTCATGACCCCCCTGCTACCTGGGTTTACTTCCAAAACCTAATGGAGTTATATTGGCCAAATGAAAGGCTCCCAAATCATAGTGACAACTTCCCTTCCCAACTTTGATACACTTCATCTTTGTACAAGTGCTGGCTCGGCTGGAGGGATTTTAGGCTCTGAAGAGAATTAGCTCCCTCTTGCCCTCCTATTTCATTAAGAAACTGGCAACAGATCAAAAAAAAAAACAGGAATGTGTTGTACAGGGCCCCGCGCCCACGATTTCCCCAGCCCTGAAGCTCCCACCACGGGATTACGGAATTCTCCATTTGCTTCTGTTTTCTTCTCCAGCATAACCAAGTGGTCCCAGAAACTTGAGCTGCCCTTGTTACTGTCATTGTTAGCTGCTGTTGAGTCGGCCTCTGAGTCATGGCAAACCACGCACAACAGAACAAAACACTGCCTGGTCCTGTCCCATTCCCGTGGATCAGGCCGTTGTGATTCACAGGGTTTTCATTGGCTGATTTTCAGAAGCTGGTCGCCAAGCCTTTCTTCCTAGTCTGTCTTCATCTGGAAGCTACACTGAAACCTGTTCTCGGCATCATAGCAACACAAAAACGTCCACTGATGGATGGTGGCTGCACAGGAGGGGCGTTGTCCAGGAGTCAAACCCTGATCTCCCACATGGAAGGCGAAAAATCCACCACCAAACCACCACTGCCCCCTACATGGCTCAACTTCCATTCCCTCGGCTGTTCTAAAAACAAAATCTTAATTTTTAAACAAAGCGTCTAATTCTTACCCATGGTTGTACAGGTGCATAACGAAGATGATGTTGGCCAGGCAGTATCCGCTGACTATCAGTGGGGGAATGAATGAGAGGCTCTCAGGGAGCCAGCACATAGTAGACACCTGCTGTATGTTTTGTTTGTTGGAGCCCTGGTGGCACTGTGGTTAAGAGCCTGGCTGCTAACCGAAAGGTCAGCAGTTCAAATCCACCAACCATTCCTTGGAAACCCTACGTGGCAGTTCTACTCTGTCCTATAGGGTAACTACGAGTCGGAATTGACTTGGTGGCAACTAGTTTTATTTTGGTTTGATATGCTTTGTTGTTGTTAGGTGCTGTCAGGTCGATTTTGACTCATCGTGACAGTAAAACTGCTGCTTAGGGTTTTCTAGGCTGCAATCTTTAACGGGAACAGATGGTCAGGTGGGTTTGAACTGTCAACTTTTCAGTTAGCAGCCAAGTGCTTAACCATTGTGCCACCAAGGCTCCTTTACCTGTTGTATACTACATGCTGATTATCTCCGAAGGTACTTTCTTAAGACATGCTGGTTGATGAACGGTTGCGGGAAGGAAAGAATATAGGCGTTTTGCAATTTTTGCTGTTTCACTTAATCCTTACAACAACTCAAAGAGTTGGGAATTCTTATCCCCCGTCCCACAGAGAAGAAACTAGAGGCTCAGAGAGGTTCAGGGATTTTCTCAGATTCTCTTATCTTGAGGAAGCAGCAAAGGTAAGGTTTGCAACTAAGTCTCATTGCTACCTAACAGGATCTTACGGCAATCAAACGAGGCGATGAAGAGAGAAGCACTGAAAGGCTGTTTACGTTTTGAGTTGATGGTATTGCAAGGGTTGGCTTTAGTTTCCTCTTCTATAAAATGGGATAATAGGTATCCTTCTCATGGACTTGTGAAAATTAAAAGAGATAAGGCAGACCGGATTCCTGGCACAGTGCATTGAATGATACAAAGCTCAACAAGCGACATTATTGTAACTAACTAAAATGCATATCATTGGGCTAGAAAGAGAGAGAGAACTTTTAATCATAGCTGAGGAAACCCTGTTTCCACCTTGATTACTTCTGTGCAGCCCTGGGTGGGGCCAGTCTTTGAGTCCAGGGAACTGGGTTCTTCTGGTTGTAGTTTTGCCAAAAACTAGTTGTGCGACCTTGTCAAAGCCATGCCTCATGGCTTTATCTCACGTCAAATAATACTTCACAGCTTTATCTCTACATGGACACAGCCATCCCTGACCCACCTGCCTCTAATACTCTGAAGAATAAAAAGTGCTTTAAAAATATAAAACGTATACTCTAACAATAGATGTCATAAGAGAAGAAACGTCATTGTGAGGGAACTATCCCGAAAGTGAGAGTGTTGACAAGCTGCAGGTGATGGTCCCAAGTATGGAAGCTAGCTTTGTACCCTCCACCTCCGGTACCACTGAAATAGTCTCCCGGCTTTTCCCAAGAGCCCTCCTCCCAAGCCATTCTTTAGAAAATGGTTCTTTGATTTTTATTTTTTTTTTTTTAATTTAAAAATCTGATCACTAGGGTCTCCTGGTGAACACCCACAGGGGTTTCCCACGGCAGCTCACATCATCTTCAGCTTCTAATGACACTGAGCAGTTGGCATGCAGATTCTGGGGCCAAAGTGCCTGCGTTCTAACTCCACAGCTGCCACTTACAAGCTGAACGGCCTCGGGTATGTTGCTCTGAGCTTCAGTTTCCCCAACACAAAATGATGGTGACGCTAATAATACTTCCTAGGGATGTTTCTCATCCTGAGACTTGCCACATCCGCTAATGAAGGTCGCGAAAGCTTGACTCCATCCGTGACGTGAAGCTCAACTCTACTTTGAGGAGGCAGCTCTTCCCTAGTCGTATTTTTAGTGCCTTCCAACCTGAGGGGCACTATACCAGACAATGACTCAAAATGAGAAGAAACATCTGCCAACATCAATTAATAATCAGAACATGGAATATATGAAGTATGAATCTAGGAAAATTGGAAGTCCTCAAAAATGAAATGGACTGCATAGAGACTGATATCCTAAGCATTAGTGAGCTGAAACGGACTGCTATTGGCCATTTGGAATCAGACAATCATATGACCTACTGTGCTGGGAATGACAAATTGAAGAGAAACGGCATTGCATTCATGGTCAAAAAGAACATTTCAAGATACATCCTGAAGTACAACGCTGTCAGTGATAGGATAATATCCATACACCTGCAAGGAAGACCAGTTAATACTACTATTACTCAAATTTACGAACCAACCACTAAGGCCAAAGATGAAGAAACTGAAGATTTTTACCAACTTCTGCAGTCTGAAATCGATCAAACATGCAATCAAGATGCATTGATAATTGCTGGTCATTGGAGTACGGAAGGTGGAACAAAGAAGAAGGATGAATAGTTGGAAAATATGGCCTTGGTGATAGAAATGATGCTGGATATCCAATGATAGAATTTTGCAAGACCAACGACTTCTTCATTGCAAATACATTTTTTCAACAACATACACTTTGACCTTGCCAGATGGAATACAGGAATCAAATCGACTACATCTGTGGAAAGAGACGACAGAGAAACTCAATATTATCAGTCAGAGCAAGGCCAGGGGCCAGCTGCAGAACAGTCCATCAATTGCTCGTGTGCAAGTTTAAATTGAAGCTGAAGAAAATTAGCGCAAGTCCACAAGAGCCAAAATATGACCTTGAGTACATCGCACCTGAATTTAGAGATCATCTCAAGGGTAGATTTGATGCATTGAACACTAATGACCAAAGACCAGAGTTGTGGAATGACATCAAGGACATCATACATGAAAAGAGCAAGAGGTCATTCAGGAGATAGCATATGATCAACCATTTCAGGAGGTAGCATAGAATCAAGAACCAATGGTTCTGAAGGAAGACGTCCAAGCTGCATTGAAGGGAATGATGAAAAACCAGACTCCAGGAATTGACGGAATACCGATTGAGATGTATCGACAAATGGATGCAGTGCTAGAGATGCTCACTTGTCTATGTCAAGAAATTTGGAAGACAGCTTCCTGGCCAATCGACTGGAAGAGATCCATATTTGTGCCCATTCCAAAGAAAAGTGCTCCAACAGAATTCAGAAATTATTGAACAATATCATTGATATCACACACGGGTAACATTTTGCTGATGATCATTCTAAAGTGGTTGCAGCAGTACATCAGCAGGGAACTGCCAGAAGTTCAAGCCAGATTCAGAGAAGGACATGGAATGAAAGATATCATAGCTAATGTCAGACGGATCTTGGCTAAAAGCAGAGACTGCCAGAAAGATTTTACCTGTGTTTTATTGACTATGCAAAGGCTGTGTGGATCATAACAAATTATGGATAACATAGTGAAGAGTGAGGATTCCAGAACACTTAATGGAGCCCTGGTGGTGCGGTGGTTAAGAGCTCGGCGGCTAACCAAAAGGTTGGCAGTTCAAATCCACCAGCCACTATGAGTCGGAATTGACTTGATGGCAGTGGATTTGGTTTCTTCAATTGTCCTCATGAGGAACCTGTACACAGACCATGAGGCAGTCATTCTAACAGAACAAGGGGTTACTGCATGGCTTAAAATCAGGAAAGGTGCCCGTTCCACAGAAGGGTGGTCCAATAGAGTGTGGAAATTATCAAACAATATCATTAATATCACATGCAAATAAAATTATACTGAACATAATTAAAAATGGTTGCAGCAGTACGTTGACAGGGAACTGCCAGAAATTCAAGCCAGACTCAAAAGAGGGCGTAGTCTTTTTATAACTCAGAAGGGATTAGGTTTAGGACCCAGCCTACACTGGTATGATCTAATTAACATAATAAAAGAAAAATCCTATTTCCAAACAGGATCGCAGCCACAGGTACAAGGGCCAGGAATTCAACATACATTTTTGGGGGACACAATTAAATTCATAACTACATCCCTATGAGGTTGATACTGTTATTATTTCTACAAGGTGTCATAAATTCTAGAAACAAAGAGAATAGACACAGTCTCAATGGAAGCTTCAGTCTACAGAAGAACAATAAACTGTCTATGTCTCCTGATGCTATGGGCACAGCTGCATTATGCAGATTACAAATTGAGGTTGAAACTGATTAAGTGGTTCCAAAAGTGGATCCAGGAGTCAGACCCTGGCTGTTGGAATCAAGGTCTTGTAGGTTGAAACTTTTGGTTTCATTGCTTCTTCTTGTTCAACCTTATGAAGGATCAGAGCACGATGTTCATGCTAAAATCCTCCCTCTGAAGACCTGAATCCATTTTACCTAGACTGAGGCTCTCTTTATCATTTCACATATCTTGGGCTTCCGTTCTCTTCTCAACCATGTGTTCTGTTCTTTCCGGTTTCAGCACCTTCCATTTGACGGATAAGACAAAAGCAAATTCAGGGTTGAGTTTTCCTGCCTTCTCATTGTCATCTTTTAACCTAACACATGAACCTCAAGCAGGGCACTTATATCTTGCTTTCTTTTTCTGAGTCTTACTCAAAAGGCGTCCAAGTGTGCGTGTACATGTGTATATGTGTGTGTTCTGTTAACAGAGCCAGGGCTCTGAAGACAGACTGTCTACATTCAAATCCTGCTTATCCCCTTACTAGCTGTGGGACTCCGGGCCAATTACTCCCTCTCTCTGAGCTTCATTTGCCTCCTCTGTAAAGATGGGGTTATAATAATAATATCTGAAGGCCATGGTTTTTACCAGGGACTGTAATACTGGAAGCATGCGATAATGCCAGTTGTGATTGTGGTTATCCAGAGTGGATTCCAAGCTTCCGTTGTCCAAACCAAGTTTCTGTGTTTTATTTGTTCTTGAGCGTGTGCACTTCCTCCTATCTTGTCTCTGTATCACCTTTCCATGGGTACAGGTCAGATGGCCCCTTCTGCATCCTCTGCTTTCTTTGTCCACACAGAACTTTGTATCCAGACTTTGCTTGCAGATTCTGTTGCTTATTGCCTGGGTGTTTCTGGCTCAAGTAGTGAGCAATCCTGAGCCTCCATTTCTTAATGTTACAGCATAAATAATAATGCTTACTCATGAGGTCATTGTGATAATAACATTACTAACAACATGTATAGCTGCCATTTATTGAGCTCTGACGATGGCCAGGTGCTCTTCCAAATGCATCATCTCATTTAATCCTCATGAGTGGGCACTGCTACTGCCTGCATGTCAGAGACAAGGAAACTGCAGCATATGGAGTTGAAAGTAATTTGTCCAAAGTCACGTAGATGTATAATCCATGAATTCATGGCTTCAGCAAATCTTTAGTGAGTAATAGTCTGTTGTCAGCACGTTAGATGCATGATGATGAAGACGACATCCCTCCCTTGTTGTTGTTAGGTGGTGTCCAGTCAACTCCGACTCATAGTGACCCTATAGGACAGAGAAGAACTGCCCCATAGGGCTTATGAGGCTGACATCTGCTGGAGCAGATCCCCAGGTCTTTTCTCCCACGGAGCCACTGGTTGGTTTGAACTGCCAACATTTCAGTTAGCAGCAGAGCACTTAACCATTGGGCAACCAAGGTTCCTTTATCCCTCCCTTACTAGAGCTTATATTCTAACTGGGGAGACACAGACATTTTGAAAAGTTCTGAGAATTTGGCATGTAGTAAGCACTTGACAGATGTGTTATCTACCCATTGTCTCTAACCTATCTATGGAAAAATAAGACGGGGAGATCTCTCTCCCCAGTACCCCCATCCCCACTGCTTAGTAGCTATAACTGCTATGTAGCTATAGCGTAGATTTAGTAGCTATAGTGGCCATGTTGATATAAAAACCCACTGCCGTCGAGTTGATTTTGATTTACAGAGACCTCATAGGGTTTCCAAAGCTTTTCAAAAGCAGACTACCACATCTTTCTCACACAGACTGGCTGGGGGGTTCGGATCACCAACCATTTGGTTAGCAGCCAAGGGCTTTAACCACTGCACCATCAGGCTCTTTCTTGTAGACTTAGTAGCCATAGTGGACATGGCCACTTTCTTCCAAGGTCCTGTCCCTTCTACTTAACCAATGGTTCCTTCTCCTGGACCTGAAGTTCCGAGTCGCAGTTCCCCTCATTACTTCCTCAGCCCTCTGGGAACCCCAGTTGTCAGCATCTCTGTCACATGCCCTGATGTGAGTGGAGTGAGCCTCCACGGAGACAGGCAGTGGTTGAGAAGTCTTCTCAAACCCCTCACCTTGCCTCTGGGTCAACCGTGTAATGCAAAATATGGTCCCATCACCCAGATGACCCCTTTCCTACACCAACTAAGCGCATGGATTTCCGAGGCTGGGCGGCTTCTTTTCCTCCCTCCTTTCACCTTTACCCACATTTTCCCCTCGGGTCTTCCAACTTCAAGTTTATTCTTTTCTCTCCCTTTATTAATGTTTATTTATTTTTTAAAACTTGCATCAATGATGCATTGTTGTGTAGAAAACAATGGAAGGGTGTATTAGAAAAGAAAATATTATAACCCTCAAGTGTTCCCTCCAATCCAACCCTCTGACATAATCCAGACTACCTGGTCTCTCCTGGGGCTTCCTCACTGGCCTCCTAAACTGGTCTCTCTGCAGCCATCCCCTTTCTGACTGCACTCCTGGGCCAGACTGACTTTTCTGAATTGTAAATCTGATCAAGTGACCCGACCCCCTCCTTAAGGAAAAGCTAGAACTCCTTAGCAAGATATACAGAATCTTTTGAGGGTCGGCTGCAGGAAGGACTACATTCCTCCTCCTTCCCCCAGTGACCTCTCACCTCTGGGTGTGCATATTCCCAGCCGTGACCTTCAGGTCCTCTTTAAACCTGGCTAGCCCAACCACCCCAAGGTACCTTCGAGGGTGGAATTGGCTCAGTATCTCCTTCATTAACCTTAGAAACCAGTTGCCTTTGAGTCACCTCCGACTTATGGCAACCCCATGTGCTCAGCTGCTAAAGGTAAGGTTGGAGGTTCAAGTCCACCCCGAGGCACCTCAGAAGAAAGGCCTGGTGATCTACTTCTGAAAAATCAGCCATTGAAAACCCTATGGAACGCCGTTCTACTCTGAGTACTAGTCTCTTAAACCTTGACAATGACGTTCCTTCCAGCTGGCAAACATCCCACGCTCACCTGGACTCTAAGGTCGTTGCACTAAGCCAGAGGGTGTCAACCCTGGCTTAGAATCACCTGGGGGAGCTGTGTATTTTAAGTGCCCTTCTCAATATTCAAACTTTAGCTTAAATTTTGCCTCCACCAACAGCCCATCCCCAACCATCCTACCTAACGAAGCACAGTCCACCCATACACTCAGTCACTCTCCGTTCCATCCTCCAGCTGAAATAATGTGATGGTTGTATTTCTTTACACCATCACTGTTTCTCTCTCCCATTAGAACATAAACTCCAAGAGGGCAGAAAATTATCCTGCTGCTTTTCCACTCTATACCCAGCACGTTCCAAATGGTCATACCATGTCATGTTGTTGCTGTGGGCTGTTGAGTCGATTTCAACTCATAGCAAGGCTATAGGACAGAGTAGAACTGCCCCATAGCCTTTCCTAGGCTGCAATCTTTACAGGAGCAGATCACCAGTTCTTTTCTCCTGCGGAACCCCTGGGTGGGTTCAAACCACTGACCTTCTGGTTAGCAGCCGAGCACTTAACAGTTGCACCACTGGGGCTCCTTAGCATGCCATAGTTGCTCAATAATATGTACTGGAGGAATGAAAGAATGCGTAAATTAATGGATAAATAGGTGAATTAATATTTTAACAATAATAAGGAGAATGCCAAGAATCCCACGTGTGTGTTTTAAAAGTATCATTGTTGCCCAGATCCCTCACACTGTATCATATTGCTAAAGGCATAATTGTCTATTTACATGTATGCGTGATCATTTTCACAAGCGGTTGTGCTTGGCAAAGGGGCTGAAGGTCGGTATTAATTTAATACACTCACTAACAGCCGGTTCTTCAACCTGCCGCGTTCTAAAGAAGCATCACATGTAACTTCTTACAAATAGTCTGAGGCATTGATCCGTAGAGCTTCTAAAGTTTACTTTAGTTAGAGTTTCAGAAAAAGATCAAATTAATTAAGTTCTCCCCCCTTAAAGTTCATCTTAATTAGCTATTGTTTCTTTCTCAGTGGTTTAGTAATTGGCTGGGCTTCCAAATGGACATAGAAGAATTAGATGGGGCTCCCCTTCCAAGGCAAGTGTTGACATCCCGCGCAGCCCTGGGTTTCTGCCTGGGTTTTCAGAGCGTGCGGAGCATTTGGAGAAAAGCCGCTTGCTAAAGGAAGGACAAATCTGTGAGAGTAAAAATCTATGGCTCGTCCATAAATAAAGCTTCCAATTTTCCTAGGAAGTGCTATTGTATTTTTGCCCCTTAAACTGTTTTTGTTTGTGAATTTCATTGAGATTTGACGATTCTGATTCGTGGCCATCTGTGTATAGATTGCTACTTTGACTGTTGAGGCTCCGGCAAGCTGGTTTGTTGCAGAGATACATCTATAGCTTCTCTCTTCCAAATCGCAGGCTTGGACTCAGAAAAATAGGGAACTCTTCCAGCAGAAGCTGTCTTTGCTGATGTCCTGAAGTGCTCTTTTCCCTGTTGTCTCTGGTAGCCTTCTGAGTATTTCATGGCGTGTTTTTTGATACTTAGGGAACAATTGCAAATACTGATAAGTGATGTAATGTGTTGTACAGATGACTTTCAAAGGATCCGTGAAATGGATGTATCCAGCAAAAATATAATGTTTAATTTACTCCTTCTGAGAAGAACACATGATGTTGTGCCAGGGGCTGTCGGCGGTACATTGTCCGACCACTGAGATGACATCCTGGCTGATGAAGTTTCCGGAGCCTCCTTTCTGGCGGATGCAGGTCTGGGCTGGCGAATGATACGTCTAGTTCCAGGATGGTTTGTGGCTGCCACACATTTGTGTCTTTGCCTCTCTGGGGAATCAATTTGTTTCGGTCTCCTTGTTCATAGCTCCAGGGTCCTCTATAATGCCCACTGAAGAGTCTACAGAACCCCAAACACTCATTTGCCACCCGTCCTCTAGCAAAATTTCCATTTCCTCTGAAGGCAATGCTTGGCACGCTAGAGAAGGCAGCAAGCGTTCTGACACTCGGGTGGCCATAACTGGTGGCAGCTTCCAGGGGCCCATGGGTCAATTGCATTCTGGAGGAAGATGCTTTAGCAATTCAAAGGAGGTACTGGGTGGCACAAATGGTTTGCGCCTGACTGCTAACCGAAAGGTGGACAGTTTGAACCTACCCAGTGGTGCCATGGAAGAAAGGCCTGGAGATCTGCTTCTGTAAAGATTACAGCCAAGAAACCCCTACGGAGTACAGTTCTACAGGGTAGCACATGGGCTCACCATGAGTCAGAATCACCAACTTGACAGCAGTGGATTTGGTTTTGCTTTTATCATTTATCCCATTTAGCGGAAGTAGAAACTGAGGCTCAGAGAAATGAAGATGCCATCAGTGGAACAATAGTACATCATGAATTGTAGGCACCTCAGCAGGTGTATGTGTGTCGGGGGGAAGCAGCTGGGTTGGCAGGGAGGTTTTGCTGGGGTCCTGCAGACCACACTGTGTGGGCAGCTGCCTCCTCCACGTATGGGTGATTATGGCTCTGTGAAGAGATGCATCTAGAACATTGCAAAGTTCTCTGGAAATGAGAGTGGTGAGCTTGTCAGTACAATCTTCACTATTTCGGTCATTTGCTAAGTAAGGTCACCAGCAACTTCAAAGCCATCTCCACCACCAAATGGAGAGTGGAAAAAGCTCGCGGTGAGGTGAGTCACGTTCTGACAGGCACCCACGCCCTGAGGTTGAGTTGGACTCTGTTTTCGCCATAATAAAGCCCGTGTTTTGCATATGAAGGTTATGCATGTTGGTGACAACTCTTGAAAATGACAACTGATTCTCAGCCACCAGCTTGGGCTGGTTCACCCTGCAAGCACCTGCAACTCACACGATTTTCAGAACCGCGGGCGCTGTCCCTAGAGCCACCGGAGGCCCTGCAGAGTGATAGGGACACTCCCAAGGCCTTAGGAAGAGCCATGCGGTCCTACAAATAGAAAAGTGGCCTGAACTAAAGGGACACTGGGAAAGGTGGTTACGAGAAGGAGCCTCCCCCAGAGGTGCAGCCACTCCAGGAAGGTGGACACCTTGGAAAAGTTAGGTCACAACATTCCATGTTTACTCCATTTGAGGACGACATTGACCGTAAGACATGCCACAGCTTTAATGGCAGCTTTCCAGAGGCAAAAATGAAGAAGAAATTCTGTCACATGAACTAGTCACATCAACTGGAAGGGGCATCCCAGTTTCAGAAATGTCAGAATGTGAAGCACACATGTCTTAGAATCAATGAGCTCTAGTAGTAATAACCACTGTTTTCGGAGGGCTGCTGTATTCCAACTGACGCTTTCCATTTTTTATGTCATTAAATCCTCACAAAAGGCCTGCGAATGTAGGTTCTATCATGCTAGATTTTCATATAAACAAACAGGCTCGAGGAGTCTGTGAGACTTGCCCAGACTAGAAGGAGTTCCGAGCCTTGAACCCATATCCTCCGAATTCCAAAGCTGGGCTTCTGGCATCCACTGAGCTGAAATCTTGGGGGTCTTGTCTTTGCCATTTGGGGGTTGAGTGAGACAGAAGAAGGCTCCCAAGACTGGGATTTGGTGTTCTACAGAACCAGAACTAAAACCAAGAGTACTCATCCAAGGCATTAGGAGATGCCGAAAGGACCAGCACCCACCTATCAGTCTGTCATACTGCAGTGGCTTGTGTGTTGCTATGATGCTGGAAGCTATGCCCCCAGTATTTCAAATACCAGCAGGGTCACCTGTGGTGAACAGGTTTCAGCAGTGCTTGCAGTCTAAGACTAGGAAGAAAGGACTGGTGACCTACTTCAGCAAATTAGCCAATGAAAACCCTATGAGTCACTAAGAAATATTATCTGATACAGTGCTGGAGGACCCCTGGTGGCGCAGTGGTTAACAGTTATGCTGCTAACCAAAAGGTCAGCAGTTCAAATTCACCAGCTGCTCCCGTGGAAACCCTATAGGGCAGTTTTACTCTGTCCTATAGGGTCACTATGAGTTAGAATCGACTTGACAGCAGTGAGTTTGGTTTTTTCAGTTTTACAGTGCTGGAAGATGAACCCCTTAGGTTGGAAGGCCCTCAGAATTTACAGTGGCTGCAACCCTGGACTCGAGCATATGGATAATCATGAAGACAGCACAGGACTGGGCAGTGTTTTGTTCTGTTGGACACTGGGTCGCCATGAGTCGGAGCCAGCTTGACAGCAACTAACAGCAACAAGAAACAAGAAAAACTGAAAGTCAAGATGGTCACAAGGTCACAAGTGTGTCCCATCCAAGGAAGACAGAGACAAAGATCTGGTCCTGGGATCCAGAACCAATGAGAACAAGATGAAAATAATAGAGACAGAGAGTAGGCAGAGTTCTGATTGAAGACCCTAAACAGCTATCGAAGTTAGTTTTATAATATGCGCGGGGGGCGGGGAGTGATGACGGAGTAGCTCCGTACGACACAACCTAGTAATAAACAGGCTTTGACTGTATACAGGGCCCAGTTTCTCAGCCTAGACCCCTATTCCCTTTCTACCCTGCCTTTCTCACCCGACGGCCCCAGAAAAATACCTGTGCTTCTGGTTTCCAGTCTGAAAGTCTCTTTCACTCCCCTTCTTGCTGTGTAGGGAAAATTAATAATTGTAGTAGACACAACAGTAGTTGAAACATCCTCCTGTTTTTTATCTTTCATTTATTGAGCCTTTACCATGTGCCCATGTGCCAGGCACTAAGCTAATCGCTTTCTAACCACTATTGTCTTCAGTGTTCATAACAGACTTTCAAAATGGGTATTATTCCCTTTTACAGATGAAGAAACTGAGGCTCAGCAGTTTACTCCTGTGCCCAAGGTCACTGAACTCCCATGCGGCCGGTCTTCCTCTCTGACTCTGGGCACATGTTTTTAACCACATGCAATTCCTTCTCTGCCCATCTTCCCCACCCCACTTCACCCCACACTGTGTGAGTGTTGCCCTAAGACAGATATTCTTGGGCGTCTTTTGGATCCCCAGCAGCCAAACATAAAACAGGCCTTTGCCCAGTCGCAGAATAAGTGAACTTGCAAAGGTGCCTGTCTTATATGCAGCTGAGACAATCTGACTCATCAAATACCCTTATCGCTGATGCGGGGGCGATAAGGGAAGGTATGTTTTCTTCCCAGGGAGACAGGCATGAAGCCAGGCCCTGTGATTAGATATGAAGGTAGTGCCTCATTGGGTTACAGAGTCATCACCGAGTTCTCTTGACCTTGATAGCTGAGTTGTCTTCTTTAGACACTGTCCTGTATATCTGGCACAAGCCTCAGACCGCAAGATCTAGAAGGGAGGGATTTCTGTCTCTCCACCTTGCCTGGTGGAAATTCAAATAAAATAGCAAACGATCATTTGGGAGTTGGGGTGGGGTACTGCAGAGAAGCCAACAGGGAGAGAAAGATGGGTGCTGGGCGTCCACGTGAGCCACCCATGAGAACTGCACGTGAAGAGTTTAGCTAAATAAATAAAATCAAACACCAGAAGAGATCATTATTCATGTTATTATTACACATACATTTTCTTATTTAGTGCTCACCATGACCCTTTAACGTGAGTACGACTAGCTCTGTCTTGCAAATGTGTGGCTTGTGGTACCACGCATAGAAGAAGTGTGGAAGGGCACTTACAAAACTATTAGTAGTGGCGTAAACGGTTAAAGCCCCAAACAGTTGGCAATTTGAGTCCACCCAGAGGCACCTCAGAAGAAAGTCCTGGCGATCTACTTCCAAAATATCAGTCGCTGAAAACCCTGTGGTGCACAGTTCTACTCTGACACACACAGGGTCGCCATTAGTCAGAATCACCTCGAAGGCAACTTGGCAACCGGTTTTTTATACACCAGGGATGCTTGGATTAGTGATGGAGGAATGTTACGTTTTACTATATGTATTTATTTTCCTTTTAAATTTATATTAAAAAAGTATTACTTTTGGAAAAAGGAGAAGGAGGAGGAGGAAGGAAAAAGGAGGGAAGGAGAAGAAACAGGGAGGAAGCAAGCTTCAGGCCAGAGTTACAAGCTACCCAAGGTCACGCAGCCAAGTGGGGTCAGGATCCGGCAGGAACCTGTGCTCTCCCCTCCGCACCACCTGCCTGGCTCCCATGGGGACGCGATGCTGAGAGATCACTGTGGACCCCACGGAGATCCCTGGGCCTCTTGCCGACACCCACAGACACTCAGACTTCTTACAGGATGCCTTTGTACATCAGTGGCCTGGGACCTGCAGGCGGGGCATCATGCCGAGACAGGAGAACTGGGTTAGAGAGCTGGGAAAAAATCTTCTAAGCTGTGAAATTGAGTCTCTGGAGTGAAACGGCAGGAGATTCTGTACTGAGACAGGACTTTGGAGGACGGTTCTCCTTGTCTGACCTGGCTTGGCCGCCCACCTCGCCTTGCCTCCCGACGAGCACCCCTCACTCACAGCACCCCTTCACACCCAGAAGTCTGGAGCGGAAGCTGCTGAGGGCAGATACTAAGCAGTTGCCTAAAATAAAAAAAAAAAAACACGCCCACGAAGGTTCTGTGAAAACCATGGTCCCCAACTTGCACATTACATCCTGGACATCCCAGAGAGTTTTGGAAAAGTCACATTACCTCTGAAGTGAAACGGAAAAAGGCTGCTGCCACACGTTTTCCATTTCAATGATTAGTAAGATAAGGCCGATACCTGCATGCCATTCTTGGGGTGCAAACGTGTAAACTAATGCTAGTTTGGAAGAAAAACCATAGGAAAGAAAAAATGAAGTAGGAGTGGGACACTGTTTGGACGTGGGTATTTTTCCTTTCTCTGTGCTGAATGCAGCTTAGAGATAAGAGGTGAGGGCTGCATCTGAATACTGTGCCTGCAACAGGAAGGAAGCCAGGGAGAAATGCAAGGTGAGGACCCCACAGGGCACCACGGCGGGGCGGCCTGTGCTGGAGGTGTGCTCTGTGTATCCGTGCATCTTGCAGGAAATAAAAAAGTCCTGGGTGGAGGCTGATGCTCCCAGGAGCAACAGAGCCAAGGCAGTTAGCTGAAGCAGCACAGCCCTGCCCAACACCTGCCAGCAAATCAACTCTGCCAAGAGCAACTTGCTACCGACTCCAATAATATCACAATTCAGTATTTAAATAATGCGGCAAGAGTCCTCTGGAACCCAACCAGGGACTGCTCAGGGCAGTAATTTTCCTTTTAGAAGCAGGAGCTGAGCATCTACAATTTCCCAAAGATAATGCCACCCCACCCTTCTCCGGCAGAGCCCCAAATGGCAGCAGAGGAGAAGAGAAATTCCCCAAGGCGAGGGGGCAAACAATGGAAGCAGTCTCCGTTGTGACCAGGAAAATGAAGCTCTTGGCAGGATGTGGCGGAGGCTGAATACAGGCACCTTTGTGTCGGCCCACTCACTGGTCAGCTGAGCCACCTCTTAGGGCCAGCAGTACCCTGGTCGGAATTCCAGATGTGCGCACAACAAATGACTAATGATGGTTCGCCTAGGAGAGCTGGTGCTTAGGGTTGGCCTGGGTCTTGACCACGGTGATGAGAAGCCTTTTCCAGCTGATGCCTAGCTGGCTTCCTTTTGTTCCAAACAGCATAGCCAAAGGCATTGCGTGGATTCCTTTTTGCTTCTTTATGACTTCTCCCTGGCTGATTCCCGTTGACTTTTCCCGCCCCACCAATGCAGGCTGAGAGCACGGGGGCATTTTGCGCTCCTGTTCATGCACCCAGTCAGAGATTGGCCTCATATGCAAAAAAAAGGGTGGCTGAACCTTGTGCAAATGACAGCAAGTGCGTAGGTTTCCCAGTTCCATTAAGGGAAGAAAACGAAAGAAAAAAAATCCCTGGGTTTTATTCTCGATTCTGGGTGTTCATTCCGCTTTTGATATTTATCCATAGGTTCTGCTAACTGACCAGTGCTGGCCATGTGATGGATAACGCCATTTAAGCCACGGTGTAAGTTACAGTAAAGTCACCAGGCTATTAACCTCTGGATATTTGCATTATTAGTCAATTTCCTAAGTCCTTGGAGTTAAAGCGGCCACCGAGATTTTTTATTTCCATTTTGCAAGAGCCGAGAGTCAAGTTGTGAGAATTTCCTCTTGCATTGGGATATGGCTGGGTTTCCTCGATTTGCTCTGAAGATTTTGTTGGAGGGGATCATCCGCATCACGTGCCTGGCTGGGAGGGGGATATGCTAAGGGCCTCGTAATTTATGGTAAAAGTTTACACAGAGAACACATTTCTAAACACTCTTGCTGTCCACCCTTGGGGTGGATGGGGACTGGGCTATTGTTTCACTGAAGTGGAAGTATTTTAGCTTTTGACAAGTGTTATAAGCCTCCTCTGAAAATGAAATATATGTCCAGATAAAATATTCGAGCTCTATAATTCAAGGCAGTGCACCAAAATCTAGGGCATATATAGAAAAACCAACCCGAATATGAAAACATAAGTTCTCACTAAGGCTGCTCATGGTTAAGCAGAAAAGAAGTAGGGTATGAGGGAGGCAGAACTTCCGGGGAGATATAGAGAGAGAGAGATTAAAGGGGGCAGAGGAGAGAAGGCGGCAGAGGGAGAGAGACAGAGAGGGCAGACAGATAGAAAGAGACAGGAGGGACAGAAAGAGGGAGAGAGAGAGACAGAAAGAAACAGACAGACAGGGGCGGGGCGGATGCAGGTAGGACATTGCAGTTTCCATCACCAACTGTGAGATCATTCAGCAATTTAACACTAGTTGCCCTAGGCACTATTTTCCGTACATAGACCCCTGGACAGACAGACAGAAAGAAGCAGAGAGAGAAAGAGGGAGAGAGAGTAACAGAGAGATACAGAAAGAGGAACAGGGAGAGAGAGAGAGAATTGCAAACCCAACAAAACGATAACCTTAAGTGAATCTTCTACAAATAGCCAATAAAGGCAATTATACCACAAGGCTCTTGTGAGCAGCTGGCCATGACTCCAGCATGAGCCAAATGGGGCCATTCCCTGAATTCGCCCCACCGACTCCTGCCTCCATGTCACTGCTCATATTGTTCCTTCAACCTCAGTTTCTCCGCTCATGGTTTTATTGAAATGACAACTTCATGCTGAAGCATTTCTGCCCCTCCCTCTCCCACCTCTCTCTGCACCCAGGGCCGGAGTTGATCCTCACCTCCTCCGTATCACCCGAGATGCATTTATTTTACCTTACCATTCATATTATGTTTGTGCATGAATTGTTCATCACCATGGGCAGACCTGAACTCCCCAAAGGTGAAACGCCTATCTCCTTTCATCTCCAAAGCTCCAGAGCAGCTTTGGCCATGGAAAGAATGCAGATCAGAGTCAGGAAAACTCCAGCTTCATATCTCTATCTGCTACTTTTAGCTCTGTCTGTGTCTGTGACAACCTGATGTTAGTTGTCGCTTTTAAAACTCATAGGGTTATTTTTTTATTTTAATTAATTAATTTTTTATTATGTTTTGGATGAAGATATACAAGACAAACTAGTTTCTCATTAAACAGTTAGTACACATATTGTTTTATGACGTTAGTTAACAACCCCACCACATGTCAACACTCCCTTCTCTATCTTGGGTTCCTTGTTACCAGCCTTGCTGTCCCCTCCTGCCTTCTAGTCCTTGTCCCTGGGCTGATGTGCCCCTTCAGTCTTGTTTTGTTTTATGAGCCTGTCTAATCTTTGGCTGAAGGGTGAACCTCGAGAGTGACTTCATTACTGAGCTAAAAGGGTGTCTGGGAGCCATACTCTCGAGGTTTCTCCAGTCTCTGTCAGGCCAGTAAGTCTGGTCTTTTTTTTTGTGAGTTAGAATTTTGTTTCTACGTTCTTCTCCAGCTCTGTCCGGGATCCTCTACTGTGATCACTGTCACAGCAGTCAGTGGTGGTAGCCAGGCACCATCTAGCTGTACTGGACTCAGTCTGGTGGAGGCCGTGGTAGTTGTGGTCCATTTGTCCTTTGGACTAATCTTTCCCTTGCATCTTGTTTTCTTCATTGTCCCTTGCTCCTGAAGGGGTGAGACCAGTGGAGTATCTTAGATGGCTGCTCACAGGCTTTTAAGACCCCAGACACTACTCACCAAGGTAGAATGTAGAACATTTTCTTTATAAACTGTTATGCCAATTGAGCTAGATGTTCCCTGAGACCACGGTCCCCACAGCCCTCAGCCCAGCAATTTGGTCCCTGAAGGAGTTTGGATGTGTCTATGGAGCTTCCATGACTTTGTCTTGTACAAGTTGTGCTGGCTTCCCCAGTATTGTGTACTGTCTTACTCTTCACCAAAGTTACCACTTGTCTATTTTCTATTTAGTGTTCCCCCCCAACCCCCACTTCCCTCATAAACATCAAAGATTGTTTCTTTTTGTGTGCAAACCTTTTCATGAGTTTTTACAGTAGTGGTCTCATACAATATTTGTCCTTTCATGATTGACTTATTTCACCCAGCATTCTGCCCTCCAGATTCATCCATGTTATGAGATGCTTCGCAGATTCATCATTGTTCTTTATAGTTGGGTAATACTCCATTGTGTGTCTGTACCATAGTTTGTTTATCCATTCATCTGTTGATGGGCATCTAGATTGTTTCCAACTTTTTGCTATTGTGAACAATGCTGCAATGCACATGGGTGTGCATATGTCTCGTAGGGTTATTTTGAGAATTAAATGACACTCTTGCAGAAGACAGGCACCTACCAATATATTGTGTCTGTGATAGTTGCCGCCAAGTGGGCACCAACTCATGCGGACCCCATGTACCACAGAATGAAACATTGCCTGGCCCTGTGCCATCTTCATGACTGCTGGTATGCTTACATCCATTGTTTGAACCACTGTGTATTTTGAGTACCTTCCAACCCAGAGGGCTCATCTTCCAACACTGTATTGGACGATATTCTGTTGTGATCCATTGGGTTTTCACTGCCTAATTTCTAAAAGTAGATCTCTAGGCCTTTCTCCCTAGTCTTAGTTTGGAAGCTCTGCTGAAACCTGTCCACCATGGGTGACCCTGCTGGTATGTGAAATACTGGTGTCATAACTTCCAGCATCATAGCAACATGCAAGCCACCACAGTCTGACAAACTGACAGACGGATGGTGAATATTACCAGGAGATTAACAGTGCTTCAATATTTTGAGGTGCCAACAGAGAAAGGTGTCTTGCATGGGGAAAAGCCCTATTTAGAATAAATTATATCAATAACAGTTATATTTGACTGAACCTTTTATAACTTCCAGGCTTTATCCTAAGCACTTCACCACCTTATCTCATTGCCTGGTCCCCATGACTCCAGGGGGCAAAGACTCTTTCATCTCTGTGTTTCTGATGAGGAAACTGAGGCTTGGAGATGTTATTTAACCTGCCTGTAGCCCTCTGGGAAGTTGCGTAATGCAGGAGAAACTTGACCTCAGCTCAGCCCCCAGAGGTTCAGCTCCCACCATCCGAGGGCTTCTGTGAAGTCCACAGGAGTTTTTGACCAACACCTTATTGTCTTAAAAGGCTGGGTCCTCATTTAAGGAGGAACTTAGTGACAAGTCCCTGAACTATGGCCCAGCTGATCCCATCATTCCAGGTGTCTTAAATGATCAATGTGGACCCGTGTCAGGTCAATTCAGCTGCAGTGATCAGTACTGATCGTCTAGACAGCCCCTTCGATTGGGTCAACAGGGCTGTGGGTCTTCTGGGACACCACAGACGTGGCATGGCCTGACCCTTTCCAGTGCTCTGTCAGGTATTATCACCACTGTCGTTAAAACAAGGGAAACTGAGGCACGGATAGGTAGTCCCATGGAAGATGGTTGGATTTAGAGGACAGAGAGGTAGTTCTGCTTTTGCAAAGACTAACCAATGTATTAACTATCATAAAGGATTAGTGAGTCAACGTGTAGGGCATGGAGGAATTGCTGCATGAGGCTTGCTAGGGTTCTAGGAATAGGTCTCTATTAAGTTCAGTAACTTTGGTAGCTTATGGAGTAGTGAGGCAGTGTTGAGTGGTGGTTAGAGCTTAGGCTCTGTAGTCGCACAGCCTGGATTTGAATCCTAGCACTAGCCTTCATTAGCTGTGTGACCTTGGGACAACATTGTAACCCCTGAGCCTCTTACCTACATGAAAAAACTGGGTAAAGCAATGATACCAACTTCCTTGAGTTGCTGTCATGTTTGAAGGAAGCATAGGGTTTTCCTGGGACTGAGAAGTTTCTCAGGTGCTGAAACTGGGGGGATTGGTCACCCTACATGTAACCCAGCCCCTGACACATAGGGAGCACTCAATTAATTGAGCAGTTACTATTATTCTTCCTGATGTTGCAGTCGTTTCTCCGAAAGCTTTGGAAATGTTGTTAGCACTCTTGTGTGCTAAGGCAGTTTCCACCCACCAAAACGGGTATACAAAAGCAAAAGGGTTGACCTTATGACCAATTCAGGGGCCTGTAGGAGGCAGACTCCACCATTTCCCAGGTGCTGGGGCTTTCAGCAAATGGCTGCCTCCCGTGGAATGGCGGGGCTGCTGGAAGCAGTACCACAGCGCTCACGTGTCTACCCAGAGGGGACAAAGGAATCTCTGCTTGCACCTGTCTGGCTGTCCTCAGAGCTCCCTGTCTCAATTATCTGGGGAAACTGAGGCAGCCCAATAGATAGATGGCTTTATGTTATATTTTCATGCATTTAAATTACATAATGCACCAAAATGATTGTAATCTCTTTGCCATGGTACTGAGTCACATGTTCACGTAAGGTTTCTCTTCAATATACGTTCATCCTGTGCCAGGTCTTGTATAAGCAGCAGAGAGGAAAAGATGGCACAGAGTTCTGGGCTTCTCAAAGCCCAGACCCCACAGCGATGGTCATTCCATTCTCTCTTGATGTCTGAAGCCTTCATGAGGACTTCATTTCAGAAAAGCAAGTATGAGGAGGGGAGAGAAGTCAAATTTCATCCAGCTGGTTATTTTACACATTTGCCCATTTTTTGGTGATATTTTCTTTTCCATTTAAACATTTGCTACCAAAAACCAATCATGTTGCCATGGAGTCAATTCTGACTCATAGCGACCCTACAGGACAGAGTAGAACTGCCCCATAAGGCTTCCAAGGCTCTCAATCTTTATGGAAGCAGACTACCACATCGTTCCCCTTTGGAGCAGCTAGTGGGTTAGAACCGTGACCTTTCAGTTAGCAGCCAAGCACTTTAACCACTGAGCCACCAGGGCTCCTAAAACACTTGCTAGACGGTATTACTACTTTTTTTTTTTTTAAATAAAGTGTAACATTGGACTCTACCATCTTCTAATATCATTGCCCGTCATTTGGGGAGCTGTGTGGGTGTGTTTGTTCACTTCTGGTTTCCAGAAGGGCAGGAACCGGACGTGTCCTCAGATCATGTGGAAAGGTGCTGATGTGTTATTTCCAGCCGGGCTCGAAAGCAGAACTCCAGCCCTGTCCCAGCACTCCAAGTAATGTGTAATGAGCCTGAGAACCTGGGCTGTCTCCCATTTAACCTTGGGACACTGTCCCGTTTCTGAGGCCCCGTGGCACTCACCTCCACACTGGGGCAGGTCAAAGCTCAGGCCTGCCAGGTGGAAGGGCTGTGAGTAACGGAGGGAACCGGTGGCAGGCAGGTTCATGGTCAGTTCGTCTCCAGTCAGAGTGACCCCTTCCTCAAGTCACAGAGTCACCCACAATCAACAGATTCACCACAAGCCTCCAATTTCTGATTCATGGGAGTTGTTCGTCTCATTGTGGGCTGAATCTATCCACTTTCCTTGCTTCTCAGGTGGGAAAAGAGGGTTGGGTTTTAGGATCCATCTTGCAGACAAACACTTTGGATGGAAGGAATCTGGAAGGAAGGGGATGCGAGCGATGTGTTTTGCTGTTGCTGTTAGCTGCGGTCGAGTCAGCCCCGACTCACGGTGACCCCACGTACAACGGAACAAACCGCTGCCCAGTCCTGCACCATCCCCGTGATTGGCTGCAGAACAGACTGTTGTGATCCTTAGGATTTTCCAAGTCTGTCTAAGTCTGGGGGCTCCACTGGAACCTGTTTGGCATCATAGCAATGTACAAGCCTCCACTAATGGATGGTGGCTGTGCGTGAAGCGCACTGGCCAGGAATTGACTGGGTCCCCTGCATGGAAGGTGAGAATTTGCCACTGAACCACCAGTGCCCCCCGCCCCCGCCCCGCCCCAAGTGATGTGTAGAAGTCAGGAAATAATAACAACAGCAGCGGCAAATAGTGTGCTTGGCACTCTTCCTACACTCCAGGCTCTGGCCCAAGTGCTCTTTCATTAAATAGCACATTTAGTCCTCATAACAGCCCTATGATGTAGCTACTTTTATCATGTCCATTTTACAGAGGAGAGAGTGGAAGCCCAGAAAGGCTAAGGCCCCACAGCTAGCAAATAGCAAAGTTGAGATTCGAGCCCAGACAGTCTGAGTCCAGAGGCCTGTGATGCCTACATTATGTTGAACATCAGAGAGCTCTGTGAAGACGGGCCAGCCTGTGACTAAAATGATGACAATGACCACACTGAGAATCAGGCTAGTGATCAGCATTGACTGAGCACCTACTATGTGCTGAGAACTGAGCCAATCGCTTTACCCGTAGAACCTGTCAGCACGGGTGTCTTCTGTCTCCTTCCCCTTTTCCCCACACATCCAATTCATCAGCAAGTCCTGTTAAATCTCCTTCAAATAGCACGTAAACCCCCTACCTCTCTCCGTCTCTGCTAGGAAACAAAGGCTGCCCCGTGGACTGCGGACTGTCCCTGTTTCTTCATCATCATGAACTGGTACCACAGCTCGCACTTCACAGTGCTCAATAAACACGGGTGGAATTCTCATGAAGTGCCTGGTGCCATCATTGTTAGAGTCCATGAGGGTGTACCATTGTCTCCATTTGGCAGATGAGAAAGCGGAGTTTTCAAATGGGAAAGTGGCTTGCATAGGTCACAGAGATTACGAGACAAAGCTGGTACAGCAGCCATTTGACATTTGGGGGCAGTCTTGTATCTGATAGTTGGTCCTATTCACAGGGAATATACCACCTTATGACTCCTGTGGAGTACCTGGGTGGTGCAAACAGTGAACACCTAAAGGTTGGAGGCTCTAATCTACCGAGAGGCGCCTTGGAAGAAAGGCCTGGCAATCTACTTTTGAAAAATCAGCTACTGAAAACCTGTGGAGCACAGTTCGTTGTTCCCAGGAGCCCCAGGGAGCAAATGCGTTCAGAACTTTGTTCCACAGCAGGTCAAGGTTGGAAATAGGCCTGACTGGAACCACAGAGACCTCACCTCTGATTCTGGACGTTCTCACACGCCGAGCACTAGAGCGGGGAGTGGATGTCCTTGTGGCTGAGCAATTGCAGCTCTGCCGCCCAGGCCCTCTCGGGAGCCGTCGGGGGCTTATTCATGGCCAGCCCAAGCCGTGGAAAAAGTTCACCTGCTCCACTGACTCCTGCTCCCCCTGCGCTGCTCCTCGGGACCTGCTCCTGGCCTGCTGCTGTGACCTTGTTTCTCTGGACTTTCTAATACAAGCGGAAATGTATATTAGCTGTAATTACTCATTCTGCACGATTCTGTAGGCCACTCTTTGTACCAGAGTTGAGAACCTTCATTGTCCATGCTGCTTAAATTACTGAATATTGTGCCATCCATTCTGAATGAGTGCTCATTAATGAGCTGGTGGTTCTAGAAATTCCCTATTTATTATTCAGAGGCCAAGTATAATCCAAGCAGCTGCATTGCAACACCACACATGTGACTTTTGATCTGTCATAGAAAGAAATGGGTGGGGCGGGGGAGGGGGAAACCCACATTCTATTAACTTTTTATTGTCCCCTGATGTAAGGTGTGATGGACACAGAAATAATCATTTGGACTCAGGCTTACGAATGGCACTTTTGTTCTGAAACAAAATACGTATGATTGGAGAGAGGGGTCTTTCTTTTTTTTAAGTGGGTGGTTGACCGGCTTGATGTCTCAGAACCCTTGCTCCTACTACTTCTCATAATCCTAAAGCAGAAGACACCTTTCTTTTTCTTGTTTTCACTTTTCCTTGTTTTGTTCCCATTGTCCCCGACTTACAGAATCAAAAAGGCTAGTCCTGATTGTAAGACTAGACCAAAAAAAAAATCCAACTAATGGTTAAACAAGCCACTCAAATGATCACAGGTCAAAAGAAAAGTCAGAATTAGATGTTTCTTTAAAAAGACTCTGAAATGGGAAGCTTAAAACAAAACAAAACAAAAAAGTCGACCCCCACCCCACCCCACCGCCGTGTGTTATTACGCAGTAATACGATACGGAGTCACCCGCTGTCCGAGCGGTGTAACTGTGCATCATTAGCCCTGGTACAGTATCAGCAGTTCTCATTGGAGGGCGTGCTCGCCTGCAAAGCAGGGGGAGCACTGCTTCCGAGGCTGACATTGATGTCTCTGCAAGGACATTCTGCCAGGGTGTGACAGGTCACCACCAAATGGATTGCTCCCCAGTGGGCTGGGCTCCAGTCACATTGTCAGGTAAACACAGAAATATTCTGTCTTCGCCTGCCAAGCCTTGTCAAGTATCTGTATTTGTTATTGCGTCTTGGGTCCCACAAGGTTCCCACCCATATTTCTTTATAGAGAAAATGTAAACCATATGCTTTTGCCTTCTTTTCACTGAACGTATCCAAACACTGTTTGGGGCAAGATGTATTCTTTGGCAATGAGTCTTTTGAGAGGAGTGCATCAGCTCTTACCCCTTCTTTTTTCCCCATTTTGTCATGCTTAAGTACATTTGACTGTCTGGTATAAATACAGAAGTCTTTGATAGATCCTAAACATGAAGATTCTGATTGCCCTGACTTGTTTTTGCTTCTTTTATTTTGTTCTTAAATAAACACTAGCTAGTGTGCAGCAGACAAATAACATCACTGTCTACTAACCAATTCTAGCTCTCGTGTCTATGAGTGTGCCTCAGAATCCTTCTGAACACAGTGCTCCTGGCAGCCTGTATGAATTAAGAGGCATCACTGTTTGATATGACAGTAAGAGTCACATTTTAAAGGCATTAGTAGGCACTGGGTTTGTCCAATGTCCTTTGCGGGGTGGGCACGTTTCTCCGGCACTAGCAATCTTGAGAAACAAAAGCGTGAGAAAGCTCCCAAATTAAAAGGCAAGTTAGAGTCTAGCCACAGCAGGGAGCGTTCTCGAAGAGTTGCAGCCTGGGTAATGTTGAGAGCCCATGCTTCCCAAATTGCACACTCTTTGAAGAACTAGGCAGTGCCTTTAACTTCCCGCTGTAATCCCATGCCAGGCTATGAAGCTATCTTAAGCCCTGCTATTTATCTGCCTGGTGAGGCACAACACTTACTTATTAAAAACATATCTATCATGGTTAATGACTTGATTTTTCCCTTTAATACAGTACAATGACAGGTGTAAAGGGAAGATGTGAGTCAGATGCTTCTGCAATATGCTTCCCGCTTTAAGATGTCTCGAACATCAGCCTTCCTTCATGGTGCCTGGAGTGGGGGCACCTCTCACCCCCTCGCTCCCAACACACACACACGCACACACACACATGCACACACAGATTACACGCCTGTGTTGGATGGAAAATCGTACCGTTTGCAGTTTCAGATAAAAGCACGTTCAAGTACATATGGAAAGTACCATTAGGAGCAACTCCGGAGTGCCGAGTAAAATGGGTCATTAGGCTTTTGTTTGTTGGAGAGTGTCTCCCATCTGACAGTGCCGAATGGTACCACTTTTAGCAGCTTATGTTCCCAGTTACATTAAACAGACAAACAGATTGACTATTTTGCATTTCTCATTTGACAACAGCTTGTCTTCATTTGCCGCACACTGGTGGCAACGCTGAAAGCACGGTGGATTAGTGTAGCCAAGGTCCTGGTTTTGAATAACAGCAGATGCCAACATTTAACTTCAAAATCAATCAATTCTTTTTCCTGAGTATGGATAAAAGGTCTAGTAGAGCGCCTGAAGGGGGATTTCTGCTGTTTACAGCTGAAAACATAGAAGCCACATTCATTACCAAACTTTTCTGCAAGAAATAACAAATGTGGGTAATTTTATGGAGGGAGGTGTGTGGAAGATGGGTTCTTACTGAGGAGGACTGCAGGGCTGCCTGTGACCAGACAACTTGATATGGGGGCGTATACTTTGGAACTCAATTTGATTAAGGCAACGGCCATATGAATTGATCTGATTCCAGCACAAGGTATTAATATGCAGTGGCAGAAAAGAGCCGTTTTCACGCTGGCCACCTTTCTCAGTAGTCTGTGGTTGGGTTAATTAAAAGCTTTCTCTGAGAGGAGACCGTCCAAGGGGCCATTCCTCACCAGAAATTAGAGAACCAATGGCCTGATTCAAAGCAACCAGAATGTAATCCAGTGTCTTTGCATCTCCAATTCATCGGCCCCAGCTGTTGAGTATGGATTCATTGCACTTCCTTGGTTGTCCAGAAGGAAAGTCCAAGTCATTCCCAGCAGAGGACCCCGGCCACTTCCTGCTGCTATCAGAGGCCAGACAATAACCCTCGCTGGCACCATCACCTTGGCGCCCAAATGTAGGAAGGCATGGCCTGCTGACATGGGAGGGATGCAGGGGCGACACTGGCCCTTGGGGGGAATGTCGGCCACCTTAGGTTAGTGCTGAGGTCACAGCTGTTCTGTGAAAGGCAGTGGTCTCAAGTGGTTAGAGGCTTTGGGCTTTGGTATCAAACCATCATTCAGTTCTCAACTTTGGCCCTTAAAGGCCTGCAGAGCTTGAAAAAGTCACCTAGCCTCTCTAAGCCAGTTTCTTCACCTATAACACAGAGAAGATAATGTAGTTTCCACTTCACATGGTTGTTATGGGGCTGAAGTAAGACGAAGCGTGTACAGCCCTTAGCAGAGTACCTGGAACACAGGAAGTGCTCAATAACAGATATATATATATATATATATCCATCTCTCGTCCATTAGTTTGTCCTATTGTGGTGGCTTGCATGTTGCTGTGATACTGGAAGCTATGCTACCAGTATTTCAAATACCATCAGGGTCTCCCATGGTTTACAGGTTTTAGCAGAGCTTCCAGACTAAGACAGACTAGGAAGAAGGGCCTGGTGATCTACTGCTGAAAAAATTAGCCAGTGAAAACCTTATGAATAGCAGTGGCAGTGGCTGCAACAGTGGGCTCACACATGGCAATGACTGTGAGGATGGTGTAGGACCGGGCAGCGTTTCGTTCCATTGTACGTAGGGTCACTATGAGTTGGAACTGACTCAAAGGCACCTAACGACAACAACAGTATGTATATATATATATATATATATATATATATACATATATAATATATATAAAATACATATAAAATCAAAATGTATACTTAAGGCCTGTATATATGTAAATACATATATATACATGCACATATATAATATAACACAATTCATATGAAATAAATATATAATTAAAATATATACATAAACACTGTATATATGTAGATGTATACAACACATATAATGTAGAAAATAAAATGCAGATATAATAAATGTACACATAGATTTATATGTAAATATATAAAATTAAAGTGTATACATTGTAACTGTATATATGTAAATGTTCATTTATTTATCTGTCACTATAATGGAGCCTATCCTTGTGGCCCCATCCCAGAGGCAGGAATGGGACAATCCCTGTTTATCCTCCTCTAGCATTGCCATATGACAGTTCCTTCCCTCAAATGGGAAAATAAATATACATCCTTAAATTGCCTAACAATAGCAACTATTCGTTGAGCTCTTTTGTGCCATAGAGGACTGCATGTAATCCTCAAAACCAGCTTAAAATAGAAGTTAGTATCCCCATTTTACAGGGGAGAAGACGAAGGCCTGGTAGGGGAGGGGAGTGAAGTCATTTTCCCAGAGTACAGCTAGTCAGTGGACCAGTTGGCATTCGAGCCCTGGTCGATGTTCACTTATCCATCCTCCAAAGGAGTGTGGTCTCCCTGTGCAGGTGGGAAAATACAAACAGATCAGACACTCTGTGTACAACAGAACGAAACGTTGCCCTGTCTGTTCCATCTTCATGATTGTTGGGTTGCTCATGTCCATTGTTGCAGTCACTGTGTATTTTGAGTGCCTTGCAACCTAGGGGGTTCATCTTCCAGCGCTGTATCAGACAATATTCTGTTGTCATCCATAGGATTTTCATTGGCTAATTTTCAGAAGTAGATCTCCAGGCCTTTCTTCCTAGTCTTAGTCTGGAAGCTCTGCTGAAGCCTGTCCACCATGGGTGACCCTGCTGCTATTTGAAATACCGGTGGCATAGCTTCCAGCATCACAGCAACATGCAAGCCACCACAGCAGGACAAACTGGCAGATGGGTGGTGGAAACAAAAGGATAAACCCTTAAAAAGTCATATTCAGCATCAACAAAAGAGAGAAAATACAAAAGGAAGCAAGCAACTTTGACCTTGTGGTCTGAACGCTCCAGCATCCACTTAGACTGGAAGCAAGAGCATTGCATGGGCACGACCAAGGTCACGGCTGCTGTGGCTGCCAGGTCCCTTTGCAGGACACACAGTTGGATGGCGGGGCCCGGAAGGGCCTCTCCTTTAAAGTCTGAAATGCTCAAGGCATCCCAAATCTGCTGGGGGCTGGGGCAGCCTCGCTGGAGATAACTCTTTAAGAAAGCAGTTAATTGCCGTGCTTCCCTCCCTTCCTTGACCCCCTCCGCTGCGGGCCACCTCCTTCCCTCGATTCTTTGTTGGTGGGACCCAGCATTTAGGACCTTTTGTTGTCTTAATAGAGACAGAAACCCGCTTAGGGTCTGGGGTTTGCTGTTTTAATTCAATAGTGGAAGGTTTTTTCTATGTCTTTGTTTTTCTTTCCTCTTTTCTCTTTCTAAGCCATGCAGACAATGCATTTGTAGAGCAGAAGCTGTGTGCTAGGCGCTCCCCGGATCCTGAACAAAACCCTCATTAATGGGAGGCGGGATTTCCTGGTCACAGCTTTTAGCCAAAGGGCAAAGGTCGCCCATTAACCAGCATCCAGTCTAAACAGGGCTGTGTAAAATGACAGGGGGGCAGGGAGGAATGGGAGAAAAAAGTCAAATATTTGTTCTTAATTCTCAGGTTAGTTTCTCTGGAGTGGCAACCAGGGCAGCGCAGTGAGTGACAGACTCGGCCCTCCGCAGCGGGACTTGTTGCGGGGAGCCAAGGCGCCCATCTGCGTGCCCTGGGGAGGTGAGGGGACGCCGCATTGTCGCTGCACCAGGAGCTGTCCTTGATGAGCAGGGGCCCCGGGGTCTCGCCCTCCACGTCGCTGCCCCCTCAGCTGCAGCCCTCAGACCCCTGGTACTCCTGGCCTCCGTGATCCCACCCTAGACAGAAGCAGAACCTTGCTAAATGGTGGGTAGTCTCCATCTGCGTCCCTGCGTGAAACCTTCCCAGGATCTCCTCAAGACCCTCCAGCACCCGCAAGGTCCTGGCACGAGGGCACCTGCTTCCAATGCATCCCGCCTCCCCTGTCTTCTCCAAAGGCCCGCCACCTCGCCCTTCCTTTGCCCGCACCCACCGCGCAGGTAACAGCGCATGCCAGGCGCAAATGCTCTTCCCTCCTCTTTCCACGACTGGCTCCTTCGTGGTGTCGGCTTCCTCACTTTTCTGCCCACAGCCTCCTAACCCGGGTAGACGCGTTAATTGAAGCCCTTCAGATCCCAGCCAGGTATTTCCATTTGCCGGTCAGTCAGCTCCAACTCATGGCCACCTCGTGTGTACCGGAGCACAACTGTGCTCCATACTGTTTTCACCGGCTAGTTTTTCAGACGTAGATCGACAGGCCTTTCTTCCCAGGCACGTCTGGTTGGACTGGAACCTCCAACCCCTTGGTTAGCAGCCTAGGGCTTTCACAATTTGCACCACCCAGGGACTCCAGCCAGGTATTACCCTCCTGTTTCCCTCCCAGGTTGGAGCCTGCTTCCAAAGAAAGTGTTCCAAAATATTCTTCAGATCAGCCAAGGGCACTCGTAGATACTGCATCCCGGGATTAGACAAACATAACTCCTGTGGAAGAAAGTTCTAGATCATTCAGGCCTCCCAGACAGGAGCTGCCTCCTTAAAACGGCACAGAGAGAAGCAGAGCAAAATGTCTGCTTTCTGAAGTCAGGCCTGTCCCCAGGATCCGGGAGAGTGAGCCCTGGGCCCAACATGGTGGCTCCTTTTCCAGATGAGCCATTCTTCCTTCCCCGGGAACAAAAGGCTCCAGGCAGAGAGGGGCTAGGAATGCTGTGCAAACACAGGAGTTCTCAACCCCAGCCCAGGCTGGCCTCGTGGGTGTCCCACCCTGGAGTAGCACTTGGCCCTTGGTTTAATGCTCTGCTGTCACCATCTTGAACTTCTTAATAATTTATGAACCAGAGGCAATGCATTTTTATTTTGTACTGGACCCTGCCAATGATGTAGCTACACATTAGAATGACCTCAGCTGCGTATTCGAATCACCTGAGAACATTTGTAAAACTACTGACTCCTGGGCCATATCCAGGAGGCTCCAGGATAACTGGTCTGGACTGTGCAGCCAGGGTGAAGATCCACAAAGACCACCCCCCGTGCAGGGAAGGAAATCAGAGAGGGGAGTGGACGTTCTCCCCAACACTCCTTCCAAGAGAGAAGCCAAAGGCTCACAAGGCCATGTTCCTAGAGAACTCAGTTCATACCTGTGTGACGGCACCTGCTGCCGCTTCATTACAATAAAGACGTGAATGATGATAGTGACAATGTATACTGAGAGCTTACTTTCTGCCAGGCACCCTTCTAAATACTTCTGTGTGCTAGTGCATTGGTACTCACCAACCCTATAAGGGGGTCACATTCTTTTTCCCCCTTTGCAGATGGGGATGCTGAAGCCCTGGCCGTTCCGTAGTTTGCCCAAGGAACGATACCTCTTAAGTGTGGGAGACTTGGGATTCTACTTCCCCATTTACAGTCATACTCTTACTAAATTGTGATGCCCTCCAAGGCATGGGGAAGTGCCTTATTCATCTCTGTTTCCCAATCACCATGCCCAGCGCACAGTAGGTATTTAGCAGCTTGCAGAATCAATTCTTGAATGAAAGGTTTTAAACTAATACACGGTTTTGCTGTTTTCTTTGGGTGGAGAACTCTACTTTGCTTTCAGCACTATCAAGAATAATTGCCAAGAAAAACCACTCAAATGTGTTTTTCCTGTTGTCTTATTTGGATCCCCTTTGCTACCTCATAATATTATGACAGCCTTGAGTTAAACTACCGATCAGGGCCATACAGCATGGACACCGGTATGATCCAGACCAGATGTAGGCACCCTCACAAACATTATCCCGGAAAAGTGACTGGTGGGAAGCAAGAATTGGTTGTTAGAAGTGGAGCCTCGGCCAGAAACTGGACATTGCGGCGCAACAGCAAAGCGGGTGTGCAAAGGGCAAGTTCACAGCCATTGGTGGGCAACTTGAGTGAGTCTGTTCTGCAAAAGGCTTTTGCTTTTTCCAAAAGGCAAAGCTGTGTCCCCACAGAAGAGAGTGTATTCAGCTGAGGCCCCAAAAGCAGAAGGTTTGCAGGCTCAGAAAAACACAGTAGGAAAACTGAGCCTTCTCAGTATCCTTGAACAACAGGGGAAAAATACCTGGCCCTGAGAGAAAACGGACAGCAAGTTCCCCACTAATCTCAGCGTCTGCCGTGCAGGGCTCTCCCCGCTCCTGGGGTTTCTACTTCCCTCCACCCCGAGGGAGGTGAGGAACCAGACCAAAGCGTTAATGCTCCAGGAGACTTACAGGGCAGGGGAAGGGAAAAAAAACCGTGAGTGTTTGGAACACAGAGTTAATATACTGTGACTAGGAAGCTGCTGAAATGCCTGCTTACAAAGTTGGTTTTTTAATAGGTGAATCCCTCAAATCTATATAGGACTTTTCACCTTGCTTTACCTCCTTGGACTCTTATCTCCCTGATCACGCTCCTAAATTAACTATATTTTTTGGTGCTTACTTTATATGTAAGCACCATAGTAATCCTCTGAAGGTTTTACTATTGTCCCATTTTACAGATGAGGCTAAGAAAGATCAAATTAGTCAATGATCAAGTTGAAATGAACTCTAGAGCTTCTTTTACCATTTCATAGCAGTTGTCCCATTTATCTGGCTGGTGGGGGGCAGGATTCCCCATTCAGCACTGTCTTAAGGAGGGTTCTAGGTCTGGTGAATAGACCGAGGGAGGCAGGAGACTTCAGGAAGGCCACCAGAGCACAGAACTCAAACATAGCTCATTTGTAGTCTCGTCCCCTCCATAAACGGCAGTGTGACCTGGGGCAGGGGACACAGCTTCTGTTTCACATCTGTGAAGTAGGGATGCCAGCAGCACCTACCTGGGGAGTCGTTGGGAGAATTAAAAGAGGGAAAGGGCTTGTGGAGCACTTAGGAGAGTGCCTGACTTGACAGTCAGTAACACCCTCTCAGTGGGGACCCTGCTTTGTGACACTTTTCAGAACAAGAGCAGGTCCCATTTACACTAGACTTGATCACCATGTGTGTGAATAGCTCAGGAAGACTTTGACTGAAAACACAGCAAGGAGTATGGATTGAAGCTCTCTAGGGCTAGAGGAGCTTTGAATCTCTAACTCACTGATTTTATTCTTGTTTGTAAAGACACCAAAACCAGTTGCCATCGAATCGATTCTGACTCATGGCAACCCCATATGTGTCAGAGTAGAACTATACTCCATAGGGCTTTCAGTGGCTGATTTTCCAGAAGTGGATCACCAGGCCTTTCTTCCAAGATGCCTCTGGGTGGCCTCCAACCACCAACCTTTCAGTTAACAGCCGAGTGCATTAACTGTTTGCACCACCCTGGGACTCCTCATAAAGACACACCATCCCCCAAAAAAAGTTTATTCAGAGAGAATTACATTTGCCATATCAGCTTATAGCATTATTAATAACCTTACTCTTTTTTAACTTACTGTAGAGGGAAGTAAACTCTTTTCAAAGGGTATCTTGCAGAAACGTGACAACTGATGAAAAAGTGAAAAATTCAACTTCTTCATCTATTGTTCATCTCTGGGATGCCAGCTGAGCATGTCAGCTGATTTTGAAGTTGGGTTGACCCCGTCTTGTTGCAGTTTCGATGCAGTTTGGTTGCTCAGTACTGAATGGAGAGATGGCCCCCCAGAACAAGTGTAGACTTTGGAGCTAGATAATCCTGCATTCAATTCTTACTTCCACCACTATCTAGTATGATAATAGGTGAGTTCCTTAAGCTCTTGGAGACTCATTTCCTCTGTAAACTGTTAACAACATTTACTTAAAAGCACTGAGGCAGGACCAAATAAGACACCATTTCTTGATAATATTCCACTACTTAAAAATCTCCCAAATGGTTTATAATCTGATAATGATTGATTCTGAGACATCTTAAGTCTGATCACTGGAATGGACAAGAGGACACCTGGACCAACCCCCTAGTTTTTTCAGATGGAGAAAGTGGTTGACCCAAGGTAGCACCAGTGCACACATGATCAAATTTAGTAAAGAGCTTCTCCTATTGTCAACTGCAGTCAAGTCAGATCCACCTCGAGGCAAACTCATGACAACATAATGAAACGTTGCCTGGTCCTGTGCCATCTTTATGATTGTTGGCATGCTTGAGTCCGTTGTAGCGGCCACTGTGCACTTTGAGTGTCTTCCAACTTAGGGGGCTCATCTTCCAGCACTTCACTGGACAATATTCTGTTGTACCCCATAGGGTTTTCATTGGCTAATTTTTGGTAGTAGATTGACAGGCCTTTCTTCCTAGTCTGTCTTAGTTTGGAAGCTCCACTGAAACCTGTCCACCATGGGTGACCCTGCTGGTATTTGAAATACCAGTGACATAGCTTTCAGCATCATAGCAACATGTAAGCCACCACAGTACAACAAGTTGACAGATGAGTGGTGGAAGCTTCTCCTATGGTAGAAGAATTACAAACAACCCCACTGATAAAAGAAGCAATTTTTGGAAACAATTCGTCTCTAAAGACAGTGATTGTCACAGGCCCCTAATTCAATTCTTTGCCTGAGGAAAAGGAACAAGTATTCAAGAGTTTAAGAGGAGGGACTTCAAGAGCAGTTCACGTGAATGATTGCATGACTTAGGAGCTCTTGCCGTTCCCAGAAGGACCCTGACATTATTTCTAAAGGAGCGGAGATGTTTCTTTATCCCTGAATTCAAGTCCCTTCAGAATTTCCTAAGAACACTCGTGCAGAAGGTACTGTAGATCCCCCGGTAGATTGCGATGGAATCTCAATTACCCTGGGGGCTGCTACCTCTTGCACAATCACCATATCTTACCTTATTACAGAAAATCTGTGGGGACAATCTCTCCACTGGGTCTCATCCAGGGAACGACCTACCAGCCGTGGAGAACACAGTACTGAAATTGTCTGATTACATTCTCAGATAGAAATAAAGCCTGCCTCTCCTTCCCCACTTCTGGTTTCTCTCTCTCTCTTTCTCTCTCTCTCTCTTTCTCTCTCTCTATCTCAATCAATCTTTCAATCTCTCTATCTCTCTCTCTTTGCATTGAGAGCCAGTGAAATTATACAATCTGGAGAGGGAAGAGGTAGTTCTCTGGTTTGGGATCCATCAGTGGGACACTCTGATAAAGTTACCTTTTCCTTCCCACAGATATTATTTACAGTGTCTACTTGGTAAACAATGACCAGGACTATCTCAAGGGTCAGGAGAGTAGAGCAATCATCTGGGGCCGGATAACCAGTTTCTGCCAGGAGCAGCAGCCAGGGTGCAAAGAGCATAGGTTGTGGAATCAGACCTCATTGAGCCATTCCCCACTAGGCAACTTGGGTTGTGGCCACTGTGTATTTTGAGAGCTTTCCAACCCTGGGATTCACCTTCCAGCACTATATTGGACAATATTCTGTTGTGATCCATAAGGTTTTGTTCGGCTAATTTTCAGAAGTAGATCACCAGGCTTTTCTTCCTAGTTGTCTTAGTCTGGAAGCTCCACTGAAACCTGTCCACTGTGGGTGACCCTGCTGGTATTTGACCAAGGATGGCATAGCTTCCAGCATCATAGCAACATGCAGGCCACCAGAGTATGACAAACTGACAGATGCGTGGTAGAAGGAAAAAGTAAGCTGTTACCTATTATGCGCAAAATATAGTTCATGTATAGGAAGTGTGGTGCAATGGAACACTTATATATGACCTTTCTTGCCATGGTCTTGTAACTCCGAGCAAATGATTGGCTGGGACTATACAAATAAGGTGCTTGTGGCCCACCAAGGGGATTGGACAGTTTGCTAATAATGTAAATAAGATGCATAGAACTCTAATGAGGGGATTGGTCAGTTTTGCCATCCCGCTAGGCTTAAAATGAGCCATCCCAGAGGTGGAAAGAGGGGACCTCACTATCATCAACAACGAAGAGCTAGGAGTGGAGTGTATCCTTTGGACTCAGGATTCCTGCACTGAGAATCTCCTAGACCCAAGAGACGCAGAGAGAGAGCTGTAACACCGGAGATGGAAAGAGACAGTGAGAAGCGGTGACAGAGAAGTGGCAGCAGCTGAACCAAGAAACTGGTGCAAGACAGCACAGCGGGCTTCCCAGCCCATGGAGTAAGGCAGTTACAGTGGGTGTGCCAACCCACGGAGCGAGAGAGCTGAGCGCCTTTGGGCCGAGGTTGCTTGTGGGGTAGGGTGCCCCTGGGCACTTACTGGCAGTGCTAAAGAGCTTTCTAACACTTGCCCTAGCAGGGCAGAGGCCGGGCAGACGGGCCAATAGGCCAATGGCCTGAGAGAGGCCTGCCTGAGGCCACAGCTAAGAAAGGCTGCCCTGATCAAAGAACTGTATCCTGAGTCGTCCCTGGTCCTGAATTGTAACCTGTTACTTCCCTAATAAACCGCTTACCTGTGAGTATGGGCTGTGAGATTTGTGAGGCCATGGCAACAAATTATCAAATCCAGCAGAGAAGGAGAGAGTGCCGTGGAAGGGATGGTTGGTGTCAGAACTGGTAAAAAGGTCGAGAGAGGAGGTATGTCCGACCTCTGCTTCATAGGAATCAGCCTTGGGCTGATGCTGGTAATTCTCCCCGCCGCCCACCTCCCTCCGAAGCTAGACAAGGAGGTCTTACAACGCCTTCACCGCACCATTTTTACAGAAAATGATGTATATCACATAGCTGGTTTTTTTGTTTTGTTTTTAAATCATAATTCAGTATTGTTTCCTTCTTCCTTTTTCCAGGTATCTAGAAAATAAGGCCATTTGTTCCAAGAGTGTTCACAGGACTGGCTTTGTCCCTGTGGAAGAAGCCCCTGACCCGCCCTTTTTCTATAGAGTTTGTGTTTTGGGTAACCCTAGTCAGTGGGGTCTTATTGGGATGGCTCAGCAACCAACCTAGGCCAGCCCTGCTCAGTACATCCTTCTGTGCTCTTTCTGTCTTTACTCGCTTCCTGTGGCTGCCTGAACAAATTATTCCAAACTGGATGATTTAAAACAACAGAAATTTATTGTCTCCTGATTCTGGAGGCTAGAAGTTAAAAATCAAGGTGTCAGCAGGCCTATGCTCCCTCCGAAGGCTCTAGGGGAGAATCCTTCCTTGCCTCTTCACAGGTACTTTGCAGTAATCTTTGGCATACTTTGGCTTGCAGCTACGTCACTCTGATCTCTGCCTCCCTCATCACATGTCTGCGTTTCCATGTCTCTTCTCTGCTTACAAGGACAACAGTCATAGTGGATTAGGACCCACCCTATACCAATATGACCTCCTCTTAACTAAACTAACTATATCAGCAAAGACCTTATTTCTCAACATTACATTCACAGGTAACGGGGCTTAGGACTCTAGCATATTTGGTGGTGGGGGGATACAGTTCAACCCACAAAACGACCAGTAGATTCTGCCTGCAAAAGCTTATCCCCTTCTTCTTAAGGGATGAGCAAGTTCTGAGAGTAAATGTACCTTTGAGATATCATCGTTCCCCCTCTGAGCCTCAGTTTCTTTATCTGTTTGAAAGGGGAATGGTGTCTCCTGCCCAGTAGGACTAGACCCTGATGTTGTACCTTCCCCCCGCCATTAGCAGGGGAGCCTCACAAGGGCTTCGGCTCACAACTGTCTTGTTCCCATTGTATCTCCAACATCTAGCCCAATGACTACCACTTAGTAGGTACTCAGTAAATACATTTGAATTAATGAATAATGTATATAAAGCTTCTGACACCATTCTTGGCCACCAGAGACACACAATCAGTGGAGGCTAGCTGGTCATTAGTATGTGACTTGTGCTGAGTTTCTTCCTGTCCATGCAAGCAGAGGGGGCTTGGCCACAGAGGGCGGGGCTGTACAATAGGAACTGGAGCCACATGACACCTGGAGGGGGGGACATAGAAAATACCCTGGTTTCTCCCTTCCCCTCAGCCACCAGTCTCTCACCTGTACCCTTTGCCGTTGTGCTAATTCCGACTCTTAGCAACCCTACAGGACAGAGTAGAACGTCCCATTGGGCTTGCAAAGAGCAGCTGGTGGATTGGAACTGCCGACCTTTTTTGGTAACCAGCCGAGCTCTTAACCACTGCACCACCAGGGCTCCAATCTCCCACCAGCACCTTCCATTGCTCAAGCCTGACAGGAAACCGTTTGGCAAGGGAGGCTGGGAAATTCATCTGCAGTGGTCAGTTCCTTGCCATACAGAGCAAAGGAGGGGTGGGCAGGAAAGAGATCTTAGAACAAACACGCAAATGACTGACTGCCCCCTTTCCCAAACATGGGTGCTTTTGTGATCTTTGCTCCCGCTTTTTGTGATGAGTCCTAAGGTAGATGTGGGAAAAAGCAATCTCTGCATGGACTTGGCCCCACTCAAGTATTTGAGTTTTTACAATGGGCAATTTGTATTTCTTTCCAATGGTCTCCATTGTCTTTGTGCATAGGCATTTCCAAGGAAACCTATAAAACTCAGATTCCCAGGCCCCACCCACAGAGATTCTGGTTTAGGCCATCTTCTGGGATAGAGACTGAGAATCTGCATATTTAACAGAGGCTGCCCTCACATAGAGGAACAGCTCCAGTGATTCTAATGCAGTTGGTGAAAGGTCAATAATTTGAGAAACATTGAATTAGCCCAAGGAGTTGGACTGAATTCTAGATTCCAAGGAAGGAATGAGACACATTTGGAAGCTGTTCCGTGGAACAGAAATATCGCATAGTGCCTCAAAGCATACCTGTTTTATGTGTGAGACCAGAAAGACAATCTGCTCCATTTAACCAAGCCTCCAGCCCAAATCCTGTGCCAAGAACTCCTTCGTTTTACTCCAGATTAAAAAAAGTGCACACATATGGTATAGTGGTTAAGTACACAGGCGCTTGGGTCAGGTAGATCTGGATGAAAACTTTGTTCTCCGTATTGCCACTCTTTCTAAGATGATTCTGCCTCTTAGGCTATCGTTACCTTCTCTCATCCAAAGGGTATTTAGAAAGAAAAGGTTTCTCCATATTGGTCACTGGCTCAATGACCCATGTAGCTAGTCCTGGGGAAAGATAATTGTACAACTGAGCCCTACTGATTGAAGGGAAATTAATATGTTAAAGGCTGTCCGTATCTCTTATCAGATAAGTGCCAGGTCTTGTCCACATACTTTGCCCTCTAGTCTAAGCTGCCCTGGAGACGAGTCTTTTTATCTGATTAGAAGCAGCTTCCTACCTCATGAAGTCTCTGTCTTGGGATTTTAAGAGGACATGGAAACAAGCATTTGGCCTCTTCTTCATCCATAAAATGGCAGCCTGCGTGAAGTAACAAACTTTGGACTCTGAGCGCTTGGAGTCCAGCCCTAGCTCTATCTCTTGGAAGATATGATAACTTGGAAGAGTGAATTAACTCCTCGAAGCCTCAGTTTGGAAAACCTGGTAGCACAGTGGTTAAGTGCTATGGCTGCTAACCAAAAGGTTGGCAGTTCGAATCCACCAGGCACCCCTTGGAAACTCTATGGGGCAGTTCTACTCTGTCCAGTAGGGTTGCTATGAGTCAGAACTTGACGGCCACAGGTTTAGTTTAAGTCTCAATCTGAATATCCCTAAAATGGTTACAAGGTACCCCACTTAGGCTCCTTTGCAAAGCTGTTATGAAAACTATGGTCCATGGTGTAGCGCCTTGTCTGGTGGTCACAACCATCACACTCTTGTCTGCCCCCTTGTATCAGGCACAGACGGGATGGTCCAGAAATGCTGTTTGGTTTAATCAGGTACTCTCAGCATCGCCTTCCAACTCCGCAAACCTGCTTCTTCTCTCACAGTGGCTGTCCACTCAGGCACCCAAGGCAGAAGCCTGCACGTCATCCTCAACTCTTCCGTCTCCTCTCCCACCACCTCAGCTATTCATTCTCCAATTTAACCTTATCTCTACAACTTTTCCCAGATCTCTTTCCTCCTCTGTCTCCACTGCCATTACTCTCTCAGACCACGGCCATCTTGCACCATCCTCAATGGGCTCCCTAACCCCGACACTTTGCTGCCAGAGTGATAATTTCTAAACATAAATCACATAGTGTTACCCCTGCTTAAAGTTCCTCTAGTGTCTCCCCACAATCTTGGGAATAGAGATAAACCTTCTTAGCTTGGAACACAAGGCCTTCCATAGGCTCTTCCTGCCTCACACTTCAGTAAGACTGGGGCACTTGGAGATCTGATTGTATATCATGCTTCTCGTTTTTTATTTTATTTTGCGTATTTTCTTCCATCTGGAATGCTCTTCCCTTGTTGTTGTTATTAGGAGCCGTGGAGTCGATTTTTGACTCGTAGTGACCCCCTGTGACAGAAGAACTGCCTCCTGGAGTTTTCTAGGCTGTAGTCTTTATGGAAGAAGATCCCCAGATCTTTCTCCTGTGGAGCCGCTGGGTGGATTAGAACTGCCAGCCTTTCAGTTAGTAGCTGAGTGCTTAACCGTTGCACCATCAGGGCTCCTTACTCGCTCACCTGTAAGATTTCCCTGTTCAGTCATTGTTCTGATTATTCCCACATAACAAACTACTCCTAAGACTTAATGGCTAAAAACAAACTCGTTGCTAATCGAGTCGATTTTGACTCATAGCAACCCTATAGAACAGAGTATAATTGCATCACAGGGTTTCTAAGAAGTGACTGGTGGTTTTGAACTGCCGACCTTTCGGTCAGCAGCCAAGTTCTTAACCACTGCACCACCAGGGCTTAAAACAACAATTTTCTTATTATCGTATCTCAAAATTCTACAGGTCAGGAACTCACACAGGGTATAGCAAGGATGGTGCAGCTTTGTTCCATGATGCTTGGGATCTAACCGAACGCTGAGTCCAAGAACTGGGGGCCAAAGAGCTAGGGGCTGAAGCAACTTGCTCTCTCTGGCCACATGGCCCCTCCAGGTGGCTAGTTTGGGCTTCCTCACAGCATGGCGCCCTCAGGGTAGTCAGGCTTCTTACATGGCAGCTCAGACGCCAAGAGAAAGGAAGCAGGAACTGCCTCTAGAAAGGCCAGAACTGGCATAGCATCACTTCTACCATACTCTGTTGGCCAAAGTAGAGGGGACACAGACCCTACCTTTTGATGGCAGAAGTGTCAAGGAATTTGGGACCATCTTTGACCTGCCACAGTCATTACTTCCTTGAGGCAGCGTTCCTTGATTCTTCCTTACCCCTCACTCCCAGGTACCCCTCTCTGTGCTTTCCACAGCTTGTAACTGAATATTTACAGACAAAGTGGTATCTCCCATTCAACTGTGAGTGGTTGCCTTAAATGAAGGGGCTGGGCCTCACTGGTGTGTTGTTTGGCACACAACGGGTTCTCGAGAAACTGGAGGAATGATTAGGACTGTTAGTATTGAGATAAAAACTGCGTCTTATCTTTTTGTTTGGCCACCACATACCATGGACAGGCTAACTCTCAGGAAGTTGTCACTAGGTGACTAAAAATCTAGTTGCCATTGTCGGCTCTAACTCATGGCAACCCCATGAGTGTATCAGAGTGTATACATGAGTGTATCAGAGTAGAACTGTGCTACATAGAGTTTTCAACACCTGATTTTTTGGAAGTAGACTGCCAGGCCTTTCTTCTAAGGAGCTTCTGAGTGGACTCAAACCTCCAACCTTTTGCTGAGCAGTCAAGCGCTTAACCATTTGTACCACTCAAGGACTCTTTTGAATAAAAATGAACGAATGGATGGATGTCTGGTTGGAAGAATGCTTCTGCACACAGTCCTGTTCCTGATGCCGGGGGAACCAGGCTAACCAAAGAATTACATCTGAACCCAGCCTGCTTAGACCCTCCAGCTTTAATTACATGTAGGTCAAGGCAGGACTTGGGGCTTGGGGAGTTGGGGGGAAACAGCTGGCCTTCTGCCACCACCGTCACAATATAGCAAGGTCTTCACTGCCAGCTGCTGGTCCTCCAGCCTCCAATGTGGAAGCACATCAGCTGTGTCCGGACCCCCTCGCCACCCCGCCACCGCCTCACGGGGAAGGGGCTTGTTTGCAGAGTGAGGCCTTCTCAGGGCGGAGGACCTGGGAGTGTGCTTCCTCCCTGGCTGTGCTGCAGAATGGCAGCTGGGCCTGGAGCGTGGCAGGTGTCTAACAGCCCGCCGCAATCCTGCATAACAGGAAGTGAAAGAAGACACCATATCCAATTGAAACTGCAGTGGAATATGGGCTGCAATGCTTAATTAACCACCCTCCATCATTTCGCAGATTTCTGTTGTTGCTGAAAAAAAAAAAAAAAAAAGGAAATGGTCCTATGTGGAGGACAACAAAGCCGTTTCTGGAATGTTAGTGTTTGTGCGCCACCCCCCACCCCCCATTCGGCAGCCTGCTGACATAACACAGAGGGAATGCTCTCTTCTGGCTTCCTGTTTTCACGGGTTTCCAAAGTATGTTTTTTGGGGGTTTTGTTTTTCTTTTTTGCCAGCGAGTCAGATCCTTGCCATACTCCTAGAAATCTTCAATGCATGTGTGTGTGTGTGTGTGTGTGTGTGTGTGTGTAGGGAGGTGGGAGTGGTGGCATTGAGTGTATTTGTGCATCATATCTGTACAAAGGTGTTTGTGCAAATGCGTAGAGGGCTGTGATATGAGTTTGTGTGGGCGCATGCGGCTATAACTATGTAAGAACAGAATGCATATGTGGCTATTGGCATATGTATAGGTTGTTTCACATGGTAAATATGTGTGGGAGTGTGTCTGTGGGTAGTTATGAGTAAGGTTATGTATCTATATGAGGTATCAGTGTGTCTGTCTGCATATTGGAATAGATGTGTCTTTGCATGTACAGGTATAAGTGGATACATTTGAGCAAATGTGGGAAGTATTACTGTTTGTCTGAATATGTGCGTGTCTGTGTGTGTCTGTGTGTGCATACGTGTGTGTGTGTGTGTGTGTGTCACCAAGGATAGTGGATTGGGATAAGAAACGGTGTACTGCTAAACTTATCAAGGGAGCTGCTAGGTAGTTGGCAGTGAATTTATACTTTGCAACTATCTGGTACTTGATGGTGGGGTGTCTTTCTAAAATCAGGTAAACTCGGCTTCCTTCTTAGCAGAGGATAATAAAAAGAACCACTAAGAGAAGGGTTTTGTAGCTCCCCTGGGCTCCACTTTGCATCAACACCTTCTTGTTTTCCAGCCCAGACTGATTTGTTGAGGGGTCCTTAGGATCCTGTAAAAACCAAGGGGCATGAACTCATTAAAAAAAAAAAAAAAAGGCTAATATTTATTACCATTGCCAGTTGCCATCAAGTTGATTCCAACTCCTGGTGACCCCATGTGTGTGAGAGTAGACCTGCGCTCTATACGGTGTGCAATGGCTGATTTTTCAGAAGTCAGCCTTTTTTTTCAGAAATCAGTCTCCAGGCCGTTCTTCTGAGGCACCTCCGGCTGGACTCGAATCCCTGAACTTTCGGTTAGCAGCCAAGCACGTGAACCATTTGCACCACCCAGGGACTCCAATGTTTACTATTTGGCAAGTATTGTCCCAGATGCTTTTCACAATTGATCTTATTTGATCTTCCCAATATGCGTCCTAGGTATGAATTATTGTTCTCTCTTTAGAGTTGACACATTGAAGCAGCTGTTAGGTGGAGGACGTAAGTTTTGAACCTAGATTGTTGAGTTTTAGAACCCCAAACTCTATTAAGTCACCATCCCTAGATATGCAGGCAGAGAAGGTGTCCCTTTTGCTCAGATGTTTTTGCAGCTCCACATAATTTTGCCATGTTGCACTGGGGACAGGGGCGAATTCTGAGTGTCAGAACCAGCCCTGGAAATGTTGCTGGGGCAGGGTTTGGTGCACATCAGTGCCCTTTGGAAGGTCACCTCCACTCCCACACCACCTTCCTGCGGGAATTCAATCCATTCACTTGGTGACAAGCCCCCAGAGGTCACCAGGGTGCCCTCTGACCTTGCCTCGACCTCAGGAGACACTTGCTGTCTAACAGCCCATTTTCAAGATTTCAGGAATGGATCCCAAAAATGTTGGAGGCCATTGAAATCACCCCAGTAAGCTTCTTGGGAAAGCTGAGCCGGGGTCTCAATCCCAGGGTTCAGTGGCTCTGGGGAGGAGCCAGGAGCTTGCATTTTGCACAAGCCCCCCAAGGGACTCTGAGGTGGGTGTCCAGGGACCACATGTTCAGAAAGACTGCTCTACAAATCTACCAGGAATATAGCAGGAAAACCCTCCCCTGTACCTGTAGGAATGCTCAAGAAGGAGAGCGTGCTTCTGGATCTGAGACCACACATGGCTAAGCAGTGCCCAGAATGGACCCTAGAAGATGGGGGCCAAGATGTTTCTCCAAAGTCCAACCTCCAGTGGCAGGCGGTGTGTCTTTAAAAGCTGCTGGGGAGAAGGAGCTGAGAGGTGCTCGTGTGAAGCCAGGCATCCCTTAAGGAATTTAAATGGGTCAGGAACTCTTAAAGAATTTAAATGAGCATGAAATAGGTATGGAGGATTTTCTGGGCCAATATGCAAGCCCAATAGTAAATAACTATTTTCAGCACCGAGTTTGGTTGGCAAATTTGCATATACATGTGATGCCGTTCGTTTCTATTTTTACTGTTTTGCTAAATCTCTGCAATCTGTAAAGAGGGCAGCATGCCTGGGTGGAAATCCACGCTGGGGCTGGTGGCTGGACTCAGCCGATTTTCAGTGTGGCTGGACCTGGAGTTCTGGGTTCTAACAAGTCCAGGCAAAGTCGAGGGGTGGGCGGAGGAGAGGGAGTGTTCAGCGTGTGAAGTGGTTCTCAGGCTGAGCCCATGGAGTGCAAAGATTTCCCCTAGAACAAAGTGTCATGTGCCTGAAAACGGAAGTTAAAGTGAAAAGTTTGACATTTTTTAAGCTATACTAGGCTTGCACAGTTTAAAACAACTTCCCAACCTTTCTTAAAAACCCACCCTCCCCACCTCCATTTTATTATTGAGCAATGGTGGTAGAATTCTTGCCTTCCATGCTTGAGACCTGGGTTCAAGTCCTGACCAATGCATCTCATGTGGAGCCACCATCCATCCATCAGTGGAGGCTTGTGTGTTGCTATGATGCTGAACAGGTTTCAGTGGAGCTTCCAGACTAAGACAGACTAAGAAGAAAGGCCTGGTGATCTACTTCAGAAAATCAGCCAATGAAAACCCAATGGATCACAATGGTCTGATCCACAACTGATCACGGGGATGACTCAGGACCAGTTAGCGTTCTGTTGTACATGGGGTCGCCATGAGTTGGGGCCAACTCGGTGGCAGCTAAGAACAACCACCACCATTTTGCTATTATTATGATTATTGTTGATTATTATATTATTGTGGTCATTTGTCAAAACATGGGTAGGACATTAGCATACATCTGCAGAATTAGAAACATCCCCCACTTTTTTCCTTGGTGTCCTTTAGTTTTAGATGGCAGTGCAGTCATGAGCTAGATTTAAGGGTTTTTGACAAATCCCTTGATGCCTTAATTTAGGCCCAGCATGTGGTAGCCACCAGATATTTTGTAATTGTCCAATCAGAACCTACAACGGTGACTTTACCAGAATGGATTTGCCACTTCCCTTTGGACCCTTACACACTGAAAAGTAGTACACTCCTCCCCTCTTCTTGCTGCAAAAAGGTAGATTTAGGGAAGAAGAGAATACAACATCCTTTGCATGCCAAGATCTTGCATCATGATGGGAGGTTTCTGTGGGTAGTGAGAATGGTGGTGTGGTTTGTTTTTGTTTACCTTTGGCTCATAGGCCCAAAGAGTGCAGAAAGGTCAAAGACGCTCTGCTAAATCACCACCTGATATCTGTAATTTCTAGTTATGGGTTTGCCACAACTGTCAGATGATCTTCACGAAAATAAGTTGTAGTTGAGGAACACAGTGAGTGTAAATCAGTAGTAAAAGACCCCCCCCCCCCACATCACCAGTACTGTGCTTTTTTAAGCAAATTATTGTTATTATTATTTTTATTGAAATGGAAGATAGACTAAGTTGGAGAGCTACTATAGCTGTCCTAGGTATAAAAGACAGTGGTGCTTCTGTTTGAGGATAAGAAAGGGGTGGGAATTCAGCTGTTTGCCCAAGTGTTCCCAAGGCAAACAAGGCATAAGGCACAAGGAAGGGTCTGGAGGTTTATGTGGCCTGTGCTTGGTTCTCAAACACTTTCATTTCCAGAATATAAGTTTCTTTGTCAGAACTAACCCAGAGTCGGTAAGAATTGTGAACAATCGGTCATGATGACACTACGGTATTTGAACAATTTTCAGAAACTACCTGAGATTTTTGTAACATAACTTCCAAGACTTGCAAAATGTTTTTTCTTCCCACCCGCAAAGGGGTATTTTAAAACACTTTTTAAAACAGTTGTGTTTTCCTTTCTCTTGCTACTTGGGAAAGCATATTGTCTTAGGATGGGTTCTCTAGAGGTGTGTCTTAGTTATCTAATGCTGCTATAAGAGAAATACCACAAATGGGTGGCTTTAACAAAGACAAATTTATTCTCTTACAGTTTAGGAGATTAGAAGTCTGAATTCCCGGCACTAGCTCCAGGGGAAGGCTTTCTTTTTCTGTGGTTCTGGGGGAAGGTCCGTGTCATCAATCTTCCCCTGGTTTAGTAGTGTCTCAGCACAGGGACCCCAGGTCCGAAGGACTCACTCCACTCCCAGATCTGCTTTCTTGGTGGTAGGAGGTCCCTTTCCTCTCTGCTCAATTCCCTCTTTTATATCTCAGAAGAGATTGACTCAACATACAACCTAATCCTGTAGATTGAGTCCTGCCTCATTAACATCATAGAGGTAGGATTTACAACACATAGGAAAATCACATCAGATCACAGAATGGTGGACAACCACACAATACTGGGAATCATGGCCTAGCTAAGTTGGTATACATTTTTTGGGAATACAATTCAATCCATAAAAAGGAGAAAAAACCAGTTAAGTATATATATACATATATATATATATATATATATATATATACACACACACAAGCAAACACACACACACACACACACGTATATATATATATACACAGAGAGAGAGAGAAAGGGAAGGAAGAGAGAGAGGGAGAGAGAGAAATTTATTTCTAGGAAATGGCCCATGCAGTTGTGGAGGCTGGCAAGTCCCAAATCCGTGGGTTAGATGTCCGCCTGGAGGCGTTCCCTGACTTATGTGGTCATAGGAGTTGATGAAACCAAAATTGGCAGGTTAGATGGCAGGCTACTGGCTTACAGGACTATGGGAGCTGGCAAATCCCAAAACCTGAACGTCATATGGCAGACTTCTGGCTTACATCACAAGAGCTGGAGGTTAGAAGATGAGGAATCCGATGCAGGATGCAGAGAGGGTGAGATCTGCCAGAACATCCACATATATTGGATGCAGGCCACACCCCTAAGGAAACTCCTCCTTCGATTTATTGGCTGCTCACATCAAATCACAAAGTGGAGGATGATTATGTAATATCTGTCAAACCACTGAGAATCATGGCCTAGCCAAGTTGACACATAACCTTAACCATCACATTCTAATCCCTGTGCATCTCCTTAAACCATACATAAGCTCTAAATAAAGACGATTATAAAGTCATACTTGCACCTAACATGATACAAATAACATGCTTACAACCAAAAATGCACTAGCCCCATTTACATCTTATATTTTATAATAAGTAATAGAATAAGGGAAACTTTGGTGGCGTAGTGGTTAAGAGCTTGGCTGCTAACCAGAAGGTCGGCAGTTCCAATCCACCAGGTGCTCCTTGGAAACCCTATGGGGCAGTTCTACTCTGTCCTGTAGGGTTGCTATGAGTTGGAATCAACTCGACTGCAATGGGTTTGATTTTTTGGTTTTAATGGAATAAGGGAGGGAATAAAACCAAGATATTTGCTGTACATATATATGCACTCATACACATATAACAAAATAAGAAAGAAATACTAAAAACAATTACATTCCTTGCTTCTGCAACTGGTCACATGGTCGTAGCTGGTATTTAGAACTACCTTCTTCCACCACCTATTCCATGTTCCCTTTTCCCTCAGCAAGCACCTCAGCTGGTAGTGGTTCTTTGCTGGATAAGGTGACTCAAATCTTCATTCCTGAAGACTCTGGGCCATTAGTAGTCATGTTGGAATTGGGTTGCTGTAGTTTTCCATTGACTTTCATCACAGGGCATGGTAGTACTGGGAGATGTCCTAAGGGATCTCCTGTATTCCAGACATACTCTTCTTTACCGCCATTATGTAATACCAATCTGATTTCCCCTTGGTAATCAGGATCAATCACACCAGCCAGTACAATAACCCCCTGCTTTGCCTGTTGATCCAGATGTATGAGGAGCCAAAAATGGCCAAGTAGCATTCTTAACTTCCAGTTCAATGGAATCAGTGTTGTATCTTCTGGTGGGATCATACCTTCCTTTGGAACTAAGACCTCTAGACCGGCAGAGCATAGGGTCACAGGGACAGGAAGCAAAAATTTTGTGAGTGGGTCACAAAGGGTAATAGTGAATGGTGCCACTCCTCATTTCCACCTCTTAATTCCTGGACCCATGAGTCCTGGCTATGGGAGAAACAGCACCAGATATTGGACACTGGTTTAGAGCATATATAGCCTCCTGGAGAACATTGGCCCAACCTGCAAGGTATTGCCCCATAGCCTGTGCCATAATTGTGTCTTTAGAAGGCCATTCCATTATTCTATCAAGCCAGCTGCTTCAGGATAATAAGGAACAGGGTAATACCAGTGAATTCCATGAGCATGGGCCCAATGACACACTTCATTTGCTGTGAAGTGAATCCTTTGATCCGAGGTGATGCTGTGTGGAATACCATGATGGTGGCTAGGGTATTCTGTAAGTCCACAGATGGTAGTTTTGGCAGAATCATTGTGAGCAGGGAAGGCAAATCCATATCCAGAATAAATATCTATCCCAGTAAGAACAATATGCTGCCCTTTCCATGATGGAAGTTGTTCAATGTAACCAACCTGCCACCAGGTTGCTGGCTGATCGCCCCTAGGAATGGTGCCATATCAGGGACTGAGTGTTAGTCTCTGGCAGATTGGGCACTCAGCAGTGGCTGTAGCCAAATCGGCCTTGGTGAGTGGAAATCCATGTTGCTGAGCACGTGCATAACCTCTGTCCCTGTCACCATGGCCACTTTGTTCATGAGCCCATTGGGCAATGACAGGAGTGGCTGGGAAAAGAGAATGACTGATAGTCGTAGAACACCTCATCCTATCCACTTGACTGCTAAAGTCCTCCTCTGCTAAGGTCACCTTTTGGTGAAGCTTCACATGAGACACAAATATCTTCACTACTTTGACCCATTCAGAGTGGTATATCCACATTCCTCTTCCCTATAACTCCTTATCACCAATTTTCCATTCATGTTCCTTCCAAGTCCCCGACCATCCAGCCAAACCATTGGCCACAGCCCATGAATCACTATAAAATTGCATATCTGACAATCTCTCCTTCTAAGAAAAATGAACAACCAACTGCATTGCTCAAAGTTCTGCCCACTGGCAGGATTTCCCTTCACCACTGTCCTTCAAGGAGGTCCCAGAAAGGGGCTGTAGTGCTGCCGTTAACCACCTCCCAGTGGTGCCTGCATATCGTGCAAAACTATCTGTAAACCAGGCACAAGTTTTCTCTTCCTCAGTCAACTGATCATTAGGATCATGAGGCCATAGGTATAGACTGGGAGAAGGACAGTAATATGACAGGAGTGGGGACCATGGGCATTTGGGCCACTTCCTCATGTAACTTACATAGGCCTCAGGTCCTGCTCAAGCCCAATCTTGTATATACCACCTCCATTTCCATTTAATAATGGAGTACTAATATGCACATCCAACTCTGTGGGTCAGACAACACCCAGTTCATGACGGGCAGCTCAAGCTGCATAGTGACTTGGTGGTCCATGGTTAAGCATTCAGTCTCTATAAGGCCCAGTAACAAGCCAAAAGCTGTTTCTCCAAAGGAGAGTAGTTATCTGCAGAGGATGGCAGAAATTTGCTCCAAAACCCTAAGGGTCTGCACTGTGATTCACCAACAGGGACCTGCCAAAGGCTCAAAACAGCATCACCGTCTGCCACTGACACTTTGAGTACCATTGATCAGGCAGATCATATGGCCCAAGAGGCAGAGTGGCTTGCACAGCAGCCTTAACCTGTTGAAGAGCATTCTCTTGTTCTGGGCCCAACTCGAAACTAGCAGCTTTTTGAGACACTTGACAAATAAGCCTGAGTAGCACACCCAAATAAGGGATATGTTGCCTCCAAAATCCAAACAGGCACACCAGGCATTGTGTGTCCTTTTTAGCTGTAGGAGAGGCCAGATGTAACAAATTATTCTTCACTGTAGAAGGAATATCTCAACATGCCTCACACCACTGGACCCCTAGAAATTTCACTGAGGTGGAAGGTGCCTGAATTTTTATTGGGTTAATTTCCCACCCTCTAGCACACAGATGTCTTACCAGTAAGTCTAGAGTCATTGATACTTCTTCTTTAATATGTCCAATCAGCATAATGTCATCAGTGTAGTAGACCAGTGTGATGTCTTGTGGAAGGGAAAGGTGATCAAGGTCCCTGCAGACTAAATTATGACATAGGATTGAAGAGTTGATATACCTCTGAGGTAGTACAGTGAAAGCGCATTGCTGGCCTTGCCAGCTGAAGGCAATCCTCTCCTGTGTTCCTTTGAAGCCAGAATCGAGAAAAAGGCATTGGCTGGCTCAGTAGCTGCATACCAGGTACCAGGAGGTATATTAATTTGCTCAAGCTATGAAACCACATCTGGAACAGCAGTTGAAATGGGAGTCACCACCTGGTTAAGTTTACAATAATCCACTATCTTTCTCCAAGATCCATCTGTTTTCTGCATAGGCCAAATAGGCAAGTTGGATGGGGATGTGGTGGAAATCACCACGTCTGCATCCTTCAAGTCCTTAGCGGTGGCACTAATCTCTGAAAACCCTCCAAGAATGTGTTATTGCTTTTAGTTTACTATTTTCCTAGGTAGGGGCAGTTTTAATGGCTTCCACTTGGATTTTCCAACCATAATAGCCCTTACTCCTCATGTCAGTGATCCAGTGTGGGGGTTCTGCCAGTTGCTTAATATGTCTATCCCAATTATGCATTCTGGAACTGGGGAAATCACTATAGGATGGTTTGGGGGACCCACTTGACCCACTGTGAGACATTCCTGAGCTAAGGCTCCATTAATAACTATCTTAGTATCTAGTGCTGCTATAACAGAAATAGCACAAGTAGGTGGCCTTAACAAAGAGAAATTTATTCTCTTACAGTTTAGGAGGATAGAAGTCCAAATTCAGGGTGCCAGCTCTAGGGGAAGCCTTTCTCTCTCTGTTGGTTCTGGGGGAAAGTCCTTGTTATCAATCTTCCCCTGGTCTAGGAGCTTCTCAGTGCAGGAACTTCAGGTCCAAATGACGTGCTCTGCTCCCAGAGCTGCTTTCTTGGCGGTATGAAGTTCCCGTGTCTCTCTGCTCACTTTTCTCTTTTATATTTCAAAAGAGATTGGCTTAAGACACAAACTAATCTTGTAGATCAAGTCCTGCCTCATTAACATAACTACCTCTAATCCTGCCTCATTAACACCATAGAGGCAGGATTTACAACACGTAGGAAAATCACATCAGATGACAAAACGGTGGACAATCACACAGTGTTGGGATTCATGGCCTAGACAAGCTGACACACATTTTGGGGGGACAGAAGTCAATCCATAACAATAACCTTACCTCCATATGCCCCTAACCTGACTGGTGGGTCACAGTGACATTTTGGGTCCCCTGAAATGAATGTCAGTTCAGAGCCAGTGTCCAGTAATCCCCAGAAAGTCTGATTACTTCCTTTTCCCCAGTGAACAGTGATATATCCCTTTGGGGAAGGTTGGGAGAAAGATTAACAGTATAAATTTTTGGCAGTGCAGTCTGATCTTTCCTCAAGGGGACCCGGCCACCACTTCATTCAAGGGGTTGTGGGTCTGTAAACTGGATCAAGTCTGGGAATTATAAGAGGGGCTGTGACTCTATTCTGGCAATTCAAGTTAGACTGCCATTCACTTGACCTAGAATTCTTACGCTGTACAGATCAAGTAAATATTTAGTAGATTTCCCACCTGTTTCAATCCTAGAGACACCATCTCTAAGTAGCCAACACCATAAGTCCATACAAGTCAGACTATTCTGATTACTGCTTTGACTCTGCTGTCCATTATGATAACCATGCCCACCTTGTCTTTGTTGATTAAATGCCATCACTTGGCGCCTACCACCACAGGATTCAATCAGCCCCATTGTAGTTAGGTGTCTTAATTCAGTTACAGCTCTTCCCACTGTCAAACTGACTTACATAAAATAGCAGTCACATCAGTCTTCAAGTATACTGAGGCTCCCTTCACTAATTTGCTCCTCAGCGTTGTGGTAAAAGATGTGCTCTCTGGGCACTCCATGGGTGAGTCTGTGGGTCCAACCCGATAAATCTACTCTAACATGCCAATTTCCCTAAGCCTTTGGATACTTTCTTTTACAGTATACCAAGGTAGTTCTGGCATTTCAACTTGATTTAGTATAGGCCACCACTTAATCCATGCTTAAGTGAACCAACCAAATAAACTATCAGATCTTTTTCTAACCTCTCAAACTGAAACACTGAATGAAGAATCTGTGCTTAGTGGGCCCATATCATTAAACTCAAACTGATCCAGCTGTATGTTCCTTGAACCATTATCCCACACCCTTAGTACCAATTCCCATACATATTCCTCAGGTTTCTATTTGTGTATATTAGAAAAATCAAGCAGTTCTTTTGGAGTGTAGCATACCTCTCCCTGGGTGACACTTTGGGCTTCACCTTTTGGGGCTCACTAGGACTTAAGTCTAGTTATAGGTCTAGAAGCAAAAACGGGTGGTGGGGGTGGGTCCTGGGGTCATTCAGCAATGTCTTGTAAGGTATCTGCCTCAGGCAATGTCCCAGGCAATGCCAGGCAATATCTCAGACAAAGGCTCTTCACACACAGCTGGGTTAATTTCATCAGATGGAGGTGGAAGGGATAATGGTTTTACTACAGAGGGTGGCTTAGCAGACAAAGATGGAGTAATTTCTTCAGAGGGGAATAAGAGGGCTGGTTCTGTTGGCAGGAATGACTAAAAGTAATTTAGGGGCTCAGTGTCCCCAATTTCCTGATTATCTGCCCATATGTCCCCATCCCAAGTTTCAGGATCCCATTTCTTCCCAATCAATGCCCTTGTTTTAACTTTAGACACATTTGAGATTGGGAATTAAATTGACATTGTACTTCAGCCACTCTTACGATAAAACTCTGGGTATGTATTTTGGCAACATCAGCTCTGTTACTACAAGAAATGAGGCTTTCTTTCAGGGAAAAAATGGTAGCTTTCAGGTCTTTTATGCATGTTTGAGCTGTGACTCTAAAGCCTTGAGCTCATCTCTTTCTTTCACCATTTTGTCTAGTGAAAGTAGGACCAGTCAATCAACTTCCTTATACTTTTCATTCTGATAAAATTATAGAAAAGTACCAAATATGTAATCACCCAGAGCCTTGTCTCTCACAAACATTTGATCCATTGGTGGTGATATTTTGTGTATTTCTATTGCCACATCATGCAATGGATTAGCAGTGCCCTTTTTACTACTGGAGACAGAGTCATCAGTGGCTCTAAGACTAGCCAGACATGAGAACCAATTTAAAAAACTCATCCTTACAATTTTGGTCCTTTTAGAACAATTCTCAGTACCAGATGTCTTAGCCTGGGTTCTCTAGAGGTGCAAAACCAATGAAACCTACATATACATAAATACAGAGGGAGAGATTTAATTCAAGGAAATGGTTCATGTGGTTGTGGAGGCTGGCAAGTCCTAAATCTGTGGGTCAGGTGTCAGGCTGGAATTTTCTCCTGACTCACATGGTTGCAGGGGCTAACAAACCCAAAATCTGCAAGCCATGTGGCAGACTGCTGGCTCACATCCCAAGAACTGGAGGTCAGATGATGATGAGTCAGATGCAGGATCCAGAACGAGAGTAAGCCTTGTTGGAATATTCATTTATATACAGGAGGCAGGCCACACCCCCAAGGAAACTCCTTTTTCAACTGATTGGCTGCTCATGTCAGATCACAAAATGGAGGATGATTACATAATATCTGCCAAACCACTGAGAATCATGGCCTAGCCAAGTTGACACATAACCTTAACTATCATACATACTGCTGAGCAAATAATCCAAGAAGCTGGACTATATGAAGAAGAACGAGCATTAGAATTGGAGGAAGACTCACTAACAACTTGCATTATGCAGATGACACAACTTTCCTTGCTGAAAGTGAAGAAGACTTGAAGCACTTACTGATGAAGATCAAAAACCACAGCCTTCAGTATGGATTACACCTTAACATAAAGAAAACAAAAATCCTCACAACTGGACCAATGAGCAACTCATGATAAATGGAGAAAAGATTGAAATTGTCAAGGATTTCATTTTAGTTGGATCCACAATCAACACCCATGGAAGCAGCAATCAATAAATCAAAAGACGCATTGTGTTGGGCAAATCTGCTGCAAAAGACCTCTTTGAAGTGTTGAAAAGCAAAGATGTCATCTTGAAAACCAAGGGGAGCCTGACACAAGCCATGGTATTTTCAATTGCATCATATGCATGTGAAAGCTGGACAATGAACACAGAAGACCGAAGAAGAATTGACACCTTTTAATTGTGGTGTTGGCGAACAATATTGAATATAGCATGGACTGCCGAAAGAACGAACAGATAGGTCTTGGAAGAAGTACAAACAGAATGCTCCTTAGAAGCAAGGATGACGAAACTATGTCTTACATACTTTGGACATGTTATCAGGAGGGATCAGACCTTGGAGAAGGACATAACGCTTGGTAAAGTAGAGGTTCAGTGAAAAAGAGGAAGATCCTCAATGAGATGGATTGACACAGTGGCTGCAACAATGGGCTTAAGCACAGCAAAGATTGTGAGGACGGCACAGGACCAGGCAGTGTTTCATTCTGTTATCTGTAGGGTCTCTATGAGTTGGAACTGACTCGATGGCACCTAACAACAATAAAAAAAACCCATTGCCATCGAGTCGATTCTGACCCATAGTGACTCTATAGGACAGAGAAGAACTGCCCCATAGAGTTTCCAAGGAGCACCTGGTGGATTTGAACTGCTGACCTTTTGATTAGCAGCTGAACTCTTAACCACTAAGCCACCAGGGTTTCCTAACAACAATAAATCCATCTATATGTATGACACTGACAATGTTTATTACTTTACTTGTTCTGAGAAATACAGAGATGAATCAGAAACTTTCCCCATTACCTACCCTCAGAGAGTTCAGGATCTGGTACAAGACCCTTGACATGTGCAGATTTAACGTTTATTAATTTGACTATTTGTGCATAACAAAAAACTTTGTGACTTCATCACTTCCCATTTTTGCTGCTGGGTGTATTTGAATGGTGCCCTGAATGAAACCAGCCAGCAAGAAAGAATGTTTTGGTTAATGAGTGAGCCTAGCTAACAGCCCAGCATCTACCCTGAGAACAGCTTTGTGGTTCTGCCTCTATAATTATTCTCATTGGGGGATAAAACACTGTTCCAGGGGTACAAAAAATACCCACAGAAGACCACCTGCCAATGCCATTCATGGAACTGAAGAGAAAGTAAAGTTGTTGTTGTTAGGTGCCATACAGTCAGTTCCAACTCATAGCTATCCTATGTACAATGGAATGAAACGTTGCCCAGTCTTGTGCCGTCCTCACAATCATTGTTCTGCTTGAGCCCATTGTTACAGCCACTGTGTCAATCCATTTCGTTGAGGGTCTTCCTCTTTTTCCCAAGCATGATTTCCTTCTCCAGGGACTGGTCCCTCCTGATAACATGTTGATAATTGATAAGATAGATTATATGGCAATCTGATAATGAGTAATTTGAGAATTTGTACACATGACTGCCTCACTAATATTGAAGGTCTGCTGTGACTAAAGGGGGTGAGTTCACCTTGTTAGCACAGACTTTAGGGAAACCATGACTTTGGAACCAATTACAAATATTTGATTCCTGAAGGCCCAAGCTGCAAAATCCCTCTGAACTCAGGTGGCCCCCACTCTTTGGCAGTGACCATTAGTATTTCGCTTTTGTGGGTCACTAGTGCCCAGGGATCTGACACCATGGCAGGAGCCATGCTAGTTCTGCTGTTGCTGTGGTCTCAAAGTTAAAAGAGAGATTAGTTTCCAAAGCTTCTATCAGCTTTATAATCCCCTATGAGTCAGAATCGTCTCTGCGGTAAGGGGTTTTGGAGCCCTGGTGACACAGTGGGTAAGTGCTACTGCTGTTAACCAAAAGGTCAGCAGTTCGAATCCACCAGCCGCTCCTTAGAAACCCTATGGGGCAGTTCTACTCTGTCCTATAAGGTCGCTATGAGTCAGAATTGACACAATGGCAATGAGTTGTTTTTTTTTTTTTTGGGGGGGGGGGGGTTTCCTGAGAAACTTGGGAGTGTGTTCCCCAAAGCCTGGGCCATGGATATTTACAAGACAGAACTCAAGTCTCCTCCCCACTTAGAAATCAAAGGCTTAGGTACTGTCACGTATTGAATTATGTCCCCCCCAAATTGTGTGTATCAACTTGGCTGGGCCATGACTCCCAGTATTGTGTGATTGTCTTCCATTTTGTGATTGTAATTTTATGTTAAAGAGGATTAGGGTGAGATTGTATAACCCACTTACTAAGGTCACATCCCTGATCCAATACAAAGGGCGTTTCCCTAGGGTGTGGCCTGCACCACCTTTTATCTTACAAGAGATAAACGGAAAGGGAAGCAAGCAGAGAAATGGGGACCTCATACTACTGAGAAAGTAGTGCTGGGAGCAGAGCACGTCCTTTGGACTTGGGATCCCTGTGTGGAAAAGCTCCTAGTCCAGGGGAAGATTGATGAGAAGGCCAACAGAGAGAGAAAGCCTTCCCCTGGAGTTGACACCCTGCATTTGGACTTTTAGCCTACTTTAACTTTACTATGAAGAAATAAATTTCTCTTTGTTAAAGCCATCCACTTGTGGTACTTCTGTTATAGCAGCACTAGATGACTAAGACAGGTACATTCTTTCTGTCTCCCAATTGGTCCAGTGTTTCTGCCTCCCCACATGGCTTTTCTAAAGTTCAGGAGAAGGATTTTTCACCCTTTCAAACCAAGAAACCAAACCTGTTGCCTTCAAGCCAATTTCAACTCATAGCAACCCTATAGGACAGAGTAGAACTGCCCATAGGGTTTCCAAGGCTATAATCTTTACAGAAGCTGATTGCCATATCTTTGTCCAGCAGAATGGCTGGTGGTTTCAAACCACTGATCTTTCAGCTGAGCACTTAACCACTGTGCCACCAGGGCTCCTTCTAGTCACCCTTTACTTTAGAGTATTTTTATCCCAGTATTCCAGGAGGTGATGTCTTCCAATTTTGTTTTTTTAAACCTTTTTCCCATGATGTCCTAGGCCCCAGGAACCCTGTTGGCTTATACTATATCAAAGTGTCCTGTGGTGGGATTACAGATTAATATCCTCAGTGTGATCCTTGTACCCACAGACAGAAATGCAAGGTTCTGTCATGAATACATTAAGAGAGACTACGTGCTTTGGGTGCAAAGGATTATAAAGATTTCCCTAAAAAATTCCTCCTAAGAATGAGCTCTCTCAATGTGTTCAAGATGGGATGTGATATACAAACAACTGATTGGCAAAACTTTTCAAGAATACAGCTAACTTCACAAAGCAAGGTTCACATTAAAGATTCATTATGAAATGCCCTATGGCTCTCTCTTTTATTTATTATAACCTCTGACCTCTCTTATGAAACCATAGATTGTATTTTCTAACTCTCTTCTGGGGCTGCCTTCCACCTCCCTCAATTTCTCATCATCCTTCTTTACTTTGGAATCAGCTGCAACATTTACCGAATGCTCCTCGCTTGTGAGTCCCCGTTTCTTCCCCTCCTTTGTCTTTAAGCATTCAGGCAATGCCTGTATTAAATGTGCACATATCCTGTCCCATCTTCTGTCTTCCGACTCTTCCTTCTCGGCACCGCTGGATAGTCTTGTAACCGCTTTTGTTTCTTCTCTTCTTTGTCCTCTTCTTTCTCCCCCACCCCTTCCTTCTTCTGTCTCTTTCCCCCTCTCTCTCCCTCCCTCCTTCGCCCTCCTTCCCTTTGCTTTTTCCCCTCTCATGCAGTTCTGGGAGACACATATTGCTCTCATCATGGCTGGGGGTGGTCACAGTTGGACAGGCATGATAATGGATCAAGGAAAAGAGGAATTAGATGCTTCAGCGTAAACTAGTACTTGACCAAGTATCAGCATCAGAGTCCTTAAAAATGCCTCCCACGCTGTCTTAGTCTGGTTCCCTGCAGGCAGAGCCTGAGTGGGGGATTCTAGTGTAAGCAGTTTATTAGGGAGGGAATGAGGGAAGCAGAGGAGGCCCTGGGTGGTACAAATGGTGCTGGGCTGCTAACCGAAAGGTTGGCAGTTCAAATCCACCTAGAAGTGCTTTGGAAGAAAGTCCTGGTGATCTGTTTCCTAAAGGTCACAGCCATGAAAACCCTATGGAGCAGTTCTACTCTGCACACATGGGGTCACCATGAGTCAGAATCTACTTGACAGCAACTGTTTTGTTTTGTTTTTTTTTTTTTTGCAGCGGGGGGCGCTAAGAGAAGCAGAAGGGGTCCTGGGTGGCACAAACAGTTTGCTCTCAGCTACTAACTGAAAGGTTGGTGGTTCCAATTCACCCAGTGGCACCATAGAAGAAAGGCCTGGCAATCTATTTTTGTAAGATTACAGCCATTGAAAACCCTATGGAGCAGAATTCTAGTTTGTACTCGTGGGGTTGCCATGAGTCAGAATCAACAGCAACTGGTTTGGTTTAGGTATTTTGAAGGGGAGCTAGACAGAGATGTGGATTCAGCTGAAGTCCAGTCTCAGCCTGATCCTAGAGAGAGCTCTGTAGTATGAATAAAGCTTCACAGAGCTGTCCCACCCTGAGGCAAAAAGGTTGGATTTTTGTTCCCCTTATCAGTCAGTCAGGGACTAAGTGGGGAGGCTTCTGCTCATCAAGGGCAATTCTCAGGAGAAGGAAGCCAGGGGCTGACAATTGTGAGCAGCTGAAGGTCTGGGTGCTCCAGTCCAGGAAAGAGGATATAGAGGGGCACCATCATGATTGCACCTACCCCTTCAAACCTCCTCAAGAATCACCTGGCTCCTTATGTTCCCTGTGTTGTTGTTACTGTTGGGTGCCACTGAGTCGATTCCAACTCGTAGCAGCCCATGTGTTCCCCCAAGTACCAGTATTCAGGAAAATCAAAAGCTCCACTTTCTCTTTATTCCAATCCTACTGTGTTTACTTCATTAATCGCTCCTATTGCAATCCTCTACTCTTTCTAGTTGCCTTGCAAATTATAAAGGCATTAGTGGGCTGCCCCCAAACCCTAATGGTATTTCTGTCAACTAAGTTCAAAAGTCATTCATAAGACAGGGACTTGTGTCCATTATTTCTGTTTCTGCTTGTTGGTAGCATTTATTTGAAAATTTGTATTCTGTGCTCGGTTATTACTAATAAATCACCTCTGCCTTACTTGGCCAATGCCAGTCCTTCCACCAACTGAATCTGGTCCCTGGTGTCATCCCCCTCACACCCTGTGCTGGGCACTGCATCTTGGGGGACCTCTCTCTAGCCCTCCTCTGGCCATAACCCCTCCCCGTCGGTGAGGAGTCCATGGGGTCACTGAGACATGCTCACCCAAATCCCCCTTCTGGACCATACTTTGGGTACCTGGGAGGATGGAACTACCCCTCTGCCTGCCTCCAGGGCCTGTGCAGCCTCTTCCTCAGGTTAGTCCTCCTGAAAGCAGGCCATGGACAGTGTACACTCCTGGGTGGTGGGTGGACATAGGCCCACTGTTTGCAGGGCAGGTTGTTATGGGCAGAGCTGGATGTGCATCTGAGTATGGACATGTGTACTGGGTTGAGTAAACAAACAAAAAAGTAGCTGTCAAGTCAATCCCGACTCATGGTCACCCCATGTGTACAAAGTAGGTTTTCAATGGCTATGACCTTTCAGAAGCAGGTCACCAGGTTTTCTTTCGAGGCACCACTGGGTGGATTTGAACCTCCAACTTTTTGATCAGTAGCCAAGCTCTTAGCCATTTGTACCACGAAAGGCTGAATAGCGTCAACCCTGGGTGGGGTGAGTACTGTCTCTCAAAATTCATGTGAACCCAGAACCTCAGAATGTGACCTTGTTTGGAAATAGGACTCTTGCAGATAAAATTATTTAAGATGATGTCATGCTGGATGTGGGTGGGCCCTAAATCCAATGACTGGTGTCCTTCTGAGAGGAGAGACACAGGGGAGAAGGCCAGGTGATAACAGAGGCAGAACCTGGAGTGATGTGTCTACAAGCCAATGGATGCCAAGGATTGCCGGCAACCTCCAGAAGCTGGAAGAGGCAAGGAAGGAGTCTCCTCCAGAACCTTTGCAGAGAGCATGGCCCTGCTGACACCTTAATGTCAGACTTCTAGCCTCCAGAACTGCGAGAGAATAAATCTCTGTTGTTCTAAGCCACCCAGTTTGTGGTACTTTGTTATGGCGGCCACAGGACACCAAAGCACCACAAGGGCATGAGAACCGCGTGGTGAGAAGAAAAGGGTGGTCAGCCCCAAACGAGCCATTCTGTTCTTCCATGGTTTTGGCTCAGAACTACAATGATTCTGAAACTTTTAAATTCAGACTTGGCCTTCTAGATTGTTATGAGCATATATTTGCCAAGGGAGAAGCATAGATCTTTTTTTTTTTTTAAACAGTTTGTTCTTTTGACTTATAACTTATAACAACTTAGACACACAGTATGTGAACCTTTTTTTTTTTTTTAATTGTACTTCAGGTGAAGGTTTACAGAACAAATAGTTTCTCATGAAAAGTAGTACACATATTATTTCATGACATTGGTTAACAACCCCACAACAAGTCAACCCTCTCCCTTCTCAAAGTTTTTTTTTTTTTTTCTTTTTGGTGAACATATACATAGCCAAAGATACACCATTTCAAAAATTCCTACATGCACAGTTCAGTGGCATCAGTTAGGCTCTTCCAATTGTGCTGCTATTCTGACTTTAGATGAAGGTTTACAGAACAAAATAGTTTCTCATCAAACAGTACACGTTGCCCCATGACTATGGTTAACAACCTCACAACACATCAACACTATCCTTACTCATCCTTGGGTTTCCTATCACCAGCTTTCCTTTTGCCTTCCAGTCCTTGTCCCTGGACTGCTGTACCTCACTAGTCCCATTTGGTTTCATGGGGCTGTCCACTCCCCGGCTGAACGGTGAACCTTGGAAGTGACTTCACCACTGAGCTAAAAGGGTGCCTGGGAGCCATACTCTTGGGGTTTCTCCAGTCTCCTTTAGGCCAGTAAATCTGGTCTTTTATTTTGTGAGTTAGAATTTTGTTCTACATCCTTCTCCAGCTCTGTCCAGAACCCTCTGTTGTGATCCTGGTCAGAGCAGTCAGTGGTGGTAGCCGGGCACCATCTCTGGTGGAGGCCTTGGTCGCTGTGGTCCATTAGTCCTTTGGACTAATCTTTTCCTTGTATCCTGTTCTCGTCACTCTCCCTTGCTCCCAAAGGGATGAAACCAGTGGAGTATCTTAGATTGGACTATTTAAAAAAAAATAAAAAAAAAAAAGTTTGTTCATTTGATTTGTTACTTTCCAAAACTTACATTCCACTTGTAGCCTTGGCTCAAACCCTACAAATATTGGGGTGGGCCTGCCCTAGACCTCAACTCCTCTGAGTTTACACAAAACCAGGTTTATCACAAAGTCCTGTTTATAGAGTGCCTTGTGCTTGCAAACCCGGTTAAGCAGAATGTGCAAAAAGCTTAACCTTTTCTGGATTTTCCTAAATGTAATTTTTTTCCCCTCTCAAAGATAGCTGAAAATCACTCCTGGTTAGTAGGACAGCTTATCGGACTGATGGTCTTCCTGTTTCCTCGAGTCCTCAGATGAGGCACCGCTCTGCTGCACAGCCGCGGCAGCCCGCTGAAACCACTCTTCAGATCAGAGCTTCCAGAGCGCTTCCACTGCCCCCAAACTGTGTCCCCACACTGTGTCCTCACCAGCCCTGCACTGATAATATTTTCCAAGTCAGTTTAATTTAGATGGCCTTTTTATGAAGAACAAACTGGATTCCCCCAAACTGCCTGGTGCTGTGTCAGAGCTCTGGAGAGGATATTTAAATGGCTAGGTTGTTTTTTTAAAAAAAGCCCTAGTCAAAGGAAACTCAGTCTTCAAAGGGGGTTCTAGGCTGAGGTATACAACCAAACACCTGTGTGGCCGGTACATGTGCACCATGCACTGTGCTGCTAGAAATTGTGGGGTCAGAGAGGAGCCCGATGTGGTCCTTGCCCTCAAGGAGCTTACGGTCTAGCAGAGTCAAGTCCAAGGCACTGCGGGTGAGGGGTGGGGAGGTGGGGAAGAGTGTCGGTCCTCAGACACTCCTCCCTGAGCTCTCCTCTCCTATCTGAGCACCCCTCACCCTGCAGCTCAGGGGTCCATCTGTGGTGGGCACCTCAATTCTATCCCTACCTGAGCTCACCTCTTGACCTCTGCCCCAGATCCTGTTTCCCTCAGCGACTCAGAAAACAATGCCATACCGTGTGTGTGCATGGTAGAAACACGAAGAGAATGGAAAGATAACCGCTCTCCTTTTTATGGCCCCAGATGTGAAGCTCCGTTGTAGACTGCAATCCCATTGAGTCTGCACCAAGGGTTGGTCTGTCCTCATGCCACTTTCCCAGAGAGGGCACTGAAGCTCAGGGACGCCACAGTGACATGGCCAGTAAGATGAAAGGGCGACCAGCATCAGAGAGTCCTGCAGTCTCATGGCTGGGGGATGAATTGGATGAATTCCATTCTAGCATTTTCTATGTGCCTGACCACAGAGATGGCAGCCAACTCTGCTAAACTGCTGGTTCCTCTCTATCAAATGCTAATGACAGGCCTACCTGGCTGGAAGAGAGGCAGTATGGGCTCAGTAGTAGAATTCTCATCTTTCCTGTGGGAAACCCAAGTCGATTCCTGGCAATTGCACCTCATGCACAGTCACCACCTATCTATCAGTGGAGGCCTGCTTGTTATTATGATGCTGAACAGGTTTTAGCTGAGCTTCCAGACTAAGACAGACTAGGAAGAAAGGCCTGGCCATCTACTTCTGAAAAATCAGCCACTGAAACCCTATGTATCACAACTGTCTGATCCCACAACTGATCATGGGGATGGTGAAGGACCAGCAGTATTTTGCTCCCTTGTACATGGGGTCATTATGAATTGGGGCCAACTTGAGAGCGGCTAACAACAACAACCTGCTGGCCATGTGGGGATTCACCAAAAACCAAACCAAACCCATGGCCATCAAGTCAATTCCAACTCATAGACCCTGTTGGGCAGAGTAGAACTGCCCTATAGGGTTTCCAAGGCTATAAATCTTTACAGAAGCAGAGAGCTTTCTCCCTCGGAGCAACCAGTGGGTTTGAACAGCCAATCTTTCAGTTAGCAGCCGAGAGCTTTAACCACTGCACCACCAGGGCTCCTTGTGGGGATGTAGGGAGGTGAGAATTGAACAAGATAATTTACTCAAAATGTTTAATGGCCAAGGTATTTCCAAGAAAATAGGAAGCACACCTTATCCAATGTATTAGGGGGATGGGGCAGGGCTCCAAATCCTAAGTACATCCCACCTCAGCACAGCTTCTCTGCCATCCCTCCCGCAGGTGCACATCAAACAAGCTACTTACATTTTACCAGCCACTTTCAGCAGGCCGTGCTTCCCCCCAAGATCCAGCACTAGGTTAGGGGGCCAACAGTAGGGGCTGGCGGCAGGAAGGCAGGGAGTTGTCTCCTGTGCCCCCGGCAGGGCGGGTCCTTGTTTGGGCAACACTGCAGGCCTCCGGGCAACACTGCAGGCCTCCTGACTACACAAATCACCCCGAGACAATGCTCGGTTTCCAAAACTGCTCGTCCACGCTACCCACGAAACCCTGAACCCACCACTCCTCATGGCTATAAACCGAGCTTGTGCTTTCAGACGCGGAAGACGCCTGTCACAAGCAGGCATCTTAGTTCCAAAAGCTCCATCTTAAAGTCAAGGGCCTCTTAGTTCTGAACACAAGGTAGCAAAATGGTGCTTCAGTGAGACAGTGATCCGATGGAAAAGCAAACCGGAGGATTTGCAGGAAGGAAAAAAAAAAATCTTGGAAACAGATTTTGTTTGTTTCTTCCCCCTCTATACTGACTATAGGGTCACTATTGAGTCGGAAGTGACTTGACAGCAATGGGTTTGGTTTCTGGTTTTTATACTGACAAGGCGCAAAGATTTGACTTCCAGAAGGGTGATGGTATTGCTTTTTAAGCATGGTATTTATTTTCACTCAAGTTGTGGAAAAAGTCATGAACGTGCAACTTCAGAAAGTTCAGAGCTAAAGATACACTTTGCTTCAAAGGTCAGCATTAAGCCCACCTCTCTCCAGCAAGGGGTGCATGTCACCAGGCCCCTCCATTTCTCACTGCTGTCTCTGAACATGCAATGGGCAGGGGACCTGGACAACGCAACCTCATCCTCATCAGACAGCTGTGTGCTGTTCAAAGGAAAGAAGGGAATTTTACTCACTTAGTGAGGTGGTTTTCTAATTCTTGCAAGCACAGGAATCACCCGTGGTGCCAATTAAAATGCAAATTTCCAGGCCCTAATCCCAGAGATTCCAATTCAATAACTCTGGGTGAGGCTGGGGAATCTGCATTCTTAACCTACCCTTACCCTCACCCTCCTCCTCCGTGATTCCCACGTGTCTATTCTCACACTAAGAAATATAGACACAGTGCCTGTCAAAGGCCAGACACCTTATGAGCCTCCAAATTATAGATTTGCATGATTGTTGTGTTTGTACACACACCTGATTACACAAATGTTGTCTCTGATTTTACAGATGGAGAAAATGAGGCGGAGGGGTTGGGTAACTTGCTAGTTATTTTACTAGTGTCTGTACCATTCCTAAAGCTATCCACTATTCCATCTCCCTGATAAATATAGGTGCCTCTGTTTCCTCATTGGTAGATATACTAATAAAAGTACTTATCTCAGAGGGTTATCATGAGGATTAAATAAGATAATATTAGGTATAAACCAAAAAAACCAAACTTGTTGCTGTCAAGTCAATTACAACTCATAGAGACCCTATAGGACAGAGTAGAACTGCCCATTAGGGTTTCCAAGAAGCGGCTGGTGGTTAGCAGCCATGGTTCTTAACTACTTAACTAGTGAGCCATCAGGGCTCCAATATTAGGTTTAACCACATGAAATTGCTGTTACTCAACCATTTATAGCCGACAAAAGCAGCAATTTTGTATGAGACAACCTAATAATTGCCAAGTGCTTGGTACAGTACCTGGCACAAAGTAAGAGGTCAATCAATGTCAAGTATTATTACATCATCATGGTCATTGTTATCATTATAACCATAGGCATCATCATCTTGTAGAGCACAAGACGCAGATCACAGAGCCAGCGACCCAGGATTGGCACTGATGGTTGATGCTGGGAGTTGCTCAGCCCCAATCATGTCCTCAGCATGGATGTACTCAACACAGACTGGTTTGGTTTCCATCCAAATTCACGAGGTAGCCTTTTATGGTACACACACATTGATGAGTCTTAATGCTTTCCCAAGCTCCCTCCAGCTTGTGTAATGTAAACTTCTCCCCAGGGAAATGTTTCAAGAGACAGAAAGACGGAAAAATGGTGACCGTGGAACACTGGGTAAACATCAGCTCCCTTCATGGCCTTTCTTTCTTGGATGACAAATCTGTGGCTGGGCCTCTAAATCCCAATGACGCCTGCTTCAAACACTTACTTGGATCAGTCTAAAGGGTCAATGACCTGCTATATAAAAAAATCCCCCCTCCATTTTTTTATTTTACTGAGTTTTTGGTGAAAATTTACACAGCAAGTTATGTTCCCACTTGACAATTTCTGCACAAATTGTTCAGCGACATGAGTTACATTTATCATAATGTGTCAACATTCTCTTTAATTGTGTTCAGTTTGTCCATTTCCAGTACTCTAGTTTCCCTGCCTCCTTATCTTCTCATCTTTGTTTTTCAGTAATTGTTGACCTTTTGGTCTCATACTGATGGTTTTTAAGTGCAGCACCAATTTTATGGGTAATATCCTTCATTTTGTGTGCCACTCTGTTGTTTTGCTAAAGGGTGATCTCAGCAGATAGGTCTGTTCTAGGTTTAAAAAGTGTCTCAGGCCAATAATTTCAGGCAGTCTTCTGTTCTCTACTGTTTCAGTTTGTCTGGCTTTTCTTCTTTTTTTTTTTTTTTTAAGAATTTGAGTTCTTTTCAAATTTTTTTCCCATTCTATGCAGGACCATCTATTGTGATCTCGGTCAGAACGGTGAGTGGCAGTAGCCGGGCACCATCTAGTTCTTCTGGTCTCAGGGTAGAAGAAGTTGTGGCTTGTGTAGACTTGTTTCTTCCCTGAGCTTTTCTTACCTTCTTACTATTTTTATCCTGGTGAGTACAGACTTGTAGTTGTGTCTTAGATGGCTACTAGCAAGCTTTTAAGACCCCAGATGCTACTCACTTCACTAAGATGCAGATCATGACTTTTGTGAACTATGTTATGCCAGTTGACTGAGTTTTCCTATGAGACTATGATCCTAAGCTTTCAAACCCAGAAAACCAATCTTGGAAGATATTTGTTTATGTCTGTGGAGTATCCATATTTGTGTCTTCAATGAATATATGTGCCTGCACCCACTATATAAAAAGTCCCTTAATGCACATTGTTCAGATAGAACTTGCAGGCTGGCACAAAAATATCAAAGTGGAATCTGTGGCCTATTTCAAATTTATTTTTTAATCAATGCAAGGTTTCCAATGACCTTTGTTTCAATTTTTGGTCAGAAAAGATCCTTTACTATGGTTCTCCTCTTACCCGATCCCCAACACCCTCCCCACCAAAAATAGAAACAAAAAATCATGATGCTGTAAGTTCTAATGGTTCAGTGGCCCTATTTTCCAAATTTAAAAAGCAGAGATAGAAGCTATGATTGACAATGGGGCAGAATATTTAAAATACAGATGGTCCAAGACAACCTGCTTAAGAGTATGAAATCTGGACCCACTCTAGGTTCAAATCCATCTCCTCTGTTAGCACTGTGAGTTTGGGCAAGTCCCTTCACCTGCTTAAGTCTCAATTTATTCATCTTTATGAAGTCCGTATTACTGTATCAGTCCCATTTTAGAGTGGTTGTGAGTATTCAATGATTAATGTATAAAAAGAGCTTAGCGGAGTGACAGTCATATAAATTCTCAATAAATATTAGCTGTTACTATTATTATTAATTATCTGCAGAAAGGAAGGTCTTTATTTTGCCCATTCTATGTGCCAGGAACTTGACATACATATATGTCAGTTAGGGGTTACAACCTGTGCAGAAGGCATTATTTTGCAGCTCAGGGGCTTAAGCAACATGCCCAAAGTACACGGCTATTAATTTCCTGGACTTTAATTTAAGCCTGATTGAACTCCAAAGCTCATATCCATTCCTCTATACCATGCTGACTATCCATTACATTTTCACTAATATGGAATGCAGGGGAAGAGGAAGGACAAAATCTCATCTATGTTTAGTGTTTGTCATCAGACTTTGACACGCGGAGGGGGTCAACCAAGCAAAAGTCAATTGTCAGGAGTTGGCAAGGACCAAAGCAGCAAGGATGTGAATGGGAAAGGAACTAGATCAGAGTGGAAGGCAACAGGCAAAGACAACAAAGGGCAATGGTGAAAACATCCTCAGAGACTCATCTCTTTATGGGGTTGTGGGTGGCTGGGGTGGGGTTATGTTGGGGTGTTAAAGGAACATAGTTGAGAGGGAAAGAATGAATGGATAAATATAAACGAATAAATGAGTGAATGAACAGCTTCAACTCAGCGTATCGGCTCTTGGTGTGATTTGAGGGTCTTCCCTGAAGGCCATAACTCCTCCAAGATCTACCCCAAATCTCAAGAAGTTCAGTGATGGGTGGGGCCCCTTGGTTGCGAATGAAAGTTGTCCTACTTGAGGCTTAGCGCGGAGTGACTCTGTGGTCTCATTCTCGGCGTATCCGTGTGCAGAGATGAAAGCCCCGCCAGCCCCTTGACGAATGCGCTTGGCAGTGGGGCGCATGCATGGGGCCTCCAGGGAGCTGGTGCCAAGAAGCCAGGCAAGCACTCCACTCCTGTGTCTGTTACTCTTGGGCCCGGACTAAAGGGGGCTTAGGTTTCTGCACTTTTCATGTGGCGTCTTTTAAAATCGAAATCCACTTGAAGTGGTTTGGGTTTTTCTCTTCCCCGCCTGGTATTTGCTGTAGAGAAATAACTTCAAACGCAGCCAGCGCTGCTCAAGGCCTCTGTCACCAAGCGTGTTCAGAGGAACCCAGAGGCCACATCAAGCTGAACGTTTTCATCAGAGACACCTTGACTGGGCCCCGCCTGCTGCTCACTCAGCAAAGGTTTTCTTTTACCCTGTTTCCCCCTCCAACATTGGCTCACACTTGCCTGTTCTCTGGGAGAACAAGACATCTTTATTTCTCAGAATGGACCTATTTGGGGAATTTGGAGGCCACAGCTGAGGGAAAAATCCATTCTTGGTCCCACATCCTGCGTGGACCCTTATTTTGCTCTTTGAGCTTGTAGGGAAGGCAGCAAGAAAGGTGAGGTGGACCCTCGCTATGTATCCTGTGGCTCTAGGTGGCCGCTTCTTCCTCCTCACTGGCCCCTGCTGCCACCAGATACCCTTTATTTTTCTGGGTCTCGCACCACACTATTCCGCATTTATGACATATTTGAAAGAAAACACTTAGTCCTGTTGGCCAAGGAAGAAAGCCGGATAGATGTCCCAAGTTGTAACCCACAGAAATGTCACACTTTGCCCCAGCACTGCCTGACCAGAGATCTGCTTGCTTCACACCTTCTCCATTTTGTATCTTAGAACGAGGAGCTACGTGCCTTAGCCCTAGAGCTATCTGTTGGTGCAGACCTGTGTGGAAGAGAGAAGCGACAAGGGGCTCGTGGATATTATTTTAATGTTTTAATTACCCAGACTCTGTGACCGTCTTCTTGTATTTACATACCATAGAGGTGAAAGCATGTAATTCCAGCTCTTTATTCTGCAGCTAAACGAATTCCATTCCAGCAGTTTTATGTGACTTACCCAAGGTTACTGGGTGATTGTTCTCCTGCACTGAAGGGCCTTATTTGTGTTACAAGATGTAAAGGTATTTATGTGCATTGGGAGACTGGGAAATTTTATTTAATAGTGACCTCTATGGACCTTTTGAAACCTGCACTCCCCTTTTTGTAAATGGGGAAGTGGGGATCTAGAGGCCTTACTTGGCCATGTTTTTGGACTCCCGTGTTAGAGTGGATGGAGCTGGTCCAGAGCATGGCATTCTCTCAAGCCACACTGCCTAGAGCCACTCCACAAATCACAGCCAAAGTCAAGGTGTCTTTCTGTGTCTCAGCATCAGGCCATACAACTCAGGGCCAGCGGGAACGTTCTCCATCCTTCTCCCTCCCTACTGTCACCAATGCATATACTTCTGGAGAAATAGTCCACCATCACCACTGCTTCTAGATTTGAAATTTTGCTGGAAGCAAGTAGGTCTTTGCTAAGGCAGTGCTGCAGTAAGGCAAAACCTCTCTCTTAGTCACTTGCTCATAAGGTAGAGGAACAGAGAGATGGTGCATTCCAGTCCCCTTGCTTTCAGATGGAGAAGCCAAGGCCCAAAGTCTAGGGATGAATTCCTCCAGGTCACCCAGATTAGAGCCTAAGCTGGGACTCCCAGCTCTCAATGCAGCTGTCCCTCCTCCAATCCATAGCCCCTCCTCTGTCCTTGGGCTACACCTCCTAGTGCAAGGTGTTGCTATGGGTTCTAAGGAAATGCATCAGACACATCCCTCTACTGACTGAAGCCAGCAAAGAGAAAAGCCACTGGAAGCCCTCAAGTCAGCCCAGAGTAGGATACAGACCCCTGAAGGCCTCCAGGTGGGGCACAGTAGGGCATGGTCACTGGAAGCCCTAGGGTCAACTCAACAGTAGCATACAGATGACACTGGAAGGCCTCCAGCTGGCACACAGTAGGATGTGGGCACTGGCATGTTTCCCTTGGGTACCCTCAGTGGGGGTCTGTTTTCCAGGGCTTGTCTGTCCTTTTTGTCTCAAACACCGTGACCCCCAACCTTTGTACCTGCCTGCTCATTTAGGCCCTTCACCTCCTCCAACCCACCCATCCTGCAGGACAACAAAGGATTGGATTGCAGGAAAACCCATCAACCCTCAGAACTGTAGCCTTTTCCTGAATGGAAACAGTGTATTTATTTCTTGAGAAATGGTCCACCTGGGGAAGCCACTGCTTCTAGATTTGGGATTTTGCTGAAGTAGTCAGATCCTTGCTAAGGCGGCGCTGGGTGTAGGAAGACTTCTCTTTCTCAGAGGCTTGCCTATAGAATAGCAAGTCGGTGGGCTGAGGTGGGAGTCTATTTCTTCCCTCCCTTCCTTTGCTCATGAGGCCACCACCACCCCCCACTCCGGCTCCTCCCCACCCCTGCCCAGAGTGATTTGCATGAGAGGAAGTCTGAGAGGCAGGGACAACCCCCAGCCTTGAAGTCGCAGGCCACAGAGAAGGAAGCTGAGCCAAAACCAGAGTGATTGTCATTCTGCTTCAACCCCTGAAGTTCATCGGGGTTTCACAGCGGCCATATTCTGCACCATGACCTTATTTCTGCAGGAGGAACCTCAGGATCCCATTAATCACAAGTCGCTCTTAGATTTTACAGAAAAAGCAGGGGTGTTGGCTCTTGTTGGGATGGGAGCTGTGGTCCAGGTCCCCGCCCACCCCCACGTGCACCCCATTTGCCTGGGAGAGGAAATGTGTACAATCATGGTCTCTGCTGAGAAGTGGTCTGTGGCCGTGGAGACCTGTCTTTAAACGAGACCTGGAGGCTGGAAGCTCAGCCATGTGTGAGCCACTGGGGCAGTGAGAGGAGGAAGGAGGAGCTCCCTCAGGTGTCCAGCTGCAAGGGGCCCAAAATGGAAGGCGACTGTTAGAGGTCTCCCCATTGTTCAACAGCCCCGGGGTAACATCCATTTCCCATTCTGTGTTGGACTGTTTTCAGCTCTGTGAGGCAAACACAAAGAGATCTTGGGGCAGTGGTGGTGGTGGGGGGGGGTGGATAAGCAGTCAATCAACACATATGTTGTACACAATACAGTGCCAGGCCCTAGGGTTAAAAGGAAAAAAGTTATTTCCCACAAAGGAATCCCTGGAGGGTACAAACAGTTAATGGGCTTGACTGCTAACTGAAAGTTTGGAAGTTCAAGTCCACCCAGGGGAGCCCAGAAGAAAGGCCTAGTAATCTACTTCCAAAAAATCAGCCACTGGAACTGTTATGGAGTACAGTTGTACTCTAACACACACAAGGTTGCCATGAGTCAAAGTTGACTAGACAGCAACAGTTTTTTTGTTTTTTTGGTTTTTTTTTATATTTTCCCCACAAAGATTGGGCAAGAAAAGGCTAAAGAACAGAAGCTAACAAATATCAAACACCTGTCATGAGCCAGCCACAACCTCAAGGGCTATTATCTCCTTTAATTCTCCCATCCCTAAACGGTCCTTATATTATTCCCATTAAGCAGGTAGAGAAACAGAGGCTCAAAAGGGTGAAGTGACATGCCCAAGGTTATACTGCTGGTAAATGATAGAGGAAGAACTCCAACCCAGAATGGTCTGATAATAAGGCTTGCGTGATTTCAACTGCCCCAGGCGCATTGAGGATTTATTTGTCTGAATTGAGATCTTCATTTGAAACTGATGCATGGACTCGGAGGACTCCCTGTTGTAATGGTGCTTGTGTAGCTTGATTTCCTTCAGATGAGTTTTGGCTAATTAATCCTCCCAGTTACTTTCAGTTAGACCAGAAATGCTGCTGCTTCTTTCTTAATATTTTAAGCAACTCTGTGCCCACTTGGAGCAAAATCTTTTTGCCTAGGTTTACTTCAGGAACGTGGTTCCTGTGGGGAAAGGGCCATAGTGATCAATAACGTGTATTATGTTCCTCCTATTGCACAAAGCATTTTTAATGTATTATCCCACTTAACTTTCACGATAATTCTAGGAGGCCAGTGCTGTTATTATTAATCCCATTTGACAGATGAGCAATTTGAGGCTTAGAGAGGTGAAGGGACTTGCTCAGATTCATGCATCTAGGAGCAAAAGGTTCAGAATATGCTCCAGGTTTGCCTCCAAGGGCATGCTCTCAACCCCTAGGTCTAGAGAACTGCCTTTTTCCTGCTATGGGGTAGGTATAGTTACCCACAATCCTGGGGAGTGAGATGACCTGGTTTCTAGCCAAGCTCTGAGAAGCTCATGTCCAAACCTGATGGTCATGGAGGACAGGACAGATGCAGAAGGGCCCACCTGACTGGGGGGCACCTGTTGCTTTTCTTGGGATCTGTTGTTTGGGTCAAAACAGTCTCAGAGATGTTAGGTGAGAGCTCAGAGACCCAGCTCACCTCCAGGGGAGACTGTGACTCAGGGCTGCCCGGACAGCGCTGCCAGGAACTGAGGTGAGACTTAGCAAGTCCCACAAGCTGGGATCCAGGGGGATGGCACACCCCCACCGACACTCCTGGGCAACTAAGAATGGCTGAGGAAGAACACCTCCACCCCACATCCATCCTCACCCCACCTCCCAGACTTGGTCAGGGAAAATACTCTCTTGTTCCCTCCAGACCCTCATCCCCCATGCCTCATCATGAACATCTACTGGGCACTCACAGGATGTGCCCTTTACCTGTGTTGTCTCCTTGGGTCCTGACATAACACCATGAAGGTAGGTGCTCTCTTTAATCCCATTTGACAGAGGAGAAGGTTGAAGCTCATGAAAGTTGAGTAGCTTGCCTGAAGTCCAGAGACTGAAGCAATCTCTGTATCACACTGCCTGGCTTATCACAGAGGCAGCACACTCCCCCACTCCAGCTGATAGGTTGTGATCCCTTCTGTCCACTTGTCCATCTGGGTATCTTCGCAGTACTTGGCCTTAGAAGGATAAGCCCATAGCAGCATGCAAAGGAGATTACTCACAGCTTCCCTTTGGGAACCCTCTTTCATTCACCGACCATTCTCTCTCTCCTTTCCTTAACACACACACAAATACACATCTGCATAACTCAAAGTCTTTGTGAACCTCCTTGCCTCCTGGCTCCGGCCAGTGAGTAGTGACAGCAAATAATGTGGTCCATTTCAAGGCTGGTGTATCTAACTGCCAACATAGACCTTCCAGAGCTCGATTTCCATGGTGGTGTAGTGACCAGCCACATTCAAAATGGTGGCTGCTTTGTAAGTGTGGTCTTCATGAGCAGAGTCCTCATGTTGATCCATGATGAATTGTGACTTGAGCAAAACATAAGTCTTTGTTGTTGTAAGCTTCTGAGATGTTGGAGTCTCCTAACTTATCCTGACATACACTGTATTACTTGATAGGAGTTATTACTTAGGACCAATTCACAGTGTAGTAGTAGAGACAGACTTGTGAATCATTATAGTAACTCATTCATTTAATAAGTGCTGAGTGCATGCTCCAGGAATGTGAAAGGGCTTGTAGAAGCACAAGGAAGAAACATGTCACACCATGATACCTTGTTCACATTTCTAGCACCTCATTTCCATTGTATGCTCCCTACTGGCTTGTATGTCTTTCTCTAGTAAGGCAGTCAGGAGGCTCTTGTTCAATGCTGTACCTGCCATGCCTGCCCAACATACTCCTTCTGACATTGTAGTTGCTCAATAAATGTTTATTAAATGGCCTAATTTATAAAGGAATCTACCCAGCTCACCCTCACTCTCCCAAAAGTGAAAAATAACCGTGAAGTTTGTAAATTGAATTCTTATATAAGCAATAAAAATGCAGCATCAATAGGGCAGGGAAAGGAGAACCTCCCTACATCTTGCATATAGCTATTTCCACCAAGGCAATCCTAGTCCCATTGCTCCATGCACTGCCATGTTGTTTTTTCCTCTATGTTGCCAACATTCTTTCTCTCCATCTCTCCGACTTTTCCATTGTGGTCAAAGAGATTGTTATTGCCTACCTTGACACCCACTCCTCTGCTCTGGTAATCCTCAGGCCCCAGCTATTAAGACCTTGCATTCTAGATATGTAACCTACTTCTTCCTCAGAGTAAAAGGATGACAGGTCAAGGTTGGGGGCCCAGATGAAAGAGAGAAGTGGGAGGACTTGGAGGTCAGCCATCACAATGACAAAGTGTTGGGAAGTGAGACCCAGGTGAAAACACTGAGGGAACTGGGAGGAATTCAAACTGAGAGAGGGCTGTTGGGTGATTTATGTGTATAAGGATGATATTCAGGGTTAAAGTGCCGTCTTTTCACCATAACTTTTAGTCTACCATCTTACACTTAATTAGTTAAGGTTAAACAGAGGGAATACATCTTCATTCAACAGACCAATGGAGATAATGGGTCTCGAATATAATAACAACTTCCATTTGTGGAATATCGATTTTTGCCTAGGTGCTTTGTATATATTATCCTCAATGGGAGAAGAATTCACTAAAGAGTTAATTTCAATGGAAGATCAAGGATTAGTCACAGGCAAGTTCTGATTCCCACTCTTCTCCTCCTCAAAGTTTTCCCTGTTATTCCCCAAGTATTCTTTGAGTGTGTCCTGAGGATTTGGTACTGGACTAAAACTTGGGAGTATGGAGTAGAGAGAACTGGACTAGATAGCATGAGGAAGGCGGTAACAGCTGCCCTCAAAGTATGGACCTTTGGATCCATGGAGAAGCAGAGGGAAAAGAGTACATTTCCAAGAGTTTAGACGTTTGGGTCAGAAAAACATGCTTGTTGTTACTTGGAGCATCAGAGTGGTCTTCTGGAGGGAAGACTTGGTTTTACCCTCAGAAAATGACTATGTCTTAAGAGCAAAATCATAATCCTTTGTAATACTATTTCCAAGTTTTAGCTTGTAATGGACTCAGTGGGTGCACCATTTGTGAGTGAGCACAGCTTGGCCTTTGCCTTCAAATTCTGACTCTGCCATGCTCTCAATGTGAAGCTTTGAAAAGGTTATTTAGCCTCATTGATAAAATGAGTATCTGTTAAAATGCTTGATTGTGGTCAGGATTCAATAAAATGACATAAACAGAGTCTATGAGACTAGGGTGATTTTCAAGGGCAGGTAGCTGCTATTGGTTCCCTCACCACTGGCCCAGTCCCCTGGAGTTTTTCAAGGCCAGATGGTTTCTTCACCCTCTTTTGACTTTGGATTAGGGGGCAGAAGTCCTGGGTTCTGTTTTCCACTCTGCCATCTATTGCTATTTGATGTCACCTTTCCAAGCTTCAACTTCCTTTTCTGTCAAATGGGGATGTGGAATTAGAAGTTTCCTAGAATCTCTTCCTACTTGAAGATCCTTCCATTCAGAGTCCACTGATGGGGACTTCTTATTATTTTAGCCATTCTGTTCTCACACCCTTTTTGTCTTGCCTCTCCATCCTCCACCCATCCTCTCCTGAGTCTCTTGCCTTCTGTCTCTCAGGATATGGACCAGATGGGTTCTGCCTCTGGTGTTCTCCATCCACAGATGTGGTGGGTATGTTGGCTTTGTCTGGACTTGGGGCGGGGGGGCTCTTGTGTCACATGATAAGCTTATATCTAGGCTTGCCCATCGAGGCTGAAACAAACACCCAGTCACCAGAACCAATCTTTCAGAAGACCAGAGGAAATAAGGTCTGGAACCACCTAGAAATGGCAGTTGACACCAAGATGTATTGTTGTTGTTGTTGTGTGCCGTCGAGTTGATTTGACTCATAGTGACCCTATATGACAGAGTAGAACTGCCCCATAGGATTTCCTAGGCTGTAATCTTTTCTGGAGCAGATCCCAGGGTCTTTCTCCCACAGAGCCGCTGGGTGGGTTTGAACTGCCAATTTTTCAGTTAATAGCTGAGTGCTTAACCACTGCACCACCAGGGCTCCTTGACCGAGATGTAGATGTATCAAAATTGCCTCAGTCCAGTGTGTTGCCAAAGATAACAAGACCAGTCATGCGAGTGCAGTAGACAGGTTCTCCCCACGAATCTCCGGAGCTCATCATCACAGAATATTAGAGCTGCAGAGACGCTCTCCTTGCCCCCACCCCCCGCAGCACACACACAGAACAGCTGGTTTAACAAACTGTGGTTTAGAAAGTAGCATAGGCACTTTGACCAAGATTGGCACAAGGAAGAGAGAAAACAGAATAAAGGGAAGAAGGAGGCCCCTGGGCCCCACAAGGGGGAACTTACTGTCTTGAAGAAACAATGTTAAATTTCAGAAAGGCTGTGTGTGAGCTCCATCACCTTGGGTCAGAGAGTTCTGAATCAACCTCCAAATACTCTTGGATTTTTCAGGGAGAATGTGAAAAGGGGTAATGCCTTCTCTTAGGAAGAGCCTGCAATGGATATCATCAAATCATATCCAAAGTACCATTTTAACATTTTCAACCGTGCCTCCCTTGATTTTAGTTTCCCCAACTGCAGGTGAAAAGACTGAGGGGAGATAGTTGCAATGACTTGGCCAAGGAGCTTGGATGTGATTATGTGCTAAATTGTCCAGTGCTTCCCCATACCCCCACCCCAGGAAGCTCAATGAGGGCAGGGGCAGTGCCTACCAAGCTCACTGCTATATCCTCAGGGCTGGCCTGTTTCCTGGCATGGGAAGAATTTAGTAAACACATGATGAATGAGTTGTGTATTAGTGCTTGGCAACACTACGAGAATCCAGTAAAGACCAATCATGTCCCATGGGCGAAATGGCTGCCTTCTGAATTTGGCCTTCTTCACTTTGACATGAGCTGTACGGTAAATGTGAATCTGATTTTTCTACTCATTATTCTGCCTGAAACATATATTACAAGAGAGTAAGACACCACTTCCGAGTTCTTCAGAAACTGCCGCAATTTTTTTGTCCTCCCTTTTCAATACTGTTCACTCACCAGCTTGTGGAGAAACTATGCCAACCCACTGATATTTGAGAGAATATCACTCACGCTGAGAGGCTCAGGGCTGGGCCTCGTTTATGCCTGAGAGGTCACTGAATCCTTCCTAGGGCATTGAGAGAGCAGCTGGATTCAAGCAGCTTCTCCTCCAGATCGAAGAGAATGACAGGTAAACCAAAAAACCCATTGCCGCCAAGTCAATTCCAAGTCATAGACCCTGTAGGACAGAGGTGAACTGCCCCGTAAGGGTTCCAAGGCTGTAAATCTTTATGGAAGCAGACTACCACATCTTCTGCCTTGGAGTGGCTGATTGGTTTGAATCGCTGACCTTCCAGTTAGCAGCTGAGCGCTTAAGCACTGTGCCAGTCAAGGCTCCTTGGAACTTGAGATGGGGGGATGGCTAACAGGCAGGAAGCACAACCATCATCTCCACATGGGGAACAGTCTTGCTAGGGGCAGGGGGAGAGGTCTGTCCTTCACCTTCCCCAGTGGGAAGCGGAACCTTGTTCCCCATCCATCCAACAAATGCCTACTGAGTGCCAGATATTGTTTGGGAGCCCTAGTGGCACAGTGCTTAAGCGTTCAGCTGCTAACCAAAAGGTTGGCAGTTCAAATCCACCAACCAATCTTTGGAAACCCTATGGGGCAGTTCTACTGTGTCCTGTAGAGTTGCTAGGAGTCAGAATCAACTTGACAGCAACAGATTTGGTTTTTGGTTTAGATATTGTTTGTGGAGACAGGAATGGGGTCCTGGTGGGGGTGAAAACTAGACAGACTAAGAAAAGGCCACTGATGTTCTCTATACCCAGGGTGGGTTGTTTTTGTTTTTTTCTTTTTAAATACTAACCATTTCCTGCACCACATTATGCTTTTCCTTAGCCACATCTGCAAGTCCCTTTTGCCATGTAAGGTAACGTATTCACAGATTCTGGAGATTATTCAGATGTGGACACCTATAAACCCTTTGCCACGGAGTCGATTCTGACTCATAGCAACCCTACAGGACAGAGTAGAACTGCCCCATAGGGTTTCCAAGGTTGTAATCTTTAAGGAGGCAGACTGCCACATCTTTCTCCCTCGGATCAACTGGTGGGTTCAAACTGCTGACCTTTTGGTTAGCAGCTGAGTGCTTAACCACTGTACCACCAGGGCTCCTTGGATGACAGGTAGAGTCCAGCAATACAGCCCATACCTCCTGGGCACCTCCTAGCTCCCTCACTTGCATACTCAGCTGGAGCAGCAACCCGCTAATTTGTATTCTCACTCCTCCATGCCTTTGCTTAGGCTATGCCCTCCACCCGGAGCGAACAGGTACAATATCTGTCTGAGATCCTTGACCTAACAGGCTTTTCTCTTAAGACTCTCTCCCTAAGCGCAGAGTATTTAGCCACAAAAATGTCCCAGAATATTTTTGTCCCCAGCCTGGAGTCCTTGGTCTACATTTTCTATTGCTTTAGGCATAGATCCCAGAGGTTTATTTTGGATAGCATGTAAGGTTGCCGGTGTTAGACAGAATGTGAGTTTTAGAGTCAGAAAGAGCTGGGTTCAAGTTCCAATTCTGTTTGTGGTTGTAGAGGTCACCATGAGTCGAAATCATTTCCACGGCAACTAACAACAACAGCTAAGGAAGAAAATCCTCCAAACCTCATATCACTCAACTGCAAAACTCTCCCGTCCTGTGTGGTTGTTGTGACAACTACACCAAGTGGTATCTGTAAAGGCCCTGGCACAAATGTCAGGTCCAATTCCCTCTCCATGCTCTGCTGAGTGTGACTGCAGGTGGCTGGTCTCTTTGAGAAGATGCATCACAGGGGCTGTGCCCTTGTTGCCCCTACTGGGAGGAAGAAGCCCTGCCTCCCACAATTGTGCGGATGTTTCCTTTAGCCAATAGGAATGGCTCCTGACAGGTCCATACAAACAACTTTCTGAGAAGTGGCGTCCTTCACTAGCCCTCGCATTGCCTCAAAAAAGAGTGAGCTAGTGTAGCTGAGCAATCCCGGCCCCCACCGCCGTCCCCCACCGGACCCCAGCCCCAGGTAACTAATGGAAACATCAAAGAAGTTGTCTTTCCTGCTCATCATTTCCCTATCTGCTGTGGGAGCTTCTTATCCTGTGACCCTGTCGTTCTGCAAAGGCCCCCAAGACTGGCTGGGAGGTGGGCTCCCCTGTGGCTAGCCGGAGGAGGTGGGGCTGGCCTTTCCCCTGGTGCACCCCTGCCCCCTTCTAGTTGTCTCCTCAATGGGCGGAGAAACCACTGAGGACTTACGAAGATCCAACACTAAGACTTAAACACTATAAGGCAGACACGTGTGGTTGCAACAGCATCCTCTCCTGCCCATCCAGGCTGCCTCACCTGACCAGGCTCCAGCCAGCCCCTCCATCCCACTGCCCCCAACCTGTACCCCTGGCCATCAGTTCAAGCCCCATTTCCTCTCTCCTGAACCATTAGAGCAGCCTCCTTACCCTTCTCCCTGATCCAGGCACTCCACATTGTTGCCAGAGTCCTCTTTCTAGAATGTCAATCTGGTCATGACAGTTTTGGGTGTGCTGTTTGTCCCTGGACTTTGCACTCTCTTAGACAAAGAGTTCTCTTTCAAGGATCTCACTATTTTTTTTTTTTTTCTTCTTCTTTTTTTTTTTTACTTGGCCTTAAGCAGTAGCATCCCTGGGTGGTGCAACCAATGAACATGCTCGCTGCTAACCAAAAGGTTGGTGGTTCAAGTCCACCCAGCGGTGCCTCAGAAGAAAGGCCTATTGATCTATTTCTGAAAAACCAGCCATTGAAAACCCTGTGGAGCACAGTTCTACTCTGACACACATAGGGTCCCCATGAGTGAGAGTCAACTCAACAGCAAATGGTTTGGTTTTTTAATTCCAGGCAATAACATCCATGAAGTCATAGATCAGATGCCAATTTACCATCGTATCAAAGTGAGTTTTTAAACATCACTATTAAAATGAAGAACGTTTATCCAGGTAACATCTAAGACCATTGGTCACCACTGGAAGACACTGGCCGAGAGAAAATTGTTTTGCTCATTTAACAAGAGCTCTTTCTTGAGCACCTACTATGTGCTGAGTAGTGTTTTAGGTGCTGGGCATACAGTTAAAACAAAATGGACAAAACCCATGCCCTCATAGAGCTTCTATTCTAGTGATGAGGCAGACAACAAAAATCAAAATAAATAAGTTGAGTGTGTGTAGGCTGTTAGTTGATGACAAGTGTTAAAGAGAAAAAAGAATAAGAGGAAAGGGGACATAAAAAGTCAATTTGTAATAAACAGACCTCTACCCCCCTGTCGAGCCCAGCCACCCCTCCCTGCTCAGTTCAGGCAATACACCCACGCTGCTTTACACCTCGACCTGTGCGGTTTTCTCGGCCAGGGCTCCTCCCACCTGTGCCTCTGGCTGAAAAACCACCAGCTACTATGGAGTCATTTTTACTCACAACAACCCCATGAATGTCAGAGTAGAACTGTGCTTCCTAGGCTTTTCGATGGCTGATTTTTCTGAAATAGATTACCAGGCCTTTCTTCTGAGGAGGCTCTGGGTGGACTCGGACCCCCAACCTTTCAGTTAGCAGTTGAATGCATTAACTGTTTTTACCACCCAGGGACTCCATGCCTCTGGCTAAATTATATTTATTCTTTCAAATTCAGCCTGAATATCATCTCTCCTGACTACTGCTCCCCCATCCCCATTAGAATTAAACTCAACCTCCTCCTAACCTCAACTACCTTGGACAATTTCTCTAGCTGCCCCTCTCAGCCTATGTTGTCCTTTGTCTCATGTTCGTCCCCCCCACTGGACTCTTTAAGGCTACAGTGATGCCACCTTCATTGTTGCTTCCCCGGCCCCCAGGAGGACCTCCGGCCTTGGAGGACTGGACACATCACCATCACAGTCAGGCAAGCTGCGGGTCTCTGCAGTCCTCTGGGGGCCCTCGGTTAGCACCCGTGTTTGTGGGTGGTGCCTTGGGGTGGGCAGGATGTGGCTCCTCCCTATTGTCATCTCGGTATCTTTCGGACATTGCCGCGCCTTTGAGAAGTTAGAAATGAATAATTCGACAGAAACAAGTCATTTAGAAAGTACTTGCCTTCCCCCAGCCCTGCCCCCAGTAAAGATGAAAACACGCAGAAACTTAGGAGGTCCTCCCTCACCTGGGCGAGTCCCTAGGTGGTACAAATGGTTAATACACTCAGCTGCTAACTGAGAGACTGGAGGCCTGGTGAGGAGCTGGCTTTGAATCCTGATGCCACGGAAAGCCATCTCAAGTTTTAAGGGGAGGAGTGCCACAGCAGACTCTCACCCTGGGACTCGGGGAGGCTCATGAAGCTACAAAAGGAGGAGACATTTTAACCTCCCAAAATGGCATCTGGGGGCATTTCCGTCCTGTCAGCCGGGGTGTGGTGGGCTCTGCAGTCCTCCCTGCTCTAAGACTGTATCCCCATCCCCTCTCCATTCCCTCACCCAGGTGGTGCCAGCAGCTGGTGGTTAGTTGCTGTCAAGTGGGCTCCAACTCATGGTGACCTTATGTACAACGGAACAAAACATTGCCCAGCCCTGTGCTGTCTTCATGATTGTTGGTACGTTGGAGCCTGTTGTTGAGGCTACTGTGTGCATCCATGTCATGGAGGGTTTCCCTCATTTTCACTGACCCTCCACTAGCAGCTGTAGGCAGTCTTTCATCTAGATCTTACTTGGGTATAACCAGCAGGGCAGAGAGATCTTTGGGGGTGATGGGGGCAGACTCTTGAAGGGAGAGGGGCTGTCCATTGAAATCGCACAAGCTCGCTGTGTTCCCGCCTGGCCTAACTGACCGCTGCAGCTTGCTGGGGCCTGACCCCTAAATTCCTTGGCACCCCAGGGGCAATGGCTCCTTGTCCCTCCCTAGAGCATGGTGAGGGTCATCGACTGGGTTGGAGAAGGAGCCAGATGCCCGAATGAGAATGAATAGGCAGTGTGAGTGCCCACAATTTCCAATCAGAGACCTTCCTGAGAATGAACAGGCCTGAGGAGAGAGGCGCAGCCTCTATGGGCTGGCTCCATTACAGGTGAAAAGAGGGAAACGCAGAAGCAAAGATAATGGGGTCGGACCCCAGAGGGCTGTTCTGAGGGCAGCCCCATTTGTTACCCTGTCCCCCAGAGACTCCAGTCTGGGGGTGGAGTGGGAGTGTGGCAGCTGGAGCCAGCATCTGGTCTCCACGGACAGGCGACCAACTGTCCAGCAAGGCCTGGTTCCCTGGAAGCTTGCTGTTGCTGGCCATTCTCTGGAGCTCACATATGTTTTATGGGCAGCTGCAGGCACTTCAGGACCTTGTCAGAGCTCACAACCAGCACTGATATTAACAACTACAAACGACCACGCATTCCGAGGCTTCCACGCTGCCTCTCCCCTCCTAGGGAAATGCAGGCCCCTCAGACACAGACATGTTGGGCTTCTGGGAGGCACAGAAATCCCTGCTTAGATAGGCACATCAGCTAAGAACATTATCCATCCATTCATTCAAACTGATGGTCCCATTTTATTCCCACTTTTAAATTTCAAAATACTAGTAGCGTCCATTGAATTATTTTCAGAAATCACAGAAAAGACTAAAGAGGCAAAAAAAACAAAAAACCCAGCACCCAAAGATAAACACTGATGACATTGGGACAGGATCTCCCAGCCTTTAGTGTATACAATTTTATGCCTTTAAAAAATAGTATCAATATTATAAATAGTTTTATAGTCTCCAGTTTTCACATAACAGCAGCATTTTCTCATATCATCTGTGTTCTTTTTTAACATGATAATAAATCCAGAAAAACCCGTTGTCACTGAGTTGATTCTGACTCACAGTTATCCTATAGGACAGAATAGAACTGCCCCATAGGGTTTCCAATGCTGTAATCTTTACAGAAGAATGCCACATCTTTCTCCCACAAAGCAGACTGATGGGTTCAAATCACTGACATTTCAGTTAGCAGCCAGGCACTTAACCACTGCACCACCAGGTCTCCTTTATTCCAACTTTACAGATGAGGAAACTGAAACTTAGAGAAATAACAGAAATTGCCTCGGTCGCATAGCTTGTCGGTGACAGTCTTTGTGAGTCCAGAGCAGAACTCCAAACAGGTTCGGAACGATAAATGAAGGCAGCTTACTCATTGCATAGCAACCAAATCTGTTGCCCGTTGGTTCTGATCTGAGTAGGAAACATATACCAGTGCTGTGCTTAAAGATCGCAGCCAACCACAAGGCTTTGAATGTGTGCCGCTCTCCACAGTCCTGCCAATAATCCAATCTCCCATACAGATTTCGAAGATTTCAGGAGCCTGATGTGGGAGATTGGATTATCGGCAGGACCGTGGAGAGCGACACACACTCAGAGCTGCATGGTTGGCTGCCATCTTTGAGCAGAGCACCGATGTTTGTTTCCTACCCGTTGAGTCGATTCCAACTCACAACGACACTACAGGACAGAGTACAACTGCCCTGCAGGGTTTCCAAGTAGCGGCTGGTAGATTCAAACTGCTGACACTTTGGTTAGCAGCCAAGCTCTTAACCACTGCACCACCAGGGCACCATCTGTTTCCTACTCAGGTCAAAATTCATAAGCAACAGATTTGTTTGCTATGTAACATGTACCCTGCCTGATTACTGATCAGTTCCGAGCTGGTTAGAAGCCCTGGCCCGGAGTCCACCTCTAACAGCCAAGCAGGAGTGCCTTTCCTCACCTGGAGCTGTGTGTCCTTCCCAAATCTGTACAGACAGTTGAAGATGATGTTTTTGCCCGACTAAGGATGGCCATCAGTCAAGAGTTTAGCGGTGGCTGTCTGTGACCCCCAGCTAAAATCTCCAGCAAGCTCTCAAGAGGAGCTCTAAGGCCCCTCCCAGCACTAAAGCAAATGGACGTCGCCATAAGATAAATGTTGCCTAAACGTAAAAGCATGGAGATCAGTTCCAAATGGATTTTCTGGATGCATCTGGTTTTTATGCATTCTGAAAAGAAGGCAGGTAGCGAATTTCACTGCTGTCACTTGGAACAGGAGGTAGCTGTCTCCCAAAATGAGGAGAGAGGGCATTCTAGTCACTGCTGACATCCATCGTGCACCCAAACCTCAGACTGTAGACCTGTCCTCACAGAATGAACACTACAGGTTGGTGAGAAACAGCCAGTTATGAAGGTTGTTGCTGATATTTAACAGAAAAGGTAAGACCAACCATTCTTGGACAGAATTCAACCAGTGTTTTTCAGAAGTCAAATTTGTGTGTATTTTGGGGTACATCTGAGGGGGTGTATATGATTAGGTAAGGTCCTGAGTGGTTAAACACTCAGCTATTAACCAAAAGGTTGGCAGTTGGAATCCACCCAGTGATGCTGCGGAAGAAAGACCTGGTGATCAACTTCAGTAAGATTGATGTTAGTTACTGTTGAGTTAGTTCTGACTCAGGGTGACCTCATGTGTAGAACTGCTCCATAGGGTTTTCAAGGGTGTGACCTTTCAGAAGCAGAACATTCAACCTTTCAGCTAGTAGTTGAGTGCTTAACTATTTTGTGCCACCCAGGGACACTCCTCCATTAGATGACAGCCATTGAGAACCCCATGGAATGAGGTTCTCTGGCACACATGGGGTCACCATGAGTCAGAATTGAATCGACAGCAATGGGTTTTTTTTGTTTTGTTTTTGTATGATTGGATGCTGGAACCCAGTAGGTAATCTGGCTCTTGGTATATTTAGAAAGAAATGTTTTCAGGAGACATAAAACTGCACCAGTGAACAGTGGTGGACAGGGGTCAGAGTGATATGATCACCTGCTCTCCTAAAGGCTTCAGCGTGAAATATAATGGCTTTACTTGCCATTTTAAAGGGCTTCACCACATGCAAGAATGAATTGACTTGGGGATTCCACTCGGGGAATTTTTCTGAGCACAAAGAAGTCAGGTTTTGCTACATATCAGAGACAAGTTGACGAACTCAGAAAGGTCAGCCAAAACGATAAATGGCTGAGTCGGTATTTATGCTCTGAAACAAAAGGTTGGACCAGGTAGTTGATCTGGTGCAATTTGCAGCCAAGTGAGCTAAACGGAAAGAAAGAACATGGCTTGTGCAAAGGTGATGAGCTGAGCAGAAATTCCTCTAGGATTGTTCTCTCTGGGAAGGCGACCCAGAGGCCAAGATTCTAGACATATTAGAAAAAGCAGAAAGGCAATATCTTAGTTATCTAGCACTGCTATAACAGAAATACCACAAGTGGGTGGCTTTAACGAACAGAAATTTATTTTCTCACAGTTTGGGAGGCTGTAAGTCTGAAATCAGGGCACTTGCTCTAGGGGAAGGCTTTTTCTTTCTCTGTTGGCTCTGGGGGAAGGTCTCTGTGTCTTCAGCTTCTGTTCCTTGGCTCCTTGGTGATCTTCATGTGGCATGGCATCTATCTTGCCTTCCTGTTTAAACTCTTTTATATCTCAAAAGAGATTGATTTAAGACCTACCCTATACTAATACTGTCTCACTGACATAACAAAGAAACCCATTCCCAAATGGGATTACAATCACGGGTATAAAAAACTCATTGAGTCGAGTTGATTCAGACTCATAGCCATCCTATAGGACAGAGCAGAACTGCCCCACAGGGTTTCCAAGGCTGTAAATCTTTAAGGAAGCAGACTACCACATCTTTCTCCTATGGAGCAGCTGGTGGGTTCGACCCGCCGACCTTCTGATTAGCAGCTAAGCACGTAACCAGTGTGCCGTCAGGGTTCCTTAACCATAGGTATAGGGGTTAGGATTTACAACACATATTTTGGGGGTGTCAAAGTTCAATCCATAACAGGCAATGTTGAGTGCACCATTCAACACTGGCTCTGGCCACAGCTTTTCCTTTATATATATATATATATATATATATATATATATATGTATATGTGTGTGTGTGTGTGTGTGTGTGTATAACTATCTGTAAAATGTTCATATCGTCATTCCACCGGTAGCCATTGGCCATAAATAAGTAATTTAAGATACAATAAAAATCGGCTATGTACAAAGATATTGTTTGGAGTATTATTTATAATGGGGAAAACTGGAAACAAATATTCAATAAAATGGTACTGATTAAATAAAACATCATGGGTCCCCTGATTGGAATATTATGAAGTCATAAAGTAATGTTCACTAGGAGAGTAATAACAAAGAAAAATATTCATGCCCCGGTGTTAAGTGACTACATCCACATACACAACTATATATATAGCATAATCATGGGAATATGCCTAAATCCTGCAGGAGAAAATAATTCCAAAATGTTGAATAAGGGTATGGTTGATTATTTTTCTCTTTGTTCAACTTTTCTGCGCTTTCAGTAAGGCATATGGACTACTTTTATAATGTAAATATCCACAATGTGTTTTATTTTTTTAAACAATAAGTAAAATAAATGTAGAGTTATTTTTAAAAGGCTCGCTGCAGCTTTTACAGCCACCCCAATAACATGGGGAGGGATGGGAGTGGCTGTGATTGGGAGACAGCTACATGACGTGAATTCAGAATTCATAACCAGCTCTTTAGCAGCTAATTTAGGTGGGGGTTGGAGAAGAGAAGAAAGAAGGAAAAGAACCCCTGCGATTCTTTCTGTGGTTACAAAGTAAGGAGATCTAAAATGACTAAACCAGCCACAGAGCGGGAGTAGTTACCCCATTGCCATCGAGTCACTTCTGACTCGTAGTTAGTGGTGCCCAAATCCTGACCTTGTAGACGGGACAAGCTGGAGGTAGTCAGGCCAGAAATAGCAGGTGTTCCGTGTTTCAGAGTCAAGGACAAGGAGATGCAGGGAGAAACGGCAGCTCAGTGGGGCCGAGGATGAAGGAGTAGAAAAGCATTATCAGGTGTGTATGCGACCCCCTAAACCTGTGAGGGAGGCTCTTGGAGGAGGGAGGCCCCAGGAACGGCCAAAGGGATTATATAGAGATTACACTGCCAAAACGGGGAGGCTTGGGCAGGAGTTGAAGGCAAGAGTGATAAAGATATTTAAGTGGACATGGCCCAGATCTTTGGGAAAAGTTGCAGAAGAAAGGTCAACACAGCGTTCGCCCAGGGAAATGGCTCAGGAGCTCAGCCAGTAGCAGGCAGTCAAGGGCAGGAGGTGGGGTAGGGGCACAGGGAGGGCATAACTTTGTGATTTTGATCCATGCTGATTCTAGTTCAGCTCATTCGGCCAAACCGTGCCTAGCATCCAGGTACCAGATTCCAGGGGGATTGCTTTAGGGCTCTGCCTCACGGTGGTCACAGCTGTTTGAAAGCCACTCAGGAGTAGGACCAAGAAGGGTGGTTCACCAGGTTTCTCTGAGGACCTGGCAATAACAGCTAAGAGGACCAATGTGTGCTGAGTGCCCGCTGTGTGCTGAGAGTGCTCGCGGCATAACAATGCAAGCCACCTGCTAGCAGGCTTCCTGTGTGCTCAGAGAGCCCACTATGTGCTAAGAGGGCCTGCTCTGTGCGTAAGTGCCTGCTATGTGCTGAGTGCCCGCTGTGTGCTAAGGGGGCCTGCTCTGTGCTTAAGTGCCTGCCATGTGCCGAGAGTGTCTATGTGCAGAGTGCTGCTAGAAGTTTTTATTGCCTTATCTCATTTAAGCCTGACAAACACACGGATTGAGTTTTACTTCAGACCTCTTTCACAGCTGAGGAAACTGAGGCTTAGAGAGCTTATATAACGTAACCACAAATGTGCATATAGTAACTCTTAGAGACAAAGATCAAAACCAGGCTGTTGGCACTCTGTAGTGTCTCATTTAATGTCTAGGCTTTATAGCAGGGGCCAGCAAACTACATCCCGTGGCCAAACAGAGCCTAGCGTATAAGAATGGTGTTTGCACTTTGAAACGGTTGGGGAAGAAAAAAAGAAGAGTATTTAGTAACATGAAAATTATGTGAAATTCAAATATCAGTGTCCATAAATAAAGTTTTGCTAGAACACAGCCACATCCTCTCTTTCACATATTGTCTCTGGCTGCTAGCGTGCTACAATGAAGCACCAAGTAGTTGAGACAAAGGCTGTCTGGCCCCCAAAGCCTGAAATATTTGCTATCCGGCCCAGTATAGATAAAGTTCGCCAACCCCTCCTTTATAGAAACATAATTGTCACATTTACTAAATGTTTCTTTCTACTGTTCAGATTTATGCTGGCCAGGATGGTATAGACCAGCGAGTTTTCAAAGGGTGCTGTTTGAGGGATTGTTGGCTCTCTTTAAACCAGAGAAGTTAGGCTTCTGTGAAGTATTTAATGTGAGGAAAGGGTTTTACTGCTAAACAAACAAAACAAGTACGCCAAAAAAAAACTTGAATGTCAAGGCTTTTCTGTTAGAAAAAGAGACTATTCGTAATGAAGAACATATCTAAACACAGGCAAGCAGTGCCCAGGTGGTGCAATGGTTAAGCACTAGACTCCTAACCAGAAAGTTAGCGGTTGAGTCAACTCAGAGGCACCTCATAAGAAATGCCTGGTGATCTACTTCCAAAAGATCGTGGCCATTGAAAATAAACCCAGGCAAATTGCAGCACAATACTTGAGCACAGTCTACACTCTATTAAAGAACCATTGGACGTGAATGGTCCTCCCAGACCCAAGGAGGTTATGTCATTCAGCCTGAAAATCACACAGCCAAATGGGGCATTGGAAGCATCACGTCCAGCCCCTTCGTTTACAGAGGAAGAAGGAGGAGGTCCAATGAGTCACCTGAGGTCCCTGTTTGTTAGGGGCAGACCCAGCACTGACCCCTGGATTTGGCTCTTTCTATACTATTTTGGTCCTGGGACTCTGCACTGATGGAGGACTTTGGGCCTGGTATAACTATTGACATGGGCTTTATATGATTTTTTTTTCCATCAGTAAACATTTTTGAATGTATCTCTAAAAGATAAGGACTTAAAAAAAAATAAATAACCATCATTATCACAATTACCAGCTACCATTGAGTTGATTCTGACTCATGGCAACCTCAAGTGTGTCAGAGCAGGACTATGACCCACAGGGTTTTCAATGGCTGATTCTTTGGAAATAGATCGCCAGGCCTTTCTTCCCAGGTGCCTCTGGGTGGACTTGAACTGCCAACCTTTTGATTAGTAGCTGAGTACGTTATCTATTTGCACCAACCAGGGACTTTGTTATCATACTTAGATAGCAGTCAATAATTCCTTAATGTCATAAAATATCTAGCTGGTGTTGAAATTTTCTACTCAACATTTAAGGTCAGGCTGATCAGGGTTTAGAATCCTTGTTATGCTACTAACTACCCCTTGTGACCTTTAGAAAATCATACAACCTTTCTGAGTCTCAGTCTCCCCTCTGTGAAATGGGGATGGTGCTAATATCATTAGGATTGTTGTGTAGATCAGATGATATTGGTGAAGTCCTAGTAAAATATAGCATTTGTTAAGCATTTAATAAATCATAGTTGTGATGATGAGGACGATGATGATGAAGGTGCTGGTGTTGAGGATGAAGAAGATGATGCTGATGGTGGGTGCCATAGTATTATTACGGCCAGATAGAGCTAGGGGTCACTAACTATCCTGGTTTGTGTGGGACTGTCCCAATTTTAGGGCTGAAAGTCCCAAGTCCCGGGAAACCCCCTCAGTCCCAAACAAACTGGAATGGTTGGTACCCTAGAAAAGCCAGGCCAAGAGAGCCAGATGAAAGAGGTGAGCTGGTAACTGAAGTTTCTGGAATCAACATATAACGGATTTCTCAAACAAGTTTATTATTTGGTGGATGCAATTGGCAGGCCTGCTGGATGTGATCCCAGGTTTTCTATAAATAGATGTGACTTGTTCAGGAACTTCAGACCTGGTGCCCATCATCATCATGGAATTCATGCTTCAACTGCTCCCACTGCTCAGAAGCACAGCCCCCTCAAGGACCAGACTAACAACTGATTCCCACCTCGGTGAGAAATGCAGCCTCTCAGTGTAAGGGAAACAATTGTGAAATGCACGAGAGAAGCCAGGGAGTTTATTTACTTAATTTCCTCCATCTGGCAATTAAAAAGCAGAGGGCCACACAAGTGAGATGACTTCTCCAGGTACTGACAATGAATTGGAGACAGCTGAGTTGTAGACTAGCCTATATGACTCTTGCTGTTCTAAGCAAATCATGTTGGGGAATGTGACCCAAAGCCAAAGTGTCAGGCACAAGAGCCTAACCACAGGAAGCCTTAAAGAGTAGAGGGACCGAGGAGCCCTGGAAAAGTGGAATGATTTCCCTGACAGAGAGTGTCTGTGGGCAGATCGGCAGAGAAACGAGACCGGTGTCTTCCAAAATGGTGGCAACATAGCGAAATTCATCACAAATTGAAAATAGAATGAAAAGGCCATGCTGGTAACTGGGTAAATCAGTTAATGTAGAAGGCCAGACCAAAGAATCGAGGAGAAAAATTAACCCCTCTGGGGCCTTCATTATTTATTAATTTACCAAACATTTATGAAGCACCTGTTTCTGTCAGGCACTGAGGTAGGTGCAGTGAACATCACAGACTTGTGGAACATAAAAGAGTGGAAGAGACAAGAATCTAAACAAAAAAATGAAATAACTATACGTTGTTGTTAGCTCTATGAAGGAAGCAAAGAGGAAAGAAAGGGAAGGGAAGGAGTAAGAAAAGAAAAGAAATGAGAACAACTATACTGAGCAGCCAGGGAGTATATCTCCAAGGAGAATTTTAAGCAGACGTCTAAGGAATGAGAAACAGTTGTCTAAAGAAGGGGCTTGAGAACATTCTGGGTAGAAAAAAAAAATTTTTTTTTTTTTTAAATTTTCTTACCAAACTCAGTGCATTGTCTACCTGGGTAAATGACTGATACAGCTGATTTTGTAAAAATATAAATTTTATTGAATTGACCACACAGGTGATTCATCTTAGTAGAGAGACATTCATTCAACACACTAAGCTGATTTTCTTTTTTTTTTTTAAATCTTGGGCTTGTCTTAATTTCAGAGAATCTGAGCATCATCTGGAATTCAAGTGAGAAACACTTGGCAGTACCAAACCATGTTCCCAGAGCTAAAATCTCTATCTTCAGAAAACAGTGTAAGATACCCTACTGAATGAAATCAGAATTTTTTTTTTTTTTTTAAGTCAAAATGAGATGGAAAGGATTGGGAAGGAGCCAAGCCATAGTTAAGTTAATCTTCAGGGGAGGGAAAACATGTGAGAAAATGTAAACCAGATCAGTCCAAGCCATGTTACAATTCTGCAGAGGGAATTAAATTCCTATGGAAAAACAAGTCTCTGATTATGAAAGGATTTGACTGCGTAGAAGAATCTGGAACATCCACCCTATTAAAAATACTTGTAAAACCAGGGGAATCATGTAAGAAATTAGAAAGCTAAGAGGAGTGGGAGAACTCAGGCTGTCTGAAAGAGAGTTATTATTTCAGACTCTGTACCATATTAGTGAGACTGTAAAGAAGAGAAAATGGCTTTATTACAAAAAGCAAAATTTATGATTAGGTAGCACTGTTTAATTTGAAGTGGCTATCTTAACTCTTTGTATGTAACTCTGCATGTCTCAACCATAATGTCTTAACCGTAAGTAGTTAATTTAAAAAAAAAAATTGAATGTATGTAATATGTGCTACATGTGTTTTATGATCCAAATAAAATGAATCGATAGCAAAATTAATCCAGGCACAGGGGTGAAACTTTTTGAGGTTCACTGAAGACATTTAAAAAAAAGGACTGTGTTAGGAGACATTGAGATGAGGAAAAATCTGTGCAAAACTGAGTGGATAAAGCAAGAATTATTGGAAAAGATGTCCTTAAAATAACCGAAGTCACAAGCCTACTTAAAAGGAAACACAATGAAATGAGTTTTAGGTCATCCCAGAATTTTACAGGCAGTGTTTGTTTACTAAATTATTATTTAGCAAATAAATGTTTTATTTTGGTGCACTATAACAGCATTCCCCATCCTCCATGTTTTTAAATTAAATATTGTCTATGCAAAACATAAATAGAAGCAAAGACATGTCCAAATAAAAAGGCTTCCAGAAAGATGCCTTTGTTCAGCTGCAGCTAATGAGGGTTGGCTGACGGTGGTTAGGACGGCTAAGCAGTTTGCAAATGGCCACTCATCACTTCCAGTGGGGAAGTGGTGCCTCAAGAAACGTTTGCACAGAATGCTTTGGGCTGTTCCAGCACAAACCCTCCCTCATACCAGTTCACCAAATGCCGACTTTCATGAAGCTCAGCAAAGACGAGTCAGTTATTGTGTCCCTTACTCAATCAGACTGGATTCAAGTGAGTGAGCCAGAAGGAAAGCAGCTTCCTGTGATGCACAGAAGCCATTGAGATCAGGAAAGAGAAGACTGGTGCCTTCTCTGTGGGTGTGGAGTTTATTTCCAGTATAAAATGACACCAAGCCTGGATTCATTTTCTTTCCCTACTGATATGCCATTAATTTCAAGATGCCTTTTCTAGGCTCCTTTCCACTCACTCGCTTTTTGAATCTCAACTGAGCCAGGCTTTTGTTCCTGCCTCAAGGCTCTCACGCTGTCTATTTGCTCTCCTAGCAGGACTTGGCTTTCCTCTTATCATTCCCGGCTCAGTTTAAAGGAACCACCTCTGGAGGCCTTCCCTGACCACCCCATCTAAAGTAGTCCCCTGCCCCTGTGCCTCCCCCCCCCCAGCCCCCGCTTCTCTTTTACATCACCCTGGTTTATTTTTCTTCCCACCACTTATCACTAACTGATATTTTCTTGTTCATTAGATACAGATATCTATGTGTATGTGTGTGTATATGTATATGTTGTTTACTCTGTCTCCTGTTTATAGAATTTGAGTTCCGTTAGAACAGGAGCCATCTGAGAACCTAAAGCAGTATCTGGCACAGAATCAGCAGTCAAAATTACTGGAAGGATGGTTGGATGAGTAGATGGTTGGATGATGGGTGGATGATGGATGAATGGGTGGATGGATGGACAGATGGTTGAGTAGATGGATGCATGCATTTATGGATGGATGGATGAACAGAAACACAAAGAATTTCCAGTTTGGGTAACCTTTTCTCTTTGTCATTTTTCTTTAGTAGAGTTCAGATGTTGAATTCCTAGGCATAGTTCCATCTACCACTGGATGTTTTTCCATATGTTAAATAATTCAGGGACCCAGAAACTTAGAGCTTTCAGACCTGCTAAAAACATTTCTGGACATAAACTTGAATTTATTGGCCATCTACTTTCAATATCCCTATATAGTAGGTGGAAACCCTGGTGGCGTAGTTGTTAAGAGCTACAGCTCCTAACCAAAAGGTTGGCAGTTCAAATCTACCCGGCGCTCCTTGGAAACCTTATGGGGCAGTTCTACTCTGTCCTATAGGGTTGCTATGAGTCAGAATTGACTCGACGGCAGTGGGTTTGGTTTTGTATGTAGTAGATATGATCTAACTTTTAAAAGAATGAATGGACTGAAGCTAATAGAGGTTAAATAATTGTTTCAGATGACTCCAAGAACTGTGATTCAAAGCAAGGTTTTTGATTTTTATGTTGACATGGGATGCCAAGATCATGTCAGATTTTTCTAGATCCTCCCATATTTGCTTTCTTCCTTTGAAGACGAAGTCATGAATGCTACAGTTTGGCCCTTTTCTTCCTCTGAATAGAGATGGCCCAATTGCTGTCCCAAGACATCAACTGGAATCCACTTAAAAATTAACACATTTCTTGTTGGGAATTGGATTTCCTATCAAATTTCTAGGTTTCTTACTCCTTTTTCTCTCTCTTTTCTCAAAACAGCAAACTGAATAGTGTACTGAAATATTTATATATACTCCCCAAACAAAAAGTGGCAAATCAAACCAAAAAAAAATAAAAACCCACTGCCATCGAGTCAATTTCGACTCATAGTGACCCTACAGAACCGAGTAGACTTGCCCTGTATGGTTTCCTAGGCTATATCTTTATGGAAGCAGACTGCCACATCTTTCTTCCTCAGAGGGCCTGGTGGGTTCGAACTGCCAACCCTTTTTAGCAGCCAGTTGCTTAACCACTGTACTACCAGGGCTCCTTAAACAAAGTGAAGGGGACCCAAACTTTGTTTTACAGGCCAAATTTTATGAGGGTCTATATGACAGGTCACTGTGTTTTCAGAATCAAGGTTCAAGGGATCAGTGACAAAGCCTGATGATGGGAAATATGTTTGATAATATTTGTGGGGTAAGACATTTTCAAGGAATGAGAGATTCAGACAAGTAAATAGCTTCTTAAAAATCAGACAACTCCTTTTTAAAATTTAAATAGGCTCCAAGCTAGTCATGAACAATTTCTTATAAATTAATTAGGTGCATCTCTTGCTTCCCAACAAACTGATGGACAAGAGTTTCTTATTCAGGTAGAAGAGGCAGAAGATGATGTTGGCTACAGAAGTCCTGAGGGACAGCTGGAGTCACAGTGGGGTCTCAGAGTGGGATGAGGAGGTTAGTCAAGATGACACTAGATACACAGACAGCAGGGAAGACGGACAAGAGATGTGAGGAAGGAGGGCACCCAAGAGGAAGCTGGCACATTTTGACAAGATAGAACATGTATAACCAGGAAGACCATGTTTCCCTTTTTTTTTTTTTTTTTCATTCAAAAAAAAAAAAAAAAGGGATTGTTGGGTATAGACATGCCAATCCAGCCTCGAAGTCAATCTTTATGTATAGTCTTACCCCACTCACACCTCCCCATGATGGACCCTGAACCCACAGTGCCATCCCATGCACACTGCCTGTGCAATGCCCCCTCCTGCAGTGCCCTTTGCCAAGCAGAGAGGAGAGGAGTCCTGGGCTATTCATGGTGATCCCATTTAAAGCAATGATTTAGGTGAAATCTTTACTGAGCCTTCCCAGGCTGGAATCTTTATGGAAGCTGACTGCTGCATGTTTCTCCCTTCCTGGGCATGTTGTACACTCCCTTCTCCATGTATCACACCTCAATAATCCTTTTACATTGTGCTGATGTTTTCTGTTTAAATGTCAGTCTTGCCGTCCTGTCTAGGAGCTCAATGGGGCCAGAGGCTGCATCTTCTTTAGCCCCATCTCACACCTGACATGTCTAAGCACTGAATCATTTGTTTATTCAGTCAAGAGATATTTTTGGAACACCTACTGTCATTGATTGAGTTGTGTCCCCCAAAAATATGTGTTATCAATTTGGCTGGGCCATGATTCCCAGTGTTGTGTGGTTGTCCTCCATTTCGTGATTGATGTAATTTTCCTATGTGTAGTAAATCCTAGTATTTGCCTGTAGTTAATGAGGCAGGATTAGATTATTTAAAGAGGATTAGGGTGGGATGTAACACTCTTGCTCAGGTCACATCTTTGATTCAATGCAAAGGGAGTTTCCCTGGGGTGTGGCCTGCACTGTCTTTTATCTTGTAAGAGAGAACAGGAAAGGGAAGCAAGCAGAGAGGGACTACCTCATACCACCAAGAAAGCAGCACCAGGAGCAGAGTGTGTTCTTTGGACCTAGGGTCCCTTCGCCTGAAAAGCTCCTTGACCAGGGGAAGATTGATGACAAGGACCTTCCTCCAGAGCCGACAGAAAGAGCAAGCCTTCCCCTGGAGCTCATGCCTTGAATTCAGACTTCTAACCTCCTAGACTATGAGAGAATAAATTTCTCTTTGTTAAAGTGGTATTTCTGTTACACCAGCACTAGATGACTAAGACACCTACCATGTGCTGGGGCTACTCTAGGTTCTGAGGATTCAGCAGTAAATGAAACTGACACGGAGGCTACCCTTATGGAGTTTGCCAGCTCCTGAGGAGGCCAGACAATAAGCAAGTATTCAAAGAAATAAATAAGTAGTGATGGTTGCACATATCTTAGAATATACCAGAAACTCTTGAACTGTACACTTTCATGGGTGATTTGTATGGTAGGTAAAGAATACCTCAATAAAGCTATTCAAAAAATAAATAAATACATGAGTACAAACTGTGGCACATGCTATGAAAGAAACTATCCGAGTTTAGGGGTTGGAAGTATGTTGACAGGATGGCCCAGGAAGACCCCTTTATGGAGGTGAATGACTAAGAGACTGTTGAGAATCTGGAATTCGTGGTCTGGCTCCTAACCCTGTGTGAGTGAGGTCTCTATCACTTGATAACTTGGAATGCAAATTTTGGAGGAAATAGAATGTTTCCTACAAACCACCCACCCAGAGAACTCCACCAACAGCCTTAACAGTAGGGTGACCAACACATCCTAACTTGCCCAGGACTTACTTGGTTTTAGTGCTGAAAGTGCTGCATCCTGGGCAAACCAGGACCACTAGTGACACCACCCAAGAGTGCCCAACCATCTCTCACTTGCTGCACATGAAGTGGGAGAATTGGATGCTCATGCAAATAGTCCAGCCTGGCAGAGTTTGTGATGCAATGGCAGGAGAATCTCGTAAGAGTAAGCTACGAAATCAGAAACTGTAACCCAAATTAGCCTGACTGAATGTTTCACTTTTTAGCGGGTTATTTAGACCACAGATATGGACACAGCCTTGGCCAGAGTGGCCAACCACAGCAGGGTGGTGACCAAGGGAGGGGCTGTGAGAAACCAGGTCTAAAAAGGTGTCCAGACCTCCTGGGCGTGTGGCCAGCGTGGTCAGGGTGGCAGATGTGACAGGATGAGGCTGCGTCTTCACTGGGTTCCCTCAAGACATCATTTCCCCTGGTGGCCACCCCACAGTGTGCTCAGAACCAACAAGGCTAGGTCCACAGCACAGTGGGGAGGCGGGGTCAAGTTCAGGTCCTACATCCCCCGTCCCCCGCAGAGAGAGGGATCCTACATGCCTTGGATGGCCAGATTTAGCAAATAAAAATGTAGGATATGCAGTTAAATTTGAACTTTAAATAAACAACAAATGCTTTTTAAAGATAAATATGTCCCATATTGCATATTGCATGGGACATACCTATACTAAAGAAAATATTTATTGTCTATCTATTTAAAATTCAAATTTTAAATTTTAAATTGAGTGTTCAGTATTTTATCTGGCAACCTTGTTTTCTGTTTCCAGAGAACTGTTCTGCTTTGCATCTGACTCCCCTCTGAAGGCTTTAGGCCCCAGATACCACAGTGATAACAGTTGAGGAACACAACACTCAGTGAAGTTTATATTTTGGCTCAAGTTCACACAATAGCCCAGATCCCACTTTCTCTAATACATGGCCGTAGCCTCCTGAAAAGGAATCTCTGGGCAGTGCAAATGGTTAAGCACTGGTCTACTACCTGAAAGGCTGGAGGTTTAAATCCACACGGAAGTGCTTTGGAAGACAGGCCTGGTGATCTGTTTCTGAAAGATCACAGCCTTAAAAAACCTATGAAGCTGCTCTACTCTGCACACATGGCATCGCCATGAGTCAGAATCAACTCTATGGCAACTAACAACCACAACAAGGCTCCTAGAAGAAATAATCTAAGAGCTCAAATAAACCAAGATGATAGCATGAGCTATGGTGCCCCTGGTGCTAGTAAATTCAGTGAGAATCTAAAGATTAGAGATTAATATTGCCACTCCTTTTTGAGTGTTGTTTGCTTGATATCTTTTTTTCCATCCTTTGAGTTTTAAGTTTGTTTGTGTGTGTCTTTGAGTCTAAAGTGTGTCTCTCGTAGGCAGCATATAGACGGAGTGTTTTTTAATCCAATCTGCCACTCTCTGTCTCTTTATTGGTGCATTTAGTCTATTTACATTCAGCGTAATTACTGATAGGTATGCGTTTAGTGCTGTCATTTTTTTTAAAATTATTTTTGCTGTACTTTAGATGAAGGTTTACAGAACAAATAGTATCTCATTAAACAGTTGGTACACATCTTGTTTTGTGACATTGGTTAACAACCCCCAAAACATGTCAACAGTCTCCCTTCTTGATCTTGAAGGACTCTTTTTTTGGTGAAAATATACATAGCCAAAGTTACACGATTTCCAAAGTTTCTACATGAACAATTCAGTGACACTGATTACATTCTTCCAGTTGTGCTGCTATTCTCACTATCCTTTTCCAAATTATTCCATCACCATTATCTTCAACTCACTGCCCCCTAGGCTTCCCATCAAACCTTTTGAGTTGCTATTGTCAATTTGATCTAACATAGATAATTCTTCTTCTTCTTCTTTTTTTTGTACCTTAGATGAAGGTTTGCAGAACAAATAGTTTCTCATTAAACAGTACACATATTACCCTAAGACAATGGTTAACAACCCCACGACATGTCAACACTGTCCCTTCTCAACCTTGGGTTCCCTATCACCAGCTTTCCTGTCCCCTCGTGCCTTCTAGTCCTTGTCCCTGGACTAGTGTGCTTCATTAGTCCCATTTTGTTTTATGAGGCTGTCTAATCCCCAACTGAACAGTGAACTTTGGGAGTAACTTCACCACTGAGCTAAAAGGGTGTCTGGGGGCCATACTCTCAGGGTTTCTCCAGTCTGTCAGGCCAGTAAATCTGTTTTTTTTTTTTTTTTGGTGAGTTAGAACTTTGTTCTACATCCTTTTCCAGCTCTGTCCAGGACCCTCTATTGTGATCCTGGTCAGAGCAGTCAGTGGTGGTAGCCGGACACCATCTAGCTGTACTGGACCAGTCTGGTTGAGGCCTTGGTAGCTGTGGTCCATTAGTCCTTTGGATTAATCTTTTCCTCGTATCCTGTTCTCTTCATTCTCCCTTGCTCCTGAAGAGGTGAGACTAGTGGAGTAACTTAGATGGCTGCTCACAGGCTTTTAAGACCTCAGATGCTACTCACCAAGGTAGGATGTAGAACGTTGTCTTTATAAACTGTATTATGCCAATTGAGCTAGATGTTCCCTGAGACCATGGTCCCCACAGCCCTCCACCCAGAAATTCGGTTCCTCAGGGAGTTTGGAAGTGGCTATGGAGCTTCCATGACCTTTCCTTGTACAAGTTGTGCTCGCTTCCCCAGTATTGTGTACTGTCTTACCCTTCACTAAAGTTACCACTTATCTATTGTCTATTTAGATCCCTCCCCACCCCTCCCATCCCTGGTAACCAACAAAGATTGTTACTTTCTGTATGTAAACCTTTACATGAGTTTTTACAGTAGAGGTCTCATATAATATTTGTCCTTTTGTGATTGACTTATTTCACTCAGCATAATGTCCTCTAGTTTCATCCATGTTATGAGATGCTTCACAGATTCATCATTGTTCTTTACCGTTACATAATACTCCATTGTGTGTATGTACCATAGTTTGTGTATCCATTCATCTGTTGATGGGCATCTAGGTTGTTTCCATCTTTTTGCTATTGTAAACAGTGTTGCAGTGAATATGGGCGTGCATATGTCTATTTGTGTAACGGCTCTTATTTCTCTAGGATATATTCCTAGGAGTGGGATTGCATTTTGTAATGTTTTTTATCTGGGGCGGGGGGGGTGTGCTGACGTTTTCTTTCTTCCTTTTACTCTCGTGCGCTGAGTTCCTTTCATTTGTGGATTTTTTTTTCATTTCTTTTGTTTTTGTAGGTTTTGTTCTTAATGAAACTTTATGTTTTTATTCTTTATTTTGATGAGTAGGTTTGTTAACTTTCTTTGTGGTTACCTTGAAATTTACCCTTATCTTCCTAGATTTGAACCAGTCGATTATTACTTGGTATCGCCTTGCCTTCCTCTCCATTAGAAGGTTCAATACCTACACCATTTATTCCCTCTTTTATTGTTCTGATGCTATTGTCATATACAGATTAACCTCTCTGATTCCCTGTTGTAATTCTTTTGGTTTTGCATAGTCCTTAAGAGTTCATTTCCTAGGTTGGTATCTGGCTAGTACAATCCTGTGTCCTATATTCAGCCTGTGGTGTGATGTTGTTTCTTCTCAGATCAAAGGACTCCCTTTAATAAGTCTTGTAAATTTCATTTAGTTTTAACAAAATCCCTTAATTTCTGTTTATCTGGAAATGACCTAATTTCGCCATCATATTTGAACGAGAGTTTTGCAGGATATATTATTCTTGGCTGCCAATCTTTTTCTTTCCAGGTTTTATATATGTCATCCCACTGCCTTCTTGCCCGCGTGGTTTCTGCCAAATAATCTGAGCTTAGTCTTATTGTTTCTCCTCTGTGTGTGACTTTTTGTTTTTCTCGAGCCTCTCTCAGGATTCTTTGTTTGCCTTTAGTTTTAGCAAGTGTGATTATGATATGCCTTGGTGATTTTCTTTTGGGGTCTATCCTATATGGGGTTCATTGAGCTTCTTGGATGGTCAGCTTTTCATCTTTCATGATATTGGGGAAGTTTTCTGTCAGCAATTCTTCAATGATCCTCTGTGTTTTCTGTTTTTGCCCCCTGTTCTGGAACTCTGATCATGGGCAGATTTTCGCTTTCGATTATATCCCACATAATTCTCAGGGTTTCTTCATTTTCCTGCATTCTTTTTTCTGATTTTTCCTCAAACAGAGTCGTATCCAAGTGTTTTTCTTCAATTTTACTGATCCTATCTTCCATCATTTCAAACCTGCTCCTCAGCCCTTCTATGACACTGTCCATTTCTGAAATCTTGTTGTTTATCTTCTGGATTTCTAATTGTTGTTTTTGTATGATTTCTAGTTGTGAATTTATTTTAGTATTTTGTTCCTGTATTATTTTCTTGGATTCTCCCATTTTTTTGTCTGGATTTTCCATAAATTTGTCTGCCTTTTCCATGAATTTGTCTATTTTTTCCTCATTTTTTGTCTGCTTTTTGCTTCAACTCTTGGATAATTCTGAATATTAGAGATTTGAATTCCCTATCAGTTAGGTCTAGTGCCTTTTCTTCTACTGGAAAGTCATCTGGTGTTTTATTTTGGACATCTAACCATCCTGTCCTGTTTTTGTAAATGTTTTGATATTGTCTGCTGTCTTCGGGGCATTCAGTGATTATTTTCCTCATTTATTGATTGTAGATTTGTTTGCTTTGTCCTGCTTTTTTGTTTTATTTGGTTATGTCTGAGCAGGCAGGCTGTGTGTTCTTTGTCAGGGCAGGGTCAGTCACTCAGGTGTGGTACAGCAGGGGAGGTCCAGCTGAAGGTGAGTTGCTGGGATTGTTTGTTTATGGCACTTACCAGGGCTGACAGTGCGGACCGGGAATCAGTGCAGGGCAGGTTCCAGTAGGCCATGCCAGTGCTGCTTGGGAGTGTGATGTTCAGCACACAGTGCAGGTAAGCAGGAAGGAGGGGGTAGATTTTGATGTGTGGAGATAAGATGGGTCTGGTAGAAGAGAAAGAGGAGAGAGGAACAGGAGCCAAAAACATAGAAACAAAGAGTGCTAAGGGAGCTTGCTGTTGGAGTGGAGAGACCAGAGACTGAGAAATGGGGAAAAACAAAAATGAAAGAAAAAGAAAAAAAAAATGAACAAATCGAGAAACTGGAAATGAAGAAAGACAAAAAGGGAATAAGAGAGAGAAGAAAACAAAACAAAAAAACAAAACAAAACCAAAGAACAAGAAAAAAGAAATGCCACCAGGGATGTCCCTGTGTGCCTGCACAGAGTAAGGGAGTACCTTCCAAGCAGCGCGGTACTGCCTGGCTAGAAGGGGCTCCCACGCCAAGAAAAGAAAAAGACAACAAACAAACAAATCAAAACAGAACAAATCAGAGCAAACAAACAAACAAAAATCCCCAGGGGTCCCACCAGCGTGGCGGCGCGGGCCGGGAAGCAGTTTCCCAGTCGAGTGGTGTTTCACAGAAGCAAAGATGGCGCACGGAGCTAGGTATTTGAGAGAAAGGAGGGGGAGGTGGTGAGAGGTAAGGAAGAAATCTAAAGAAGCAGAAAAAAGCAACACTAGCAGCCAACAAAAGGCACTCAGGGAGCTGGCCAGTGCGGGTGAGAGGAATCCAAGTGACACTTGGTGAAGCTGGTGCTTCCCAGCCAAGAGACTGGCTGCAGGAAGCAGAGGAGGCTAAGCAGGGGTGAAGAAGAGTGGGTGGTGGGAAAGCCTATATTGCTGGTTACTGGTTGTTCTGTCTCCTGCTGGAAGCTCCATAACGCTGCTTTCTCGTACCCCCTGTTCGCTGATTTCCAATAAGAGTCCAAAATGGCGGATCCATGCTGCAATAGCTGATAGGGGACCTCTGTATGTATCTCTCCTCGCTCTCTGTTCTTGGTCAGTTTCTTATTCCATTTGGTGCTTGGCTGAGTTCTTTATCTCTTCATTTGATGCTTAACGTTTCAGGATTGACATGTGACTCTGTATGACTTAGTTTTTCTGATCTTTGCTGCAGAGGGACAGCGTGGTGCTTCTAACTATAGCGCCATGTTGCCTGGAAGTCTCTAGTGCTGTCATTTTGATTCTTTTTTTGTGTGTTGCTCACAGTTTCTTTGTTCCACTTAATCTTCTGTGCTGAGTCGTTTTTCTTTTCATCTTTTTCGTTGTTGTTGATTTTGTGTTTGCTGAGTATTTATATTTTTCTAGTTTTTTATTTTGACTTGTTGGATTGTTAGTTTCCTTTGTGGTTACCTTAATATTTACCCCTATTTTTCTAAGTTTATACCAGTCTTTTATTTCTTTATATTGCCTTGACTTCCTCTCCATATGAAAAATCTGTGTCTACTTTTTTAAGTCCCTCTTTTTTGTTTTAATGTTGTCATCTTTTACATATTGACATCTGTTTCCCTATTTTCAGTGTTTTAGCTTTGATTTACTTCTGTGACTTCCCTGTCTGGGTTGATATCTGGTTGCTCTGTCCTGTGTTCTAGTCTTGGGTTGTTATCTGATGTTACTGATTTTCTAACCGGAGGACTCCCTTTAGTATTTCTTGTAATTTTGGTTTGGTTTTTGCAAATTCCCTAAACTTCTGTTTATCTTGAAATGCCCTAATTTTGCCATCATATTTGAGAGACAGTTTTGCTGGAGATATAATTCTTGGCTGGCAGGTTTATTCCTTCAAGGCTTTACGTATGTCGTCCCATTGCCTTCTTGCCTGCATAGTTTCTGCTGAGTAGTCCAAGCTTATTCTTATTGACTCTCCTTTGTAGATGACTTTTCTTTTATCCCTAGCCACTCTTAAAATTCTCTCCTTATCTTTGGTTTTGGCAAGTTTGATTATAATATGTCTTGGTGACTTTCTTTTGGGATCTATCTTATGTGGGGTTGGATGAGCATCTTGGATAGATACCTTGTCATCTTTCACAATATCAGGGAAGTTTTCTACCAACAAATCTTCAACAATTCTCTCTGTATTTTCTGTTATCCCCTCCTATTCTGGTACACCAATCACTCGTAGGTTATTCCTCTCAATAGAGTCTCACATAATTTTTAGGGTTTCTTCATTTTTTTAAATCCTTTTATCTGACTTTTCCTCAAATAAGTTGGTGTCAAGTTCTTTATCTTCAGTCTCACTCATTCTGACTTCCCTTGCCTCAATTCTGCTCGTATGACTTTCTATTGAGTTGTCTAATTCTGAAATTTTATTGTTAATCTTCTGGATTTCTGATTGCTGCCTCTCTATGGATTCTTGCAGCCTGTTAAATTTGTCATTATGCTCTTCTCTAATCTTTTTAATTTCCTCTGTTGTGTGTTCTGTGTTTTGCTTAATTTCCTTCCTAATTTCTTGAAGAGTTCTGTATATTAATCTTTTGTATTGTGCCTCTGGTAATTCCAAGAAATTTTCCTCCTCTGGAAAATTTCTAGATTCTTTATTTTGAGAGCTTGCTGAGGTTATCATGGATTGCCTCTTTATGTGATTTGATATTGACTGTTGTCTCCGAGCCATCAATAAGTTAAACTATATTTATTTATGTTATGTTTGCTTACTGTGTCCTAGCTTCTTGTTTTGTTTTGATATGCCCAAATAGTCTGCTTGTATAAGCTAGCTTCATTATTGGCAACTCTGAACTCTAATGTCCTGTCACCAGGTGATTAGATCTGTTACTAGGTATGTGAGCTCAGGAGTCCACCCACTCCTCCTGTATGAATTCAGCTCAGGTGCCCAGATGGATATCCACCAAGTATGTGGTGTAGGCTCTCACTTACAGTCCTAGACAGGCATGGGTGATCAGTGTAGGCACAGGCATCTGGCTGTGGCAGGGGGACACACTCTGAGCAAGGCAGGGGGCTGAAGGCCACCCCCAAGTGTCCAGGAAGCAGGTGTGTCTCTGTTCCCTAGAGCACGTAGGTGGGGGGGGGGGGGGTTGCAGCCAGACTATGAGCAGCTAATGCTGTTGGCTGTAAGGACTGGGGGGCACCTCTTATTCATGGACCCCTATGGCAGGTGGCTAGGTGGTGTGGGTGGAGCCACCAGTCCTCAGGACCCTGGTGTGGGTAGGTGAAGACCTTGCTTAATGGACAGAGCAGTGTCAAAGAACCTGTCACTTCACAGCTGAAACACTTGAAGTTAGCATGCCGGTATATACCCTGTTGTACTGCAGTAACAAGGGCCTATGCTGCTGAGGTAGGCCCAAAAAAGTCTATGCAGGCGGAAAGACACTCAAAGTCCGTGGATCCCTCATGCCTGTACCTAGGCAAAGGAGCTGTGCCTACCCTGGGTTCCTGGCTTAGGAGACCTGGCAGTTTATTTTTCCCCCTGTTTGTTAAATTGTTCACTCTCCAAGGCAGGGAGAATGGCTCCAGACATGTGACGGATCGTACTTCAGGCCCAGGGGACTCAGCAATTGCTGAAGCTGGTCAAGGACACAGTGCAGAGCAGGGAGCAGGGAGGTAAATGGAAGAGAGGCTTTTCCCTAAGGAGGGGTGTTTTTGATCTGCACGGTAAGCTGTGCACAAATACTTATCTTTTGTTGAGAGCTGCTTCTTACTGGTTCTGCATTGCCAAGTAGACTCTCAATGGCTGAGTCTCTCCTGGTGTGGAATACGCCTCCCGAGCACTGATGTTTGCCTGCCTCACTGCTCACCCCTAAGCTGATCAGGCCTGAAGAGCTCAGGCTCTCTCCAGGTCAGGTCTGACAACTCCTCAGTGCTTCCAAACCATCTCTCCCTTCCCCTGCCACTCAGTCCGGTTCCTCAACTCTGCCTTTGATGTTCAGGGCTCCCAGATTGCCATATGTAATCGAATCACTTGTTTTTTGGGGTCTTTGTTGTAAGAGGGTCCACCGGAAGCATGTTACTACTCCGCCTTCTTGGCCCCACCTGAGAGAATTTAAAGATTAAAGACAGTAGGTGCCGCTGTCTGGAGCCTGGCAGAAAAGATAAAGCCTTCATGTGGCCTCTCCTCCTACGAAGGCCAGCCAGGTTCTGGGGAAAACTGGTGAACAGCTACCAAGCTAACTCTGTATGTGGGAATGGGGATGCTGGGTTTGCCCAAGTGGGCCAGAGCCAGGAACTGAGCTCTAGTGCTGCTATAACAGAAATACTAGAAGCAGGTGGCTTTAATGAACAGAAATTTATTTTCTCACAGTTTTGTAGGCTAGAAGTCTGAAATCAGGGCGCTGGCTCTAGGGGAAGGTCCTTGTCTCTTCAGCTTCTATTCCTTTTCTCTTTGGTGATCTTCATCTGACGTGGCATCTATCTTCCCCCATCTCTGCTTGCTGACTTGCCTGTTTAATCTTTTTAACATCTCAAAAGAGATTGACTTAAGACATAGCGTACACTAATACTGCCTCACTAACATAAAAGAAAACCCATTCCCAAATGGTATTATAACCACAGGTATAGGGGTAAGGATTTACAACACATATTTTGGAGGGACACAATTCAAACCATAATGGTAAGTAACCTGCCAGAGGTGACTCTAAGAAGGAAGAGCTTCACACAGGGTCAGCCTTAAGACACTTTGGTGATGCTGAGGGCCAAAGCCTGAGAAACTAAGACCTGCATAAGTAGGTGGGAGTAGAAAATGAACGGGAGGAAAAGCCAAAGGGTCAAAAGGAGATGCCAACCAGGGCAGCAGAGAAGTTAGTCAGGAGGGACATGTATGAGCTCAGAGCAGTCACTAGAACAGCATAACTCACCGTGATTGGGCAAAGTTGGGTGCACCTGGCTAGACCAGTAATTCCCAACTTGGGGCAATTTTGCTCCCCAGGGGACATCTGTCAATGTCTAGAGATATTTTTGGTTGTCACAACTGGGTGCTACTGGCGTCTAATGGGTCAAAGCCAGGGATACTGCTAAACATCCAACAATGCACTAGACAGCCCCCAACAATAGGATTATATAGTCCAAATGTCAATAGAGTTGAGGCTGAGAAACCCTGGGATAGATTGAATGGGTTAATAACAAGAATATTCTTCCTCATGAGTGGCCTGTCTCCATTCTTCAGGGAGTCCTCAGGTCCCCATACTCTGAGGGCCCAGGAGGTGTATAAAAGAGGACATCCCCCAAAGCTTAGAAGGACGATGGGAAGTGAGAAGTAAGAAGGAAGACAGTCCCCCAACCAATCATTCCCAGTGGTTACTTTGCCAACATGTATGCTTATTAACCAATTACAGTAGAGATTTACAGAGTGAAATTACATTTTCATTTAAGTAGGACCCAAACTGCTCACTCCCAACCCACCAGCAAACTCCATGGGGCTTTAATGTGACCAAAGACAAAGTCAGCTAATAGACCCTGGGTGATAACGGTGCCTGGGATTTATTCTTTAATTGTTTCCATGGCTCCCTATCCAAGGGAGGTATTTGTCTTTGTACATGGACACCAAATGCATGCCATAACATCACACACAGGCTTATGAGGGCTTTATTATCATTATTATTTCATCTGTAACTATAGGTAAGATTAGTTTATTATTTAGAAACCCTTGAAAACATTTTAATTGAAATGGTCAGTGGACTCTAACTGACCCTGTCTCAGAATACAGCCTAGAAACCAAAGTACGTTCAGCTATTGGATTAATAAGGAGAGTCCCTGTTCTAAACCAACTCATAAGCATTATTTAAAATTTTGGATTTGAGGGTTTTTGTTTTTTTTTTTAAGACTTATGGCACAGTTGAAATGAGGTCAAGTAGAAGCACTAAAGAATTTAATTAGAAATGTCCTCGTGTGCTCTCTATCGCTATAAGCCTTCCATAGGTTGTCCCTGGAGGACTTTGAGTCACTGGAGATGGCATGCAGTTCTGTTTTGTTTTGTTTTTAACTACTAAAAAGAAGGAGCTACAATCTACTGCCTTGTCTTTGGTGGGGGATGCTGGGGACCTGGACAATGGAGGAAGGAGGAAAAGACCAGAGCCTGCAAGGACCTGGGGACATCCCACTCCTAGGGCAAGGAAAGAGACAGAGGCCTCTCGTCTGGCCTCAGATGCTGGCCTCAGCAAGAACATTCATTAACTTATTCAAAATATTTTCTGATCTTCTGGTATGGATTGAACGGTGCCCCCCAAAAAGATATGTTGAATAAGTTGAAGTCTTAACCCCTGTACCTGTGAATGTGACCTTGTTTGGAGAAATTGGGTTCGTCTTTTGTTATCAGTGGGGTCAAAGGAGGTCATACTGAGGTAATGTGGGTCCTAGTTCTAATTCCTTCTGTGTGGTGTCTTATAAAAGTGGAGTGACAGAGAGAGAGAGAGACATGCCATGTGACAACACAGGGAGATGCATCTGTAAGCAGCACAGTAACACCAAGGATTGCTGGCAGCCACCAGAAACTAGGAGAAAGACCCATAGAAGGAATTGACATAGCCAATTTAGACTCTTGGCCTCCAGAACTGTGAGAAAATAAATTCCTGTTGTTTAAAGCCACCCACTTTGTGGTATTGTTATGGCAGCACCAAGAAACTAAGACAACTTCTATGTATCAGAGGCTGTACAAGGGACAGGGAACCCAGAGGTGAGAGAGATGAAGTCTGTGTTCTCAAAGATCTCATGGGTTGAACGGACAAAACAAAAACAAACTAAAAACAGCAAGATCACTTAATACTAGAGAATTCTGAGCAGGACTCAGTGGAGCCAAAAGGTGGGAATGCTTAACTTCTCCTGGAAAAGGAGTCTTGAAGAATGTGTAGGAGTTTTCCCTTGGTAGACTTGGAGTAGGGAGAGGGATCAAGATGCTAGGTAGAGGACACAGCTGTGCCAAAATATGAGCTTTAACTAGGATGGTTCCCCAGAGCTCAATGATGTCCAAGCATTCCTCTGTACCAAAAGGACCAGTCAGGCACACAGTTATGGAGGGGAGAGATGCCAGAAAGCAATTCAATCTGGAAGTCACATGCTTGCCTTGGGAGATCTTCTCTTATCAATCAAAGCCCACTCCAAGGCCTCACCAGCCAAGGTTCAGCTAGAATGGACTATGACAGTGTTAGGGTTTCAGCCCCTGGCTGGGATTCCAGTGGGCCTCTGGATATTAGGGCTGGACCTAATGAGGAGGGAAATCTTGGGAGAGGGACAGAAAGGGCCACCCTGGATGCTGGGAGGCTGGACTGGGATTTGGCGATGGGAGTGGGTGATTCTTGTCCTTCCCTCTCTCTGCTCTTAATTCCATTTTCAGTGTATAGTTAAAACAATAACAATCATCGTGACGATTATTGCTACTAAGATCAGTTATTTTGTATCTACAGTTCCTGTCATTTTTCTCTATTACTTTTAGTACCTGTAACAACCCTTCATGGTCAGATATTTTAGAGATTAGCCATCCTCCCAGCGTTACAGTAAGGAACTGTCAGTCACAATTACCTAAATGAACCCCTCTTACTACACCCTAGAGCACATATATAGAGTTGCCCATGTGAGAAGCAACTTGTTGCAAGTCAAGGCCCACAGGTAGAGCTTCTGCCTCATGGCTTTCAATCTGAGGCTCACATTTGAAAACTCTTTGCTTTCCCTATACACTCAGGCTTCTCTCTTGGGCTCACAGTCCTGTGGGCCAAATATCCTTCCAGCAAGTGAAATGGAGGTAAATTGACTGCCAGTTACTTTAAGGACTCCCCCAGGGCACCCCAGAGTAAATTTTGCAGGCACTACATGTATCAGTTAGCTTTTGCTGCATAACAAACTACCCCAAAACAAAATGGCTTAAAGCAACAATCATTGTAATCACTCACACATTTGCTGGTAGGTCAAGAGTCAGCTGATCTAGGCTGGATGTGGCTCCAGGTATGGACTGGGTCCAAGTCTCCTCTCTGGGACTACTGGCTCCCTGAGGTATCTTCTTCTCCTGGTGAATGGCAGGAGTGTAAGGGGCAGGTCCAGCAACGCAAGAACATTGCAAGCCCCTGCTTGTCTGTCTGCACACATCCCATTGCAAAGCACATTTCATGGCCAACCTCAGGATCAGGCTCAGGTGACCCGATCACCTCAGTTGGAATTAGCTGAGCCTCTGAGTTGGTCTGTTGCTAGAGGAATATCACCTGGCCTTTTGCTGGGCCATCTGAAGGTAGAAGCTGCCTCCATGCTGCCTGTTGCTGAGACAAAGGTGTTGACTTTACCAGTTCGTATTTCTAGGCCTGAGAAACACAACTGAGACTGACTCTTTCTTTAGAAAGGGTCCTGAAGCAGATTTTTGCAAAACGGGTTGCTTTTAGAGATGGATCTAACTCATATCGCATTTGAAAAACAAACGTGCATTAGAAGTAATTAAAGCATGTTGGTTCATGAATAATACACTATTTTATAACTATTTGCGGAGCATAATGAGACAAGCCACTAAACTGACAATGAACATCTATCATGTGATTGCCAACTGTTTTATAAGATATTGAACATACTCATTTCTTCTATCATCGTGTGTATTACCAAGCGATTGCTTTTTAATAAATTAACTTTCCAGACATCTCTGGGGTCTTTGTTTGAAATCGGGCTGAGGGCAAAAATGAAATTAATTGTGTGGTCTGCTTAACTACAAATACTTGGTGGCTTACAAATAACTGTCACAAATGACAATCCCTGCAGAAAACATCATGGGTGGCAGACGAGTGTGAAGGGAGACGCCCCTTAAGCCAAACTTGAAAGGAGTAACTGGCATTTTCAAAATGAAGAGGTTGCTCCTCAAGGGACATGTCCAGGGGCTGCAGTAGGTCTCTGATCAGTTACTTAAAATATTTAATGAAAGCAAAAACTGGCCTTTGCTTCTATTCCATTCTACATATTTAGTTGTTATGGACCAAACTGTGGCCCCCAGAAATATGTGTTGTAAATCCTAACCTCTATACCTGTGGTTGGAGCCCTGGTGGCACAGTGCTTAGGAACTTGGCTGCTAACCAAAGGGTCGGCAGTTTGAATCCACCAGCCACTCCTTGGAAGCCCTATGGGGCAGTTCTACTATGTCCTATAGAGTCACTATGAGTCAGAATCAACTTGACAGCAATGGGTTTGGTTTTTTTTTTTTGGTTTATACCTGTGGCTATAATCTCATTTAGCAATAGGGTTTTCTTTGTTGTTAATGAGGCAGTATTAGTGTAGGGTGTGTCATAGGTCAATCTCTTTTGAGATATAAAAAAGCGAATTGAACAAGCAGCAAGGAAGCAGTTGGGGGAAGATAGATGCCATGTGACATGCGATCTCCAAGGAACCAAGGAACAGAAGCTGAAGAAACAAGGACTTTCCTCCAGAGCCAACAGAGAGAGACAAAGCCTTCCCCTGGAATCGGTGCCCTGAATTCAGACTTGCAGCCTCCTAAACTGTGAGAAAATTAATTTGTTTGTTAAAGTCACTCACTTGTGGTATTTCTGTTATAGCAGCACTATATAACTAAGACGTTACTCTTGAACTGACCTGTTGTGTGTTTTCAAAAGTCAAAGTTACCTTCAATGGGAGTTTTTCGTGGCATCTCATCTCCTCCCAAGGAGGCAAAGTTGGGTCTTCTCTGATCCCACAGTACCCTGCTTACCACCATCAAAGCCTTCATTCTCCTGTGACTTTATAATCTGCAGTGTCACTGCTGCACAGCTCCAGGAGAGGGCATCATGTTGAATTCAATACCAATGGAACCCCCAGGGCTGTTACATAGAGTGTGAAGCAGTGCTACCTCCTGGCATTGTGCAAGGGGTCCTGGGTGATCTATTACAGATCTATTTCCAGTCCCTAGCCTGAGCTGTAGGGCTAACTCATTGCATATTCATTTCGACATGACAGAGTGTTAAATAGGACTGACATTAGGAGGTGCTTAGCAATTGTTTGAGTGAGTAAAGGACCCACCCTGTAAATTGACTTTCCCATCATTTCACCAAAGATCCTTCTTTATTGCATGAAAAACCTGCCTCATAGTTGTTCATTAAGAACAGCCTGTCCTCAGCCCTATAAAACAAAGTGGGACTAATGAGGCACAGCAGTACAGGGACAAGGACTAGAAGGCAAGATGGGACAGGAAAGCTGGTGATAGGGAACCCAAGGTTGAGAAGGGACAGTGATGATATGTTGAGAGGTTGTTAACCATTGTCATAGGGCAATATGTGTGCTGTTTAATGAGTAGCTATTTGTTCTGTAAACCTTCATCTAAAGTACCAAAAAAAGAGAATTAACTATGTGAGATAATATTGACAACAGCAACTCAAAGGGATTGATTGGAAACCTAGGAGGCAGTGAGTTGAAGATAATGGAGGTGGAATAATTTGTAAAAAGACAGTGAGAATAGCAGCACAACTGGAAGAATGTAATCGATGTCACTGAAGTGTACATGTAGAAATTTTTGAAATGGTGTATCTTAGGCTATGCATATTTTCACCAAAAAAAAAAAAAAAGGTCCTCCAAGGTCGAGAAGGGAGAGTGTTGGAATGTTGTGGGGTTGTTAACCAATGTCATAAAACAATATGTGTACCAACTGTTTAATGAGAAATTATTTGTTCTGTAAACCTTCGTCTGAAGTACAATTAAAAAAAATTAAAAAAAAAAAAAAAAGAACAGCTTGTCCTTACAATAACACTTTTTCAACTATTATTAACATGGGATATTATTTATGGGACTTCCACCATATCTTATACTACCAAATACATGGGTGAATTTCAATGAAAAACTCAGTTGCGTTGATCATAAGGTGTCATGGAGACCAACAAACTCCAGACGCATATTTACCTGGATGCTTTGCTTTTTAATTGTCTGTTCTTTAATAAACGTCACATAATGCCCATTTGTGCCAAGCAAAACAACAACTGTTGCTGTCGAGTCAATTTCAACTCACGGTGATCCCGTGATGTGTGTCAGAGTAGAACGTTTCCCCATAGGGCTTTCATGGCTGTGACCTTTCAGAAGCAGATTACCAGGCCTTTCTTCCAAGGCACCTCTCGGTGCGTTTGAACCACTAACCTCTCAGTTACTAGTCCAGCACTTAATTGTTTGTACCACCCAGGACTCCTTAACCCTAGAACACTGGGTTCCAGCATAGGGGTAAGTGTGTTCTAGGAGCCTTCTCAGTAACTTGTCCATGAGTTAGCCTGGGGTATTGAATTATATCAGGACACAGTCTTCTTTCTTTATACAATAGGGAAATTGTTAAGTCAAATACGGTACATTCAAATTTGGAATACTCTCCAGGTGTTACCAAAAGTGTAGTCACTGGGTGGTGCAAACAGTTAACATCCTTGGCTGCTAACCAAAAGGATGGAGGTTCGAGTCCACCCAGAAGGGGCCTAGGATGAAAGGCCTTGGTGATCTACTTCTGAAAAATCAGCCACTGAATATCCTGTGGAGCACAGTTCTATACTCACATACATGGGGTTCCTATGAGTCAGAATCGACTTGCTGGCAACCGGTTTGAGTATTCTTAGTTACCAAATGTGTATATGTGTAGTTAACATGGAAAGGCTTTTGTACAAATTTTGTAAACTATGGTAGTGTTAAAAAAAAAAAAAAAAGTGTAGGGGTTGGAAGAAATATGCTTATACAGTAAAACCTGCAAAAGCCAGAACCTGCGTAGGGTGGAAACCTGTCAGAGAAGGAAGACTCAAATATTTTCCACAAAAATGAGTGATAGGAAAATGATTTAAGACTGTACCCTATCAAAGGCAGAAAATTTGGGAGACCTGGGAAAACAAGGCAGTACTATTGAGCTCCGGTTCTCACAGGTTTCACTGTATTCACAGAGCCTCGTATCTGTATTTCCCCAACACAACCATTTTAATAGATCACAGAGTATTTTCTTTAAGTCTTTTTAACGTGTATATTGTCTGCAAAGTTATCTTAATGCCTTCATAATACTTTCTTCCCTACTTTCTTCCTTTTGTGATATGAGTACTCTTTTTTCCAGGGGAGGAGGGGTGGGCCAATTGAGTCTCCCTGGGTGGAGCAAACAGTTAACTTACTCAGATGCTAACTGAAACCTTGGAGGTTCAAGTCCACCCACCTTGGAAGAAAGTCCTGACGATCTACTTCTAAAAAATTAGCCCTTGAAAACCCTATGGAGCACAGTTCTACTCTCACACACATCGGGTCACCTTGAGTTGGGGTCAACTCCAAGGCAACTGATGGTACAGTGGGACAGTGGACAGAAAGGTAGCTAGGTATATATACGAAAATGAGATAGACAATAATATATAGATAAGAAAAATCTCACTTGATTCCAATGAGTGGGGGAAGGGGTCTTCTTCCTATGCTTAGTTGGTGCTGAGACCACTGTCCTGTTCCCCAGCATGCACATCACTTTCCACTTCTGCCGACTTACAGGATCTAAATACATTTCCCATAGGACTTCCTTCAGACTGGTATCTGATACTAGCTTTAAAAAAATGCAGCAGGATCTCACTTCCAGTTTTACCCCAGAAACCAGGTCAGAACACCAAAATGGCACCCTCCCCTGTCTCCACCCAGGTCATTAAATATGGTTAGCCCCAACAGGGCTGGGCTTTGGGGACTTCAACCTCCTGTCCCAGAAGAACCCACTGGCAAAGAGTGAGCGAGCCTAGGGCCTTCTGGACGGGAGCCACCTGCTTTCCGAGTGTTCATCCAGGTGGGAACAGTGCCTTGGCTGTGCCCTGCGATCCTGCCAGGAAGCTATTTTTTCCCCATTTTTCCAGAGGCAAAACTAATGTGACTACACAGCAGAACATGACGTTCCTGGTTTTAATTTGCTTTTGGGGTGGTTTTTAAAATGGATATTTGAACCTGACCAACCTGACAAGCCGCAGCCAGTTTTAGGCAAGTGATGATTGTAAATGTTGGGCAGAGAAATATTAGAGAATGCAGCCCCGTTGCATAGCATTTGAGAAAGACATTATTGAGGGAGAGGCTGAGTCAATAAAATGTGCTCTTGACTTCACCCCAAGATAAAGGGCAAGCAAGGATCTCAGGGGCCCATCTCATCATTAAATAACTGAATTTTGCTCAGGAAACGTGGGTAGAATCTTAGAATGCTAGATTCAGAAAGGACATTCCATGATGGGAAACTGACATTCAGAGCACGCATACGTGTCAACTATTTTCAGGTGCTTGACTGAGTTCTTCAATCCTTAAAAGCCACCACATGGAGTGGGTGTTATCGGCCAACTTTGCAGACACAGAGAGGCATCATCTCTTGCTGAAGGTTGCTCAATTGGCTGTATTGACTGCACGTGTTCTCAGGATGATATCCTCTGAAGTCAATGGTCTGTTTATACAGATGATAAATCTGAGGGTTGCCCAGTTGGCTCCAGGCCACCCAGCAGTCAAGGGCAGGGCCCAGGTTTCCTGTGACTGCTGTGTAGTCCAGTGCACTCTGAGCAGCTACATAGGTTGGTCATACTTCCTGTAGCATCCTTCCTGCCACTGGCAGTGGTACTTGCAAAAACAGCCCCCCTTAGTCAGTAGACCGAAGGACAGACGTCATGGTCAAGTCAGGGTGCTGTAAAGAACCTCCCACATTCAGACACCAGAAAGCTACTGTCCAATCCAACTCCGGAAAGTTAACTGTATAAAAACCAGGGGTGTTTCTCAAAGCAAGGGCTTTCCTACAGCTCCCCTCAGCATGTATATGTTTACAACCCGTTTACAAGATCAGCGATTCCATATTCACATTCTCACGGAATGATTGACATTTACCTCTTAGAAATGGAGGATTCAGTGTAGTGTTTTGATTTCATTTCCCCCCCCCATAAGCAACTATCTTACAAATTGATAAGAGTTCCTTTTAATTAGCTAGTGGGGCTATGTGTTTAACACAGCATACAAAGCTCTACGAAAATGAAGTTAAATTTATACAAGGGCTACAACAAACTCAGTTCCACAGAAACCAGGTCATTCTATGAGAAATGGAATTTAAGACCCATTTCACCACCAGATGAGAGCAAAACCTGGCATCTTCCACTTTAAAATGGGGAGAAGGAATCCCAGGGGCACAAGGTGTTCTCCTCAGACCCCTCACCCAGTGCCAACCCCTGGCCCATTGGCCACTCCCCTGGATGGCTCCATTAACAGCACAGTGGCTCCCTGGTCCCAGGTCCCTTTGCCTTGTCCTCACTCCCCTCTCCTCAGATGGATGGAGGCCCTGCACAGCCTCCACACTGCACACCATTAGTCCCCCATCACTGCCCAGCACAGAACACCGGACCCCATTTTCATGCCGTTTGTAATTCTCTGACACTTTTACGGCTCCCCTGCTCTCCACCAGAGTAGGCCTCTCCCTCAAAGTGCCCTGTTAATTCCACTGATCATGGAAAGATAGCTCGCTAACTACAGACGTAGGGACGAGGCAGCCCTTTAATAGACTATCAAGGAAAAACCCTGCAAGATGCCTGTCTTTTCGAGGCGTGCTGGGCACACACAAGGCCGTCCTCTGGCAATTGAGTTACTGCCTCTGCTGTTTTCATGGCTCCGTCAAAAGCCACATACAAGGGGGCTGGAGAGTCCATTCCTGCTTCGGAGTGAAGGATTTAAAATTAGCGTCTCTAAACCCGTGATATGGGCCAGGTCCTGAGCGAGGCCTTTACTCTCACCAGTCCATGTGACTTGGAGTCATAGTTTTATTTTATAGCAGAGAAACTCTGAAAGAACAAATGATGCGCCCAGGATCACATGGGTAGAGGGTTGAGGAGGAGAATTAGAATGTGTCTGGCTGGGCTTTTTCTACTGCATACATTCTTTCTCCAAGAAAATTTTTGTTCTTTTTGGGATTTTTTTGCTGTATTATAATATTTTATTGTGTTTTTGGTGGAAGTTTATACAGCAAATTAGGTTTCCATTTAAAAATTTCTACACGTCGTGTTCAATAACGTTGGTTACGTTTTTCACAATCTGTCAACATTATCTTTATTTCTGTTCTGGTTGTTCTGTCTCCATTAATCTAGCTTCCCTGCCCCCTCTTACCTTCTCATCTTTGTTTTAGGGTAAATGTCAATAGTTTGGTCTTAAATGGATGATTTTCTTAAGGAGCATAGCACTCAGGTGATACTGTTTATTTTATGAGCCAATTTGTTATTTAGCTGAATGGGATCTTTTTTTAAATGCATTATTATTCTTCTTGATTCCTATGTTGTCCGTTACCGTCCCACCCTGGCATGCCCCTAGTCCCCAGCAAGCCCTATCTCAGATTGGTGCACCATGCTGCTGGAGGGAAGCACTGGAGTCCACTCTGCAAACTCCAGGGGCACTATGCTCGTTATCCAAAACCCAGTGGTTATAGAGTCGATTCCGACTCAGAGAGACCCCAACTGTATCACCGTAGAACTGTGATCCATAGGGTTTTCGATGACTGACTTTTTGGAAGTAGATCACCAGGACTTTCTTCCAAGGCAGCACTGGGTGGACTCGAGCCATCAACCTTTTGATTAACAGTCAAATGTGTTAACCGTTTGTACCACCCAGGGACTCCATTCTCATTGTAGTCTATGAAAATGACCCTCTGTACCAACTTCCTTCAACGTGCCTCCTCAGCGGGAGCCCTGAGAGGGCCCTCCAAGTGCCCCACCCCACCACCACTGCTACCTTTGTTCTTCCAAAGCAAATTGCCTCATAACAGCCCAAGTGGAAAGTCAGGAGAAACAGTTGCATTTTTAACCACATCGGATATGGGTAGAGGGTCCTTTCATTCTGCCTTTCAAATCTCTCTTTGTGTATCTGTAAAGATGTTTTTGATCAAAAGTGCCAACCACTGCAAAGGGCATGAGCCAGTGGAGAAGACCAATCTGTGACAGCTCACAGTTGCAGAAACACGTCTGGGCCAATATGTGAAGTTTTGCTTTCTGAGGCCTTAAAAATTATCTCTACATCTCCCTGCCCTGGAATTAAAAGTCAGAATAAGACCTAGTGAAGCTGTTTCTCCTTAATTTTATTGATGAAGCGCATGGTGATGTGATCAGGAGATCGCACCAAACTTGCTCTCACTTAGACTGATAACTTGTGGATGGATTATTTTTTCTTAGTTATTCATATTTGCGTTGTATTTGGTATACTTTTGATCCTTTCTCCCCAAATGGAATGTCACCCAGCTCAGGAAATATTTTTAAGCCCAAAATGGTATGTTATCCAGATTACAAGAAGGAAGAGTTGTCTCTGGCCAGGATTTTTCTCCACTCAGTGGTGATATTAACTTTGCTGAACGTCTTATGTCTAAATATTTCTTTCAAGGCTTTTTGATGAGTCTATTTGTTTAGAGTAGCGTAGGCTATATTACTTTACTCTTCTAATAGTATGCTGTTAAAAAACTTGACATTAGCAGAGATCAAATGGGTAAACAAAATATGGACAATTCATCTTATCATTTGGTTCAAATTTTTAGCAAGCAATAATAAAACAAAGAGTAAAAAGGGCTTGACACACATCCACAGTCTCGGTTCCACCAAAGCTGGGAATGAATGCTTAAGGTTAATGTAAGTGTTCTGAGGTGGAGAGGTTGGGAGCTGAACAAATGGAGTGCATTATTCAATCTTGGCAGAACATCAAACTCTAGGAAAGTCTGTTACTGAATACTCACCTGGCCAAAGCCACAGTGAGATGGCGTTTGTACACATATACCAAAGAAAGGTATAATCCAGACAAATAGCCTGTTATTAGGACAAAAAGGAAAAGTGACCAAAAAAATAACCTACCTGCTTTTACTTACTTATTATTTTTCTTTATGTGACATAGTCCTAAAGCCTCCAAACCGGTTCGTGTGAAACTTGAAAGCCAGTCCTTGTGCATCAGTGTATCAGCCTGAGAGAACTTTCTGGGGGATGGATTACTGGACTCCAATGAGCCCCTCACTGTGCCGTAGCACTCAGAGAGGCAGCTGGGCACGGTGTATAAATCATTGGCCTGTTTTGCTTTCATTTTTATCACTTTTATTTTTTTTTTTAAAGTAATAAAGCATACTTTCATTGTAGAAAATGTGGGAAATACAAATAAGCATAAAGAAAAAAAATCACTCCTATTTCCTATACCCAGAGATAACCCTGCTTCTCAATTCTCTCTCCCTTTCTCTACACAATTTATGTGTACATATACATATATATGTATATATTTAACAGAAATGGCACCACACCCTAAAAACTCTTTTATAACATAATTTTTAACTTTATATGTTATAAACATCCTTTCGGCCCATTAAATTTCTCCCATAACATCATTTAATGGTAGTCAGAGAGCCTCTCCCCAGCTGCTGGGCATTTAAATTAATCTCAATTTTTCATTATTATTATTGCTTTTAGAAAAACATGTCTCTATCTGTGTCCTGGGGAATACTATTGTTCCTGTTAATAAGAAGGTATCTAAGAAAAACAGTGGTCTGTATTCAAAGAACTTAGGGTTAAACATACTTAATTTTTATTTTAAGTAATGGGACTTCTCAGATCCATTAGTATATTAATATGGTTTCTGAATCTCCAAAATAGGCTCTAACGTGTGTGTGGAGCACTCCTGACACACTACATGCCCCTGCTCATGCATACGCTCCTACTTTGTGCTTTTGGTGGGTTTTTTTAATATTTTATTATTAGCAGTTATTATTATTACTAATAATATTTACCTTTACTAATGAGATTGAACACGTATTATGTACATGTTTTTTCTGCTGCTTTCTGCTTCTATGTTTTGAGGGTGCTGAAAGCTGTGAAGGTTTTGGGAATAGTTAGGGTGATTTACGCAGGCTTTTAGAAGGTTCTGGATTCTTGTTCAGGAAACGGAGCAAATAACTGAAACCTTTCTTAAATCATCCATGGGGAATCTGCTCACCCTCCCTTCCTGAAGTCGGGTTGAAAGCAACCACGAATAAGAGCATAAAGCCAAATGCTTCATCATAAAGTTCTCCAAATCTAGGCCACACCAGGTAAAATTCCTCAGGACCAAGTTGAAGGGCCAGCCCTGTCACAGAACACCAGGCTGAGAATACAGAATATTTACCAGTGTGGCCAAGAAAAAGTCTTCAAACTTTCTCAGTAGGTCTCTTACGCAGCAGAATAATTAATGCAGTCAAAGGGCTGGCAAAACCAGCTGACCCAAAGTTTAGCTTGTTTCTTTCTGCATTCAGCCTTTTTTTATTTCCCTGACCCAACCCTTCTGCCCTCTCGGTTCCAAACGGGAAGGAGCGTTCCATGCCCGCGAATTCTAACAGGCGTCCCTCAGTGAGATTAACACTGCTGAGCACCAGACAGGCACATCACCTGGGGAAACGTAAACTGATCAGCAGCAAATCCCTGGGTCAAAATGCACCCACTCTTCTTAAAAAAAAACCCGGACAGAGAGAAAGACCAGCAATGTAGGCAGGCTAGAAAAGTCTCTTGCCAGCAGGTATCCGGAGCCTTAAAAATTTCCCTATGGTTTGATTCAGCTGTTCTCCTAGCAGTCCATGTTAAGAAAATAATCCAACTATCAGAAAAAACACCTTACACTAGTACGTTTATATTAGTGTAACACGGTGAGAGGGAAACTGAATTATGCAATGACATTCAAATGATTAACTATCTTTGCACTGAATACAGGACTACGAAGCACTGAAGATTTTAAAGAATTTATTTCATTTGAAATATATAAAATTGTATAACTAGGTATAATCCCAACTATATAAAATTAGAACTGAAAAAATTTAAAATGCATTTTCAAAAAAAGAGTAAGAGAAAATACACCAGATTATTTACAGTGGTTGTCTTTGAGAGGACTATGCACACATTTGTTTTTCTGATTTTTCCCCAAGTTTAAATGCTGAGTATGCATTTTACCTTTATAATAAAAACGGCTACACACTTGGTGTAGAAAGAAACTATTTAGCAATTCTTTCTAAGATCCACTATATTTAAATGCAATGATAGGACATTTTTTTCTGAACCAATCTCATAAATCATATTTAAAGGATGTAGAGAATGAATAAAGCCATATCCAGGTATATTGCTAATGGAAACCACATTTATTCTCAGAGATGCCTAAACAAGTCTGTATACGGGAAGGGAGGCAAGGGAGGGGTGAAGCTGGGGGGCGGGGCATGGAGAAATGAAGAATGCAGAGTGAGAATGGGGATGGGGTGGGAGAAACGGCTCAGAGAGATGAAATTACAGAGACAACGTCACACAGGAAGTGGTGGCCTCAGGTTTCAAATTACTTCCTCATCCATGAACAGGGACCACCACCAGTTGTCTTCTAGTTGACTCTGACTCATGGCGACCCCATGTGTGTCTGAGTAGAACTGCGGTCCATGGGATTTTCAATGGCTGATTTTTCGGAAGTAGATCCCTGGGCCTTTCTGCCGAAGTGCACCTGGGTGGCCTCTTACCTCCAACCTATCAGTTAGCAGTCAAACGTGTTAACCATTTGTACTACCCAGGGACTCTGAAAAGGGGAAAGTAACGTTTAATTCAAAAGTATGAGATTTAAAAAGAATAAAAACAGCCTTTTAGTTAAGTGTTTTACACAAAGTAGAGGGAAGCAATCAGTAAATGGTACTGAGAAAGTGGATTTTCTCCTCTGGGGTGACCGGTATCAGATGAGAGACTGTCATAATTCCACAATAAGAGGACAAACTCCTGGTGAACATCAAATAAAATCAGGGAAGCTGGGAGAAGACACAGAGCCGCCTTCATCTGAGTGAATGATGGCGATCCTCTGTCTGCATGTCCCTATCTAGAAAATTAACAGCAGCTTCTATTCTCTCACACCTCAAATGCAGCAGGGCACAGCCTTGTAAACAGATCAGCTTAGAAGCGTGACATCTTTCTGAATGGTGTGGCACATTTTCATAAAATCTGATGCTTCGTCAGCCACAAGGAAGTGAGTGGCTAAGGAATCCCACCAAGAGGGTAAACACATAAGCCAGAGTGAACCCAAGAGGTTTGGGGTATTGCTTTTGGTCTTTGCACTGCATTCAAAGGGGTCCCTGGGGTGCTACAATTGGTGGATGAAAAGGGAAAAAGGCAAGACACTCTCTAACTGAATAATATGACAAAGATGAAATAGCTTGGTGTCTTAGTTATCTAGTGCCGATATAACAGAAATACCACAAATGGGTGACTTTAAGGAACAGACATTTGTATTCTTACACTTTAGGAGGCTAGAAGTCGGAATTCAGGGTGCCGCCTCTAGGGAAAGACTCTCTCTGTCCGTTCTGGAGAAGAGTCCTTGTCTCTTTTCAACTTCCATTTCTAGGTTCTTCAGCGGTCATGTGTCGGGTATCTTCCACTCCATTTGTGCTTGCTTGCTTAATCTGCTTCTTTATATCTCAAAAGAAATTGATTTAAGACACACCCTACACTAATAATGCCTCATTAACATAACAAAGAAAACCCATTCCCAAGTGGGATTATAACCATAGGTATAGGGGTTAGGATTCACAACACATATTTTGGGGGGACACAATTCAATCCATAATGCCTGGCTGGACCGATTGTTTTCTACCAAACAGAATGGAACCACATCCTGAATTTCCACTCTAAATAAAGTCTTGACTTGGTCCTGTGGGTAAATGAAAGATGAAATGCTTATACTTTAAATAAGGAGACCAGCTGCTTGGGACTATTATGTATAAGTATTTATAGGTTGTGACAATATGATGTTAAAATAAGTTAAAAAAAATTAATAGTAACACCCGATGCTGACGGATTTGTAATGAAATAGAAACGAGCATGTTCAACAAGCATGTTCTGCTGCTGCATCCCTCTTAGCTAGCTTTGTGGCACGATAAGGCAAAAGCCAAACAAGAGCTCTTTGACCTCGTAATTCCACCTCTGCTGGAGGAGGAGGTAAATAAATAGAAGCTATATGTATAAAGATGTTAATTATACCATTAAGCCTAAAAGTAGTAATTAGATATAACCCAAATGTCCAATAGTAGGGAAATGGGTTACCAAATTATGGCCCATCAGCAAGGTGATATATTAGATACCCATTAAAATACCTGTGAAAACTTTTAGAAATACAATGATTTTCTTGAGGGGGAATAAAAGGCACGAGACCAAATTGTATGAAGACCTGAAAGATAATAAGCAAAGATGAAAATAGTGGCATTGTGAGTTAAAATAGTTGCATTGTGTTTTTCTTTTTAAATAATGATCTTCACTGTGGCTCTACCATCTTATCAATAAACACGTCAAGTCAGGGTAGTTTTTCAGCGATAATGTGGATAATATTTTGTGATATTATTTAGTGAGTTCCACCATCAACATCCATCAATAGTCTGGATATTTTGAAAGGCACAATGAGTTAACACACAGGAAAAGTATTGCTATTTTAGATAACCTTTTATGTAAACTTCCGAAAATGGTATGTGCTGGTGACTGGAATGGGCAGTCATTTTGCAAGCCAAGGCTTTCTGGCCTACTGTTGACCTTAATGAAAGTAATCAGGCCTCCTTCATTGAAGTTCAAAACAAAACCACCCATAACCCCATTTTCAAGAGCAAAACCACAAGCCACAGGCTTCAGTCATTGCCAGGGATGCTTCAATCTCTTGTTTCCTATTGATAAGTTGCAGAAAGGTCTTTAATCAGTCATGGTTTGGGGGTCTTTGGATTTTGAAAAACTTGAGGGTGAAAGAGGAAATTGAAATAGAGAAACCTCCTCACCCTGCCTATTTCGGGAGGAGTCTATCTTGTTGGGAAAATACTGGAAAACTCTGGGCATTGAGTCATTGAGAAGCTAAGCCCAAGGAAAGAAGGCCAGGTACAGACCTACTTACAATCAGAACAGGAGTAATCAGAAACAGGTCTATTGGGAAAGGAAGGTGGCACTGATGCCAATATCGCTGGATAAACGGCAGGTAAAAAACAATTTGTAAAGTTTATGCATAGCACTGGGTATCAGGAGGAGGGCCAGATCCCATTCTTGGGTAAGAAGACTAGCAGTCTGCCTTTGTGAATAACTCACCCATTGTATAAAATTAATGGACATATACCGCTGAGTCTATAGGCCTCTTATAAAACAGTAGGGTACATTGTAAATCATATGGGTTGGAAGGCAGATAGACCTGGCTTCAAATCCTGACTCTGCTACTCACCAGCTGTGGGACTGTGGATTGGTTACTTTTTCCTCTCTAAGCCTCAGTTTCACCATCAGTACATAAAATAAGGTGGTTGTCATCTGCTTAGACCAGTCTCTGACATATCGTAGACGCTCTCTTAATGGTATCTGCAATCAGGAGCAGCAGTGATGATGGTGGTGGTGGTGCTGTGTGCCATCCAGTTGATTCTGACTCATAGCGACCCTATAGGACAGAGTAGAACTGCCCCATAGGGTTTCCAAGGAGCAGCTGGTGGATTCGAACTGCCAACTTTTTGGTTAGCAGCCAAGCTCTTAACCAGTGCATCACTAGGGCTCCATTATATAATTAAAGCATCTATTTTATATATATATATATATATATATATATATATATATATATATATATATATATATATATATATACACATACATACACACACACATACACACACACACACAAAATGCCTAGCCATAAAAAAATCACTTTTTCCTTCAATGGTTAGTTTTTGAGCACCTACTATGTGACAAGAGTACTTTGTGGCACTATTTTGTGAATAAAAGAGACAAATACATATATATCATATATATATATATACATATATATATATATATATAAAACAGCAGATGGTGAGAAATAGCCTTGGCTTTAGAGTAATCTAAAATAGGAGTGAGGCTTTATGCCACTCACTTGCTTCCCTGTTCAGAAATCCCCCATGGAATTTAGCCAAAGAAGTAGGACTAATGTATCTGGTAGGGAAATGGCCCACAGTGATGGGCTGTGTCTGACTAACCAGGTTTGGTGGCTAGAGGCCTAGACTAGGTGCAGACACTGTTCCTCTGCAGGTGACCTGGAGAGAATGTGGTAAAGCTGATTAGGACCTTGTGCATTATGAGGACTCCTATAGACCTGACAAATTCTTTTATAGCAGGGACTGTCGGGGGGTTACCCCAAACTTGGAATTTCCAGAATTTAGTGCTCAGTCTATGTTTGTTAAATGAAGGAATGAAGGCTTAGCCTGATGCCCTAGGGGGTCGCTTTGATTTAGGGGATCCTGACCTCCCCTTGTCTGGCCCCCCAGGGCTCACCTTACCAGCCTGATGCAGGGTCCACTTGGGAATCGTTCAGCACCAGGGCCTGTGGGGAGGCAGGTAGCTGGCAGATTCTCTCTTGGTCCTCTTCGTTCTTTGGGAATCACCTTGGCCTTGATGATACTCCACGGTCTTTGCTGGCCCTGCTTAACTTCCACCTTGACCAAATGCCTAAAGCTTGGCTACACTCAGACATGTGAGGTCACTTTCTGCTCAGCCTGAGACGTTAAGATGGAATGTATCATCGGAAAGGACATTTTCAACTTGTTGAAGGTGAGGTGGCGCAAATGCAGGGAAATCACACAGACCTGGGTGTGGCCATAGCTCTACCACTTCTGTGTAGCTACACTTCTGTGTACATGCGCTCCGCCGCTGTATATGCTTCTGCATATGTATACTTCTGTGTGGACAAGGGCAAATTATGAAATATCTTGGCCTCAGTTTCTTCATCTATGAAATGGGAAGAGGGAAACATCTTGTAGAGTTGTGGTTCCATTAGAAATTAGACATAATGTTGTAGCCTGCTTAGCACAGTGTGTGGCACATGATCATTCTAACTCTGATTGAAATTCTGTTCATGAACTTAATGCCTAGCCATCAAGGATCATTCTTTCCTTCAATGGTTAGTTATTGAGCACCTACTGTGTGACAGGAGCAGTCCGAGTCACTATTTTGTGAACAAAAGAGATAAGTCTCATGGAGTTTATATAACACGGAGTGGAGACAGAAAATAATTAAATAGATAGGTACATAATGTGTCTGCAGTGTTAAGTGTTGTGGAGAAAAATAAAGGGTAAGGGGAGGTGGAATGGGGTGCCCATGAATGTACTGATCAGAAGTGTCACCTCATTAGAACAGGGTGACATTTGAGCTGAAACCAGAATGCAGTCAGGGAGGGAGCCATGAAGGTCCCTGGAGGAAGAGCATTCCAGCAGAGGGAATAGCAAGTATAAAGTCCTTGAGTTGAGAGTGTGCTTGGCATGTTTGAGAAACATAAGAAGGCCAGGGTGGCTACACAGGGTAGGTGAGGATAAAGTGCTAGACCATGAGATCAGAAAGGTAGTCGAGGACCAGGTTACGAGAGAACTCGTAGGCTATGGTAAAAACTTAGGACTTTACTCAGTGAGATGAGAAGCTGTATCAGTTAGCTTTTACTGCCCAACAAGTCATCCTGAAACTTACCAGTACCAGTTGCCATCAAGTTGATTCCAACTCATGGCGTCCCCTTGTGTTTCAGAGTAGAACTGTGCTCCATAGAGTTTTCAAAGGCTGTGATTCTTCAGAAGCAGATTGTCAGGCTTTTCTTCTGAGGTGCATCTGGGTGGATTCGGATGCTGACGTTCCCGTTAGTAGCAGAGTGCTTCATCATTTGTGCCACCCAGAGACGCCTTCCTGACACTGAGTGGCTTAAAATAACAAACTCTTATTATTTCTTGTAGTTCTGCGGGTTGACTGGGGAGGTTCTGCTCATCTGGACTGGCTCAGCTGGGGCTGGGTAGTGTGGGATGGCCTCACTCACGTGTCTAGTGGTTAGCTGATGTCAGCCCAGAGAGGGACCATGTGTCTCTCGTCATCCAGCAGGCTAGCCCAGGCTCATTCACGTGAGGGTGGCTGCAATGTTACAAGGGGCAGCAAGGAAGGGCAAGCCCCAAGGCACAAATACTTCTCAAACTAGTCAAAGCAATTACATGGCCAAGGCCAGAGTTCATGTAGGAGGGGACCACCTAGCATATGGATACTGGGAGGAGAATTATGGCGGCCATTTGTCAATCTACCTCAAAGGCATTGGGTTTTGACCAGAAAGGTGGCATTATCTGATTCATAGTTTAAGAGGATTTCTAATAATGAGGATTTTGTAAGGAAGAATATGGCCAGATTGGAGAATGTATGCAGGCTATGGGCCACCAAAAAGCATGGTGCTTGAACAGATTGTACTACAGAGGCAGAGGATCAGAGCCTTCCTGGTATTTCAGGAAAAGCATTCTCTTCATCTTGCCAGGGTGGACTTTCTCATGTCTTTGCCGGAATGACCCGGAAATCAGGATGTAAGTTAACAGGGATGACAGGGAAGGAACCCCCAAACTTCCTCATTCTGATACACAGAGATACTTTCTAATGACTAAGTAGTTGATAATTACAGGGGATATAAACCATCAAGGACCAAAATAACCCACTGTAAATAATAACAAAGCATCTTAAGGTGAAATCAAACAATAGTCATTTTTCTTTCTCTTTCTTCTTTTTTATTTTTAACAGAAAATACGATGCTGGCATGCTAATTGCGTGAGACAACTTGGCCCACAGACAGCCACAAAGCACAAACACAAACTCAGAGAAGAAACAAGAATGGTGTTTTTCCTGGAGTCTACAAGAAGCGCTTTATTTTTCCTCTAGATTTTTTTTCTAAAAATAAAAAAAACTAAACAAAAACTGAAACAAACATTTAAAGAAACAGTACAAACTTCAGGTGATAATATTCAAGCATGTTCTTTTATTAAGCATAAGATGGGAGGAAGAAAAGGAAGTTGAAGCAGAATGCTAAAGCAGGACAACTGAGAGACTGTGAACTTCAGAGAGCAGGTTACTTCTTAAAGCTGTGAATGAAGCATTAACAGAACAACTTTTTACCCCCCACCCCCAAAATATCCTGTATATTCTTAAGGATGCAATGCTTCCTTTCCTGCCTGTCAAGGTATCTGGTGAATAATTTGCAAAACTTGTTTGTTGTAATTGCTAAAGAAAATTTTCTATGGCTTTGGCAAGGGAGTTGATGATTGGTGCTTTTGCGACCCTGGGCTCTGCCTACTCCACTCGTTTCTAAATGTTACCGCCATCTTGGCTGGCTGGAACAAGGCTCTGAAATTTCTCTCCCTGACAATTGCCAAGCCCACTCAGACTTGGTCAGGATGAATGAAATAATTATCTCCTGGATCAATGCAGGAATGAAGAAAAAATACTTGATTTTTCTTCCCTAAATAGGAGAAACCCAGCTCCTGGGCTATAGTGGTGGCAATGTTGGTGGCTGGGTGGGACAGGGGACACCAGACGATTCTAAACAGTGAGAGAGGATTGCTTGTGCTTCTTCAATAACAGAAGGAATCCACATACCAACCAAGGTTTTACTCTCAGGCCACCACCAGGAAAGCAAAGAGACTCACGTCTAACCCAGCCCCCCAAAAGAGATACTGTCCCTCTACCCCTGGAATTCCCTGTTTCCCATTGGTACTTAACGTCTTTCACTCTGTTGCGACTGCTCTTATTTCCTTTACCCTGGTTGAGCTGTGTTAGAGGGACATGGAAACCCTCCGGATCATAGGGCTGGAAGGGGTCCAGCATTGGCAGTTGTGTGTGCACACGTGGTGAGTGTGTGTGCGATCCTTGCGGGAGCCCTGACTTAGCTGGACTGGATGCCAAGCCGCTCCTGGACCAGCCTCTCGCTGAGCACCCACAGCGCCCGGGCCGTGTCTTCGTTCTGAGCTTCCAGTGAGGGCATGCAGCGGCAGCAATTATTGAAATACATCCCTCCCAGGCCCTCGAGTTCCGGAGCGGCAGCACAGTAGACGGTGGTGGCAGCTCCTTGTTGCTGGAAATCGAAGAAAGACAAAAAAAAAAAAAAAAAAAGTTTTTTTTAAAGAAAGAAAAGAGACAATGAGATAACGTCATTCCAGCTGTCTGGGAACGGCACGCCTCCTCTGATTCATTTGCGACTGGCTCTCGGCATGGCCAAGGGTCCTGACCTCGGAGCGCAGAACTGAAAGGTATGATGTGACCATCCTGGAAAAACGAGTTCATAAACTCTGCTCATAAAGCGGGTGTGACTTTTTACACCTCGTACAGGAAAAGTCTTCAAAAATAAATACACGTATCAATAAATCACGTCAGACGCTCCTTCTGCACAAACAGCAAAAGATGGTGACAGGCAAGAGCGAATTCATCCAACCCCTCGACTTCCCAATATGCAATATAATTGGACAGCGAGATTGTTCCTAACACCTCCTGTGTGAGTTAAACCAACCACTCTAAGTATGGCCCATCAGGTAGAAAACCCAACGGGGCTGGCGCCAGATCTGTCCTCTACTCTTTGCCCACAGTGCTGCTAGGGGAAAGGTTTGTATTGCTGTGTTAAAGTGTTTAAAACACCCCCCCACACACACACTCACACCCACACACACACTGCATTTATTAATTGATCCAGATCCAGTGAAAACCCTTTTCCAAATGTCATATATAATCTGGATTTAAAGTGGGACGGTGACTAAGGGACAGGGACGGATTACTCAATGAGCAAGGTACGCACGGGCTTACTTGTGCTTACTTACTAACCTACAGTACAAAATTTTGCCTGTTTTTCACCATGAACCCCTGTGCAATTGTGCACTACAGATTAGAAAGGAAACACAAGTAAGCCCCTGCGTACCTTGCTTAACGTAAGCCTGTGCATATCTTGCTTACTGGTTAATCCGCCCCTGCTAAGGAGGTACATTTTCTCCCACCCTACTTCAAAATGCAAGTTACAGTGAGTGCAGCTGATTATTTTGGATTCCCTTTTTGAGTGCCAGTCGGGCTGTGGCTAGGGATGAGTGTGGTGACGGGGATGGGTATTGTCAGGGATGCTGCAAACAGGGGAAGAAATCACTTTTTTGCTTTGCAAGCTATAGTTAAAAACAATAGGCTGGTGTTCACAGGGAAACACCGTAGGCACGACTCTCATTTAAAACCAGTACAGTTTATCTGGCATCTTATGATTATTTATGTGCCTCGCAGCCCTTACAGTATCAACTAATTATTAGCTGATGGGGATAAGGTTGCAAAAGAGGATAGGAATAGGGAACTGAAGATAAGGCCACCGTTAGGAAAACATGAAGGATGTCTGATTGGGGTTGGGGTGGATTTTTGTCCCCACCCAAAGCTTACAACTTTTTTGCCCCTAGAGGGTTTAAATCCTGACCAAGCAGAGTGCTTAACTGGGGATCCATACCCCCAAATGGCCTGGGTTGCACTCATTATAACTGCATTCTAGAACCACTGGGAGCTAAGGTCACTCTGAGAACCAGGGTCCCAAGATGTTATAACTTTAGGCAAGTGCTGTAAAGGCAGGCCAGTTTTTTGGCTTCAGCGTTGGGGTCTATGGTCACATCCGAATTTGTCTGAGAGCCAGTGGCCAAACAAAGTCAAGTGATGTGATTGTAGGGAAGAACGGAGGAGTGAAGACTCGAGCTCTGATAAGAATGGGCTGCCGGGCTCTATTGGGCAAGTCCCATTCATCCAGAACTTAAACAACCGACATGATGACTTCAACTTAATTAACTAGTCATTGGTTTGTTACCTCCCCTAAGTCCTTGCCATGCCCACTCCCCAAATAGCCAGTTATTTTCTTGGATTCAGCTGTTTCTTTTCAAATTGATTGGTGTGGATCATGTCTAATGGAAAGCAGTTTATGTCATCCAAATTCCCTTTCGCTGAATTATTATTCGTAATAACCCTTAGCTTTGCACCTGGCACACTTATCGAAAGAATTCCAAGTGGTTTATCAGGCGCCTCCACATCCTGCATGGGGAAAAGGAAAGCAAAAGGGCCTCTAAAGACAAATTGAAGAAATGAGAAGCTCATCCCGCTAACTCAGGCCAAATATCATGGCCTTGTTTCTTTGCAGAGTTCAGGTGGAGATGGTGTTTTGCATAAATTACTGGATATCTGTCTTAGATTTCCATTTCACTCTGTAGCTGCCAGAACCCCCGAAGGGTGGTCACATAACTTGCCCTGAACTCTCAAGTGGTGAGGGGATCTAGTCAGCTCATCCCATGAGCCAGAGCCCCTCCCCAGAGTGGTTACAATGTCAGCATCATACTGCATCACTACAGACGGGTCTCTCACGGTTCCGCCAGTCCTGAGACAGGAAAAAAGGAAGCCTCTTGGGAAAGCAAAAGGCACACTTCTTCCAAACCTAATGTAACACTTTGTCACCATGACCTTCTAAAACGATATCATTTGCACTCTTGCACGGTTGGTATGGTATTTTTGCAAAGGAATTCTGCACAACCATTGATTTAGAACTGAGTTGATGAGGGAGCCGGGTGCATGTGTTTTCCCTCCTTGGAATCCGAAAGCAATTGCAAATGGCATCATTTCATGTCAATCTACTTTTGGCCACCACTTTGAAAACCATAAACTTTTGAAAAACCCTATCTTTTATCAAGAGCTGGCTTTGATTCCTTCACCACTAGGCTCGGGGGTGATACACACAATCTTAATTTCATCACAGGTGGCTTTGGCTTTGTAGAAGAACACCGCATATTAGTCGGTCACCTGAAAGCAAAGACCATCTTGCCCACCCCAGAGATCAACTATGTACTCTTGGCAAGGGCTCCCTCTCTGATTCATGCTCGGTCCACCTGGTCCTTGGATTACCTTCCTCCCTTGCAGGACAATGCAGCCGTGACAGTACCTTCTTGGTCCCAAGCCCACCAGCCCTTTGGCTTCTCGGGGAATTCTCTTTTCAGCTGTACCAATGGCAACCTCTGAGTGACATCTTTATATGATCAGATGTGACGACAGTTTAATAACAAGTTCTAATTTTTGGCTCATCAGCTTTTCAGTCTGCACATCATCAGAACGGAGACGGAGCCACATTAGGGAAATCTCACTAGTAAATGAGCCTGTACTGCTGATACAAGATACAACATTTTTAAACTGATTAAAAAAATTAAACAAAGAGCGAGAGAGAGGGCACTTTAATCACCGTCAAACAACTTTCATGCCACTTTGTGGGACATCGGTACATCGTTGAGGAAAGATGAAAGAGCCCTATAAAGGAAATAATGTTAACTCTGTTAAAAGTATCTGAAACAATGTGTTGTTAGTTGTCACCACTACTTAGGGATCTATCATGAAAAAATAATCACAATACCCTGACATATAAACACCGGTTGCAGCTGTGGGTTCTCCCAAATGATTTCTTTAAGGACAACTTATCAGAAGCAGTTGTTAGTCACAAGAATAGGGATGAGGCAGTGCCATCCTGTAGCAATAGCAACGAGTTAGGGTGTTGACGACGCAGGTCTGAGAATTTCTGGGAAGCCCAGTAGAATCTTTAATCATGCCTGAATGCCATTCCGATCTAGTCAGACATTTGCCAGCTGCCAGAGAACTGTGCCATCAGTCTTTATAGTGCATGTAAAATTAGCCAGGATTCTTGTTTGGGATTAAGAGTATCTTGGTAATAAGGATTCATCATTCTCTTCCAGAAATCATTTGTCAGATTTGTGGCACCATCTTCACCTACAGAAAGGTGGGATTTAGAAAGTGGTAGCTGTTTATTTATAGTTGAGGCCCTAAGATCTAAATTACCCATCCTTCCAAAACCCTTTGTTGGGATGAAAATGTTAAGTAGCCGCTTTTCTTCAAGGTTTATTTGATAACTGCTAGCCGTCAATTTGTGACTGTCAGCACTGAATACAAATGAATATGGACTCTTTTAAAGGAAAAGGTACAGAGGTTTATGACAAACAGTATATGGTAAAGAAAAAAAAAAAAACACCCACTTATTGGTATTTGTAATGCATCAGTACTCTAATACTTACGTTTTTATAAGGACACATATTACACAGTGTTCTGTTTTCAGGTTTGTCCATTTTAAAGTGCATGCTTATTTAAAAGAAAGAATAGGTTTAATTATGAGACATATAAAAGAATAGACATAATATCATGATGTATCTATATATTCAGTGATTGCCAGAAAGCAGTACATGTTCTAAGATTGTTTCAGACATATAGATAACAGGACATTGCATACCAAATGCTGAATGAAGCCATTTATACAGAAAGCAGAGTTCTGAAAAGAGAACATGACAGGGAACGTAGACTGGGCTTCGAACCCCAAAGGCAGGGAAGGAGAGGGCCCTTGCAAAAGTGGGCAGTGATGACGGTGCTGGATTCCACAGACAAGGAGGTGATCTGAAGGGAGCAGATTTGGCAAAAATAAAAGACAGTTTCCTCTTCAAACCCTAGAGCATTTGTTGTTACTCATCTCGGATCTTCCCAAACGCAAAACCAGCCACTGAATATGGTGGCCCCATGCACATGCCCCATGGAGCGGAATAATTCATCATCAAGCCGTGGTGGAGCTGAGGTGGTAAGAACACGTTTCTCCCGGTGGAATAAATGGCTGCCTCCACGCCCTTGCCGTCTCTCGCTGTCTCCCAGTAACACTCCCACAAGAGAGTTTATAACCACTCTACCAGAAAGATGTAACGCTGTGTTTCGGAGTTTATCTCTGGACACCTTGGGGGTTGGTATACATTCCTCCCACAAAAATGATTACGGTTTAAACCTCTGGCTTGAAAAATAAGCAAGAGCAAGTAGCTCAAAGAGGTTGTGTGTTTCCTATTCACCATCTAAGAACAATCTTTTAAGCTGACAAATTTGCCACGTATTCCATTAGTTCATAACCAAAAGCAGCTTGTGTACGAACAAGGCTCACTGGCCTTCCAATTAGCATGACCCCAGCTGAAACAAATCACCTTTTTCCTCCACCATGATACTTGTATCGAATTGAATTGACTGTCGTGGAATAAATGCTAATCAACAAACACACCAACATCCACCAAAATTATGTGCGGCAGTAGAAGTGAACTTGAAAGGACGCTGTCCTCCAAATTGACGTGTTTTCCCAGTGAGTTGTACCAAACAGGGACTATTAAAATGGTGACAATGACTAGCATTTATTGAGAACTTGCAATTCATCGGACACTATGTAGAGAGCTTTACAAGCATTATAGAAAACTGCTCCTGCTATTTCTACAAGCGAGGTAGAAATTATTAGCCCACTTACAGAGAAGACTACTTGGTATCAGAGATCAAAAGTGACTTGTCCAAGGCCACACAGATAATCACATAGATTGACTCTGAAATCCATTCTAAGTTGTATACAAACCTCTTTCCTCAATATATGAAACAAATATTTGCATAGTACCCCTTCCCAGTTATATGTCTCCCATTTAGGTTAAGCTGTCTTGTGTCATTTTGCCTTCTTCTCAGTCAGGCCACAGTGTGACACCCCTCTGTGGCCTTAAAAAAAAAAAATGTGGGATGTCATGTGTTCAACTGAGAGCTGTTAAGAGGAGGTTTTTCCATTGTTGATTCAGTCAAGGAGCTAAATTGAAATTATATCCATTTGGATTAACAAAAATGAATACTCAGCAGCACCACCTCGTATGATCCAATAGCAAATGACCCTTAATAAAAAAAGGTCATCTGATTGAAAATGCCACTTCCAGGTGACAGATTTACCCGGTTAAGGAACCTACTCTTTGATGATAGACTTTTTCAAAGCATGAACTGAACCATATCAAAACCAGTGAAACTTAAGTGATCTCCATCTTATAGATTCACATACATTTAAAATGAGTGTGGCCTTTTGTAGAATAATATCAGACACGCTCCATTTTGCTTGCTTATTTCCTCTGATCCCTCTCCCCTCCCCACCCTCCCCCAATTGACTCCTAACATCACTTGACTACAGAGGTCTTGAATAAAACAGTCTAGACACGTGCGAACGCTTCCTGGTAGGCACTAAAATAGAACTTTCTTCATAGCCCTGGAGAGTTTTGCTAATTCACAATCTATTCTTAACATTTATACAGAAGGGGAATACACTTAATTTTTCAAACGGAAAATGTGATGAAGTTCAGGAAACTGGATATGTGTGTTTAACTGCAGAGGCTTTGAAAGCTTCAGAGAGTGTTCTGCAGAATCCGTTTAGATCACATTCAGGTTCTTAATCCTACAGAAGAGGATGTACCCACTCGAACACCAAGGATTTTGACAATGTGTCAGGATATTTACCTCTTGTCACACACACTCTTTCTCCCACACACACACACAAGTTTCTTTGCTAAAAACAGGTTCACAGGGTGGAAAACCTGAGAGGTTGCTTTCAGCTGACTCTCTGTCCCACGGCAGGGGAAGGAGGGATATTCCTCAGGGCACTTGGAGACACAGCCTACAAGGAGGGGTTAATGGCAGTTGCTCTGTGGGAAAGCTAAGATACGCCAGTTTATCCCCTTAAATGCAATTAGTCCAAGCTCAGGCCACAACCCAAGATTGCAAAGGACATCTTGAGTGGAAGGCTTAAGGGGGAAAGAATGTGATATAGCTTCAAATAACAGCCATAGGTCCACAGGCCTCCCTCCTGGGAGAACCTGCAAAGTGACCCACGGCCTTTCTTGTTTGCAGTTCAGGCATCCCAAACATTATGCCCTCAAATCTGAGTGAGGCTAAAGGCCAGTCTCACACGAAGGCCATGCTGTTCCCCCCGGCAAAAGATAGGAATTTCTAGCGAGATCACTAAGGAGTTTCAAGAGGTTGACTTGAAGACCAGGGTAGAATGTGCTGGAGGCATCAAGAGGAAAGGTTGTGTTGCTCTTATTCCTCCAAGAAATATTTGCTGGAATAACCACGGAGACCAGCAGGTTCAGGACAGAACGCTGGGAAGCATTCATTTAAGGCAGAAGAATACATTGGTTTTCCCTAGCCTTAAATTTTAGGGAGTAATGGGCAGCCAGTTCCCTGTAATTCAAAGCGGTCCAAAGCCATGTTTGTTTTGGAAATGTTAGGCGTGGGAGGATTTTTAACTGGTGTTATTCACAGGATGTGAGGGCAGAGTGACCTTGGTCAGGTTTCTGGGCCTGTGTTTTCAAGTCAATGAATTGTTCTGAACTTTTCCCTGAAGTAAATGAAGCCCTTCTCATACCTCCTTCGTGTTCCAGAAGCCTTGCCATTGATGTTTCAAGGATTCTGTAACAGATTTATGTCTGGTGTTGAAAGATGGAGACGTAATATTGAGGATTATTCACCTGTCTGAGATCTGTTGTAGCTAGTAAGGTCACCTAGAAATGCTTTGGGAGGGAGTATTCCCAGTTGAAGGGGAATATTCCCAACTAGGGAAGGAAAAGGAATGGCTGGGGTACAATCCAGGTGGGTGACACCACGCATACTGTCTCCCCTTCATTTGTGCCTGCCAAGCATGTTCTAGAACTGGTTGGACCTGAGAGGCAGTCTCATTAGAAATAAGAGAAGGTGTTGTTGACTATGTCTTCTATCCAAGAAAGCATTTCCTAGGCATTTGTTGCTTGGAATGCCCACATTTCTAAAAGTGCAGTCTCTTTCCAATGGAAGTTCTCTTGCTGGGCATTGGGGTATCCATTCTTGTGAGGACGGCACAGGACCAGGCAGTGTTTCATTCCATTGTACATAGGGTCACTATGAGTCGGAAGCAACTCAGTGGCACCTAACAACAACATCCGTTTTTCCATGGGTGAGTTTGAAAGTCAAGCATGAGAGCCATAGAAATTTGCCACCAAAATAAGCATTATACTGATACATTCTCCTTCCATATGGGACAGATTGAATGTCCCGCCACTGAAATTTTCCACTGGGGCCACCTTGGTGCCAGTGCTGCAGGACTGCTGAGCGTTTATAAGAGATAGAAGGAAATATTTAGCATGTGTTTAATTTCAAACATTTTACATTTTTACTCTACTTCTTTAACCTCAGTTATAGCTAGTTCTGTATATTGTATATAAATGTATGCCTCTGTATTCATCATGTGTATTTAAATAAATCTTTGAAATTATCACCAGGCAAAATCAATGGATTCAGTTCTAATACAACGGTGCAAAGAATATCTTCAAAGTACAGGTCCAACAAACAGCTTCCCCCTTCCCTTGTTTGCACATAATTACTCCATCCAGGCTGCCTGCTACATGAGCTCTTTTAGAAAACCCAGAGCTGACTGCTGTGTGAGCAGGCAGGATTTTAGGGCAAACCTCAAACAAGCTGTTTGTTTAGATTTTAAGGTTGGCAGTTCACTTGCACCTCTGCCGTATGTGTCTCCTACAACGCAGTACTGGACTGAAAAGGCATTGGGGAGAAACACAGATTCTTCTGATGGGGTCCCATCATGGTAAGCAATGAACTCTTAACTGCGTCCTCCAGGAGCGAATTCAGAGAATGTGCTTTGCAGTCATTCAGATCTCACAAGCAGGGCCCTGATGTCCAGCCCCACTGATCCAAGTCAGGCCCGTCTGCGTCAGGTAGGTACATTTTCATGGGGAGCTCCCTCAAACAGATCATTTCTCAGGCTCAAAGACACTGGCCTTGTTAATATTTCATTTAGAACATACTGTGGAGAACGTCTCATTTATATGACGTCTATAATTAATGGTGATAGCTTAGGCACCGCCTTTACACGAAGAGAGCTCTTCACAGTGGTCGATGGGTAATGAGAAACAATAGATATTTCATTCACCAGCAGCTTGTTGCTAGTTAGTAGGGCATGATCGTGTGTGCTGATGCTTTAATTGCCAGGGAAAAATAATTCTGCCTCGGTGTTAGTGAACATTTTAAAGCACTAGATGCAAATAGACTAGAAACAAACAAAAAATTTTTTTACCTTGATGATGCAACACCTTAGCATAGAAAGTTACAAAGGTATGTCTTTTTTAAAAACTGCATTCTATCATGCAACTATTATCTAAATGTGCATGGGCTGACTACTCATCTACTGTATTTTAGGAAATACAATTATGCTACCTTTCTTTTCTCCTATGTAGACTGTAAATAACTGTAGATCTTTCTCTTGTTTCCCTTTGTAAATATATGTAAATACTAACAAGCTATGCATGCTGATATTCTAGGCAATTTCAGGTACTTTTATAATCAGAAGGCATGTACTTGAACTGGTTTGTTAAAACAAAAAAAAAACTCTCTCAAACTCTTTAAAGCTGAATAAAATTAAAGATTTCTTCCTAGACCGCTGCAGCTCCTTTTATTTGTCTTCTCCCTGAAAGACTTTCCTCCCTCTGCTTCTCTCGTTTTCTCCCAGGAAGTGAACGCTGAACATGGATTGGCCGTAGAAACAATGGTTGAACTATTTCACTTGGGTTTTTACACACTTTTCTTGGATTTTCATAAGACAGACTTCTTGGGATTTTTTTCTAGCAAAAGCATCTGGAGTGAAAACAATTAATATTTATCATTCCCCTACTATGTGCCAAAGAGTCCCTAGGTGGCGCAAATGGTTAAGCGCTATTAAATGCCATCAAAACTCCAATTCTTTCCTGGACACCAAAAGTATGGCTCTGTTACAGTCATTCAATTCAGTCATTGTTGTTGCAAAAGCAGCCATAGACAAGACGTACTCAAATGAGTGTGGCAGTGTTCCAATAAAACTTTATTTACAAAAACAGACAGGGGGCCAAATTTGACCCACAAGCTATAGTTTGCCGACCACTGCTCTACACCCTAGTGTTCCCTGATAAAACTCAGCTGCTCTTCAACAGACCATTAACATTTCCCTTTTGAGTATATTTATATTTGATGGGCTGGGGAGATAACTTGATAAATTGAAAATTCTCCATCTCCTCTGTGCAAGTGCAAACACTATTTGTGGAAGTCATGAAATAGTAAGGAGGAGAGCAAAAATGAAATCACCTGAACTTATAAATCAAGCTGTCTTCCGCAGACAAATTTCACTGCCAGATTTCAATTTAGTTATCTTTTGTTTTCATAAATGGGGATGGAGGGGGAGAAGGTAAGAAAGATGAAGTTTAAAAAAAAAAAAAAATCGAGCAACACTCACTCTTCAGTGAGGTAAAGGAAGCTATTACCTCAAGGTATCTATGGAAACCAAGCAGCGCCCAAACTTTTTAATGGTTGAAAAACAGCCTTTGCGTTTGAAGATGTTTTTCCCAAGTATGATGCTTCGGTGTAAATGCATTAATTGACAGTTTCCTTCAGGACTTTTTTATTGAAGTTTCCGAACTTAATTTGATGGCACAGGGAACTCTCTGGAGCCCTTGAAGAATGCTGCAAAGTTAGGTCTTCAGAAAACTGAGCCGGCTCCGGCACCGAGGACAAATCTAACTCTGCTCTCCTGCAATGCTAGTGAAGAACGCGCTCTTGCTCCCTGCAGTCTTCCATTTAAAAAGCGCTCCGTGTTCACCTTCGGAATGGAAAGACCCATCCTAACCTCTGCTGAACAGGAATCAATATAATGTCTTCAGTCCTGGAGGGAACTGGGGAGAAGGAGCTGGAATAGAACAGATTTGGATATTTTGGCAAATTAGGGAGCAGTGTGGAATGGTGGAAAAAGCAGAGGAACTGAAGCCAGAAATATCTGAATTCGAGTCCTGACTTTGCCACCTGGCAGCTCTGTGTGTGACAAGCCACTGAGCTCAGTTTCCTCATCTGTAAAATGGGCGCCATCATATCCCTTCAAGTGGTTCTTATAAGTTTAGATTACTGATAACATTTGGCCCCTTCCCTGATGCATAATAGATAATAGTTCAAAGGCGGTTATGATTCTGATTAATGAAAGTTTAAAAACTGAAGCCTACAGATCAAAATATCTTCCCTTTTCTTCACTCAGCGGACTTACAAAGTAGGAGGGGAATTTCCACCTTGAGCTAGGACTCCAAGCAGCAGTTCACCCTCTCTCCAAGCCCCACCCAGCATCTCTGAGTACTACGCTGGCTGTGAATTCCACTTCTCATCTGTCTCCTGGCTACAAGCAGGCCAGACCAAGTTCACATCTATATCCTCTGGAAGCCAACATTTAAACAACTGCCCCAAAACCCAGAAACCAAACCTGTTGCCGTTGAGTCAATTCCAACTCATAGTGACCCTAGGTAGAACCGCCCCATAGGTTTTCCAGGGAGTGGCTGATGGATTCAAACTGCCGACTTTTTGGTTAGCAGCCGTGGCTCTTAACCACTGCAAACCAGGGCTCCCAACGACTAAGGATCACTTAAATGCTGTAAGGCTCCAGACACCACCCTAGACCCTTTACAAACAGTATCTCATTCTCCTCTAAATCTCTAAGTATCCCTATGGATGTATAGCTGGAGAGAGGGATGCATAGAGCTATAGGTGAGCAAGTAAACACAGTGAAATGCCAAAGGTAGAATCCAGGCGGTTACATGTGGGTGGTTACTGCAATGGTCTTCCAGATTTTCTGTTTGAAAACATTTATAATAAAATGTTGAGGGATATGTATACATATATACACACAGTGGCTGCAATGATGGGCTCAAGCATAGTAACTGGGCTCAAGAATAGCAAACACTGTGAGGATGGTGCAGGACAGGGCAGCATCTCGTTTCATTGTACATAGGGTTGCTATGAGTCGGAAACGACTCAACAGCACCTAACAACAACGTATATATAGGAGCCTCTGGGTACTAAAATGGTGGAACATGAAAGGAAAAGGTGAAGGAAAAAAAAAAAAGGTTGGTGGTTCTAATCCACGCAGAGGCACCTTTGAAGACAGGCCTGGTGACCTGCTTCTGAAAGGTCACAGCCTTGAAAACCCTACGAAGCAGTTCTATTCTGCACTCATTGGATTGCCATGAGTTGGAATTGACTCTACAGCAACCAACAACAGCTATCTATCTGTCTGTCTGTCTGTCTATCTATCATCTATCTATCCACCCATCCTTGTGGGATATTAGCCTCATTCCACAGATGAGAAAACCAAGGCACAGAGCAGTCTTACTGGCCTAATGTCACGCACCAGACAAGGGGTGAAATCTTTCATGGAATCCAGGCCCGCTTGGCTCCAGAGTGTTCTTTCCATAAAGGGTTTGTATGCATTTCTGTTATACCTGTTAGGGTCCCGTAACCCCACCCTCTTATTCTAGCTGTTTGGATTCTGCCTTAAAACATAAAAACTGATTTTTCCACATTATTCCCAGCAGAAGACAGCTCTTGGGGTCCACATCTTAGAGCCCAGAAATCAATTAGTTGAAAAGCAAAAGTGATATGTGTGAATTTGCATGCATTCATTGAGCAGCGGAGGTTTCGTGGGGTGTTTGATGCTAATGGGGCTTCTGGAGGTGAAGTGTGATTCTCACTTGCTGCCAGCGTTCCCACCATGTGCAGAAATGCTCCCACCAAGTACTGATGCCCATCAGCTGTGAAAGCGTCTGCAATGGGGACCCAGATCTGTCTAAGAATGAGGAAGTGGGCAACAGACTGCACGGGAGATGAGTGCATTGTTCCCTGGGGGAGTGAAACTGATCGGCGAACAAGTGTCAGATACAGAACTGATGTCCTCATCACACCCACGAGGCATCGGCTGCTGGGGCTGGACCACACTGGGCATGAGAAGATAGGACAGGACACGCTGTAGCCTGGCCCGTTTTCCTGCTCACCCCCTCCCATCTGGCTATGGCAAAACACAATCTCCTGTCAACCCAGTCCTGATGGTTGTGGCAGGTCTCCCAGGGAGCCCATTCGACCATCTGCTGCTTCCTAATCCCAGGTTGAAACTTTTCTCTGGGTCAGAAATTCTCCTCCACCTTTTCCTTCAAGCCCTTCCACCGTTGGGCCATTCCTGTAGACATTCACCTGTCACCTGCCCTGGCACCTCTCCTATAGCCTGATAACCCTGCCCAGTGACCGTCTCAGCCCACTGGTCACTTGCCAGCCCCTTTCATCATCTCGGAGTCTCCCTTCTGGATACATCATGAGTTCTTCATGTCCTTGTCCAGGTAGAGTTTGAGGCTGAATAGTTGCTTTAGAGAGGGTTAGTCCAATCTCAAGGATAACCCAAAAAAAAAAAAACCCAAACCTACGGCCATTGAGTTGATTCCGATTCACAGCAGCTCTCTAGGACAGAGTAGAACTGCCCCATAGGGATTCCAAGGCTGTAATCTTTACAGAAGCAGATTGCCACATCTTTCTTCCACAGAGTGGCTGGTGGGTTCGAATCTTAGCTGAATAGCTAATAATAATAATCTAATAACAACAGAAATCACACTAATGATGATAATAGCTGTTGAGGACCTATTATCTCCCTTAGGTCTCTTATTACGTCAGATTCTCACAACAACCTTAGAACCAAACCAGTTGCCATTGAATCAGTTCCGACTCATGGCAACCCCATGGGTGTTAGAGTAGAACTGTGCTCCATAGGTCTTTCAATGGCTGTGATCTTTCAGGTTTGAACCACCAGCCTTTTGGCTAGTAGCCAAGTGTTTAACCATTTGTACTACCCAGGGACTCCCACAACATCCATGCCAGGTGGGTATTATTATCTGCTCATTGCAGAGGGGGAGATCAAGGCTAAAGGAAGTAAAGTAACTCAAAGCCACGAGATTGTTAAGTGCTGGAGCTAAGATCCAAAGTGAGGTTTGTTTCACTCTAAAAATGCATGTTCTGTTCATAGCTAACGTACCCCTGACTCCATGCCACATACACTCAACAGGATCCTGGAATCATGAATGAACTGAAACACTGGCCTTGTCAGATCCTGATGGGGACACAAATCCCTCACTGTGGCTGATCTGCTCCTCAGGTCCCTCTCCAGGAGCTTTCAGAGTGGCTTCCAAGGGCGGATGAACCAGTAAGCAAGCCCAAGCTCACCTTGCTTACTGGGCCATCCGTCCCTGTCAGGATCATAAATTTGAAAAGAGGCTTTGATTCTGTAGGAAGGTGCTGTGGGGCTGGGAAAGAGACAGATGCCAGCCATACCTGGAAGCAGAATCTTTGATGTGGTGAAAAAATGTGAAATTGTTCTCTACACATGTGCTTACCTTGCCTATTGGATAATCTGCCCCTGGTGGCCTCCTTGGCCTCGGGGATTTCCTCGTCCTTCTGAGCCCACCTCTAAGTCCTCAGATCCCTAGCTTCCACCCTGGTGTCCTCAGGAACCAGGATTTCTTTTCTGCCTATATGTGATTTTGGAGAATGCTCAGGAAGGGGTCTGAGGCCCCTCCCCTACAGGGCTCCTCTTCTGGAAATTGCTTCTCAAGCAAGGGAGGTCTTGGAGGCTGGCAAGACTTGGGTTAAAATGGCTTGCTGTTTGTGGGCTGCCTGGCAACATCCACCAGGGTGGCTTCATGATGGGCCAACGGTGGTGGACCTCTCCCGCCCTCGCCGCTCAGAGAAATGCTGAACTCATGACAACGAGGGTACACCAAGGAACATCTTACTCTGCTCTTTTCTACCCCCTGGCTGCCACACCTGATAGGATTCATCCTCTCACAACTGCCTGGCTTGTAAAAAGGAAGGCACACAAATACACTTATAGCAACCCAGCAAAGTGTCAGCGAGGATACAAGCCAGTTGTGTGGTTGGCCCTTAAATTGTCAGGGTGTCGAAAATCTTTCCTCTATCAGCTGTGCCCTTTGGATTTCTAACCAAATGACTTTACAAGGCAGACCCCGTTAATACTATATGAATCCCGCATAGGTGCCTGGCTATCTTCTGTGCCACTGTCCAGGGGCCACCCCCAGAATTGCTGCAAGAGTCCTATGGAGGCATCATTACCTGCATTGTATTGATGGAAAAACTGAGACTCAAGGAAGTAAAATGACTCAATAATAAATCATTCTCATTTACTGAGTTTTTATCAAGCTACCTGCCTATCTTGTGTTAATGGATTCATGTACCTTTAATGCTTCTTGTCAGGGTTCACCCTGTGCCAGATCCTTTTATGAGCATTTTGCATCCATTATCCCCAATTAAAGGTCCAAAGAGGAGAAGCCCTTTGCCCAGGTCAAGTGGAAAGTGACAGAATCAGGAGCTGAACCCAATCACTTGGGCTCCAGACCTCTGTTCTCATCAACTGCACCAGGCTAAGTAGAAACATGTCCACAGGCTAGGTGGCATGAGAGCACTGCAGAGTGACAGGTCAAGCTTTTGTGCCATCATCGAAGTAGATCTTTCAATAATGGTAAATAGCTGACACTTTCTGAGGGTCCCAGGCTTGCAGTAAATGCTTTAGGTGTACTAGCTCATTTATAATACTCTCATTTGACAGACAAGGAATCTGAGGTCCAAAAAAGTTAAATAACTTGCTCAAGGGCACACAGCTAGTAAGTGATGACACTAGAATTTGAACTGGGATTGTCCATGCGTAACCCCTTTGTTGCATGGTATCTTGAGTCACAGAAGCCAGGCCCTCACAATGATGTTTGTAAGTTATCCACTGAAGGATGTGTCTCTAGAGCGGCTGCCCCACCAAGGGCATCTTAGACTCTAGGTGTGATGAGAAAACTGGGATGGAGACCAAGTCTCCCCATGGAGTGAGACCTGAGCTTCAACTGCCCATGAGAAAAACAATAAGGGGGTGATTCCACATATTGGTTGGAGTTCTTGGGTAGTACAAATGGTTAATGTGCTTGGTTCCTAACTGATGGATGGAGGTTCCACTCCATGGCAACCGATACATTTTCCATATGTTGGTTACCCCAAACCAGTGATCAGAGAATGCTCCCCAGATTTGGGTAAATGACCAATTGATTTCAACTGTACTCTTTATAGATATATGAGCAGATCCGTAACCACTCTGAGCTGCAGTACCATTTAATCCCTAGAGGCTGAGAAGCTTTACTTTCTGTTTACTGGAAAGCTTGAGCCTCAGATTCAGGACCAAGTGTCTCCAGGGCCCATGCATCAACCACTTCCCATCATGTGAGAGATGCACCCTGTCCTTTGTCCTGGGTTTTCTTGTTGTCACCACATTGAATAGGAAACACTGAGAACAAAGAAATGAATTGCTAAACTGTATTTCATCTGCAAGAAATTATTTCCAAGGCAATCAGAAAGCCCAGATTACCAACGCACACCCACACTTTTGAAGGCAGTAGGGAAGGGGAGGGGGACACAGAGAAGGAATAATAATAAGAGGCCTAATAATTAAAGTGCACTTTCCCTTGAATTCCTTTGCTTTGCTTAAAAGACATGTGTGGAAAGCAAGATTGCTGACAATGGTGTGTGGATAAATGTTTAACAACTGGCTCACTTGTGTGGGAAGGAGCCTTAATCTGCAGCTTTTGCCAATTCCCATGGTGTAAATAATCCCACCATGACAATCTCAAACTATCGGCTGATGTCACTGAATGTGACTGTGGGAAGAGATGTGCATTATTGACTATGGCAAGCTGGTGTGAGTCGGCTCCAGCACCCCACTGATTGAGACCTATGGAATATAACGGTAGGCTTTGTTTGAGGAGGATCACGGGACTTGACAAAACAGAGACTGGGAGCTCAAGGTCATAAAACCATTGGGGCAGGGTTGGGCATTGTGGGAAATTATAAACCTAGGGTGATAAACACTTGAGAATTTTAGACATTTTTCAACTTGGTCACCACAACCTAAAGACCGATTCCACTCAAGTGGCTCCCAAGATAACAATATAGCTGCCAACACCTCCTGAGTTTGTAAGGAGTGCCAGACAACATTCTAGGAACTTTGCAACAGTGTCTCATTCAATCCTGCAACAACTCTACAAGGCTGGTAATAACTCCACCTTAGAGATGAGAATTTCAAGGAGTTGGAACTTGCTCAACTGAGGTTACACAGAGCTCTTAAGATGCAATGCCAGAATTCAAACCCAGATCTGACTCGACTTATCACTTCCCTGCCTCACTAGGGAACTGTGCTCTCTCTGAGTTTAACATCCATGCAAATAGCATCCTTCTTGCTCAAAGGCCTTTCTAGAACAACTGGAATACACATATTAAAATAAAGAAATAGCGCATTGAGGGAGATGGGGCCTGTGGCGGAGCTGGGTGTAGGGAAGGTATGGGAAAGAGAATGAAGACTGGGGTAGGTAGCATACTGGAGAGAAAGAAAAGGACGGGGCCCTTCACGGGACTGGGAAATTTGGTTCCATTTGTTCATCCGCAAGCAAAGACACAGAGAAGAGGATGGTGTTTGTTTACACTGCAGTTTTGTGATTTTATCAAAGGTGCCAAGCCTCCGAGCTGCTTTTGGTTTTGGTACTTCCTCAAATGAATGAACAAATAGGTTCCTACTGATTAAATGGTGTCAAAAGAGTCCGTCCTAGAACTTGTCTCAAAAACAAACGTTTTAAACCTACGTATCTTTACTACCTGAGTTAACCAATCTTTCCCATATGGAAAGAAACATATTTTCAAATAAGAAAATAGAAGCCAATTATGTGGGAAAGGAAAAAAAGTGAAATTTTCTTCTTATTCGCAATTGAAATCGCTGACACATTTGCATCTAGAATGTCAGACTAGCCCAGCCTCTGGTTTTGCTCCACAATTTCATGCACTGTCACCTGGATTGTCTCGCCCAAACACAGCTCAGACCATGTCACTCCTCTGATCAGACTTAACTGTCACCTCCTCTCACTGCCGGCTCTTTCGCAAATACAAGCCCTTGTCTAGATAAGCTGGTCCACCTTTCTAGCATTATCTTCTCCCACTCCTTCATTCCTGCACCCCACTTACATGAGTGGACTCTAAAGTTTGAGAAACATAGGTTCAGAGGGAGACCACGGCCCTGTGGAGGATGCTGTGGTGTGCTGCTGAGATCCCTCGTTCTGGACCAGGAGGCAGTCGTGTTCCCAGCTCCCAGGCTGTTGCTTACTGAAGGCGGAGTTCTTTCCCAGGAGCTGCCCCAAGCCCAAGGGAGTTGCCTTGCCCAGGTTACGTCCCCTTCCAGGAGGTAATCCACATCAGTGACTCTCTGAAGGGCCACCTTGGCTTCAAAGTCGCCTAGGGACTGGCTGGGAATCTGCTGCTCTTATGCTGCAGCTCAATACCTCCTCTGTCCCATCCTGCTGGCTTCCCCCCTACAAATACGTGGATTCCAAGAGCACGCCCCAGTAAACCTCCTGCAGGCCAATTGCAAGAGCAAAGCCTGCTTCCTGGGAAACCCAACCTATGACAAACAACAGCTGGGTGACTTTGAGAAATACACTGAACCACTCGGAGTCTCTGTCTCCTCATCTGTAACTTTGAGATAGGGGTATGCTTACAGAGCTGTTTTGGAGAAGCGGCCCGTGTGCTAACTTGCCTGTTACACACAGTGGCTCATGATGCATACTCAAGGGAGAAAAGCAGTTGTGGTGGTAGAAGTTGAAACTGCCCACACAATGCTTCAGTTCAGGGAGTATGGCACAGAGAAAAAAGCATACATTTGTGGGGCTTTTGGTTAGACATGGTGGATTAAATTTGAGCATTATTCTCCACTCCCTCCAGAAACTATTAAAAGTATAATAACGGAAGAGAATGTTTAAACGCAGTGATGGAGAAACAGCAACACACATTTTGGAAGATGGGAAGCAGATGGAGAAGGGGTAACTCCTGACTCAGCAGAGTGGTGCCTACAGAAGAGGAAGGTACCGAGAAATGAGCCAATCACACAACAGAACTCAGGAACTGAAAGGATGTGGCAAAGAGTAGGACTGGGAAGAAGAGAAATTGTAAGGCTTGATGGTATTGTGTGCCATTGAGTCGATTCTGACTCATAGTGACCCTATAGGACAGAGTGGAACTGCCCCCATAGGGTTTCCAAGGCTGTAACTTTCCTGGGAGCAGATAGCCAGGTCTTTTCTCCTGCAGAGCCACTGGTGGGTTCGAACCACCAACCTTTCAGTTAGCAGCCGAGCGCTTAACCATTGCACCACCAGGGCTCCTTAGGCTTGATGGCACTGCATATAAAGTCCCAAACTAGAGAGCTCAAGTGTGGCAGGTACTCATTACATAACAATGCCCCATCATTGCGAATTTCAGATATCACCTCCTCTGATATCACCTCTGTGAGTTTTTAACAGAAACCTCTCCTCTTCTTCACTGCCCTTCTGGAATCCTATCATATAGTTGGGTGTGTGCTGTTAAATTATGGTCACATTGAGAGGCTCCCTGGCACCCAGCCCAGTGCCTGGCACATAGTAGGTGCTTAGCAAAATATTTCTAAAGGGATGAATGAATGAATGAATTTCCTTTGTAGGATAAAGGAAAAATATATTAATCAAACTCAGCTGCTGCATAAACAAAGTGACTGGTCAAATTATTTCCTTTCCAAATGATTGTTAGTGTGGTTTTGACACAGTTGTTCTCTGCAAGTTATGACTCACATTAGAGCTATATTTATATAATGTTTACTATGTGCCAGACACTGATTTAAGCTCACTCACATTCTGTCCACACACACACATAGCCAACACTTAGTCCTCACAACAACCGTGTGAAATAGATTTGCTATTATTTTCCCCAGTTTACAGATAAGAAAACCGAGACACACAGAGGTTAAGGAGTATGCTCAAGCCTGCACACTTTGCAGGTGGCAGAGCGGGGATTCGGACACACACCTGTGGCTCCAGGGGCCACACTGCATAGACAGCAAGATGCTAAGGAGGATGCTTCTGTAGGTCCTTGAGAGTCTTCTACTGTCCCTGAACTTGCTTTCCAGGTGGAGATGTCTGGGAGGCTACCAGTCTGTTGGTCTTGCAGCTGCTGCAGAGAGTAACTATGGGGTGACAGGCAATGGGCTCAGGGTCTGCTTCTGGGGCTCTGTCTTTCCATAGGTGGAGGGTTAGGGGGTGGGGGTTATGAATCCAGAAGGAGAGGAGGCAGAACTGCAGAGGACCTTGGCATCTTCATGTCTCCTGTGACCTCTGGAACCCAGTGAAGCTGAAGTACTATAATCTCATGGAGCAGGGAGTATGGTTTGATGAAATCCATCAGGAACCTTGTTGTGGATGAGTCCACCATTGTGGGGAGAGAACTGACCAATGCTGAGTCCACAGGGATTTATTTTGTGGTGGATTGTGGAGCAGGTGGAAAAGTAATCGCAAGCCACCATGATTTATAAGGTGAAGCATAATCCTGTTTATCTACTAATCCAGGTAACCCCCAAATTCCACCCTTTTGAGAGGAGCCTCGACTTTGCAATCCTCTAGGTATCCTGAATTCTCTTTGCCCAAGTGGGGGCTTTCCTGTTTCCTCCAGATCGATGGGGTCCGTGGCTAGCTAAGTGACCTGCAATAAGAAAAGGGGGCTTACTTGCAATAAAACCAGTAAAAAAAAAAAAAAGATGAAAAACATACTTTATGCAGACAGACCACACAGGCTGTTACTTATTAAATCCAATTTGTTGGTTTATCGGGTAAACAACACCTCTCATAATTTGAGGTTCCACTGAAGTAGAGAACAGAGGGGTCTTCCGTACAACAAGGCTGAAAACCACAGCCCTAGCAGTGAAGCTCTTTTTTGTCAAGCTGCTTCCAGATTCAAGTTTCAGCAAGAGCAAGAACATGGGAGGGACAAGGCCGCAGTCTGGTGGCAGTGGGGAAATGTCCAACATCCACTGACAGTCTCCTCTGTCCCAGGTACAACGCTGAGTGCTTCCATGTACACAAATGTAGGTTCTTACAACAACCCTCTGAACTACATATGTCATCCCCATTTTACGGGGCCCCCGAGGGTAAGTAACTTGCATGCACACAGAAGTGGCAGAGCTTGGATTTGAACTCTGGTCTATCCAATTCCAGAGCCTGTGCTAATTCCTACTCTATGGAGTGAGATTCCAGCAGAAAACACTAGAAAGAGAACATGGTATCATGGGAATGGAAAACACCTGCTTTGGCTCTGGGATCTGAGAGGCCAGAGACAGGAGAAAATTGTTGACTCTTGGGCATTTCACAGCCATGGAGACCAACATTTCTCCACTATTCATGAGCCAAAGTCAAGGGTCAGAAAGGTGTGGGGGTCAAGTAGTAAAAGGAAATGTCTCCTTCATTCTCCCTCTCCCCAGTCACTGGTGACAGTAGTGGCTTGTCCTTCACTTCAGTCCTCAAGACACATGAAGAAATTGGAGCTCAGAGAGGTTGAGTGACTTGCCCAAGGACACACAGCTAGGAAGTTGCAGAGCTGGGATTCAAATGAGAGAAGGGGTTGATAGGATCCAAAGTTCACATTTCTTTTCACTATACTTCCTCTCCTGTACTGAGAAAAAGAAAAGGGGATGGACCCCAACGAGGAAATAAAGGAAAGGTAAAATAATTTTTTTTTTTTTTTTAAACAAAAGCATGAGAAAAGCTGCCTCATATACATAGAACCATGTTGAGCAGCTTTGGTGGTGCTTGTGAATCACCTTGCTACCCCAGTGGAAATCTTTCCACAAGAAATCTTCCCTTGACCAATAGAGACCTTACCAGGTGTGAGCCCACATCTCTCTCAGTTGTCAAATCAATTCTTGTACTGTAAAAAACCAAAACCCACTGCCGTCCAGGCGATTCCAACTCATGGAGACCCCATGTGATAGAGCAGAACTGCTCCATAGGGCTCTCTTGGCTGTAATCTTTATGGAAACAGGTTGCAGGCCTTTCTTCCATGGCACTGTCCAGTGGGTTCAAACCACCAGCCTATCGATGATCAGACAAGTGCAAACTGCTTGCAGATGAGCTGAATCATCCCATGGGTCAGAAGCTCTTTGAAAAGGAGATTTTATTCGTGCAAGTTTCCCCAGCATTTAGCACTGGGCCCAGCATATGGAGGTGCTCAGTAACCATGTGGTGAATGAATGAATGAATGAGTAACTAAACGAGTAACCAAACAGCTGTTTGGGCCACTTTCTGCCCTATTTCGCACCAAAGGGAGGCATATTGTGGAATGACTCACCCGTGGTTGCCCAGACTTAAAAATACACGCATTCCTTACTAGAGCTGGCAGAAGCAATTTTGGTTCTGAGAGGCGAACTCACTGCCCACCTAATATTACACCAGGTGTTAACTACACTATCTGGAAATACCCTATGACTAATTCCCCAGCCCTTATCTTGGTGAAGAAGAAAATTGCCTGTAGCGCGAATGCCCCAGATTCCTCGTCAGTTTACGTAAGGCGTTTCCAGTGATTGCGGTATTTTAAGCCATTTTTACCTTAAATCACCTGATGTATGGTCAGCCCAGAAAACCTGATCTCTTGCTCCCTTAAACTCCCTGTTCTTTCACTAATTTTGTTTAAACCACTTACTGCACCCTAAGTACTTCTCCACTGAAGATTGGGCTTATAAGCACACATCCCCTCGATGATATGATTTTTAAATAGACGATTTATTCAGTGGATTTGCCAGCATCATCCCCCTCGGCTCAAACGAAGCTCCATCACTTTCTGGGCAATCCCACTTTCTCCTGGGTGGAGGGTGGGTGGTATTTATTCTTTATCATGGCCTATTTGGTAGTTTTACAGGTTGAAAACTTTTCTGCCAAGTCCATATAGGATTTGATAGAAACATTCTCCAGATTATATCTCAAACAATCCTTGGTGATTGAGCAAGAAACGAGCTCCCACAAGACCTTCGTCCAGCTAGCAGGAAAAACCAGGCTCTTACAAAGCAGGTGGAGAGGAGAGGGGGGCCTATGCGCAGATGTAGTGACTTTGAAATAAATATCGCTGGCAGAAAAGCAAAAATCAAGGTGTCAGACTTCTCACAATCCATTGTCAACTACACCTGACTTCCACCTGCAATCCTGGTGGCCTGTCCCTTCCATAAGCAAAGGCACACACTGCTTGTCTTCATCAGCATTTTATCATAAATACATCTCCTCTGATGTACTCTTTTGTATGAATGTGTAGACAAACAAGAGATTTAGCCGTGATTCAAAAAGTTAGGTAACACCAACTAACTAGTCTTCCAACTCCAGAGGTTAGCAAACTTTCTCTGTAAAAGGCCAGTAGTAAATATTTTAGGCTTTAAGGGCCATATGGTTACAACTGCTCAACTCTGATGTTGCTGTGCAAAAGCAGCCATAGCCCTTATGTAAAAAAATGAGTATAGCTGTGTTCCACTTAAACTTTATTTACAAAAACAGGCAGCTCGCAGGATTTGGCCCATGTACCATAGCTTGCCAACCTCTGTTTTAACTAACAACAACAAAACCAGTGGCCATGGAGTTGATTCTGACTTATGGTGACGCCATGTGTGCAGAGTAGAACTGCTCCATAGGGTTAACAAGGCTGTGACCTTTCAGATGCAGATCGCCAGGCCTTTCTCCTGTGGCACCTCTGGGTGGGTTTGAACTGCCAATTGTTTGGTTAATAGCTGAGCATTTATCATCAAAGTAACACCACCTAGTTAATCTTTTAAATGATTTTCTTCCCTTGGCAAAATTGACTGGATGTTTGACTGAACTTCAATGCCAGTTTGATCCAAGTTGGCAACGTGGTAAGAATTTTAATGGAGCCAGAGAGGCGAGGCCCCTGTCTCTGGGTCTTTCTGCCAAGCTAAGCCCCCAGTGTGGGCCTGAATATCCCCAGACACATCACTAAGTCCTGTGGTCTTTGGAACTCCTATCTAGTCCTTAGGCAGGAATCCATGCCTAATGGTTCCACGTTAATTCTTAGGAATTTTTTGCTGTAAGAAACAACTTGCTATGAAACTATTTCCATGGGAAGATAAAATAATGAAGTAATCAAAAAAAAAAAAAAATGCTGCCAAATGAGTACATCTTTATTTCCCCTTCCCCCATCCTACTCTGGATCTGCTTCCTAAAGCTGCTGTTGTTCATAGTTGAGTTGGAGCCAACTCATAGCAACCTTACATACAACAGAACAAAACGCTGCCCGGTCCTGCATCATCTTCACAATCCTCGGTATCCATGAGTCTATTTTTGTAGCCACTACGTATTCTGAGCACCTTCCAACCTAGGGGGCTCATCTTCCAGCACTGTATCAGACAATATTTTGTTATGATCCATAGGGATTTCATTGGCTAATTTTCAGAAGTAGATCACCAGTCCTTTCTTCCTAGTCTGTCTTCATTTGGAAACTCTACTGAAACCTGTCCACCATGGTGACTCTACTGGTATTTGAGCACTAGTGGTATAGCTTCCGCATCATAGCAACACGAAAGCCACCACAGGACAACAAACTGACAGATGGATAGAGCTTCCTAAGGCTTGGTGGAGTACAAAGCCGCTGAAAGTGTTTAAAGAGTTAAATTACCTAGAAAAATCACTTAGCTCTATCAATTACATGATGCAAAATAATCACCCCCAAGCCCCATGGGGTGCAGGTAACAATTCTCTATGCCTAACAATTCCGCAGAGCCCAGCAAATCACAACAGCAGGATGAAAGCCCCTCCCTCGCTCCCATTCTTCATCTCGGCTAGTTAACATTTGTTGAAAAAGACAATGTTGAACTCCTAAGATTGGAACAGGAATCACTGCAATTATTTCTTGAGAAATATGCTTTCCTAACAGATGCCTTTTCAATATGCTCAGTCAGTTTTACAGAAAGTTAAACTAGGAACCATGCTGTGAACAGAAAGCCTGAGCCCCTAACCCTATCACCCTCTCTCTCTAGGTTTACACAGAGAAATTTTTCTCTCTACATATGCTTTTGTTTCCTTTCCTTTTTCACCTGCAAGTCTCTGTCAACTCTTCACATAGAATCCAGAAGCTTTCCACTATGTGTCACAATATAGATTTGGATGCAATAAAGACTATAATTATCATGCATTTATGAGAAATAATATTTTCCCTCTGGTGCGTGTTAGCTTGGCTGTTCACACAGGAGTGTGAATACTAATGCCTCAAGCTTGCCCTGGTGCTGCAAGCCTCATGGAGACATTTGGGGAAGCAAAGAAAAAACAGAAGATAAAGGTTGGTGCAAACAGTTACCATGCTTGACTACTAACTGAAAGGCTGGAGATTCAAGTCCACCTAGAAGTGCCTCAGAAGAAAGGCCTGGCGATCTCCTTCTGAAAAATCAGCCATTAAGGAGCCTATGGAGCAGAGTTCTACTCTGACACACTTGGGGTCGCCGTCAGTCGTACTCAACTCCATGACAACTGGTAAAGGTGAGAGAACTCTGCACAGCCTCCAAGAGCCCCACAGACCCGGCCTGGCAGATGGCTCAGAACGGCTGAACTACTACATAAACATTTAACTGAAAGTTTGCTGTGATAAGTGTGGGAACTAGGCACACCAAAAGGAAAATGGTTCTCAGAGACACTCACGTTAGTAACTTGTGATTTCTCAACAAAGCACGCTTCGCTTGGTCCCCATCTGAATATTCCCCAAGAAAGGGATTTTGGAAATCTTTGAAAGGAATCTAAGAGAAGTAACACGGTGACTGAAAAAAAGAAAAGGCATTTGCCAGGGAAGTGGGGCTTCGTATCAGCAGTCACGCCGCCAGGCCGTGTCTGAAACCACAAACAGGAGGCCCACAGCTTCAGTGTGGCTCCGCAGACGTTTCCTCTTGGGGACTGAAGGAAAAAGTGAGGTTTCCATTTTTAATCCCACGCGGCCCTGCTGCCCACCCTTGTCCCCCGCTCCGACTTGGTGGGGTTTCATCTGAAGCTCGTTCCAGGAAGGAGATGAGGAAAAAAGTGAGTCCACACTGGTACCTCCAACAGTTAGCAGCTTCAGGGAGGAAAGGGCAAAACTGCACAGGAAGTGAGAGAAGGAATTTGTGTTTGAAGAGCACAGCATGCCATCCTGTGCAGGGAAGGGATAGTCAGCAATTAGAGATAAGAAGGAACATTATTAACTGTGCCTCACTGGGCTTGGCATCCGTGGCTGATGTACAGATAAGACTCACAGCTCCAACAAATTCATTCATAATTATTATCTTTCTGGTTTCCAAAATACAAGAGAAACGAGTAGATTGATAGTACTTTGCCCATAGGAGGTTTATGATAAATGCTTGCTAGCTCTATGTTTGGGGGCAATAAATGTATTATTTCTAGTGATAATGTCATTGCTGTTAGGTGCCGTCGAGTCAGTTCCGACTCATTGCAACCCTATGTACAACAGAACGAAATACCACCCAGTCCTGTGCCATCCTCACAATCATTGCTATATTTGAGCCCATTGTTGCAGCCACTGTGTCACTCCATCTCATTGAGGGTCTTCCTCTTTTTCACTGACCCTCTACTTCGCCAGTTCCTTCTTCAAGAACTGCTCCCTCCTGATAACATGTCCAAAGTACGTGAGACAAAGTATCGCCTTTTTTACTTCTAGGGAGCATTCTGGCTGCACTTCTTCTAAGACAGATTTGTTTGTTCTTCTGGCTGTCCATGGTATAGTAATACTAGTAATAATAATCGTGTAACTAGCTACCAAAAAAAGCTCATTTAGTTTTCACGCACGCACACACACACACATACACACACAAAAAAACATTATGCAAGAAGTCCTGATATTAGTCTATTTTACATAGCAGGAAACTGAGACATACAGCATTTAAGTTACTTGCCCTGGGTCATCCAATTGGGACGTGGTGGAGCAGAGAATTGGACCTGGGAAGTTCAGCTCACAGCCTGTGGTTTTATAACCATTACTGTAACAAACACAAGGCTCAAAGAGTTATTCTAGCTCCTGTTCTGAACACTTAAGTTCTTGTCTTTTTTACTGCACAATTTGTATTTTCTCAGGCAGCTCTGTTTTTTGAAATTCTGTCACACTGTGATACAATGACACTTGTCAGACCACATGTCTACTTTGGGGCTTGGGATAAAACATTAGCCACAGTGAGCATAAGATGAAAAATCAGCATGTAGAAAAATTGGCCCAGGGAGGGAAGAAAAGGGGGAAAAGACAAGAATGTGGATCAAGTTTCCTGTGGTCTCAGTTCCCTCATCTGTATAAACGGTGAGGTAAGGATCCAAGATAAGTCCCTAGTCTAATGCCCTATGTACAACAGATGCTCCATGAATGGCAATTGTACTGTTAACATTATTACGACTATTATTGTTATTGCTATTATCCTCCAGTTGGGGTCTTTTCTTATCAACCCCATATAAGTCAGCATAGCCCTGAATGTATACTAGAAGAATGCCCATGTGCAGAGTCACAGTGTCGAAACTGCCCAACATCAATTTATGACAATACATTGTTGTTAGTTGCCATTGAGTTGGCTCTGACTCATGGTGACCCCGGGGACAACAATATGAAACTACCTGGCCCTACACCATCATCACACTTATTAGTATGCTCAAGTCCACTATTGAGGCCACTGTGTGTTTTGAGTGCCTCCCAACCCAAGGGAATCATGTTCCAGTATTATAAAAGACAATATTCTGTTATGATCCACAGGGTTTTCATTGGCTAATTTTCGGTAGTATATCACCAGGCCTTTCTTCCTAGTCTGTCTTAGTCTGAAAACTCCGCTGAAACCTAATGACCACGGGTGACCCTGCTGGGATTTGAAATACTGGTGGCATAGCTTCCAGCATCATAGCAACATGCAAGCCACTGCCGTATGACAAACTGACAGCTGGGTGGTGGATGACAATACAGGCCACGTAAAAAAGAATCCCAAAAAGGATTTCTGAATGTACCTTATCAAGGCCAGCACACATATGGATAATGCACACAAACACCACATACACAAACACACAGACCACACATGGCGACATCTCTTCCAAACGTATGTTTTATCTTGTTTTTCCTAATGTCAGACTTGAAGTGTCTGAGTACCAAATTTATCTTCTTTATGTTACTTTGTAAAAACCCGACAACTCCCTCCTCATGCAGGCAGTGTCCACCCTATGCTCCATGCACACTCTCATTTATCCTCATTCTCATTTCTTCCCTGATACATTTCACCTGGTGCCTTCTCTGCTCCCGAGATGACAGGGAAGGAAATCTACGATACGTTCCAGAGTGGACTCTGCCAAATGTTCATTGGCAGGTGTTTGACAAAAGGCTCTCACTGCATTTTGCAACCCAAACCATGAAAGATAAATGCTCAAATCTTTGACAGGAGATCTGTGTGGCCGGCTCTGTGCCCACTCTGAGGCTACCTTGATGACAAATGGGTCTTGGCCACTGTGGGGAAGGGTCACGTCTCCTTTAATTAAACAGTTCATGCACTTGGCTGCTACCAGAAAGACTGGAGGTTTAAGTCCACCCGGTAGTGCCTTGGAAGAAAGTTCTGGCAATCTACTTCTGAAAAATCGGCTATTGAAATCCTACAGAGCACAGTTCTACTCTGACACATATGGGGTCGCCACAAGCCAGGGGCCAACTCAATGGCAGCTAACAACAACAACAATTACAAAAGGCATTTTTAAAGAGAAAAGGGCTCCCAGTTAGAAAATATGGTCAAATACACTTTTAAAATATTGATTTTTTTTTTTCCTTCAAACTGCATATAAGCAGGGGCAGGAAGGTGAACTTCTCACTCAAAGTAGAATTCAGGGTTAGAATTTTGTTTTCCCATGAGATTTCTTCTGTCTGGGATTGAGGGGGACAGCTTCCTGTCTGGTTCAGTGGTTGACCAGAGACTGGTGATATGTGAAACTCTAATTCTAAGCCCAAGTATCTGAATCTAGGAGAATAACCAACTTCCTCCTAGATTCACAGAGGGGAGGAGCGTTCCCCTCAGTTATGTGCAGTTCAATAGTTCAATAAAATCCATCCAAGGTTTTCCTTATCTCTAGGTCTGTGGGGTCACAAATGGACCAGAAGGTGGGAGTTAACTGAATTATTTTTGTGTTCTTGATTTTTATAAACAGTAAAAATGTTTAATTGTCTGTAGTAGGGATAGCTCTAACCTAATAACTCTTTAAAGGAAGGCCCTACAACCAGTCAATTCTCCAAAAAGTAACCCTTTCTTGTTTTTGTCTTTCTTGATTGATAACTTTCCATCACATCCCTCTGGGGTCAACTGTATCATCACTGGGGGCATGGGGAAATCAGAATTAAATTAGCTGGAGAAATTATCAACCCAAATTGCCGTCCGTGCCTCCTCTTCTAACTCCTATCTTGGTTGTTTGCCTTTCTGGACTCCCACTCTTTTGTGAAAGCTTTTCTGGGAAAAATAGAACATTCTTAGAGTCAGATATGAATCACTAAGGTCCTGGGAGGTTTAGCCAAGGCTAGGTGCCATCTTGCCTCCCAGGGGAGGCAGGTACAGGCTGGCACTGCTAGGCTGGGGGATCGGAGAACCCACAGAGTCAGGGGCATGGTCAGGGAAAGATGCTAGAATCCAAGTAGACAAGAGCTTGGCTAGTGTCCTTTGGCAGTCTGGGGCAAAGCCAACCGGAGCATACAGGGCATGGAAGTTGGCATTAGAATACAGGTGGTCTGGACAATTCCCATAAATGATGACTCTTTATTCTAGGGCTTTGACTCTGTAGACAAGCTTTGATCCTACACGCATTACCACTGCCCTACTATGGTGCCTGGCACATGATGAGTGTTTAAAACCATTTGCTGAATAAATGAATGGTGGTGGCGCAGTGGTTAAGTGCTTGGCTGTCAACTGAATCCACCAGCTGCTCCATGGGAGAAAGATGCAGTAGTCTGCTTCCATAAAGAATTACTGCCTAGGAAACCCTGTGTGGCAGTCCTACCCTGTCCTATAGGGTTGTTCAAAACAGGAACTGACTTGACGGCACACAACAACAACATGCTCTGTGTCCGGAAAAAACAACCCAACTCTTCTGTCTAAAGTTCCAAACTAACTGAGTTTGACTCAATGAACTTAAATTATTCAATTTAAAGGTCAATTCTGAATGTTTTAGGAAGGGCTTAATTTACCAGTACATTCAGAATAAATTTTTGTTAAGTGATTGTGCTGGCAATTACTCACATTTTCCCATCTTTTGGGTCCCCCTGACAATTTCCATGTTTTACTCCTACAACAAAAGTACTGGCAGAAGAAGTGTCAGAAAGACACAGTCAGAGAGATGAAGACAGGCACATGACTAGGTTAAATCCTATCAAAGCATAATTTGTTCTGAGAGTATGTGAATGGCAGGTCTAAAGTGCTGGCTATTGAGACTACAGCAATGAAGGGAGTTAAGTAACAGAGTCAGGGTGATGTGGAGGAAAGAATAGAGATTTGGGAGTTACACAGACCCCACCTTCAAATTCCAGCTCTCCTGTTTATTAGCCAAATCCGACCTCTGCCTCTAACCAGCTGTGGGATCTTGAACAAGCTAGTGAATGGTTTATGCTTCAGTTTTCTCATCTGTAAAATGGGTATTATAATAATAGAATCTATGCCTTTGGTTTGTTGTGAGTACTACACGAGTTAAAAAAGTAAAGATCGCACATATTTATTTTATACATTTTCACTGTAATAATAATTATTATTGGCACTTAATATGGTATCATGTTTAAGATGAACCATCGATGTACAGTACTGGGGAGAGGAGGTAGTAGTACAGTAAATACCCACATCGATTATAAGCTGCATATCAATATCAGACATAAGTTAAAAATAAATGCTCATCTTCCAATAGAGGAATAAGACATTTCATTTTTCTGAGCCTGGGCTTCCTTGTCTACTTACAGGGCAGTTCTGAATTTTACACATGCTAATGTTAGGAGCCCTGGTGGTACAGTAGTTAAGAGCTTGGCTGCTAACCAACAGGTTGGCAGTTTGAATCTTCCAGTCAAACCCTATGGGGCAGTTCCACCCTGTCCTATAGGGTCGCTATGAGTCAGAATTGACTCGATGGCGACAGGTTTTGTTTTAGTAATGCTAATCAGCACAGAGTCTGATAAAAGGCGTATTTCTTTCCTCTTACGCTTCGTCCCATTTTTCTTGGGAGAGGCAAAGATGAGGTGCTTGAAGGTGTTACCCAAGCCTCGCTAGGTGATCTTGACCTTGTGCCTCCACTAGGTTTCCAAAAAAAGGAAGAGAGTCAAGCTGGGCAGTGACAGGCAGTAGGAGAGTCAGCCTCAGGCCGAAAGGCTGGCTATCCATCGTGGCGCCTGCCCCCTCCTCTGGACATCCACTTCTCCCCAAGCAGGTGTGCGCCAGCTTTCATTCCATCCATACCCATGCCAGCAGAGGGGTGTCCTCAATGGCTGCCAGAGAATCACAACCTAACATGGAAGAAGGGCCATGCGGCTCCTTCCTGAAGTACATGCATCAGATCAGGGACGCTGCTGTTCTGACCTGCCTACTTCCTGGGTCTTACCTTCTGAGCCCTCCACCTTAAAAGGTTCCCCAGCCTGCTTTCTGACTATACTGCCAGCCCAGATTTCTGCCAAGTATCCCTTTGCCTGGCTGAAGTTATGGAAAACACACACACGTTTATTTATTTCACATGTACCCACACATTTACGTAACAAACACACACTTATGTACAGTGCTTGTTCTACGCCAGGCACTAACTACATGGCTCAGAAAGAGTGACTCATTTACCCCTCATAACAAAACTATGTGGTAGGAACTATAAATATTCCATTTTTATAGTAAAATAAAGGCATAAAGAGATTAATAACTTGCCCAAGGTCACAAGCTTGTAAGAGGAGGGGTCAGGATTTGAACCCAAGTCTTCTGGCTCCAGAATTCCAGCTTTTAACCACCATGCTATCCAACTTACAAAGAACAAAAAAACAAAAAAAAACCCCATAAATAACCCCCTTCTCCATTATAATACCAAAACCAAACCGGTTGCCATCGAGTTGACTCCAACCCATGGCAATTCCATGTGTGTCAGAGTAGAACTGCGCTCCACATGGTTTTTAAAGGCTCTGATCTTTTGGACATAGATTGCCAGGTCTTTATTCTAAGGCACCTCTGGGTGCACTTGAACCAACAACCTTTCAGTTAGTAGCCGAGCACTTACCTGTTTTTGCCACCCAGGAACTTCCCCAATATAATTGTTGCTGTTGTGTGCTGTTAAGTCAATTCTGACTCATAGTGACCCTATAGGACAGAGCAGAGCTGCCCCACAGGGTTTCCTAGGCTGTAATCTTTATGAGAGCAGATCACCAGGTCTTATCTCCCATGAAGCCACTGATGGGTTTGAACTGCCAACCTTTTGGTTAGCAGCTGAGCACTTAGCCATTGTGCCACTGGGGCTTCTCCTCCATTATAATTGGTCCCTCTAGTTACTGCTCCTCCTCCCAGCCCTTTCCAATGCCTGGTGAGAGTCACTGCAGTACCACAGAGGTGTGACAGCAAAAGCCCATACTCAAAGATGGCAACTATTTTAATAAAACATATAAAAGAGAATTTGGAAAAATATAAATTTGAATATATGATTGACATCCAGGGGTGAAATTTACAAAGGGAGATTTTGGAGACAACAAAGGCATTTCTGGTTGTTACGATGATTAGTGTGCTGCTGCCATATAATGGATAGAGGTCAGGGATGCTGAACACCCCGCAATCTTTGGAACAGTCCCTTACACCAAAGACGTGTCCCTCCCTGAATACTAGCAGTGCTCCTGGTAGGAAACACAGGACCTGAACTGAAGATAAAAACGAACCACCAGAAGGAACAAAAAAGACCATCTTTTACGTCTAATGTCTTCAACTGGCTGATGTGGGCAGAGATAATCTTTCGGATAGGGTGGGGATTTGTAGGGGGGCTTCCCTGTGGTGCCCTTCAGCTTGTGATAACTTGTCTCCTGCAGAATCCACAAGCTGCCCCGGGATTGTTAGAAGGTCCGCTAATGAGCTGTGGTCAGGTTAGACGAAGCTTTCAAAAGAGTGATGTTTGTAAAGTTATATTAACAACAATGCTCTATCCCGGTGGGGAATGGAATTATTCTGAGAGTTTATGTTGTGGTTTGTAAAGTGCTGCGGCTGCATTTGGATGAACTATGGAGCATAAAATCTGCAATGTGATTGTTTGCAGCCTGTAATTTAAAAGGCCTCTCCAGTTTGTGACCTTTTGCCCAGTAATTCCACTTCTAGGACTCCAAGTAAGCTAAAGTGCAGACAAAGATTCATGTAGAAAGATGTTCATTGCAGCTTTATTTATAAAATCAAAGAGCTGGGCCCCACCCAAATGTTCCCTGATAATGTAAATGGTTAGTAAACTTTGGTACAATTACATGATGGAATATTTTGCAGCCAATTTTATTTTTTAATATTTTATTGTACTTCAGGTGAAGGCTTACAGAACAAACAGTTTCTCATGTAACAGTAGTACACATGCTGTTTTATGACTTTGATTAACAACCCCACAACATTTTAATCCTCTGAATTCTCAGCTTTTTTTTTTTTTTTTTTTGGTGAAAATACGCATAGCCAAAGATACACCATTTCAAAACTTTTTACGTACACATTTAAGTGACATTGACTATGCTCTTCCAATTGTGCTGCCATTCTCACCCAAGATGAAGGCTTACAGGACAAAACAGCCTCCCATTTAACAGTTACTACAAATGTTGCCCTATAACAATGGTTAACAATCTCACAACACATCAACAGTATCCTTACTCAACTTGTGTTCCTTATCATCAGCTTCCTACTCCCCCTCTGCCTTCTGGCCCTTGTCACTGGACTCCTGAACCTCTTTCGTCTCATTTAGTTTTACTGGGCTGTCCACTCCCAGGCTGAACAGTGAACCTCAAAGGTAACTTCACCTCTGAGCTGAAAGGGTGTCTGGGGGCCATACTCTTGAGGTTTTGCCAGTCTCCTTTAGGCCAGTAAATCTGCAGCCAATTTTTTTTTTAAACGCCTTACAAAGAGTTTTAAAAAATGCAGGGAAAGTCTTTCGTATGATCTGTAGTAGAAACACAGGATACCAAATTATTCCACCTGATCTTTGAGCCAGGAATCTTACTTTGGCATTTATTCTACAAAATTAAAACCAGCAGTGTATTAGAATATATGCCTATGGATATTTATTGCTGTAGCATTTACAATGGCCAAAACAACAATAATGCATTGGCCATATCCAACTCCTCCACATGCCAAAGAAGGATCAGGTAATATATTTATAACAGCTTAAATACAATGGAAGGGCCATTTTGCTCCACCCATTCATTCAAGGAACAAGACAGACAGAAGCTCTGTCATAATTAACACTTAGATTCCAAGATCACCCTGAGTGTTATCTTCATTCTAGTTAGGATGAAAGAAACAAAAAAAAAAATGCAGGATTGCAAGTCTGGAAGTTTGGGAAATAACTGGAATACCCATCATAGGGGAATGTTTGATAAAATTAGATCTATTCCACAGCAATCATTAAAAAATTTTATATCATATATATGTGTTCCATATATATTGCTAATTGAACAAAGCATGTTTCCAAATAATGGACAAAATATTATCCACTTAAAACACGTATCCCATAAAACCACTGCCGTTGAGTCAATTCCAACTCACAGTGACCCTATAGGACAGAGTAGAACTTCCCCATAGGGTTTCCAAGGCTGTAATCTTAACGGACCACCATGCATCTGTCAGTTTGTCCTATTGTGGTGGTTTGCGTGTTGCTGTGATACTGGAAGCATTGCCACTGGTATTTCAAATACCAGCAGGGTCACCCTTGGTGGACAGGTTTCAGCAGAGCTTATAGACTAAGACAGACTAGGAAGAAGGACCCGACAGTCTACTTCTGAAAAATTAGGGCAGTGAAAACCTTATGAATAGCAGCGGAACGTTGTCTGATACAGTGCCCGAAGATGAGCCCCTCAGGTTGGAAGGAACTAGGGAAGAGCTGCCTCCTCAAAGTAGAACCAAAATAACCAAACCCGTTGTCATTGAATTGATTCTGACTCATAGCGACCCCACAAGGTTTCCAAGGCTGTAAATCTCTATGGAAGCAGACTACCACATCTTTCTCCCACAGAGGAGTTGATGGTTTCAAACTGCTGACATTTCAGTTAGGAGTCGAGCTCCTTACAATGTTGTCAGTGATAGGATAATATCTATAAGCCTACAAGGAAGACCACTTAATAAGACTATTATTCAAATTTATGCACCAACCACCATGCAAAAGACGAGGAAATTGAAGACTTTCACCAACTTCTGCAGTCTGAAATTGATCAAACATGCAATCAAGATGCATTGACAATTACTGGTGATTAGAGTGTGAAAGTAAGAAACAAAGAAGATGGATCGATAGCTGGGAAATATGGCCTTGGTGATATAAACAACGCCAGAGATGGCACGACAGAATTTTGCAAAACCAACGACTTCTTCATTGCAAATATCTTTTTTCCACAACATAAACGGCGGCTATACATGTGGACCTCACCAAATGGAAAACACAGGAATCAAATCGACTACATCTATGGAAAGAGATGACGGAAAAGCTTGATGTCATCTGTCAGAACAAGGCCAGGGGCCATCAATTGCCCATATGCAAGTTCAAGTTGAAGCTGAAGAAAATTAGAGCAAGTCCTTGAGAGCCAAAATACAACCCTGAGTATCCCATTGCCACTGAGTCGATTCCAACTCATAGCACCCTATAGGACAGAGTAGAACTGCCCCATAGGGTTTCCAAGGAGTGGTTGGTGGATTTGAATTGTCAATCTTTTGGTTAGTAGCTGAGCTCTTAACCACTGCGCCACCAGGGTTCCACCTTGAGTATATCCCACCTGAATTTAGAGACCATCTCAGGAATAGATTTGATGCATTGAATACTAATGACCTAAGACCAGACAAGTTGTGGAATGAAATTAAAGGTATCATACATGAAGAAAGCAAAAGGTCATTAAACAGACAGGAAAGAAAGAAAAGACCAAAATGGGTCAGAGGAGTCTCTGAAACTTGCTGTTGAACATAGAGTGGCTAAAGCGAATGGAAGAAATGAAGTAAAATAGCTGAACAGAAGATTTCAAAGGACAGCTTGAGAAGACAAAGTAAAATATTATAATGAAATGTACAAAGACCAGGAGTTAGAAAACCAAAAGGGAAGAATACACTCGGCATTTCTCAAGCTGAAAGAACTGAAGAAAAAATTCAAGCCTGAAGTTGCAATTCTGAAGGACTCTATGGGCAAAATATTAAACTATACAGGAAGCATCAAAAGAAGATGGAAGAAATACACAGTCACTGTACCAAAAAGAATTACTCAACATTCAATCATTTCAGGAGATAGCATATAATCAAAAAAGGATGATATTGAAGGAAGAAGTCCAAGCTGCACTCAAGGCATCGTCAAAAAACAAGCTTCCAGGAATTGATGGAATACCAATTGAGATGTTTCAACAAAGGGATGCAGTGCCGGAGGTGCTCACTCGTCTATGCCAAGCAATTTGTAAGAGAGCTACCTGGCCAACCGATTGGAAGAGATCCATATTCGTGCCCATTCCAAAGAAAAGTGATCCGACAGAATGTGGAAATTACCTAACAATATCACTAATATCACACACAAATAAAATTTTGCTGACAATCATTCAAAAGCAGTTGCAGCAGTACATCGACAGGGAACTGCCAGAAGTTCCAGCCGGATTCAGAAGAGGACATGGAACAAGCAATATCAATGCTGATACCAGATGAATCTTGGCTGAAAGGAAAGAATACCAGAAAGATGTTTACCTGTGTGTTATCGACTATGCAAACGCATTCATCTGTGTGGATCACAGTTATGGGTAACACTGCGAAGAGGGAATTCCAGAACACTTAATTCTGCTCATGCGAAACCTGTACATAGACCAAGAGGCAGTCGTTAGAACAGAGCAAGAGGATACTGCATGGTTCAAAGCCAAGAAAGGTGTGCGTCAGGGTTGCATTCTTTCATCATATTTATTCAATCTGTATGCTGAGCAAATAATCCAAGAAGCTGTTCTACATGAAGAAGAATGTGGCATCAGGATTGGTGGAAAACTCATTAATAATCTGCTATATGCAGATGACACAACCTTGCTTGCTGAAAGTGAAGAGGACTTGAAGCACTTACTGATGAAGATCAAAGACCACAGCCTTCAGTATGGATTACACCTCAACATAAAGAAAACAAACATCCTCACAAATGGACCGATAAGCAACATCATGATAAATGGAGAAAAGACTGATGTCAAGGATTTCATTTTACTTGGATCCACAATCAACATCCATGGAAGCAGCAGTCAGGAAATGAAATGATGTATTGCATTATGCAAATCTGCTGTAAAAGACGTCTTTAAAGTGTTCAAAAGCAAAGATGTCACTTTGAGGATTAAGGTGTGCCTGAACCAAGCCATGATATTTTCAGTCGCCTTATATGCATACAAAAGTTGGGCAATGAATAAGGAAGAATGAAGAAGAATTAATGCCTTTGAATTATGGTGTTGGTGAAGAATACTGAATATACCACGGACTGCCAGAAGAATGAACAAGTCTATCTTGGAGGAAATACAGCCAGAGTGCTCCTTGGAAGCGAGGATGTTGAGACTTTGTCTCACATACTTTGGACATGTTATCAGGAGGGACTAGTCCCTGGTGAAGGACTTCACACTTGGTAAAGTAGAAGGTCAGCGAAAATGAGGAAAATCCTCGACAAGATGGGTTGACATGGTGGCTGCAGCAATGAGCTCAAACATAGCAATGAATGCGAGGATGGTGCAGGACCCGGCAGTGTTTTGTTCTGTTGTACATGGAGTCGCTGTGAGTTGGGACCGACTTGACAGCGCCTAACAACAACAATAACAACAATCTTTAGGGAAGCCCATTGCCACATCTTTCTCCCCTGGAGCAATTTGTGGGTTTGAACCGCTGACCATTCGCTTAGCAGCTGAATGCTTAAGCACTGCACCACCAGGGCTCCTTAAAACACATACACATACACACAACTCCACACCCACACGTGTGCAAGTATGTTTTGCATGTTTGCATGGGCACACAAGGTCTACAATAACCACTGAGCAGAAGGGACAGGGTGGAGCATAGATTATGAGCTGTTTTCCCTCCTACTTACCACATTGTTTGACTTGTTTCAATGGGATGTAATAATTTACTAAAGCAGAAAATCCATTCTGTTAAAAAAAATCAGATGCCCAATATGATCTCACCTGAATTAAAGTGTGTATGCCTGGGCTGGGGGTAAAGACTAGAGGGAAATGTTCTCATACGTACTAGTGGTAATTTTTCAGCATTGGGATTAAAAGTGAATGCTGAAGTTGGAAGTTCAAATCCACCCAGAGGCACCTTTGAAGAAAAGCCTGACGATCTACTTCTGAAAAATCAGCTGCTGAAAACTCTAAGGAGCACAGTTCTCCTCTGACACACGGGGTCACTATGTGTCAGGCTCGACTTGATGGCAACTGGTGGTGGTGGTGATTATTTTATTAAAGTTTTTTGCATTTTCCAAAATTTCCGTTTTGGGTATCTCTATTACTTTTCTAATCAGAATGAAAAAACGGATGGATTGATGGATATACACAAAAACAGAGAGAAAGAGAGAGTGAAGCAAATTAAGCAACTGAATGAATAAATGGCCTCCTTTTTTTTTTTTTTTCTTTCCATTTCTTCTCCAAGGAAATTAGGGGCTCTGGTTCCCGCTTACCAGATACCCCCTGCCCCTATCGGTTATCCCACGTTCAGAAGCCTGCATGGAGACTCACTCAGACATGCAGCTGAACCTGATTACAGAGGCAGCAACATCTGCATGGCATGGTTTATGTCAATCTATAATGGGTGAAACCCTCTGGAATTAATATCTGATGAAGAAATAAACCTGTTAACAGGACAGATTTATAGTATTCAAATTACTATTGATCCATTCAGTACACAACTAATAAAAACCTTCCTTGTGTGACCTTCCACCTTGTGCACGCTTAAGCAAATTATCTCTAATAAACAAGTATTATGAGGACCCAAGGAAAATGTCAACCTATAATTTACTGATCTCTCTCTCTCTCTGAGTGGAGCTGGAAGTTAGGCACCCGGCGTCTACTTTTGTGTACTCTGTGATTAAGCCTTCTGATGTCCCAAAGCCTTTTCTAACATAGCAAAGAGTCTTCTTTGTTGAATGGGGCACAACGGTGTCCTGTCTCTCAATAAGCAACTCAGTGAAAACCACGAGACAACAACCATATTCTAAGGTGTGATGGAGGAAAATAAAAAATCCTAGTTGAGAGGTCAAGAAACATGGAGCCCTGTCTTGGATCTGGATTTCACTAGGTATGTGACCTTGGACAAGTCACCTCATTTATATGCTGTAATTCCCACCAAAATCAAATTATATTGATAGGATACTTAGCCAGTGTAGACTCATTTTGTTATGGTCCATGATACTCCCTGAAATGTTTGAAAACAGCTTACACATTCCCATTAACCAGTTGCTGTCGAGTTGACTCCAACTCTGATTTAAGGCGACCCCACATGTGTCAGAGGAGAACTGGGATCCATAAGATTTTCAATGGCTGCTTTTTTGTAAGTAGATTTCCAGGCCTTTCTCTGAGTGCCTCCAGGAGGACCTGAACCTCCAACTTTCCATTAGCAGCTGAGTGCATTAACTGCACCACCCAGGGACTCCACACATACCCATTACTGGATTACCTCTCCAGACCTTGAGGAGTCAATGGACCCAAAATTGGTATCTCCCAGTCCCTTCCCATTCTACTGGATTCACTGAGCCTTGTCATACCCAACTCTTCCACATGCCAAAGAAGGATTGGTCATATATTTATAACGGCTCAAATACAATGGAAGGGCCATTTTGCTCCACCTAGTCATTCAAGGAACCAGATGGACAGAGGCTCTGTCATCAACAACACCTAGATTCCAAGGACCCTCTGAGTGTCATCCTCATTCTAGCTAGGATGAAGGGGGAAAAAAAAAATTGGAGGATTGCAAGTCTGGAGGTCTCTCATTGGTCCAGACTGTGCATATTACTTCTACACAGATTGCATTGGCTGGGAGCCAGTCACGTGATCACTCATTACCACAAGGGAGGATGGGAAGTGTAGCCTAGGTGTGTGCCCAGGAATAAGAGGTGATTATCTGTCATCAGTGAAAACATGAAAATGGGGAAATGTTGTAATGGATGCACTATCCATTCACCACCCAGCCCAAACCACCTTCATTGCTTACCTGGCCTTTGGTAAAGTTATTTTACAACTCAGATTCATTTTTAACTTTAGAATACAGAACTCTTAACAGAGGGTTACTATGAGTTGGAATCCGCTCAACAGCCCACAATAACAAATATGTGTCTCACAGGCTTTCTTTCTTTAAATGAGATTATGAATTTCTATTGCTCCCATATGTCCTCAGCCATCACAACACACTGGTCCCCTTACCCGTGGCTACCAGACTCACAGGATACTAGGGAGGCAGTGACAGATTTAGGGCACTAGCCTGATTCTCCTCACCACTGCATTTACCTCTCTGGAAGATACACATACACATTTTCACAAGGTGAGCATGATAAAAGGGAAACATAATATTTGGGTTTCTCAATAGCTCTGTGGGACACAATCAGAATTTTTTTAAGTGAAGTACTTAAATATATATTAAACAAAAAAATTAAGTTTCTGTTATTCAAAAGAAAGAGAGTAAAAAGAAACAAAACAAAAACAGAAAAACATTGGGGCTGGAAACCGAACATCAATGGACCAGATTTTCTTGGAAATGATAACCTACCATCAAAGCAGAGCATTAGGTACATACCCCTATACTTTGGAAGGCTAGAGTATACTTTAACGTGGGTTAGGAATTCCTGGAAGACAACACCTGAGAGATTGGACAGATGGAGTCTTCAATATCTAAAAATACCATCACACTATGATCTACAGGCCAAATCCAGCCCACTTCCCATTTGTGTAAATAAAGTTTTATTGGAACACAGCCACAGTCATTCATTTACACATTGGGTATGGCTGTTTTGTGCTACAAAGGCAGAGTTGAGTATCTGTGACTGAGATAGTATGGCCCTAAAGCCTAAAATATTTACCACCTGTCCCTTTACAAAAAATGTTTGCCAGCCCTTGTTCTCCACCACCCGTCTGTCACTCTGTCATACTGTGGTGACTTGCATGTTGCTATGATGCTGGAAGCTATGCCACCGGTATTTCAACTACCAGAAGTCACCCACGGTGGACAGGTTTCAGTGGAGTTTCCAGACTAAGACAGACTAGAAGGAAAGGCTTGGCAATCTACTCCTGAAGATTAGCCAGTGAAAACCTTATAGATCACAACAAAACATCGTCCAACTCGCTTGCTTTGGACACATCATCAAGAGGGATCAATTGCTAGAGGAGGACATTGTGTTTGATGAAGTAGAGGGCCAGTGAGGGTGTGGGAGGCCCTCAGTGAAATGGATTGGCACAGTAGACACAATGATGGAATCAAACATGCCAGCAATCATGAGGATGACAAAGGACTAGGTAACGACTCATTCTGCTGTACGTTATATCACCATGAGTTGGAGTCGACTCAGCAGCAGCTATCTATCTGTCTGTCTGTCTGCCTATCTACCTACCTATCTATCTGTCCCCTGCTCTAAAATAGTGATGAAGGCTCAATATGACTCAAATTTAAGTGCCATGGATGAGCCACAACCTAAACAGACATTGATACTTTGGTTCAGATAACGTAGGTATAGCTGATTCTATCTTTTTCTCCCCGATTCCCTTGCCCACTTTCAAATAAAAGAGCCATGAATTGATTAGAGGCAACTGAATTATTGGAAGCTGGAAGGAGAGGGATCTAAGGGAGATGTAATGACACCATAACAGCTTTGTTGGGTTGCTTTTATGAGCCTGAATCAGCCCAGAGGAGCCTGACCCTAAGAGGTTAGCGGAAGTGTCCATAAGGCTTGCCTTTGGGATAAATGCATATCAAAATCCGTCCATGGAGGGGGAGTGGAGAAAAGGGAAATAAGTGACAATTGCAGTACTTTAACAGGGAAAATTTCCTCCAAAAGGAAGCAAGCAATGAGGCCAGGCGAGGAATAAATGATGTAGAAATGACAGTCGCTCTTCAGCCGGGCCACAACTGCACTCGTGGCTGATAGGATCCAGCATGTGTCAGTTGCCACATCTCTCTTTTCACACTTCAATGTGAACTTTACAGCAAAAGGGGGACAGGAGGCAGCGAAGGAGAAAACAGTGGCTCAGAAGGACTTGTGCACAGAGTGTGAAGCCATTTCAATTTTATATTCGAAAGGACTTTGTAGGTGATCCCACGAATGCAATTATGCCCACCTAATAAAAGCAACATATGCTAAGACAATTAAAAGATTTTATTATACATCTATTCATTGTATTCCATTTTAGGCAGGAGGAGTGGAAACTGGTGAGAGGGGAAGGATGCATTTAACAGGAAGGGAGCCAAAGCTGGCCTAGGTCATGCCAGTGGCAGAATGAATTGGTGATGATATAGTCTTCACATAAAGATGAATTATTAGATTACTCTTCACCAGGAGTCCTTTCACCTTGCAAACTGCCACTGCTTTGGTTTCATGACTCTGAATTATAAGAAAATATAGCTGAAGACATCACTGTGCCTTCCTCATCCCTTGGTATTTTTGGTATTCAACCATAAAATTAAGACCCCCAAATAATGCCAGAAAGAAAAAGGTGTCTCTCTTGATTCGAAGTCTAATGTGGCTATGGCTAGTGGAACTCAAGCTAATATTCTCCTATCCATTTATTCCACATCTATTTACTGACCTTACAGGGGCTAAGGTTTATAACAGACACTGAAGATTCTAAGGGGAGAGGACAGTCTGTTCCCTCAAGTAGCTCACTGGGACAGCCTACCAGCTTCCCACCAAAAACTCATTAGCCCTTATTCCGGTGCAAAGAGCTACATTATGTTTGCCAGCCTGCCTTGCTGTTAGACATAGCCACATGACTAGTTCTTGCCAATAGGATGTGGCCAAGGCAGGTAAGAGATGTCATCCAGCTGGTTGCAGATGGCAACAGAGTGGATGGAACCACTAGGTGGTTGGAGCTTGAGTCCCTGAATCACTGTGTGGAGCATAGCTTATGCTATTTTGTGAGTAAGGAATAAACTTTTTTTGGGTTTGAGTTGTAATGCATTTTGGAGTCCCTGGGTGGTGCAAACAGTTAATGTGCTTGCTGCTAATCAAAATGTTGGAGGTTTGAGTCTACCCAGAGGCTCCTCAGAAGAATAGCCTGGTGACCTACTTCCTTAAAATCAGCTATTGACAACACTACAGAGCACAGTTCTACTCTGACACACATGGGGTCATCATGAGTTGGAATCGACTCGATGACAAAATGTAAAAATAACAAACACATTTTAGGGGCTATTTATTATTGCAGCCTAGCCTACCCTAACCAATACTTTCACAACATGGGTGGGCAAACAGTCCATATAAGGTCATTTCAAGACTGAGCATTGGTGCTATAATGGGTATACATGGGTACATGAGGAAGACTCTATAATTATACTGAGGGCTTCAAGGACTTTTCATAGAGAAGGGAAGAATTTAGCTCAAACTCAAAGGCATAAAGCATAAGGAATTTGTCAGGCAAGTGGAAGGCAGAGGTGGGAAGGAACTCAGGTAGAGGTGATAGCATGATCAAAAGCTCGGACGTGTGAAAGGATGTGGCCTATTAGTGAAGTCTTGAGTAATGAGGAGAGCTGAGGAGCAGGATGTGTGGGAGGAGAGAATGTGCTGAAAAGGGCGCATGGGGACCAACCTGTGTAAGGGCTGACATGGGAATAGGGGAACCATGCCGTTATCTCTGTGAAAGCATATTCTGCTAAAAACTGGTGTCAGGCCACAGGCCAGGCACACTGCCTGCCTCTAATGCTAACTGGCCTTGACCAGAATCAGAGCATGGACCCACTAAGTAGGGATCAGCTGGACTAGATACAAGCCCATGGAAGGTCAGGAGCCCCAGGAACTCGGATTTCCATTCCCTGTGAAGCTGTTACCCAGCCATGAAGGGCAGGTCAAGGCCAAGTGAACCATCTACTTGGTCAAATCCATCGAGCTAATAATAGACACAGGTTGTCACATGATTCATACTAAGGGGGCCAGAATGACCAGATCCACAGTTTTGTGGCTGACCTGGTGGCCACATGGAAACACAGAAAAAGCCCATCCAAAGTGAATTTACAACCCACACACAGAGTTCTTAGACAATGTACAATAAGCAAAAATGTCTGCCTTTAGGCTTTGGAGGAACCAGGTTTTATTATATTCAACAAATTTGGATTTCAAGCTTACTGGTAACACCTCATCATTAAGAATCACTTTAACAATTTTCAAATGTCTATCTTTTATTATAGCAACTAGAGTGAAGCATAATGTTAGAGTTGATCAATCTTTAAGGAGTCATAGTTGGTCTCCAAACACTACTTAGAATTCTGAATGCTGGGGATGTGATGTGGATGGTTGAGATGTATGAGTTGGCAGAAGTTGGGGTTATGTTGGGAAAGCAGGTATAAGATAATAAGAATCACTATTCTAAGGGGGGGAAAAGCATGCACATTGTGGTGAGACAGACCCAAGTAAGGATACCAGTTTTTCACGGTTACTGCTAACATTAAATGGACTACATTATGCAAAATGACCAGCATTTAGTAGATACTTAATAGATGAAAACTATTTTACTCATCCCCTTCTTTTGATTCTCCTCCTTAATTAATTAGTAATCTTTTTTCTGTTAGTGATATAAAATGTATTACCATTAGTTTCTGACTTTAATCCTTACTAATTTTTGGCTAATTTTCTGAAAGAACACACCTACGCTTCTTTCCTCTCATTATTTTGGTGGAAGGTAGAAACTTGCTGGACATCAGTGCATTATTAATCTTGAAGGGCTTGTCATGGCAGTCTGGACAAGCCATTAATTATTGTATTTGGGGGAAAAGACAATTTTTCAGTAACTGCCTGACAGTTAAGGCAACAGAGAAAGGTGCGTAACGCTGACAACTGAGAGCGTTTTATCATGACATTCAGCGCTGAGCTGAGTAATGCCTGCTTTATCTAGAAGCCACAATACCTGTATCGGTGTTGGTATTAACCTGCCCCTCATAACCCTTGGCTCTACAAAGCCACGGGAACTGAGACCTCCCAAGACCAAATTCAAATAAACAGTCTGGCTATCTGTGGGGCTATTTACAATCACACATCTTGAAAAATGGAGCCCTCGTGGTGCAGTGGTTAAGAGTTATGCATGCTAACCAAACGGTCGGCAGTTCGAATTTACCAGCCGCTCCTTGGAAACCCTGTGGGGCGGGTTCTCCTTTGTCCTATAGGATTGCTATGAGTCAGAATCAACTGGACGGCAATGCGTTTGGTTTTGGTTTTTATCTTGAAAATACAGTATCAAACCAGTTACAAACTGCCACAAGAATTTTAAAGGTGAAGCATTTTAAATCTGACTTATTCAAATTACAAAGGGAATGAAATTAAATTTAACATTTTGAAATGTGAAAGAAAAAGTATCCATGTAGATAATATATCATCCATCATCCTATCTCTTCATGTTGGTATGTTCCTTCTAGAGTCCCTCATTCCCTATTCATCTTTCTTCTAATATAATTCTAGTCAGAATATATATTCTATCTGAACCCCACTTTTGTCATTAAACCTTTTATCATGAGTATTTTTTTCCAACTGTCATTTTATTTTAGTGGTTGTCTAATATTCCATTAAGTAGATCTACCTTGATTTATACAATCAGTCCCCTGCTGTTGAACCTTCAAACTGATTCTAAGGTTTCATTGGGTGGATTTTTTTTTTTTTTTTTTTAAAGGGAGGGCTTTATTTCTTCAAGGGCCTTGACTGATGGTGTCTGTGAGCTGCAATCTCTTTTTGTGTCTCCAAAGACTGACTAAGGGAGGCTGCTCGTTCAACTATTTACTTGGAACTGCATGGAGTTCTGCCTACCTTGTGTGAGTCCTGCATGAGGGTGATGAAGGAGACCCATGTGGGCCATCCTGATAATCAAATATCTGAACCAACAGGTTACTCAGTTGTGCCCCAAACACACCAAGTATTTTCATGCTTCTAGAATGGATCATGAGTGTTCCCCTCCGTATGGAATGTTCTACCACCAGCCTCTCCGGAGGACCAGGAGGGGAACGAATTATCCGGACAAAAATAGGCCCTCCCTTACCAATAGGGACATAGAGACATATGGACACAGGCCTGGAGACATCGGCATATGTGTTTAAAATGTGATTAACAATTGTCCTCAGGCTGAAAAAGATTCTTCTGGGGAGGGTCCTGGATGTCTCTACAATGCAATGAGGATGGTTCACCAACGCATCCAAGTTATGATTTTCTATACTGCCACGGTCTCTATACACACACACACACACACACACACACAGAGAGAGAGAGAGAAAGAAGCCAACCATCTCTGTCTCTCACAATCTGCCTTTGCCATTGGCAGTGATATTGCCCGATTCCTGGGGAAAGCACTCCTAAAGAAATCCCACAGGTGTGGTCCTAGAGTAGACATCCTGGACACAGTTCATACAGTTGCTCAGTGAGGAGCAAACATTTATTGAGTGCCTATTCTGAGCCAGGCATTTAACTAGGGCTAAGTGTCCAAAGATGGGTGGTCCCTGTCCTCAAAATGTTTGCAGCCCAGAGCAGAAACATGAGGTCTTGAAGTAATTCGGATACAGGTTAAAAAGGGCTGTGTGCTCCAATATCCACATATCTCTGACTGACTCTGAAATCCTTGCTTTCTGAAGTATACCAGCTGTATTTATTACACCACCAGCTGCTCCACGGGAAAAAAGACCTGATGATCTGTTCCCGTAAAGATTATAGCCTAGGGAACCCCATTTGACAGTTCTACTCTGTCATATAGGAGTCGGAATCAATTTGACAGCACACCACGACAACATGCGCCAAGAGGAGTCCCTGGATGGTGCAAATGGTTAAGTGCTTAACTACTATTGAAAGACTGAGGGTTTGAAGCCACTCAGAGGCACTTTGGAAGAAGGCTCTGGCAATTTGCCTCTGAAAGGTTGCAACCATTAAAACCCTATGGAGAACAGTTTTACTCTGCACACATGGGGTCGCCATGAGTCGGAATCAACCTAAAAACAACTGGCTTGTTTTTTTGATTTATGTGACAAGTACCATGCAAGGCACTGGGATACAGACAGCCCCTCCCCCCTAGAGGCTCAGTGTCTAAGCAGGTAAATGGCAAAGTCAGGACATCACTAGGACAATGCGAGACGTTCGGGGAACCTACAACTAACAACAGGAGCCCATGCACATGCAGCTCTGGCCTCCACCTGCTGCATGGTGACAGAGCACAGTCACGCGACAACACAGGGGGATAGTCAGGCCTTCCTTGCCCTCGGCAGGGTTCTGCAGGAGCTCCTGTTCCTAAGAGCTGCCATGACCTGCCTGACTTGTGGCAAGCTGCCAACTGCATTTGAAACCTAAGCCTGTGTGTCTACAGAAATGCAGGAAGCCATCTTAAAAGGATGTACTAATTAGCTTCCTGAGATTTCAAATTTTAAAAGCTTCTGTGATCGAATTTGTTTCGGTAATTTTTTTTAAAGGGTTCTGAAGATTGGTTCTGCTGTCAAGACATCAGAAAACAAAAGAACGAGATAACAAACTTATTGGTTTCCACAGCAGACTGCTTTCAATGTGAAGGGAGGAGAAGCATATGCCAACTGGTTGATAAAAAGCAATATGGCATTAAAAGGTTGTGATGCAGAATCAAGGACCAACCTCCCTTGGGTGACTGGGTCTGACATTGAATTGTTCTTGAAAAACATTTTCTAAGCCCGCTGCAAAGTCAGGGCCCACTGCCAGAGGACCTGGGGGGGTACCTTTGTCACTGAGATAAAAAAATTAGTAAAAATACAAGCACAAAACTACATACATATATATACATACATATATATAATTTTAAAAATTCTGAGTAGAAAAATGTTGTGAAAGGTTAAAAAATAATTTTTCCTATAAACCAGCAATTGCTGTTTTCTTTAGGAATAGAAAGAGCTAACAATAGGAAGAATGCATGTCATAATGATATTTGTTCAATAAGGGAGGATGAATGATAACTATAGTGCTAAACTATTATGTGTGTATATAATCACATTATTAGATATGTCCTAAAATTGAAAGCCATTATCAAAATCCTTTCTTATAGAGTTAATCTCTGCTCTGTGTAGCCCTTGAATGTTGCCTGTGTCTCCTGAGGTACACACACCTCTGTTGTAATTATCTGTCCACATGTGTCTTCCAAGCTAGCCTTTGAACTCTTGGGTTGGCATGCCCTCTGCGTGCCTAGCACAGTGTCAGCAAATAATCATCGCTGCCCTGAATGTATTCCACTTCCTCCTAAAGCTCACTTCTCTAGGCTGGCTAATCCTTCAATCTATTCTCGGAAACATTTCCCAACATCTCACATTTTTCTTAAATTAGGGAGTGTGTGGAGGGGAATATTTAGATAAGTAAATGTATTTAAAAAATTTGTAGGCAAGGCGCTAATAATCAACCCACAGGAATCCACAAGGACGTGGCCCAAGTTGAGGAAGAGTCACAAGCTATCACTCCCAAACCTGGAAAGGCCTCATCTCCTGCTTATATTTCTTTAAAAAAACAGGATGACCTTGCAAATTACAGCTTTATAAATTTAACTTCTATATTTAGAAAGATACTAAAAAGGAAAAGAATTATGAAACAAGCTTGCAAAATCTTAAAGACGGCATTTACTATAAAAGAAGAAGTAACTCTTGACTGTGGAGAGTGAGTTTTGTTTTGTTTTTTAAGTAAAAAATTATTTATCTTCTACAATGGTATCATGTAATCATTTGTTCCTGGGGAAGTAATTCACAGTCAGATTTAATTTTCCTAGTCAGCCATTATTTAGATTATGGGAAAAAAAAAAAACCTCACTGACTTATGAGACTGGTACCATTTTTATCCAAAGATAACATTAAACGATCATATCAGTTTGATTGTAAGATGTTCCTTACACGGAAATATATCAGGAGGCAGAGGAGGAGCGTTCTGGGAGGCAGCAGATCAGAGTTAAATTCCAACTTTGTTACTTGCTAGTTGGGTGACCTTGGGCAAATCACTTAACTTCTCTAATCTCATATTTCTTCAAGCTGGAGATGATGACAACTCCATCAGGTTTGCAGTGAGGATTAAATGAGATGAAGTTTGTAAAGATAAATGTATAAAAGGAACATGGAACATTCTACAGGGAACTATTTACTCTGAGAAAACATGGCTAGATTGGGTTATTGAAAGGCATTATAGAAATTTCTCCCGAGACTGTGAAAAATACAAGTGATTCCAACTTCTCTGAGCTTGTTTGGGCTCATATAAAATCCCCTCTTAGGAGTGGCAGCAAGGATGTCTTTAGGATCACAATGTCCTGCAAGAGAGTGCTGGAGTGCTGATCAACCAAGAAAGTCAGTTCAATGTGTCTTGTACAGTCGATATCCTAGTTGGTGGTTAGGACTTGTGCAATCTTTTCTGGCTTTAGTTATTTGTGTCAAGCAGGAAGTACACACTTGAGATTCCTCTTCCTCATCCTTGATTCTGGGCTCTGGGGGCTTTCTATAGCTTCCAAAGGACAGCCAGGGGGTAGTGAAAGTAGATTCCAAGGAGGCCTGCTAGTCTGGCTTTTAAGGATTCCAGGAATGGTGCTCAATGAGACCCTCTGCGGTAACATGGAAGCCATGCATTTCTACATGGTTCCTCCTACTTAAAAATAGAGGCATTAAATGCAGCCTCACGTAAAGATAAAGGTCTTTTGGACCTTGGCCTTGTGATCTAGGTCCTTTCATGTTCCCTGACACCTAACAGGCCTCAGACACGTCATGTGGCGGAAACAAGCGCGTCTTAGGGAATCAGGTAGACCTGGAGCCCTCGACGGGGAGATTTGGACACACTATTTGATGTCTCTGAGTCTTAGTTTCCCCATTTCTCTCTGGGGCAGAATCTACTGACTTTTCAGGGTTGTGAGGTGAAGGATTCACTGGGGTTGTATTTATAAAATAGCCAGCACAAGCCTTGCACATATTAATTTCTATGTAATATAGTCTCCAGAGCCCTGGTGGCATAATGGTTAAGCACCTGGCTGCTAACCGAGAGGGCAGAGGTTCGAACTCACCAGCCACTCAGAGAGAGAAGACTTAGCAATCTGCTCCTGTAAAGATTACAGCTTAGGAAAACCTATGGGACAGTTCTACTCTGTCCTATAGGGTAGCTTTGAGTCGGAATAAACTTGACAGCACACAACAAGAAAATCTCCATAACTTTCTCTCTAAAGCAGTTCAAATATTTCTAAAGAAGCTTTGGGACCAAAATTTTTACTATAAAGCATTTTTCAAAGTTGGATAGTTTATATAATGAAAAACCTACATATTCTTAAAGGGTTTTTTTTTTTTTAGTTTTCCAAAATGTGAAGGAATTGGTGACCCACAGCAGCTGATGAGGTGGGGAGATGGAATTATGGTCTTGGCTGGGATACAAATGAGCTCTGTGATGTTGGGCAAGCTGAAAGGCTTGGCTGGGCCTGTTTCCTGCTCCACCTCTCAGAAGTTTGTGGCCCTGCCTTCCTGCCCTTCATTGGGGGGCACCTCAAGAGGGAGGTGAAGGTCTAGATATAAAAGTATCTGGGAGTTCCAGTCGGCTATTGTAGGAGGCATAATGACCCCTCCCTTGCCACCCTCCACTTTTCTAGGCCACCCATCCTCCATTTCTGGGTAATATGGAGTTGAATGAGGCAGGATGGGGGTTGGGGAGAGACTGAAATAACAGAGAGTAGATGCCTTCTGGCTATTTCAGTTGCACAAGCGCAAGTTGAGTCAGTCCCTGGGGGTTGATTATAGTTACCTGAGAAGACTCCTTAACTCTTTCTGCAGAAATGAACTTAATGGAAAGTCTAGTGCCTTAGGAGACACAGAGTGGTATTCAGAGCAGGGGTTCTGAAGTCATTGTGGCCTGAATTTGAATGCCATCCCTGCCTCATTCAACTTCTGTGACCTGGAATAAGGTACTTAGGCACTCTGGGCCTCAGTTCCACCATCCTTAAGATGGGGAGAATGATAATATGCCGAGCAGTGAAGATTCCATGAGACACCAGACACAAAGTGCCTAGTGGAGGGCCCAGTGCATGAAGGATACACCACTGATGTTAGCTCCATCCCTTCCATTCCATTACCCAATGTCTGACCTACCTCATGTCATTAAGTAAATGGTTACTGAGAAATGAAAAAAAAAAAAAAAAACCACGAAGTATTGAGGATAATACGGTGACCACACTTACTCCCACCACTCAGAAGTGGAATTGTTAGCATTTTGTCGTATTTGCTTCAATGCTTTCTTTTTTATAGAGAGGAATAAAACATTTCAGATGAAGTTGAAATTTATTTTGTCCTCTATATTCAGCTCAATCTCGAGAAAATAAACAGGCCCATTAAAGAATCACTACCTGGAGAAATAAGGAAGTAATTCGACCAGGGCCTGCTATGTGCACGGAACACAGCCTTACTGAACTGTATTTTAATTAACAATTTGAGCAGGTACTGGAGGTGGTAGTTCAGAGATACTAAAAGACAGCAGTCACCCTGCGTCCTGGTTAGCTCAATGTATGAAATAAAATCAGTGGTTTGCTTTCTCAACTTCAATCGCAGTTAACTAGCATGACTTGGAAAACAAGTCCATCTGATAACTCCCAGGCCCTCCCTACTCAGCAATTGTCCCATTAAGAAATTTTAAAAATGGAGGCTATTGCCCAAATTGTGTGATTTTGAACTCGAATAGACCCGCTATGGGATCAAATTAGATAATGAGAAAAGACATCTGAAAAATAGAATGTCATACAAATGTATGCAATGGCTCTGTAAGAAAAGAGGGAGGGTTTATCATTGGGATGGGGTACAGAGGAGGCAAAAGGAACAAATCTGCAAACTGATACAGATTTTAAGCACAACCTTTGGGGGACATAATGCAATTCATCCTCCTGTGTCTCAGAAATGTAGGAATGGAGAAGCCCCGGCTGAAACACCCAGCTTGCTAACTTGGTGGGGACTGGGGAGGGGGGGGAGGAGACTCACTGTCTGCTTCCAGAAGTGACTAAGGTACTTGGCCAGTTGAGTTCATTTCTTTGTAATTTCACATTTTCCTAAAAACAAGATGATTTGTTTATACCGTAAAAAAAGAAAAGTCAAGAATGGACTATGGCAAGATCCCAACTTGTCTGAACATTATGCTGGGAGGTAAAGCTAGTTTATGTCGCCAGGGATACAGTCTTTTCAAAGGAGATCACTGTACCTGAAAAGTAGATAGTTATAAAAATGGCATTAATTTGCTTAGACCGAGAGATTTTCACAGGAGAGCAACTAGCAGAAAACATTATGAAAATGTCCAAGAGGACTGGTAATTGAGTTGATTAGTATGACCTTGGTTATGAAGGTAATAGAAGAGGGACCGGTGCTTAGACTGAGTTATAACCCTGTTCCCGGTTTGGCGATGTAGTGAGGGATGTAATTTGTTCAGGCTGACTTGGAGTAGCCAAGCTTGCCTCTGACAAAGTAATATACTGACTAGCCGAGCTTGGCCTGTGCTTTTTACCCTGACAGAGTAAACAGGACAGGGTCAAACAAGAAATGATGGACTGCGCTTGTGCTGGTTCTCTGGGTAGACACGCTGGGGGCAAAACTTTCTGGACAATGAGCCCCAAGAAGCATTAACTCATTGCCTCTGAACTACCAGAGAGGGCAAATAATACAACTGCTCCCCATCCAAAACAAAACAAAGCAGAACACCAGCATAAACAAAGAATAAACATCCCAAGAAGGTCTATGCTGAATTCACTCTGGCTCTGTTTTTTGTATTTTTTATAGACATTTATGAAGCAATATGCCACTGGCTGTGGTGGGAAATATAGCTGCATTAATCATAAGAAAGGATCCTATGTCTGGCTCCAAAGCCCATGTTGTTTCAACACAAATATGCAGGCACGTGTGGGTGTGCTCACGAGTGTGCACACACACACACACACACACACACACACACACACACACAGTTCAACCCCACAATGATACATTCAATGTTGTTTATTAGATAGGGCAGATGGCTACCCAAAGCCTTTACACTGAGTATAGGAAGTCATTAGCATTGTAATTACTTGTCCAAAAGTTTATATCCAAAGAGTTCTAGTCACTTTCATATGTGATGATCTTCTTCATCAAGTTAACCCAAGGAAGAGATCTTATATGGGGCCTGGAATGACTGATACTTCAGAAACAATTATGGTACTCACAGAAAACCTCAAATATAAACGTTTATACACACAGGTCTTGAATATTTTACATGTACCATTTGTAATGAATGTACCCCAGACTTGGACTAGAGGGCTGTACTAGGTGAAAAACAACAGGGTATCTCCATGCCACTTTGTTTCCTCTGTGGGGTGTGTGTGTGTGTGTGTGTATGTGATGTATCTCCAATTTCAGGGCTGGGGCTACAAAATGACAAAGGGCCCAGAATCCCTTGTCTCCTTGCCTCTGTCACCGTGCTTGCTGACCCTCTAGTGAAAAGGATCTGACCACCACATGTGAGTGGAATAAATTATCGCTGACACTCCAATATTTAATTATGCAGCTGTCAGAGCGGCCCTTTTGAAATTCATTTTAATAAAGTGGGAACTTTCCCTTTCAAGGTTAGAGTGAGGGGAGTCACCTTTGGTGTCAGCCGGAGGTCTCCACCCTGAGCTCTGCATTCTTGCTCCGGACGCCTGTCACTTGGCCTGATAGAAGGACCTGATAACAGCTCTGATGCCTGGTGGCCTCCCCCCATTCCTGCCTGAATGAACATCCTTCATTTAAACCCACAATAATGAGGACCTCAAAGTCAGACAGGCGGGCACAAGGGCAGCCTGTCGGGGGAAAAATGGCTTCTTCTTATAAAATTCACTCAATGTGGGAGTGGCAATCTGAAAGCAATCATGTCCCTCTGCGTGTTTTAACTGGTTAACCAGAAATATTTAACCTGGCGGAAGAAAAAAAAACGGGGTGAGGTGAGGTGGCGGTGCCCAGGCGCCGGCATGCGTCAGTTGCTGTGGCTTCCAAACTCGTGAAAGATACATAAAAGTACTGATTTGCGTTTTGCTATAAACATTTTTTAAAAAATGGTATTATAGTTTTTGTAGTCTGGTTCCTGGGCCATAAAGTTGCACCGAGGAAAAGCCATTCCATGGCAAGCTGTACACGTGAATGTGAGCACGTCCGCCTATGGTGTATATGTCTAAAGTCTATGTTTAGCTTATACGTCTCAGTGTTTACATGTAAACCATGCCTACAGACAACCTAGAGAGAAACAGCGCTGGGCTGGAAAAGCAGAACCAACTCGACTGACACAGCCAGACTTGCTCTTCTCTTCTCCTTTCTCTCAATCTCTCCTCTCTTTCTCTGTCCTTTATTTTTCTCTCCATATTCCCTGTCTTATTCTCATTTTCATTTTTCTCTTTTTTCCCCTCACTCCACTCCTTTCAATGTTTTTACGAACATAATTAATATTTATTGATTAACGACTATGTGCTAGACATTGTCGGATGTTCTTTATACGTTTATCTCTTGCAGTGCTCCAAGCAACTCTATAAATTATGTACCTTAATTGTTGTTCCCGTTTTTACAGATGGGGAAACTGAGGCTCAGAGAGATTCACAGAATCACTCAAGATCACCCAGTTAGTGCACAGCCCAGCTGAGTTCAGGCAGATTCTAATGCTTAGGTATTTAACGGCTCTGCTATGCTTATTTACTTTCTCTTTCTCGGGTCTCTTCCTCACTATGTTTGTTCCTGCTCCTTCCCTCCTTTCCTCTCCCCACTTGCGAGGTTTGTATACACTGTGTCTCCCCTGGAATATATAACAGCTCCAAGTGAATGCATGCAATGACCCATCTCGCAAGCGCATACTCCAATTCTTATCAACAAACACTGGTTCTGGAAAGAGGCCTCATTCTGTGTGCATGTGTGGAAAAACGCTGAAAGCGTACTTACTTGCGTGTGACTGTTGAAAGGTGCTTTCTTCAAACCATAAGTAACAACCAAATCTGTCCATAAGCAGTTTTTCTAGGGGAGACATTCTCTTCACAGAGGCTGGGAGGATGGCTGCTGAGATGAATTACCGAGAAACAGGAAGGAGAAAGCAACACCTAGGCTTTCTCCCCACACCTCTCGGGGAGATCTGCTTTGTGGAAGGTCAGGAGAGAGCCTCCAGACCCACCCAGGGCCTGAAGTCAGCTGCCCCAGCACAGCCCTGAGTGCAGCCAATGTACAGCTTCCCTTTGTTTTAATGTTTGAGCTTCTTAATAGGGACTCATGTTAGCTGAAGACACAGCACCCGGGTGTGACCTGCAGAGAGTATAGGGATGATCTTGGAAGTCACAGCCCAAGGGCAAACTGTTCACTTCTCCCTAGACCTGCTTTTAATTGTGTCCTTCCCATTCTAGGGCCTCAGCCCCAAGGGTATCCCTGTTTCTCCAGGACCAATGATAGCTGAGGCCATCCATCCCTATTGGCACTTGCCATCAGTGTTGCCCATTAGGGAATACCCGTGGTACTAGGACAGCTGAGAGTTATGTCTTATTTACAGGATCAAAAGAAACCCCCAAACTTGAAACAGAAAATGGGGTGAGGGAGGGTGTTATAATCTGTACACATTATTATGATTTGCATGGCATTAACCCAAAACTTGAAGGCAGGAAACCGTATTGCAAGGAAGTGAATTCTTCCTTATACACCCTGTATCAATCAAATGAAGGTCTGAGTGGCGCAAATGGTTTGCACTAGACTATTAACCTAAAAAAGTTGGTGGTTCAAACCCACCTAGCAGTACTGCAGAAGAAAGGCCTGGTGATCTGTTTCCTTAAAGATTACAGCCAAAAAAAAACCCTATGGAGCAGTTCCACTCAATAACACATAGGGTTGCCATAAGTTGGAATCAGCTCGGTGGAAACGGGTTTTGGGTATTAGTCAAATAGGAAGCCTTTGATGAGGGTTTATTGAATGAATGGATAAATGAGTGATTAATACTAACATTTCATCAACACAAAGACAAATATAAAAAATACCTCTCCACCTATGCAAATGATTGTTTAAAACAGATACCTTTGTTTATAGGTAGGAACACTCAACAAGAGATCAGGGGCTGGTTTGGGGGTGAACCAGTGACCAAGTTCATAACCACCAATGACTTAAAGCAACCCCAAGTGATTAAGAAAAAAAAAAAAAGAAAGGACAGGTTAGGAGACAGGTGTCCTGGTTCTAGTCCTGGCTGCCACCAACTTGCTAGAACACTTTGTACAGGTTGATTCACATCTCTGGGCTTCTGTTGGCCTTTCTGGGGCCTGGGGAGCGGGGGAAACTGAAGTCTAGTCTTTCTTTCCCACTTAAAGGGACAATTGCAAGACAGCCCAGGGAGGTGGCAGAAGAAGCATTTGCTAAAGTAAAAAATATAGATATTCCTTATTCAGAAATTTTATCCTTTCTCTCTCTGTCTGTCTCTCTCCCTCTACTCTCTCTCTTTAGCCAGTACTCAGTGGGTGCTTATTTTATGTGCCAAGCTTATGCTATCCAATTCTCACTTAATCCTTACAACAACCTTAGATGGGAGGGAGGCACTATAATGACCTTCATCTTAGAGATAAGGAAACTGAGGCTTAGTAAGGTAAATAACTAGTCCAAGGTTATTTAGCTAGTAAAAGGCAGAGAGAGGATTTGAAACCAGGTTTGCTCGACCCAAGAGACAGCACTCTTAAACACCACGCCGTGTTCTAAGTAAATATGTCAGTACTCCTCTTTTCCTTGTGCCCTGGAAATGAATCCAGAATTGCCTTTATCAAATAAACAGCAGATCTGTCTAATGAGGTCTGTATTAAGCGATACCCATCAGTTTTTTGTGGGAAGTGGTCCCCCTTATCTGCAAAGTTGACGTAATCATAATAATGGAAATAGTAGTAGCAGTAGCAGCCCCAATGGCAGACACCATTACTGAACCAGACTAGATGCCAGGAACTAAGCTAAATGATTATATGATTGTATGTGTGTGTGTGTGTGTGTGTGTGTGTGTGTGTGTGTATAGAGAGAGAGAGAGAATATATGTGTATGTGTATATATACATATGTATATGTATAAGATTAGGCAACATTTTGTTTTGTTATCCATAAGGTCACCATGAGTTAGAGCTAACTCCATGGCAACTACCAACAACAACATCTATATACATATTTTACGTATATATGTATACACACACACACACACACATTTTTCCTCTCTAATCTTTACTAGTACTATTATTCCTATTGCAATACTAAATAAACTGAGGCTCAGAGAAGCTACGCGTCTTGCTCAGGATCTTAAGAAGTAGTTGATGAGCAAAGTATGGGATGCAGATCTGTCTGACCCAAAGCTATTGCTCTTGAAAGAATAAAATAAAATACTTCCATAATGCCTCTCCGTCACTTTAGAATTTAAATCGAACTTTCAAGTACATCATCTCATTTAATCCTTACAACACTCTTAGGAGTAGCTATTATTAACATTATTACTGAATAGTCATGTGATCCCTATTTTATGGGTGAGGAAGTCAAAGCAACCTGAGGTAACGTGACTTGTCTTGGAGGACTGCAGCCATGGCAGGAGGAACTGGGACTAGAAATCAGTCTCAGGCTTCTGCACGATGCTCCCTCCACTGTGCTCCGCAGCATCAACCTCTGCTGGTGCAGAAGAGCTTCCCTCTGATTCCATGGCGATGTGAATTGAGGGGGGCGGTGTCCATGCATCAAAACCCTCCTGCCGCTGAGTTTCTAAAACTGACAGCTTCCATCTTGAACAAGTAGACTAGCGTTCATTTGGATGCTCTCGGCCTCGCGAGGCACCAACACCACCAGCCTCTTGCTGAGTGAATTTAGGCAATGTTCTTGATGCCAGTTCCCTCGCTGCAAATGGGATCAGATTTACAAAGCACTTGGCAGCAGCCTTCTTGTCACAGATTTTACAGTCAGAAATAATTACGGGTCAAAGTTGGCCCCAAATCCCAAAGCGTCCCAGGTATACATCTCGGTGCTGTTGAATGGGGAAGGATGGGGGGTCAGACTCACCCTCCCCAAGAAGACCCTCTGAAAAGAGCCAGTGATGAGCTAGGGCTGGGAGGCTGCAAGCGAGAAATAAATCCTGGCTCAATGAGAAGGATTAAAAAGTCACCTAGCATGAGGAGAATTCGCACTCCACAAATTTTTCTCGACTGAGTAAATTTAAAGAAATAAAACTAGATTGAGCATGCTTTTAATACTGGCTGCTATCTTTTGCACTGCTCTGCTCAGTGGCTTGTTAAATGTGAAAAGATTTGCCCTGCAAGAAGACACGGGGAGAGACAATCTCTAGCGGACTCATCAACCACCCCGCCCCTCCCGTGTGCAGCCCAGGTAAGAGACAGCGAGCCCTTTTTTATTCCAGCACTGAGTGCCGGGGTCTTGTGTACGAGTTCCAGATACAATCAGGAGTATCACCACCGTCTCTTAATAGAAGGTGTGATATAAAAAGCTCATTCAAGATGCCAGGAGCTTCCCTTTCTGACCCTGGCTGCCTGAGAGGCAAATTGCATTAGAAAATGACATGCCATTCATCTCGCGAGTACTTGCAGGAACATTTAGCTAATTAAATGATTAATAAATTTAACACTGCTTTATAATTTCATTTAGCTGTGTTGGAAATCACACAGTGAGCTGCGTATGTGCTGAATGAGATTAGGTGGGAGTGAGGGTTTCGGAGGCTGCCCTGGTAATTGAGATTAGTCTGTTACTACAGTGACCTTTTTAACTTTTATATTCTCTTGTTAAAGCGAAATAAAATTTTATTCACTTTTAAGGAATATTTACTTAGAGGAATTTACATGAAATTAAAGAAACACCAAGCCCGGAAGCCTACTGGGGCCCCAGAGTCCATGCCCTATTTCTTTTTTAATTTTCAAAGCCTCCTGATGAAATTGTTCCTGAGTTGGCTGAAGGCAGAGTAAAGAATGGTGTTTTTTGATAGTTCATTAATTCATTCAACACTTATTGAGTTCCTGGTGGGTCCCAGGCACTGTTCTGGGCTCTGGGACTACAGCAGTGAGCAGGACCCAGGGCCTCGCTTTCACAGAATTTAAATGACAGTGAGAAAGACAGACGAGAAGCAAATAAATAAATAACAAAATACCAAGGAAGGATAAACACAAGGCAGAGAACTGGAATAGATGGCTGCTTTAGACTGGGGAGTTAAAGAAACTCTCTCTGTAAAAGTGACAACTGAGCTGAGATCTGAATTACAAGAAGCAGTGAGCCCTGCAGTGTTCAGGAGGAATAGCACCAGGGGCAGAGGAGACTGAGATTAGAAGTCTGGAGGAGGGAATAGATAAACCTGGTGTGTTCAAGGAACAGGAAAGACAGGCAGGCTAGGACCTGGGGAGTCAGAGGAAGCTTGAGGTGATATAGCAAAGGCAGGAAGGGTCAGACTAAGCGAGGCCTTGCAGCCCACCGTAAGGAGTTTATGTGGTGGGAACGATGGGAGGGCTTTAAGCAAGGCAATGATACCTTTTGTCAGATGATTCTATTTCAACCAAGCACGACAGTAGCCCAGCTGAGAGTGGGAATGAGGCCACCTCCTAGCTCTTGTAAGAACAAGAGGCCTGACTTGGTTTCCCTCACTTTCAGCCCTTTCTAACAAGTGCTTTTTCCAACTGAAACCATATTTGCTGTTTTTGTTCCTCTCTCCCTTTCTCTATATGTGGTACTTTGTTGCCCCCAGGTTTTTTGAAGATGTATCTGGATTACCCGCTTCTTTACAGTTCCTCTTATCCAATTTTCTCTCTTCTCATCCATAAAATCCAAACTACATATTTGTAAACTTTCAGAGGCTTCTACTTGGTTCTCTCTAGATACTCAGACTCATTTCACAAAGAACAATAATAACAACCACTATTTCCCGAGGTCTGACTCTGTGTCACGTACATTACAGACGCAATCTATTTTAATCGTCCTTCACATAACCCAGCAAGTAGGTAGTTTTGTTGTTGTTTTGTTTTTCACGTTTTTTAGGTGAGAAAACTGAGATGCAGCATTTATGAGGCCACCCGGTTCCAAGTGTCCGAGCTGGGATTTCAACCCATAAGAGATAGTGTGGTTTGTAAATTAACAAAAAGGTAAGTTTTCTTACGAATGTAATAAATCAACGCCACTTCTTGACTGACTCTTTTTGTTAGTTTCCTAAGGCTTCCATAACTAAGTACCGCGAAGTGGGTGGGTATAAGAACAGAAGTCTGTCTCACATTTCAGGGTATCGCCATGTTGATTCCTTCTAAAGGCTCTGAGCGAGAATCTGGTCCATGCGTTTCTGGTAATCTTTTGCTTTTCTTGATTTATCGCTCTCCCAACTACAGTCTCCGCCTCCTTAGTCACATGGCTATCTTCTCTCTGTGTATCTCTGGGTTGTGTGTCTCTGTGTCTCTTCTCTTTTTTAAGGACACCACTCATATTAGATTAGAAACACTCTACTCAAACATGACCTCATGTTGGCTGATAACATCTTCCAAGACCCTATTTCCAAACAAGGTCATATTCATAGTTCTCGGGGTTAGAATTTCAACATATATTCAGTCCATAACACTCTTGAACAATCTTGTTTTATCTTTTTGGCTCATCCAGCCAAACTGGTTTTGAATTTGTAGTCTCCATTTCTTGCTTCATCAATTTTTCTTTTACCCCCGTTTTGCCTGGTTTCTCATCCAGGCATGTTTATCCAGAATTCCTCTAATCCATCTCTTAAGTTAATATAAATACAAAGAAAATGTCTAAAGAAATGTCAAGGGCCATTTTGCCAGGATCCCACCATCATTCTTCCAGAATGAGGGTCAGTTCCTCCACATATCTGTCGCTTCATCTAAGAGCTAATTCTTCTGATGTTGATTTGCATTTTGCAAATCTACATATTCAGCATTAAAAGTTTTGCTGTTTGTTGTTGGTTTTCTTTTTCTTCTCTCTACCAGCCCCTAAAGCAGATGAAATGAAAGGTCTTCCGTTCAGCAAGTGTTCAAACTACGGTAGTTTCCGTTTCAGTATATATCCCCTGGATATTAAGACTTTGAACACACCCTCCCCCTCTTAATTTTGAAATCCTGAGATACCTGCTGTAAACCCTAAAATTTGTGGGCAATTACCTTTGTAAGCAGTGTTCTGGAAAATAACATATTTGTGTGATTCACACTTTTTTTTTCAACTTGTTAATTGTCTGGTTGTTCACTCTGACTACTAATTTTATGATGCTTAAGAATTTGCGTAATTTTCCTTCCAATATCTTCAATTTGGTGTGCAAACTTTGGCCCTGCCCGTGTAATTAAAATATTTTCTGCATTTAAATAATTCCAGTTGTTAGACCTACAGACATTAGCACCTGTAGGTAGTAACAGACGAAATTAGGAGGAACATGAACATGTATATTCCAGGTACTGAAGAAATGATGACCTACCTGGCTTTCCAGAAATTATAAACACAATATTTTACTCTTCTCTTTTTAATAAGGATATCATTATGTGAGTTATGAGTGCCTTAGATGCTTTAAATCTTTCTTTAACCTTCATTAGATGTTTAGAAATCATTAGAGAGATGTCTAGAACTTTCTCTAAAATTGTACTTTAGATGAAGGTTTACAGAGCAAATTAGTTTCTCATTAAACAACTAATACACATATTGTTTTGTGCCTTTGGTTGCCAACCCCACGACATGTCAACACTCTTCCCTTCTCGACTCTGGGTTCCTCATTACCAGCTTTCCTGTCCCCTCCTGCCCTCCCATCCCTGCCCCTGGGCTAGGGTGCCCATTTAGTCTTGCTTTGTTTTATGGGCCTGTCCAATCTTTGGCTGAAGGGTGAACCCCAGGGGTGACTTCAGTACTGAGTTAAAAGGGTGTCTGGGGGCCATATTATCAGGGTTTGTCCAGTCTCTATATGATCAGTACGTCTGGTCTTTTTTTTTTTTTTTTTTTTTGTGAGTTAGCATTTTGTTCTACATTTTTCTTCAGCTCTATCCCTCTATTGTGATCCCTGTCAGAGCTGGTAACCAGTGTTGAATTCAGTCTGGTTGAGGCTGTGGTATTTGTGGTCCATCAGCCCTTTGGACTAATCTTTCCCGTGTGTCTTTGGTTTTCTTCATTCTCCCTTGCTCCAGATGGGGTGAGACCAGTGGAGTATCTTAGATGGCCACTCACAAGCTTTTAAGACCCCAGACACTACTCACCAAAGTACGACGTAAAACATTTTCTTTATAAACTATGTTATGCCAGTTGAGCTAGATGTCCCTCACGACCATGGTCCCCAGCCCTTAGTCCAGTAATTTGGTCCCTCAGGGAGCGTGGATTTTGTCTATGGAGCTTCCATGGCCTTGCCTTGATCAACTTGTGCTGGCTTCCCCAGTATTGTGTACTGTCTTAGCTTCATCAAAGTTACCACTAACCTATTGTCTGCTTAGTATTTTTCCTCCCTACCCCTCCCCTCCCTCATAACCATCAAAGATTGTTTCTTTCTGTGTGTAAAACTTTTCATGAGTTTTTTTAATAGTGGTCTCATACATCATCCTTTCGTGATTCTCATTTCATTCAGCGTAATGTCCTCCAGATTCATCCGTGTTGCGAGATGTTTCACAGATTCATCATTGTTCTTTACTGTTGTGTAGTGTTCCATTGTGTGTATGTACTATAGTTTGTTCATCCATTCATCTGTTGATGGGCACTTAGGTTGTTTCCGTCTTTTTGCTATTGTGAATAATGCTGCAATGAACATGGGTGTACATACGTCTATTCGCGTGACAGCGCTTACATATCTAGGATATATTCCTAGGAGTGGGATTGCTGGATCATATAGTATTTCTATTTCTCGCTTTTTAAGGAAGCGCTATATTGTTTTCCAAAATGGCTGCACCATTTTGCATTCCCACTAGCAGTGCATAAAAGTTCCAGTCTCCCCTCAGCCCCTCCAACATTTGTTATTTTCTGTTTTTTTGATTTGTGCCAGTAATTCATGCCAGGGTGAGATGGTATCTCATTGTGGTTTTGATCTGCATTTCTCTAATGGCTAGTGATCACGAGCACTTCCTCATGTGTCTGTTAGCCGCCTGAATGTCTTCTTTGGTGAAGTGTCTATTCATACCCTTTGCTCATTTTTTAACTGGATTATTTATCTTTATGTTGTAGAGGTGTCGGATTTTCCTGTAGATTTTAGAGATTAGAACTTTGTCGGATTTGCCATAGCCAAAATTTTTTTCCCAGCCTGTAAGTTCTCTTTTTACTCTTCTGGCGAAGTCTTTTGATGAGCATCAGTGTTTAGTTTTTAGAAGATACCAGGTATCTAGCTAATCTTCTGGTGTTCATGTATTGTTAGTTATGGTTTTTATCCTGTTAATACTATATATTAGGACCTCTAGCACTGACCATATTTCTTCTTCCATGGTCTTTATAGTTTTTGGTTTTATATTTAAGTCTTTGATCCATTTTCAATTAGTTTTTATGTACAGTGTGAAGTATGGGTCCTGTTTCATTTCTGCAGATGGGCATCCAGTTTTGCCAGCACCACTTGTTAAAAAGACTGTCTTTTCCCCTATTTGATGGACTTTGGGCCTTTGTCAAAGCTCAGGTGACCGGTAGGTGGATGGATTTACATCCAGGTTCTCAATTCTGTTCCATTGGTCAGTGTGTCTGTCATTATACCAGTACCAGGCTGTTTTGACTACCATAGCAATATAGTAGGTTCTGAGGTCACGTAGTGCGAGTCCTCCAACTTTATTCTTCTTCAATAGTGCTTTACTTATCCCAGGCCTCTTCCCTTTCCATATAAAGCTAATGATTAGTTTTTCCATCTCATTACAGAATGCTGTTGGTATTTGGATCGGGATTGCATTGTATTTGTAGATTGCTTTGGGTAGAATAGCCATTTTCACAATGTTGGGTCTACCTATCCAAGAGTATGGTATGTTTTTCCATTTATGTAAGTCTCTTTTGGTTTCTTGCAGTAGTGTTTTGTAGTTTTCTTTGTATAGGTCTTTTACATCTTCTAGGCCTTTTTAAGTTGAAATTCTTCTCCTACTTTTCCTTCCTCTGTTTCTTTCTTTCTCTCATATGTATTAGTCCACTATGAACTCGACACATCTTCCAGCCCCTAGAAATAAATACCCACAGACAGAGAAAGGATCCCATGTGGTTTCCCTCTCACTGAAAGGGCTTCTTAGAATGACTCTGATCTGACTCTGAACTTTCCAGGAAAATTATTTAGGGGCCTATGAAAATGGAGAAGAGAAACAAGGTAGGGCTGTGTTCAGATCCAAGCACTGCCACTTCTCAGCAAGCCATTCCGCGTCTCTGCGTCTCAGTTTCCTCCTCCTCAAAATGGGGATAATAAACCTGCCCCTTGGGATTTTTACGCCGTTAAGTGAAAAATATAGCAGCACCTGGCACAGGGTGTGTGCTCAGTGGATTTTTGGTTTCTTGAATTCCGCTTCATACAAACCAGGCTTTGGCTCAGGGTGCTCACTCTGTCTAGCACTTTCTCTTTCCCTATTCATCTAGCTAGCTTGCATTCTCCTTCTTCAAGCTGTCACCTTCCCCAGCCATCTTCCCTGACACCTTCAGGCTGGCAGCAGTCTTCTCTCTCCACATCTCCTGAACTCTAGGCCCACCTCTACTCCTGCTCTTACTGCAAACAATGGAATCGAAGTTCTCACAGTTCTGTTTGCCTGGGTCACCGCCTGTCTGTCAGTTTGTCATATTGTGGTGGCTTTTATGTTGTGATGATACCAGAAGCTATGCCACTGGTATTTCAAATACCAGCAGGATCAACCATGGTGGATAGGTTTCAGCAGAGATTCCAGACTAAGACAGACTAGGAAGAAAGGCCTGGCGATTTACTTCTGAAAATTAGCCAGTGAAAACCCTCTGGATCACAACATAATACTGTCTAAGATAGTGCTGGAAGATGAGTCCCCTAGATTGGAAGGCACTCAAAATACACGGTGGCTGCCAACAGTGGACTCAAGCATACCAACAATTGTAAAGATGCCACAGGACCTGGCAATATTTTATTCAGTTGTACATGGGGTGGCCATGAGTTAGAGTCAACACCATATTATTTTTAGAAAGTAGGGAATGCATTTTCTGGGAAACACTATCTTCTTTAACATGGAAGCAACGAATTTATACATTTAATAGCTGTGCCCACAGCAGGGTTAACTTTTATAAAATAACTTACTTTAAAAAGGGGAAATAATTCCAAAATGTCTTTACACCAGAGATGGCAAAATGGCGGCCTGCAGGTTGAATCTGGCCTGTGGGTGTATTTACTTTGGCTCACTCCAAGTTGGCCCACGCAATGAACTTACTGCCAACGTTTAAAAATCGGATGATTTTATATTTTAAAAAATAAATAAATACCAGCTTCTCTGGAAAAATTGGAAGTTCTGGCAAACTTGGATCCAATTTCCACATGGCAACATTCAGAAAATATTAAAGTTGTCAAGGATTTCATTTTACTTGGATCCACAATCAACGCCCATGGAAGCAGCAATCAAAAAATTAAACGACGTATTGCGTTGGGAAAATCTGCTGCAAAAGACCTCTTTAAAGTGTTTAAAAGCAAAGATGTCACTTTGAGGACTAAGGTGTACCTGACCCAAGCCATGGTATTTTCAATTGCCTGATGTGCATGAGAAAGCTGGACAATGAATAAGGAAGACAGAAGAATAACTGATGCCTTTGAATTATGGTGTTGGCAAAGAATACTGAATATACCATGGACTGCCAGAAAAACGAACAAATCTGTCTTGGAAGACGTACAGCCAGGATGCTCCTTAGAAGTGAGGATGGTGAGACTTTGTCTCATGTACTTTGGACATGTGGTCAGGAGGAACCAGTCCCTGGAGAAGGACATCATGCTTGGTAAAGTAGAGGGTCAGCAGAAAAGAGGAAGACCCTCGATGAGATGGATTGACACAGTGGCTGCAGCAATGGGCTCAAGTATAGCAACAATTGTGAGGATGGTGCAGGACTGGGCAGTGTTTCGTTCTGTTGTACACAGGGTAGCTATGAATTGGAACTGACTCATTGGCACCTAACAACAACAATATTCAGCTGGAGGTTAGCAATTGCTACCCCAAATAGACAGGGCATGGACACAGTTCCTGCTACTTTTCATTGTCTTCCCTACACTGGAGATATGGGTCCAGTGCCATTTATCACCTTATACACAGATGGCTTTGTTCATGTATTTTACCTGCTTGGTGGCTGCAGGCATTCTTCTATACCATATAATTAATTATTATTAGGTTTTTACCTCTAAGTTCCTGGTGCATGAGGCAGAGGGAAGCCAATATGCCATGTTTAGCATGGATTTTCTCATCTGGAGAAATGAAGGTGTTGAAGGACAAAGCTCAAACGCTCTTTGAATAGTTTCATGAATCTCTGGATTGGGAAAAGATCTCTTCCACCAGAAAGAAGAGGAGTTTCATTTTTAATCTTCAGCTATAGGTAGGCTGAGCAGAGCTAGTCTCAGTGAAACGGGATCATCATCAGTGAATCCTCACATGGGTGAGCCTTCTCTGACGTAAGAGGTCTAATCAGAGGCAAGTCCTTGACCAAGAGAGTCTTGCCTTCTTAGGTTCCCATAGTGAACACATATATAGATAGATAGACAGAAATAGATAGCTGCCATCGAGTCATTTCTGACCTATGGTGACCTTATGCACAACAGAATAAAATATTGCCCAGCTCTGCATCACTCTTACTATCGCTGCTATGTTCGAGTCCATCATTGTGGCTATTGTGCCAATCCATATCACCAAGGGTCTCCCTTGCCCTTGTTGGCCCTCTACTTCACCAAACATGATGTCTTCCTCCAGTGACTGATCCCTCCTGATGATGTATCCAAAGCAAGCAAGTCAGATAGTGCTCTATTGTGATCCATAAGGTTTTCATTGGCTAGTTTTTGGAAGCAGATTGCCAGGGCTTTCTTCCTAGTATGTCTTAGTCTGAAAGCTTCCCTGAAACCTGTACTTCATAGGTGACCCTGCTAGCATTTGGAATACTGGTGGCATAGCTTCTAGCCTCACAGCAACATACAAGTCACCATAGTACAACAAACTGATGGATGGTGAAGTGAACATATGTGGGGCTTATTTTTGTCCACAGGTGTGATGTTACTGGCCATTGGATTGTGAAGGCCATTTTTCCAGTGATGTGGATGGAAGAGTAAAAGGATGGATGCTTCTGAACCCTTTTCTCCAAATCCTTGTGTGAGCCACAGCACTCATTTTGCAAGATGGCTAATTGAGTGTAGAAGAAGAGTCCATGCCAATGGAACTGAATGATATATGCTAAGCCATGTGAGGCCAGGACTGGGAGTCTGGCCTCCTGCCCTAACCCACTGGCTGTGGGCCTAAATGCAGTCTGTGGCTGGATGCCAGTGGAGGGAGAAGTACACACTAAAATATAGTCAGGCCAATTATTTATGATACATGGAAGTAAATGCTCACTAGTTTTTATGTAATTCAAGCTGAGCTCCACAGTGACTGATGGGGACCTAGTTGAGACCAGCTTATAGGCAGGGACCTATGTTCTGCCCCACACTCTCCTAACTGCAACCATGGAACCCAACCAACAAATATTTACTAAGTATACTCTTCATGTGTGGCACTTGACTGAGATAGGTGTTTGCGAATAAGTCAGTGAACTATCAACAGAATGTTAGCAAGTCGAGTCCAACAATGTATAAAAAGACTTATACACCATGACTGGGTGTTATGGATTGAATTGTGTCCTCCCAAAAATGTGTGTCAACTTGGCTAGTCCATGATTCCCAGTATTGTGTGATTGTCCACCATTTTGTCATCTGATGCAATTCTCCTGTGTATTGTAATCCTACCTCTCTATGATGTTAAAGAGGTGGGATTGTCAGCAGTTATGTTAATGAGGCAGGACTCAATCTGCAAGATTAAGTTGTGTCTTAAGTCAATCTCTTTTCAGATATAAAAGAGAGAAGTGAGCAGAGAGACAGGGGACCTCATACCACCAAGAAAGAAGAGCCAGGAGCGTGCATCCTTTGGACCTGGGGTCCCTGCGCTGAAAAGCTCTTAGACCAGGGGAAAAATTATGGCAAGAACTTCTTCCAGAGCCAACAGAAGGAGAAAGCCTTCCCCTGTAGCTGGCACCCTGAATTCGGACTTCTAGACTCCTGGACTGTGAGAGAATAAATTTCTCTTCGTTAAAGCCATCCACTTGTGGAATTTCTGTTATAGCAGCACTAGAGAGATATGGCTGCTAACCAAAAAGTCAGCAGTTTGAATCCACCAACTGCTCCTTGGAAACCCTACTGGGCAGTTCTACTCTGTTCTATGGGGTTGCTATGAGTCTGCAATGGGTTTGGTTTTCGTTTTTGATTAGATAACTAAGACTGTGGGATTTGCTCCAGCTTACAAGGCTGGTTCAACATCTAAAATCAATCAGTGTAATCCACTGTATCAACAAGCTAAAGAAAAAAAATTATATGATCTTATCAGCTGACACAATTAAAGCACTGACAAAATCTAATATCCAGTTAAGATTAAAGAAAACAACAACGACAAAAAAAAAAAAAAAAAACTCGTAGAAAATTAGGAATAGAATTACCTCAACTTGTCAAAGAGCATCTACAAAAAAACTTATAGTTAAAATCTACTCAATGGTGAAATAGTGAATGATTTCTCCCCCAAGATCAGGACTAAGGCAAGGATATCCCCTCTCACCATTCTTTCTCAACATGGTCTTGGAAGCTGTAGCCAGAACTGCCAGAAGAATGAACAAATCTGTCTCGGAAAAAGTACAGCCAGAATGCTCCTTAGAAGCGAGGATGGTGAGACTTCATCTCTAGTACTTTGGACATGTTTTCAGGAGGGGCCAGTCCCTGGAGAAGAATATCATGCTTGGTAAAGTAGAGGGTCAGTGAAAAAGAGGAAGAACCTCAATGAGACGGATTGACACAATGGCTGAAACAATGGGCCCAAACACAGAAACAACTGTGAGGATGGCACAAGACCCGGTAGCATTTCATTCTGTTGTACACAGGGTTGCTACAAGTCAGAATCGACTCAACAGCACCTAACAACAACAACAGCCACTACAATAAGACAAGAAAAAGAAATAAAATGCATACAGATTGGAAAGAAATAAAAATATTCTGTCTGCAGATGGCATGATTGTCTACATAGAAAATCTCAAAGAATTTCCCCCCAAAAACCCTTCTAGAACTAATAAGTGAGTTTAGGAAGTTTGCAGGATCAAGAGCAACACACAAAATTAATCACATTTCTACATATTAATTATGAACCTGCAGAAGTTGAAATTCACAACACAATACTGTTTACAATCACTCCAAAGAAAATGAAATATTTAGGTATACACTTACCAAAATTTGTACAGGATCGCTATGCTGAAAATTACATAATGCTGGCAAAATAATATAAATAAGACATAAGTAAATGGAGTGACATACTGTGCTCATGAACTTGAAGACTCAACATAATAAAGATGTCAATTCTCCCCAAATTGATCTTTAGGTTTAATGCAGTTCTTACCAAAATCACAGTGAGATTTTTGGAAGACATAGACAAGCTTATTCGAAAAATTTTAAGGGCACAGGTCCTAGAATAGATAAAACAATTCTTGATAAAGAAGAATAAAATGGGAAGAATCACTCTACTTGGGTCTTCATTTAAGTGTATTGTCTACAATATCTCATTTAAATCTCAATGTAAACTCTGAAATGGCTATTATTATTCCCATTTTACAGAGGAGAAATTGGAAGTTCAGACAGGCTTAAATGACTTGATCCAATCATGAGCTAATCGGTGGTGAGACCACTCTTCAAAAGTTGTTGTTCCCAAAACGTAAGACTATGCCATCCAGATTAACTATATCCTTGGATCAGATGCAACAACACAAGGCAACATAAGCCAGCTCCAGATGAAAAGCACCTAGGACAGAGGCCATGGAGAAGGGAAAACATGATGGGTTGAGGATGGGGCATCAATAAAGGCTTCACAGGGAAGGAACCATCCACAGGGTCAGACTGACTTCCCAAGCAAAAGTGACCCACTGATAAAAAATAAGAAAGACAAGGACTCCCCTTTTGTTCCCTCTGGATTATATTCAAGATAACAAAATCCAAGAACTCACTACTAAATTCTAAATCTACTTCATATTATAGACTTCCTTGCTATTTCTTTTGAAATGCTTGTTACTAAGAACATACCAGACAGAATGTACCATGTTACTTTAGTTCAAAAATTCCAAGTTCCATAAATGATTATTTTATGAAAGAATTATGAAATGGCAAATAGTCTTCCTTCAAAGCTTACCTTTCAATGACTGACCCACGTTTTAGCCGGTATTTTACAGTAGAATTTTATCATATCATTATAGAAAGTGGGTGATTTTTAAAAATCCCCTTCAAAAAAATTATACAATGTTCATACAAATATTCAATTATTCTTATTCCATTTATTCTTAGATACTTTATAGTTTCATTAATATTGCAAATGGGCCTTTTTATTTCCATATTTAATTGGTAACTGTCGATTTGGGAAGATCAGTTGACTTGTGTATAATTACCTTATGTCTAGCCAACTCTCTAAATTATCTTATTATTGCTAGTAAGTTTTACTAGAATCTTTTCACTTCTCTAGAATTACCATACACAATTTCAAAATAAAGGATATTGTTTTGAGTTTTCCCCCATTATTTAAGTCACATTTTTTTCTTACTATCTTAGCTTAAACGTCTAAAACAATGAATATTGATGGTTATAGTGAATATCCTCGTCTAATTTCTGATTCACATGGAAAGTACTTCATCATTTAATGTTTAGAATAATATTTGCAATGGGTTTTTTAAAATCACATTCTTGATTATATTAAGAGTTTCCTTCTGTCTCTATTTTACTTAGTGTTGTTATTGCTGTTGTTGTTTTCACTGACTTATTTGTTTCATAGTAACGGCCGAATTTGAGCGCATGCATTTTTGGAATCACTGATACAGCCATAAAGTTGTTCTTTAATTTGTTGCTGTAATAAATTATAGTGATAGAGAATAAAAACAATAATTAAATAAAGAAATGACATGAAAATTTAATTAGTTCTAGTAAATAATGCATTAACACCCTTTCAACAAGCTCCAACCCAAAGTAAGTGGCAACTTCCAACAAAATCTAGAAAAGCTCTCACCTCACTCAAAGGCAAATGCACTTACGGAATTTTTAAAAGGCTTTCTGCAGTATAGAAATCAACAATAATTTCATAAGAATCTAGGAGACATGTATGAATGAACTTAATATTATAAAGTCAAAAGTGTTTTTTTCCCTAAGAAAAGAAAAATATTTTTAATTAGTATGAAACTTCAGTAGCCTACCACTCAACTCCTGTTACAAACAGAAACTGAAACGGTTTGAGTGGAAAAGGAACTAGTACCCATGTCCTACCTAAGTGCCAAGCGTGACGCCAGGTCCTTTTACTTTCATTATCTCATTTGGTCCTCAGAACCTTTCAGTCAAAGAGCTGATCCTCTTTGGTGAGTATTGGTGGGTTGGAGCTACCAATATCACGGTATCACGTGGTGGCCAGGAGTATGGGTTTCATATCAGCAAAGAGGGACTTGAGTCCTGGCTGAGGGCCACCACTAGCTATGTGCTCTAGAGCCAGTTACTTCACCCCACTACACTTCAGTTTCTCACGTGTAAAATTAAGACAACCCAGTAGCTATGTCACAGGGCTGCTATAAGGAACCAATGAAATATTGCACACCAAGTCCAGGGCATAGGGTATAATCAGCCCTCAATAAACATGGCTAGTATGCTATTATTATCATCATTACTACTATCATTATTTTTTACCATCATTAAGACTATTTTTGTAAGGGCTGGGAGTAAATCATCATTGGTACCAAGAGTAAAACTCCAACAGAAGCGCCTCAAATAGTTCTCTCTGGCTAACAAAGCCTGATAAAGCTGAAGTATTCACTTAGGCGAGCCACGGTGTACATCTCTGTGCAGGTAAGTCATAAAGTCTTCCCTGCAGCTATTAAAATGATTTATACTCAGGCACAATTAAAATTCAAGAAATACACTGACCTCTTAATTGAACAAATATTTTAAATACATTTACTGTATTAAGTGGTAACAGTTTTTGTAATACACACTGACAGATTTGGGAAGTTCCCAAAAAAAGCACAGAGAAAGGCTCTATCCAGGAGGGTGAAGCAGGTAAAGAGAATGGGATTCGCATTCTTTGGAAGAAACCATAAACCCTGCAACTGCCTGGGATGGAGCACTGAATTTTGAAAACCAGGCCCTATGGAAACCAGAAACAGTCCCTTAGATATCTATGGGTTTTCTCTCTCCCTCTTTTGTTCTGTCATCTCTAAAATGCTATGAGAAATCACTGATCAAGGCACTGATGCATTTTTATTAACCTTAAAAAAAAATGTTTTGCATACACTGATTCAAAGAGGAGAAAAAAAAAAAAGGAGGGGGCCTCTGATGCTCACGCTGAAACTCCAAGTGAAAAAGCTCTCCAATTAAAAGTGAGATCATGCTGGCAACTCCTCCCAGATGACTTCCAAGGTGTTCTGGTAAATATTTAACAACCAGCTTTGTAGGAGTGCGGGGGAGAGTCCTGATTTGTAGCACTTGCCAATTTCCATGGTATAAATATCCCCACACTGGCGGATTTCAAGCTATCCATGTGATGTCACTGAACATGGCGGATACATACAATTGGCTCTTGCCAGCTATGCAACCAGCTCCAGCACACCACTGAGGTCATCTCTATTCCAACTTTCTATCCCACTCGCCTTTTTTATATGCATCGAGGCAGCCGCCACTGCTGGAAATCATCTCATGCATTGCTTGTTCCCCTGCCTGTCACCTGTGCCATGCCCCCACCAGAATGGGAACCCCATGTTAGTTGATCAGGGCTGTGTCTGCCTGGTCACTTCCAGACCTTCCATATCTGCTCTAGACCATGGACTGATGAGTAAGGATTCACTAGTATTTGTGGAATGAATGAATAAATGAGAGGAAGGAGGAAGACAAGAAAGGAGACAGAGAAGAGAAAAAAGAAGAAGTAAAGGAGGAGAAAATAAGATGTACGTGTGCCAAGTGGGCCATATCAAATCCTTGTTGCCCTTTCCTCGAGCAGTTCTTCAACATCATGTGCTTGTCTCTTCTCCGCTAGCCAGGCTTCTCTGCTAGCCATCAAGTTGATTCTGACTTATGGTGATTCCATGTGTGTCAGAGCAGAACTGTGCTGCACAGCATTTCCAGTGGTTGATTTTTCAGAAGTAGAGCTCCAGGCCTTTCTTCCGAGGTGCCTCTGGGTGGACTCAAACTTCCAACCTTTCAGTTAGCAGCTAAGCACATTAACCACTTGCACCACCCAGGGATTCCAAAAAGTACTGAAGAGTTAACCTAAACAGCACTGCTTCCTTCCAGCCAAATATGAATAAGAAACCTCACCAAACTTTTCTAGCGGGGTTTTTTTTTCGGGAGAACTTGGTCTTTCAGAGCTCAAAAGATCTGATAAAACTCCATTCTGATTAAAATGAGATTATTGATAACTATCGCTATCGTCACTAAAAGTTCATGCTGGCAAGTCTTTTACATGTAGGGGTCTTCGTTTCTTTTTCTTTAAAATTTCATTTCTTACTGTTGAAAGTCGAAGGTCCAACAATCTTTCTTCTAAATCCCAGGCCTCGGCATCCTTCCTAATGGAGAACTAGAGAATTGCTGCATAAAACTGGTATATGGAACCCATTTGAGTGACAAGAGAATGTTTGGCTGAACAGGAGTTTGTTCATTTTCAGTCGGATGGAGAAGAAGCCTCGCCCCTTAGTCGGAAGTACAAATGTCAGCTTAATGAAACAGGCTTGCATCGTTGTCTCTGCACAGCTCATCTGGAAACTTGTGTTTAATAGACACGAGATAATGTCCCAAGTCCTGTCAGCGAGATGGTCCATAAATCGAGAGCTGGAGAATTTTGGGTGGGATTTCTTAATTACCGTGTGGCTGTCTGCCTCCTTCCCACTGTGCCCTCGCTTAGAGCCGTCTCGGTGGGGAGAGGTTGGTGAAGTTCAGGGGAAATGGACAAGAGTCGGCATTGTTTTCTGCTGATTTCCCAGAGAGAGAATCTGCTGAACTCTAAAAGGAGCGTACGTCTCAGGTGCCAGGGCTACAGGGTATGAAAGAACGCAGCGAAACCACACCATCATCAGGGCGACAGTGGTGATGAGAGCTAGCGGATGCTGCAGTGGGGGCTCGTCTCTGATTCCCTCTGTACAAATGAAGGGAGGTGCCAGGAACAACCACATCACGCATGGCACTTCTCAAAGAACCCAGAAGGTTCGAGGAAACGTTGGCCGCCCCACTGTATGTGATTGCTAAGCAGTTATCAGCAATTCGACTCCGACTCATGGCGACCCCATGTGTTTCAGAGTGGAATTGTGCCCTACAGGGCTTTCAGTGGCTGACTTTTCAGAAGTAGATTGCCAGGCCTTTCTTCCAAGGCACCTCTGGGTGGACTTGAACCTCCAACTTTTCAGTTAGCAGCCGAGCGTGTTAACCGTTTATACCACCCTCTATTTATTTTGCAGCATGCATTTCGGGGAAGCATCTGCAAGTCCCTTTTGGTTTGGCCACTTAGTTAGGATGCGCTATTGGGCAAAATTGATGCACAGTGTCAGCTTCTTATGACTGCACATTAAGTCCCTTAACAAAAAGTGGGTAACGAGCCTAATGTTTCCAATGGAGTTGTGACCAAGGGACACTGTACTATGAAAAACCCACAAATGCTTTCTGAGGCCCCGTGGTGCTGACAGCACAGCAAAGCCCTGTTGGAAATGTGGTCAGCTGCCAGAGTTTGAATCAATGGTAGTGCTAAAATGACCAGAAATATGCAAGCCCCTATCTGGGGAATTACAACCTTGCTTCTTTCAAACAGTTGATGGGGAGGGACTTAGGTATATACCTACCATCAGGTGTAACAGAATTAATATCAGTTTTAGACTCTGTCATTCCAAAGTCATTTGGGCAAATGCCTAGAGAAATTTTTCAGGGACAATTCTACTTCTTTTACTTACAGAACGAAACATAACAAAACAGAAACAGCTGCCATCAGGTTGGCTCTGACTTATGGCAACCTCATGTGTGCCACAGCAGAACCGTCCTCCACAGAGTTTTCAATGGCTGATTTTTTGGAAGTAGATTGCCAGGCCTTTCCTCTGAGGCACCTCTGGGCAGACTCAAACCTCCAACCTTTCAGTTAGCCACCAAAAATGTAAACAGCTTGTACCACCCAGAGACTCTGTTACTTACCCCTCCTTTAATGAGTGAAAACCGTTCTCAGGAAAGTCAGCATTCATAAGCAAAACCCATAAACTGTTTTATTATTTGGATAATTTAAAAACATTTCAATAAGCTCAGCAGAACTCTTTTTCACTGTGATCCTTAAAGGGAAAAAAAAAAGCCATGTGATTTCCACAAGTAGATTCCCAGGAAGCTAAAGAGACCATGTTTGGACATCAGTAAAAATGATGGACAAATCTTTTTTTGCAGAAATTCCAACCTGGCTTGCCTTGAAAAATATAAAGAGGCTCTCTGGCACTAGATGTCAAATTAATTGCAGGCAAAATGTGTTACAGTAATTCACTTGGCAGTTTAAGCAAAACCAAGAGAAGAGCATTAGACCAGAGCCCCATATGCCAACAGGGCACCACTGCTTTGCTCCAGTGGATAAAATTTGACTGTAAATCTCTCCTACTTTAACTTGATCAGCAGCAGCACCACCAGAAGATCCGTCCTTCTCTTGGCATTGTGCAAAATGGTTTATTTGCCCTCTTAGGAGGCACGCTGATACATAAATCCCAGGTATGATTATTATTATTTTGAACTATTATTATAAGTTACTATTATTACTTCCCTGAGACAGAGGGAACGGGGTATGGGGAGCTGGTGGATGAGATGGAACCACGTGTGAATGCGGAGGGGGACCATCTGTCTTTGTTCAGGGCAGTTTCTGTAATATTTCAGGAGAGAAAGGTCATCAGCACTAAAGGGAGTTAAGCGTGTAGATGGGGGAAGACTCGGCATGTGAATGTATTGCCTGTAAGCCTTACCCTGGTTGAATTATCTTTAGTATCCATCCTGTTTTACTTTCAGCTCTTCTAAAATAAATAACTTCAAGGCATCTACGGACATTTCATTCACCCTGCCACTTCTGCGGAATCCCTACTGTGTGCCTGTCTTTGCAACAACTGAAGCTGCAAAGAAAAATGAGCCTCACTGTCCGGAGGCTCACAGTCTAAGTAACAGTGGGTTAGAGATGTCTAAAGGAGCCTTGGTGGCACAACAGTTGGGCACATGGCTGATAACGGAAAGGTTGGTGGTTCAAAGCCACCCAGCAGCTCTTCAAGAAAAAGACCTGGCAATCTGCTCCTGTAAAAATTACAGTCCAGTCTACAAAACCCTATGGGACAGTTCTACTCTGTCACATGGGGTTGCTATGAGTTGCAATCAACTTGACCTCACCCAAAAACAACAACAGAGACGTCTACCACCACCTGCCAGTTTGTCGTACTGTGGTGGCTTGTGTGTTGTTATGCTATAATGCTGGAAGCTACTTCACAGAATTTCAAATACCAGCAGGGTCACCCATGGTCGATGGGTTTCAACAGAAACTTCCAGATGAAGACAGACTAGGAAGAAAGGCCTGGTGGTCTACTTCTGAAAATCAGCCAATGAAAGCCATATGAATGACAACACAGTATTGTCCAACAGAGTACTCAAAGATGAACCCCCTAGGTTGTTATGCGCTCAGAATACACAGTGGCCACTTGAACACACGAGTGATCGTGAAGATGGTGCAGGACTAGGCAACATTCTGTTCTGTGTACATGGGGTTACTATGAGTCAGAGCCGACCTGATGGCAACTAACACTGACAACAAGAGATGTCTAAACAGGTATGTGCAAGTGGATCACCATTATAGAGTTCTATGAACGAGGCTCTCATTCTGTGGGTCCTTCAATGTGCCAGGTTAAAAAGTTATATCCAGTTTACAGAAGAGTCCCAGATAAATTATTTTCCCAGGCCACACAAATAAGGGGCATGAGCAGATCCTCAGCCAGGTCTGACTCCAAGAGTGAGGAGGCAATTCTTCCTACAGGATGGCAGCCTTCACAGAGGCAGTGACTCTTGAGCTGCATCAGGAAAGCTCAGTCAAAATGGGGGTTGGCATCCCAGGGAGAAGGCAAGGCATTGCACAAGGCACTCCAGGAGAACCTCATAAATCACTAAAATGCTTCCAGAGTGAGAAGTGGATCAATGTCATCATCTCCAAATGAAAGGATGGTGACTAATTCCACATTTTCCTATGGGTGCAGCACCTTGCTCTTAACATAAATCCTTCCCAAACTTTAACAACTCCCTGAAACAACTTCTGGCCTTTGGAAAGTGGGGCATCCAAGAAAAACAACCGAGGACCATTTGAAGGCACACACAGCATTCTCGGGGAATTATTTCTGGCCCCTGCCCCGGCCAGGGATCACAGGCCTTGGGTGTTCAATCACAAGGTTGAAAGGTATTAATAAGAACCCACGCGGTCCAGGGAAACAGTTTGCGTAAAACATTTTCCTGTCTTGGAATGTAAAAGGGTCTGTCTTCGTTTAGAATTATTTTTACCAATTTCATCCTCAAAACTTCAAAGTTTTATTTTACTTTTTCCTTGATGTTGTAGCTGTGTGGCGTTACGTCCTGCGGCCTCCGCCTCCTTTGGTCCTGTGTTTGTAGAGGCTCAGGCCCAGCATCCCCAGGATGGGGGCCAGGAGCAGGGCCCAGCAGGCACACCTGGAAGTCATTAAGGCTGCACAGAGGAGGAGGAGGAGAGGAAGAAGAAAAAGAGGAGGGAAAGAGGAGGAGGGGGAGGGAGGAAGAAAAGAAAGAGGAGGAGAAAATGACAAGGAAGTCGGAGAAAAGGAAAAAGGCGGGAGGGAGAAGTAGACAGCAACCCCCATTTCTTTCCCAACACACTGACACTCTTTCTCTATTATGGCAAACAGCTGATGGACAAATACTTTCTAAAAATTCTGCAGAGGTGGCTGGGGATAAGGTCAGGGGTCAAGCACATCACTTTGAGTGAGAGAAAGGAAACAACCTGAAGGAGGGCCTAGGCTTTCTGATATCCTGAAGTGTTCTTAAGGGGCCTTGGTGGTGCAATGGTTAAGTGCTCAGTGCTCAGCTGCCCACTGAAAGGTTGGCAGTGCGGACCCACCCAGCAGCTCTGTGGGAGAAAGACCTGGAGATCTGCTTCTGTAAAGATGACAGCTGAGAAAACTCTATGGGGCAGTTCTGCTCTGTCACATGGGGTCACTAAGAGTCGGAATCAACTTGAAGGCAGTCAACAACAACAGAGCCTTGTTAGGTAAACTGTATATGTAAATGTTTAGTTACCAAATCTTTTCCAAGTTACCAGCTATGATAAAACTGGACTCATATAAGCTCCTATTAATTTAAGGCTAAGGTATATGAGGTGGTTTTTTGTTTGTTTGATAAGTCTTGCCAAGGTAGTCAAGGCTCTTGCTCAATGTGTTATCCTCATTTTCTTCTGGAAGGATGCATGGTGATTTTTATTAGCTCTATCGAGGACATACAGGCCATGGGTATTCATGCTACAGGAATCAGAAAAAAAGTGCCAGATTACTAGAAGGGAAACATTAGATGTCGCGTGTATCTGCTTCAGAGACCCATAAAACTGGAGGAATTTCCTTCCTGAAGCTTGAAGATATTCATATTAATGAAATTGGAATTGGCTGGTGGATGGAGAATTGCAACTAACACCTAACAGTTTATGGTAATACAACATCACTATAGCCTCTGCCCAGTTGTCTTTTCCGTCATCTCAGAGCTCTATTTCCCTCCTATTCTCCTTAAGACAAATTATTTATTTTTATTTAATTTATTTAATACTACTGATAATTCGACAGTTTACGTGTATAATTTCTCTTCAACTATTCCACAAATGCTAAGAAGTTCCTAGCATATCATAGGCATATGTTGAACTGTTATGAAAGATAAAAGTAACCCCCATTGTAGATCAGGAAGCTGAGGCTCAGCCAAACTGGATCACCTGCCCCAGGCCACACCCCTAGAAACACTGAATGAGGAACTGGTCCTTGGCCTATCTCCAGAGGCCATGACCTTTCCATCAATCAAGGGGGCAGAAGGTCAGCTCTCCATGGCCAGGCCCTATGTCCTGTTAAGGGACCCTAGTAGTGCAAATGGTAAGCACTCGGCTGCTAAAGGAAAGGTTGGCAGTTTGAACTCACCCAGTGGCTCCTCGGGAGAAAGGCCTGGCAATCTGCTTTTGTAAAGATTACAGCCTAGAAAACCCTATGAGTCAGTTCTACTCTGTCACAAGGGGCCACTATGAGTTGGAATCGACTTGGTGGCACCTAACAACAACAACAACATGGTCCTGTTACTTTTTCTTGAAATGACAATTCCACATAAACGTGAGTGAGAAATGGCACAGTGTGACAGTCGCACCCTCTGGCTTTTCTGACTCACCTGGACACTTTAGGTACAAAGATTTTCTGCTTAGGTGAGGTTGGCACTCAGGCATTGACTTGTTTTTGAAAATACAAGATTTCAATTGTATTCCCTCAAAACTCACTGTGCAGTCAAACTATATTAAATACACTAAATTTAAAATTGCTGCCATGAAGGAAAAAAACTACAAAGTTGCAAACAAATGACAAAGAACACATATTTGCAACAGATGACGATGGACTAGTTTCCTTAATTTACACAGAGCTCTTACCAACAAATACGAACAATCCAACAGAAAACTGGACCAAGAATGTGGAACAGGCAGTTCAGAACAGAAGAAATGGAGACGGCCAAGAAAATATAAAAACATGCCCAACTTCACTCATACTTAAAACGTGAAAATAAAAAATGATGAGATTTTTTTTTCACATGACCAGTTGCTAGATTAAAAAAAAAAAAAAAAAGATAATACCCCAAACCAGCATGTGTGTGAGGTATAGATACTTAAATGTGATGCATGTAGGAAAACATTTGAGGAGGTCAAGTTTGAAATATCTATCAAAAATGTAAAGCACATCTCATTGATCCAATGATTGCACTTCTAGGAATTTACTCTATGTGCTGATATACATGCCAGAATAAGACAGGGTAAAGTTTGAAGGATATTTACTGAACCATAGTTTATAGTACTTAAAGATTATAAATAGCCTTTAGTAGGTAATTAGATAAATAAATGACGGTATAGAAATACAATGGAATACTGTTTAGTCTTTTAAAAATATTAGACAGATAGATGTACAAAAATTGAAATATATATATACAAGTAGTCCCCGATTTATGAGAGTGTTCCATTCCGACAACTCTGTAATAAATCGGTTCTGACGTAAGTCGAATACTTCTTTTTATTTTGTAGTTTTCATTATTACTGCCTTTTATTGTCAGTATCTTTACAAATACGATCTTTGAACATCTGCAAGTGAACGTCTGAGAATGATAACATTAGCAAATTCCATGCTGCAACATTGTATGTAGTACATATTACTAATGATAAGATGTACCAAAAAAACAAACAAACAAAAAAAAACACCAGATGGTCATAAGAGAGGTTTGTGATAACTCAAACACATCGTAAGTTGGGGACTGCCTGTATATATACATACATATATAATTAAGGGGTAATGAAAGGTGTATAACACTGTATATAAATTGAGATCATATATGTAAATTAAAAGACATACACATATAGATACATATAAGTACACCTACTTTTTCTGGCAAGGTTAACAATATACTGTCAATGGAGGTTACTTGGGAGGAGTAAGACTAAGGCTGAGGTTGGTGGGCAGAGGAGAAAAATTTCTTTTTTTTTTAATTTTAGTTTTTCAGCATGGATTAAATAGTCTGACCATGTTCATGTATTACCTTTACTTATTTTTTACAAGAGAGAAAAATACTTCAAACGAACAATGTAAACTCTCACTTCAATTTCAAATCATCCTAATTTTCAAATGTGTGTGCTTTGTGTCTACATACACAAACCCTGTTTCAAATTCATTGTTAGCAATATTCAGTCCACTTGCCCACAGAAGAGTTTCCAGTGGGAATGCAGTTGCTTTCTGCTTTTCAAGCTGCCTCTGACAGAGACCAATTAGGGCATCAGATGTAAAATGAGAAGAAGAAGATAACGGGAGCCAGTAGGGTCTGGCTTGGAATCCTGACTCCCCCAGTTAAGTCCTGTGTGAACTTAACTGAGATACTCAACTTCTCTGAGCTCCATTTTCCTTCATGAAATGTTGATAAGAATATGGTCTTCGTGAGGAAATGGCCTAAATATGTGTGTGTGTGTGTGTGTGTGTGTGTGTGTGTGTGTGTGTGTGTATTTATGTAGTCTACCACCCTTATGTAGAGTCCCTGGTTGGTACAAATGGTTAACTTGCTTGGCTGCTAATAGAAAGATTGGGAAGTTCCAGTCCACCCAGAGGAGCCTCGAAAGAAAGACCTGGCAACCTGCTTGTGAAAAATCAGCCATTGAAAACTCTATGGAGCACGGTTTTACTCTGACACATGGGGTCACCATGACTCCAAATTGACTCAACAACAACCTTTTTTCTTTTCCACCTTATGTAAATGTGTTCAAATTAGGTTGGATTCCTTCTCTTTTTTCCTTCTTTTAAGAGAAAAAGAAAACCTTTAACATATTTGCAATTATTTTCTCTGTTGAGAATGGCAGAATTGGCCTCCCCAAGTCAGTTAACACACTTCCTTCCTTCCAGGGACACCAAGTCTCTGTGGCTGTGGCAGTCATGGTTGTTGTATTCTTATTATTAGGTGCCATCCAGTCAGTTCAGATTCATAGTGACTCTATGTACAACAAAATGAAACACTGCTTGGTCCTGTGCCATCTCACAATTGTTGTTATGCTTGAGCCCATTGTTGCAGCCACTGTGTCAATCTATCTCGTTGAGGGTCTTCCTCTTTTTCCCTGGCCCTCTACTTTACCAAGCATGATGTCCTTCTCCAGGGATTGGTCCCTCCTGACAACATATCCAAAGTATGTGAAATGTATTCTCGCCATCCTTGCTTCTAAGCAGCATTCTGGTTGTACTTCGTCCAAGACAAATTTGTTCATTCTTTTGGCAGTTCGTGGTATAGTCAGTATTCTTCGCCAACACCACAATTCAAAGGCATCAGTTCTTCTTCGGTCTTCCTTATTCATTATCCAGCTTTCGCATGTATGTGACGCGACTGAAAACACCATGGCTTGGGTCAGGCGCACCTTAGTCTTCAAAGTGACATCTTTGATTTTGAACACTTTAAAGAGGTCTTTTGCAGCAGATTCGCCCAGTGCGATATATTTTTTGATTTTTTGACTGCTGCTTCCATGGGTGTTGATTGTGAATCCAAGAAAAATGAAATCCTTGACAACTTCAGTCTTTCTTCCATTTATCATGATGTTGCTTATTGGTCCAGTTGTGAGAGTTTTGTTTTCTTTATGTTGAGGTGTAATCCATACTGAAGGCTGTGGTCTTTGATCTTCTTCAGTAAGTGCTTCAAGTCCTCTTTACTTTCAGCAAGCAAGGTTGTGTCATCTGCATATCCCAGGTTGTTAATGAGTCTTCCTCCAATCTTGATGCCCTGTTCTTCTTTATGTAGTCCAGCTTCTCGGATTATTTGCTTAGCATACAGATTGAATAAGTGTGGTGAATGGATACAACACCGACACACCCTTCTTTCTTTCCAGGGACACCAAGTCTCTGTGGCTATGGCAGCCATGGTTAGAATGTAACAAACTCTTCCTTCGGATTTGCCTGGACAATCTAGCATTAGACCCTGGCTGGTATACCTCTTCCAAAGATTTTTCGTCTCCAGGACTTGCCTGAATTCAGCGAGATTTGTATGAATTCCCTCCCTGGAAAACACACAAAAAAAACCTATCCACATCATTTTGCACATTTTTGGTACCATGGCTTTGGAAAGACACATTTAGAGAGAGGACCATCCAAAGACACTTCAGTATTTTCCATGTTTCGTTCCAGTTCGACATGCCTAGTTAAATAATACGTTTGACCAACTACCATTAGAAAAACCTGATGAACTGGTAGAACACTTGGCGGCTTTTAAAAATTACTGGTACGATATACAGCTCCCCAGTGCTGGCCACGGGCAAGGATGGTAGAAATATAGTAGTGCTGAGTTTTCATAAGCCCACATTCCACATCATCAAAAAGACCGCACCTCACACTCCACTAAAATAATAATAATAAAAAAAAAACTGAATCAAGCGGGAGAAAGGCACCTTTAAGGAACTAAAGTGTAAATATACTAAAATGAGAACCACCTGCTCTGGTACCTCATCATTATAAACCACACCCCTTCTTTTAAGGATTTCTTATCCCTCCCGCCATTTAAGCCGGTGTCCATGTTCAGTATCCTTTGCAAGCTTTGCACCCACTCAAGAAGCAGATGCCTGGATTCCCTGTGAAATTTGAGGGGGACCTCACATTTGCAAAGCTAGAGAGTCGTTAAATGGCCTTCCAGACCGACAAAAGCAAAAGGCTGTGATCTGAAGGGCAAGGTCATGGGATGAAGGCCATTGGAAACCATGAAATGCGTTTCATGAGATCAATAAAATGTATGACTTCACTCACTTAATTACATAAATAAAGTTGTTAAAAAAAATAAACTCAGGTGCACACCATGCTAAATTAGCAGGGGCTTTATGTAAGACTAAGAAACGAGACCTAGAAAGGTCACTCCTGTGTATGTGGTTTCTTTGCAAAAGCTTCGCGCAAAGCCAGGGAGAAAATCTTGCAGAGCTGTGTGACTGCGAGGAGGCCAGATCCAAGCTATAGAACAGATGTAGGCAATACTGAGGAGGCTGAAACTTGGGATCAGCCAAGAAGCCCCACCACTAATTCAGCTCTCTGTCCATCTGTTTTAAATCGTGGTTTTAAGCATATTTATGTGATAAAGAATTAAAGCTGTTTCTCTTGGCCATCTCAATAATTGGGATACTCTCTTTTGGAAAGTCATTGACATCAAGCACAACAAGCATATTCAAAACTGAATCTAGAATTAAAGAGGCTTCAGTGGGCTTAACTTTCTTAAAGTATGCCAGAGACTCCTTTGAAAGATTTTTTTAAAAAGACAATGTAAGTAATAATTTAGCAAAGTCCTAAGGGACTTTTCTAAAAAAACATTTTAAGAGAAAGGGGGTGTTTGAAGGACAAAAAGAGAGAGAGAAAGTATAGAGAGAGTGAATGAGGAGGGGGCTGCTAATGAGACCAAGAAATAAACTCAGAACATTCTGGAAAAGACCCAAATCATGTGAAATGTGGCAAATAACCGTCCCAAATAAACACTATTAATAATGAACTATCACTTATTTAACACCTACTGTGGATTTACTTGGGAGCCCTGGTGGCGCAGTGGCTAAGACCTTTGTTGCTAACCAAAAGGTCGGCAGTTCGAATCCACCAGCCGCTCCTTGGAAACCCTATGGGGCAGTTCTACTCTGTCCTACAGGGTCACTATGAGGCGGAATCAACTTGATTGCAACAGGTTTGGTTTCGGTTTTTATGGATTTACTTAGATTATCTCTCATGAACAATTCTGCAAGGGGAGAATTATTGTTGAACAGGATCCCCCAGCTGAATCCAAAGCCCATGTATACTCTTTCAACTTTACAAAAACAAAAACAAGAAAACCACTTGCTATCAAGTTGATTCCAACTCATGGCGACTCCTTGTGTGTCAGAGGAGAACTGTGCTCCAAAGGCCTTTCAATGTCTGTGACCTTTTGAAAGTAGAATGCCAAGCCTTTCTTCAAAGGTGCCTCTGGGTAGGTTTGAACTGCCAACCTTTCTCGGTTAGTAGTTGAGTACATAACCATTTGCATCACCCAGGGACTGTCTCTATTTAAAAAGACAATTTATAAAGTCAACTGAAGTTCCACTGTTTTTGAAAAGTTAAGACTCTCTGAGTTAATTCACTGATGCTGAAACCATGGGAGGAAAAAAACCTCAATATATTCTTCCAGGGTGACTTTAAATATGACAAGGTTATCATTTAATACACCATCATTCAAGAATTGATTTATGGGCTTCTGGGTGTCCACTTTGTACTCCACCCTAGTCTTTCCTGGGATTATGACATTCAGAGATATTCCTTAAAAGTTCATAAATTGAATATAAACATTTGATAGATCTGAAGTCTATTTAACACAAACAACCATTTTAATTTTTCCTCCCAGTAGGAAGACTAGGTTCTGAAACACCTCCAAGCCTCCTGTTCTTGAATCCTCTCTTGTTTCTCCATTCACAAGGTATTATCTTTTCCTAACATATATTTCACACAGAGATCCATGCTCTTGGGAGTACAGTTTCTCCTTTGTTGCTGATATTCTGTGTCTCCCTCCCACAAAGGGACCTTGAGAAAAGGAGAGACCAGAGTAGTCTTCCTGAATGACCTTCCTTGTTAACTGTGGAGGAGATGTCATCCTGCTTTGGGAAGGAAGGGAGTCCCTGGGTGGTGCAAATGGCTAATGCACGTGGCTGCTAACCAAAAGATTGGTGGTTCAAGTCCACCCAGAGGTGCCTTGGAAGAAAGGCCTGGAGATCTTCTGAAAAATCAGTCATTGAAAACCCTATGGAGCACAGTTCTACTCTGACACATATAGGTTGCCATGAGTCAGAGTCAACTCTACAATAACTGGTTAGGGATTTTAGTGGGGCAGGGGGGCGTAAGGGAAACCTAGGGTAAGGTATGGAGTCTGGCCAGCTCTCACCAAAGCCCATTTTTCAGGGGTAAAATAAAATAGAAAGATAAGCCCACCAGCCTTTGTGTGTTCTGTTTGTGATATAACCTCGTCCACCAGAGGATTATGTAAACGGCCTCTGTAATATCCTACACGTCTCAGCACTTTCATTTGTGGCCAGGAAACTAGTGGTCCCTTTCGGGTGGCATGCAGCCACTTCCCCCTTTTCTGTTTCAAGGGCAGTGGGTCCTTGTTTGCCAACAACACATCAGCAGTGGCTTATCACTGCGCAGAGAACATGGGAATTCCATGTGATATGCCAGGGAGCACACGGACTTGATCACAGTGCCACAATATAAAGGCTCTGCATCCACACGGCAGGCATTGAAGTCCAGTTTGGAAGGGCACTAATCCTGGAACACTTTATTAGGGTCTGATTGGTCATTGTTTCTTGTCATACTAGGTAAGCTTGTTCATCGCTTCATAAACGATCGCCCACTGAAGTATGAACTCCATGAGAGCATGGCCGGCTTCCCCAGGTGTTCTGAGCATCGATAGAGCACTAGTACACCATACACATTGAAGTATGAACTCCATGAGGGCATGGCCAACGTCCCTGGGTGTTCTGCGTATTGTTAGAGCACTGAGTGCATGGTACACATTGAAGTATGAACTCCATGAGGGCATGGCCAATGTCCCTGGGTGTTCTGAGTATTGTTAGAGCACTGAGTACATGGTACACTCTGAAGTATGAACTCCATGAGGGCATAGCCAACGTCCCCAGGTGTTCTGAGTATTGTTAGAGCACTGAGTGCATGGTACACATTGAAGTATGAACTCCATGAGGACATGGGCAATGTCCCTGGGTGTTCTGAGCATTGTTAGAGCTATGCATTGTTTCTGCAGTCCTGACTGATCCTTGGATCTCAAGACTTGGCTCAAATTACAACGTCTCTATGAAGCCTTTACGGAGCCCTGCCTGTCATACAGACCCCTTCAAGGCCACTTTGTATGGTCTTCTGCCATTGTACCTATGACACTAACATGCTCATTTGTTATTAGTAGAGCTACGACATGTATTATTTTAATTATACAATAAAATAACATCTTTTGAGGGCTGAGTGGCAGGCACTATACTAAGCACACTTTATGTCAATGATCTCATTTATTCCCTATGCCGTATGTACTACTGGAGTAGTAGACAAGATTACGGGTTCTGCTATCAGACATTATGGGTTTGAAATCCTGGCCCTACCAACCACATAACTGTGGGCCTGGGTGAGTTCCCTTTCTGAGCCTCATCTGTACAATAGAAACAAAAGTGGCAACCTTATAAGGTTTTCTGAGAAATATATTAACTAATGGAAAATGCTAATACAGAGTAAGCACTCCTTAAGTAGCAGCTTTTAAAATAATCTCTAAGAAACCCTAGTGCGGCAATGGCTAAGCACTTGGCTGTTACCTGAAAGGTTGGTGGTTCGAACCCACCCAGGGGATCTGTGGGAGAAAGCTCTGGTGATCTGTAAAGATCACAGCCCAGGAAACTCTATGGGGCAGTTCTACTCTGTCATGTGAGGTTGCTATGAGTCAGAATTGACTTGACGGCACCCAATCATCTCTATTTTACAGATAAGGAAACTGAGGCACTTGGCCAGTGGGCAAGGAAGCTGAGACTTCTCTCCAGGCAGACTGACCCCAAGCTCTGGGCTCTTCGGGGCTCTGATGTACTTCTCCTTCTCCATTAATGGTCCATGAATTCTGTGAGGACCGATCTGTGACTGCTTCATCTCTGAACCACTGCACTAGGCATGGGGCCTAACACATTGAAGGTGCTAGATGATAATTTAATTAATTGCTTAATTAATTAAATAATGGCTTTAGATTTTAATAAACAGTAAGCACATTGCTGGTCACAGAAAGCAGTCCATAAAGCAATGTTGGGATGCAAATGTTGTGAACTGAATTTCGTTTCAGAATTTTCAATGAATGCTTTGCAATGTTCTGGAAAATTTCCCAGGTGGAAGGCATTCTAATCATTTTAACATGTGTTTTTGGTGTTAGGTGCTGTCCAGTCAATTCTGACTCATAGTGACCATAAATACAGCAGTCTTTAAAAAAAAAAAAAAAAAAAGGCCATTTCTGTACTCTAATCCTAATACACATAGCTTTAACAACACAATCATGTACTCACTTTATTACTATTTCTTAAATTATTTCTTGCTTATGTTAAATGGCTTTTCCTCTGTTTTTGATATACCAAGATTGTTCCATACAGGGTAGGGGATGGACTGTACATTACTGAATTTCAAAGCATTGAGAGGTATGGACCAAGATGCATAAACCAACAAACCAGGGAGTATGCGTCCTAATTATAGAATCCTTTAACATTGGTGAGCACCCTGAAACTAAATCTTAATTTTGCATTGGAGATTTTGTAAGTACGGGGACCTGCTGGTTTCTCTCCGCCTTCTATTAGATTCATCTTGATACTTCTGAAGGCTAAATGCTAGAACAGACCCCGCTGTGAAAGACTAGGCAACATTTTATAACTTGCATCATTCAGAAACGTTCCTATCAAGATCCTAACTCGCAACCTCTCAGTATAAAAGAAGAAGCAGAGTTCTTTGTCAGGACAATGAACTTGGGCTGCTGTTTACCAGCGAATGGAAAACAACATTTCTAACCCAGAGGAGTGACACTCTGCCCCGTTTGGTGACTTCTCGGTTCCCTTCATGCTGGGCAACAATGCCTCCTTTGTGCGGGGTTGTGAGGATCAGGCCACCAGAGGCAGCATTTACTGCTCAGCAATTTAATCACAATCTTCATACTTTGGGGCCCTTCCCATCTCTGTTGTAAACTAAAATCTGTGAGGAGCCATAGCCTCTGTTATTCCCCACTTCAGGTTGAATCCTACCGGCTCACAAATGCACCCTTCAAAATTCGGCAAATTCATCTCAACATTTTAGAAATAAATAGAGTGCTGTTAAAAGATTAGAATCCCCAGTTAAGTGAAATCAGACTTTGGAAATAAATGTCCAGACTCTTCTGCTTGACCGTATTTGCTGCTGAAGGCAACAAGTTATAAAGCTCGGGATGTAAAGTGAACCTGGATCCAAGTTTTGGCATCGTTTGCTTAATGGCTGTGTGACCTTGGCCAAGCTATTGAACCTCTCTGAGCCTTCGCTGTCTTATCTGTAACAAAAGGATGATCTGAATGACTTTATAGTGTTGCTGGGAGTATTAAAATGACGTTTTTAAAGGCATCTATAACCTAGATGTGTTTTTTAAAACACACACACACACACACACACACACACACACACTCTTTTTGGTTATTAGGGAGTTGGGATCCAACATAATTAAGGGCATGGCCAAACCCACAAGGAAAATTTTCAAAGTGGAATTGCCACAATGAACTTTGAGCTCCGGCTCAAATGTTTCTGATGGACAGAAGTGTCTTCTTGAAGCCAAAACCAGTGTCTTCTTCCTAAAAACTCTTCCTACCTCCTGATCTCTATTGGATAGTGGCATCAGGAGGTGCCACGGTCACCTTCAGTATCTCCCTCTGCCTCATTCTCCAAACCCAGTCACTCATCAAGGATGAGTCTCCCCAATGCCTTTTATCTCTCCTTTTCCTCTATCAGCCCAAGTCCTTGTACACTTTCATCTGGACTACGGCAGTTAGCACTGATATGATGCCCTGAATTCAATTTCCTCCCTCTCGCAGTCCAACCTCTATGCCCCCCACCAAAACAGCGTGATTCTCCTTATAGCGCATTTTGTCAGCATTCACTTCCAGCTTCCCAGTCCAAACCCCCTGTCCCCCTGTGCAGCATGGAGTCAGGAGGTGACACCCTAACTGTTCTATGTCACTTAGTGGGAATGCAATTCAGAACAACCTCCACGGACGGCAATTTGGCAATATCTATGACAATGACCACAGTGTGTAGTCTCTGACCCAACAATTCCACTTCCTGATCCTGCAAATATACTTACATATGTGGGAGATGATGTCGGTGCAAGGTTATTCATTGCAGCACAATTTGTAATAGCAAAAGACTGGGAACAACCTCAATGTCTATCAGTAGGGAATTGGTTCAATGAATTATGAAACATCCACACAGTGGAATACTCAGCAGTTGTTAAAAAATGAAGAAATCATTTATATGCTGATCTGCAACAATCTCTAAGATATATTGACAAGTGAAAAGAGCAAGGTGTGTATAGTAGCACGGTGAAGGGGAGGGTAAAAGAATATATAAACATATTGTCTTTTAAATGCTTAAAAATGTCAACAAGGATACACAAGGAAATGATAATATTGGTTCAGGAGAGGAATTAGGTACTAAGGGAATAGGGGAAAGGGAGATGTAAAAACACATAAAGAAAAGTGTGTATATACACATACACATCTTTGATTTTGAACCATGTAAAGGTGTTACTTCCTCAGAAGTAAATATTTTAATTATACATTTTTTTTTTTTTTAAATCTAAGCTAAAAAAAAAAATGCCACAAAAGTCAGGCACCTATTTTCTGTCTTCTCTTGACAAAGCTGCTGTTGTTGTCAGCTGCATGGAGTTGGTCCCTGACCAATGGCAACCCTATGAACAATGGAAGGAAACTCTGCCTGGTCATGCACCATCCCCATGACTGGTTGGGGATTGGACTGTTGTGATCCATAGGGTTTTCAGTGGCTGATTCTTGAAAATAGATCACCAGGCATTTCTTCCTAGTTCATCTTAAGTCTGGAAGCTCCACTGAAAATGATTCAATATCATAGTACCATACAAGTCTCCACTGACAGATGGGTTGTGGCTGTGCATGAGGTGTACTAGCCAGGAATCGCACCCGGGTTTCTTGAACGGAAGGCGAGAGTTCTACCACTGAACCACCACTGCCCTCTCTCTAGACTATACTAAAAAAAAAACAAACCCGTTGCTGTCGAGTCGATTTCGACTCACAGCAACCCTAAAGGACTGGGTAGAACTCCCCTATAGGGTTTCCAAGGAGCGCTTGGTAGATTCAAACTGCCAACCTTTGGATTAGCAGCAATAGCTATTAACCGCTACACCGCCAGGGTTTCCATCTAGACTATGGCAATACGCAAACGGCTCTCCCAACCCCCGTCTCCTGCTCTTCACCTTACACACAAAGGCCACATTTACCTCCTTCTCATACAGCTTTGAGCACATCACTTTTCTGTTCCAAAACTCCCCATGGATACGCGAGGCCTACAGGATAGAGTCAAAGTTCTACAGCCTGACGGTCACTGATCCACCACCACCTCGACTCAGACTTCCAGTCTGTAAGCTCTACTATTGTTTCCCTGTCTGTCTCCTAAAGCTAAATTGCTTGTCCTTCCCACCTCTGTGCTTCTGTCTTTCCACTCATAATGTTGCTCCCACCACCCTAAAACCCAAATTCCACTGGACTCCAAACATCAGTTTAAATCTTCTTTCTCCAGAAAGTCATTCTAGAATCTACCCCTCAACTCCACCCCCTAACTGGAAGAAATTCCCTTCTGCTTTGAAATTCCATGGCACATTTTTGTGACTTCTTTATGATATGTACCACTTTACAGGGGATCAGGAGGGACCAATCCCTGGAGAAGCACATCATGCTTGGTCAAGTAGAGGGTCAGTGAAAAAGAGGAAGACCCTCCAAAAGATGGATTGACACAGTGGCTGCAACAATGGGCTCAGATATAACAAAGATTGTGAGAATGGTGCAGGATTGGGCAGTGTTTTGTTCTGTTATACACAGGGTACACATTGATCCATTCAGTCAGGAAGTGTTTACAAAACACCTATTATATGCTGTGTGCCGAACAAGGTACTAAAGACAGTAACGAGCAATGCTGGCACAATTCCTGCTCTCAGGAGATGGCAGTCTTGTGGGGAAGAAGGACAAGAATGGGAAACCAAGCCTTTGATAATAATTTCAATGTGGAGGAGTAAAAAGCTCAGGCGAAATGCTAATCGTTTGCCCAAAGCAACACTATGCTACTGCAATGAAGAATATGGGCTATGAAGGCTAAACTGCCTGAATTTAAATCCCAACACTGCCCCCAAAGCTATGTTACTCCAGGTTTCTTGACCTTGGCACCACTGACATTTGGGGCTGAATAATTCTTTGTGCTGGTGGCTTACATGATGTTGAGCAGCATTGTTGGCCTCTACCCACTAGATGCCAGGAGTGTCTCCACCCCATTGCCGAATGTACTCTGGGGAGGCAAATCTCCCCTTTTGGAGAACCACTGCTCTAGGCAAATTCTTTAACATTTCTGAGCTTCAGCTTCTTCCCTGCCTGGTACTTTAGGGAAAACTCAGTACACATCTGAAAAATGAAAAAGAAGCCCGTAAAAAAAGAGAATACTATCTCAGAAGATTATTTCAGGAATTAAACATGACAATGTGTGTAAAATGCTTATTAGTGACATTATCAACAACAATAATAATAAAGTTGGCTGATTTCTTTTTCCTGTGCCTTTAAGGGGATGGACAAGGTCGCTGCTCTGGCTTTTCTCACTCTGTTGTTGTTCGTTGCACTGGCGTTGATTCTGACTCACGGTGACCTCGTGTAAGCAGAGTAGAACTCTCCATAGAGTTTCCAAAGCTGTGACCTTTTCGAAGCAGATCTCCAGGCCTGTCTTCCAAGGCACCGCTGGGTGGGTTTGAACTGCCAACCTTTCAGTTAGTAATACAGCACTTAACCATTTGCACCACCCATTCTAAAGTATTGTAAATCCATGAACTGCCCAAATTGTGGACAACATTTCTGCTGTGTCTAGGGACGATGCTCTAGAGTTATCACCCAGAATTTGTCCTTCTCTGAAGGGTGCAGGAGAGGTCTTCTGCCTGACAGTCCAGTTGCATTTACCAGAAAGATCGATTCAACTCCAGTCAAAGCCCCTTCTCCCTGCACTGGCATGTAGGGGCTGAAATACACATAAACTGAGGCTGTGTGTTCTGGATCGGATAAAAACACCCCATATAAGATGGTGGGATTACCTAGTTGCTACAATGCCAGTCTGTAGATAAATGCACACTCTTCAAAAGCCTTATTTGCACAGCCTTATAAACCACTTATTTTCCCATGCTATTGGATGCTGTGAGCATTTCTGAAGTGTTCTCAGGGTGTTTGAAATCAACAAGGCAATTAGTGAGGTTTTGAGGGACTCAAAAATACGATCCACAGTATTTTGGAAATGTCAATTGAATTCTTGGCCTAGAAGACCACATACATTTGTAAGGAAATTTGTAACATACATTTGTAAGGAAATTTTAAGATGATGGAAGAATGAATATGCACCCTTCTGAATTTCAGGATTTATTTTTAAATGGAGAGATGGATAGAGTTGTGGGCAGGCTGGAGGTGACAGTCCAGAATCTGAACTGCAGCCCAGTTCTGCAGGATCTTCATATAGTTTTGGATAACTCTTCCTCCCCCATCGCCTCCCTGCCCCACCCCCCCCCCCAAAAAAAAAAAACATGGGAAAATAAGCTTTGGAGTCAGACAGACAGAGACAGTACTGCCTGCTGTTCGACAAAAATTGGGTGACTTCAGGTAAATCATTAACTCTCTCAGAGCTTGGCTTCTTCAGCTCAAAAACCAGGACAGTGATGCCACCTTAAATTAAAATATGTAAGCGTCCTGCAAAGTGTTTCTACGAACCTTTATTTTCATTCCTCATCCCCTTAAGGGAATGGGTTATGGACACATTGGTTTATATTTTTATAACACCTGCAAAATTGCACACTTTCTAATCAATGTAGTTGTCTCCAGACCAAAATGTTTCACATCTGTTTTGCTCCCCTAAATAACAAAACCTAAACCATCACCCTTTCTTTCCCGCCACCAGCAGTCTGCCTTAACTTATTCACCCTTCTACAAGAACATTTGCTTGTTGTTTTTTTTTTAAAAAAAAGGTATTTCTTTCTGGGGGCTGGGGGCTGGGGGCTGGGGGCTGGGGGCCGGGGGCCGTGGGAGGGCCGTGGGATATGCTTTGAGTCTGATATGAAAGACACTACATCTGAATAAGAATTACTCCCTGCTTTATGGAGCAGGTCGGACAGAGCTGTCTTTGTCCAACACTTAGTACTCACTGCCATCATCTTTCTCATCCTTAACATATCATGATAAGGAAACTCGGTTGTTTTCAAAAGCATAATAATTACTTGTGTTTTGCTATGGTTTCCAATAAACCAGTGATTTTTTTTTTTTTTCCCAAAAAGTCCATGAATAAAACAATCCCCATCACCATTGGAGATTCATTTCCATGCCAGCGCGGATGCTTTTAAGACCATTTGCAGAGCGCTGCGCACCGTTTGACCAGTTCTGGGGCAGGGGGCACGCTCTAATTACTGATTGTGAAGTTCGGTATCTATAGCAACAGGCAGAATTGACAACAGGAAGCTTCGCCCTCCGGGGCACCATCCGAAGTTTATAAAATCAACTTGAGGCCAAGGCTGGAGTTAATCAGGAGGGCTTTCAGAGAGAGAGTGCTCCAAGTCCACACATAAGAGGCAAAGAAATTATTTAACAAGACAATCACAGAGCTCGGGAAGGCAGAGTTTATTTAGCTTGGCTTTGCAGCGCCTCTTGTAGTAATTTATCCTAATGGTACCAATTCGCCCATGATTTGATACAGCGGGAGACCGAGGGTATCAGTTTAATCAAACCTCCGCCAATGCTGCCTGCTTCTTAACTATTGTTGCCGTATATCAATCAGTTTCACTCGATTCGCTAATCGGATGGCACAAGGATATGAATTTCCCCAGGATTCAGGGAATCAGGTTGACATAATTCTTTATACTGTGCCTGCTTTTTAAACGGCGTTATTTCACCCCACTCACATTATTTCATGTTACTAGAGCTGACGGGTAAAGGGTCCAGATTCTAGTCTCCTGTGAGTGAGAGGCGTAGTAGCGCGAAAGCCTGGAGCGTTGGAGGCAAACTATTTTGATTGCTGGCTCTGCCGCCTACTAGATGTGAGCATGGACAAGTTACCAAAGTCCTCTGCGTCTCACTTGTCTTACCTGTTATGTGGGGGAATAGAATATACTCATCGCAGATCTGCTATGAGGATTAATGACCTGCTGTATGAAGGAGCCTAGAACTGTGCCTGGCAGACAGGAAGGAAGAAGAATCTCAAAGTTAGTTTCATTTTCGCCTCTCTCCCATTTCCAATCCCGAGGAGGGTGAAGGGGTGGAGTATGTATCTGCATCTTGTTTTATAGGCTAAGGTGTCAAGCTTCAAAGTATTTCACAGCTCTGGCCACACCTGCCTTGGCCATCCTAGGATGCCATGTAAGCCTGGATCCTTATCTTGGGTTTCCTGTCCACACTGAGGCGGCAGCCAGGAATTCCCACCATGCCTCACACCTCGGCACTGGCCTGGCTGTGTGGGGCAGGATGATAGGTGGGCAGAGTTTTCCTCCAAAGCACAGATGTTTTGATGCTCTCCTCCCCTTACCCTCCTTTCTTACACAGCAGGGAATCCGGTTCAAACACCATTCAGACTCAGATTGGAAATTATAGGATTGTGGAAAATCGGACCTTTTCCCAAGGAGGGCAGCAACTTCAGAATGCCCATCTTCACTTTGGAGAGGAAGAATTTGAATCTATTTTCAGCCCTAAAGAGAACTGAAGTTTTGATACATGCAATGATATGGATGAACCTTGAAAACATTTATGCTGAGTGAAATAAGTCAGATGCAAAAGGACAAATAGTGTATGACCCCACTTATACGGAATATCTAGAATAGGCAAATGTATAGAGACCAAAGTTCATTAGTGGTTACCACGGGATGGGAAGAGGGGAGGAAAGGAGAGGTTTTGTTTGTGTTTTTTATAGTTTCTGTTAAGGGGGATGAAAACAATTGGAAATGGATAGTGGCGTTGGTTGTACAACATGGTGAACGTAATTAATGTCACTGAATTGTACAGGTAAAAAAATGTGGAAATTGTAGACTTTGTCATATATTATTTTATCACACATAAAAAAAAAACAAAAACCAAACTTGAATCCTGAAGTTCCCTCAGCTTGAGCCAATGACTATGGCAGAAAGCAAGGCCATGGGAAAGGTTTGATCACTGCCTCCACCAATTACCAGCTAGGATGGCCACTGCGTGCCTTATTCGACTGGCCTCAGCTGCTGCTTCTGTTAAATGGGTACGTGAAGACGAATGTTAAGGTGTTGTCATGGTAACGAATTAAGCTAATCATGTAAATCTGCCGCCTCACAGCCTCCACACTGTAAGCGGAAGTCACGTTAGCTCACTTCGTAGGAAGAAAATGCATAAGGTTTTATGGTCATTTTTCTCGAAAAAGAACTAAATCCAGGCCTTTCTCCATTCAGCTTGCCTGCTCACATTTTTTCCGAGTTAGCTTAAGTTAGTTTAAGGTTTTCCCTGCAGACAGACCTGGCATCTAATTTTGTAAAAAGCGGGCACGAAGAGAGAGGGGGAGTGAGAGAGGCGAAAAAGAAAGAAGGAAGAAGGCGGAAGGAACGAAAGAAGGAAGGGAGGGAGAAAAAGTAGAAAGAAGGAAAAGAGAGAGAAGGAAAGGAAAAAAAGAAACAAGAAGGAAGGTATGAAGGAAGAGAGAGAAAGAGGGAAAGAAAGCAACAAAGAAGTTGAGAGAAAAATGCCCTGCTTTCTCACGCCTTTTGCATTCTCTGCTCTTAATATCGCGGGATTTGTGTGGCGTTCCGAAGCTTTATTGTTTCAATAGCCGGGGTAAGGAGGTTAGTGCCGCCCTAACAAGGGAGTCGTTTTCTTCCTCTCTCCCACCTTCTCCCTTTTCGTTTTTGGCTCAGTCTAAGTTTCTAACGCTACCTGATAAAATGTAGTATACAGCTTTTAATTGTGCCCAGAGGCAGCACAACTTCATAGAGGTTTTTAAGCAAGTGGCGGAGGATTTGAGAAACAGCTGTGTTCCCAGCACATGTGCTCTGAGGTGGAACAGCCCCGTCAGCACCTGTGCCCGCGGAACACACACCCTCACACCCTACATGCATGCGCAAAGCTGGGACCCATCAGGGTTTGCAGGGAATTAATACTCTTAACTTGGTATTTTTATTGTACCTAGTGGAGCCTGATGCTATATTAAATCTGTAGCACATAAGTGGGATTCTGTTCAATCTTAGAGTTACTGGAGGGTGGGGGCTGGTGGGCTGGGTGGGATATTAAAAACACACATACACACGCGAGTGACCTCTTTTTCGATGCTGAGAACGAATTGTTTTAATATCCCAATGTTTGGTTTATTTATTATTAGAGACGAGTGGCCGCTTTTAAAGAGTAATGGACTTTTCCCGGTACTAACCTAGTTTTCCCAACTGAATGTACCGCAGACTTCCAGCATTTTCAGAAAGCTGCCATACTGATCCCTCTCTCTTAATAACCCTTAACAACTCCCAGCTTCCCTTGGTGCATAGCCCCCCCACCCCCCCCCCCAACCCCTTCCCACGTTTGGACTCTTGATTAAATCTTCAAAATCTTACTGTATTCTTCCACTCAAAAAACACCTCCTCGTGTTATTCCACTGGATATCCACTTAATCCCTGGAAATTCAACAAGGCCAGGGCTTGTGTACCCATTTTACAGTCATGTAAGCAGAGGTCCATAGAAGTTATGTGCCCAAAGTCATAGGAAAACAAACCTCAGGCCTCGAAACCCAGTCTTCTGATCCTAAGCAAATATGCTTTCTCTAAGCTGTGTTATACACTCAGTTGTAGACACAACCTGAAAAGTGCATTCCTGGTCAGCTGGTGCTGAGTGCCCCCCGTGGGACAGGTAACATGAGGGGTGTTTTCAGGATTGCTAAGCTCATGTAATCAGCAAGGAACTTTAAGATCCGTGGTAGGCCAAAAAACACCACCCCCGACCCACCGCCAAAAAAAAAAAAAATCCACATCAAATCCCTGGAACCTGTGAATGTGACTTTATTTGGAAAAGGTCTTTGCAGATGTGATTAAGATAAGGATCTGGCGATGAGGAGAGCATCCTGGATTACCCGGGTGGGCTCTGAATCCAACGACCAGTGACCTGATAAAATAAAGCCACAGGGACGTTTGAGACAGACAGAAGAGGAGGGAGAGGCAATGCGAACATGGAGGCAGAGACTGGAATGACGTGGCCACAGTCGAGGAATGCCCCTAGAGCCTGCAGAGGGGGCGCAGCCCTGCTGACACCTTGATTTTGGACTCCTGGCCTCCACAACTGTAAGAGTACATTTCTGTTGTTTTAAGCCATGCAGTTTGTGATCCTTTGTTACAGTGGCCACAGGAAACTACTTCAGGGCCCTTTGCTCTGAGCAAGGAGCCATAGTGGCACAGCAGCTAAGCACTTGGCTGCTAACCCAAAGGTCAGCAGTTCAAACCCACCAGCTACTCTGTGGGAGAAAGATGTGGCAGTTTGCTTCTCTAAAGGTTTACAGCCTAGAAAACCCTATGGGGCAATTCTGCTGTGTCCTATAAGGTCACTGGGAGTTGGAACCAACTCAGTGGCAGTGGGTTTGTTGATCTAAGTGCTACATGAGATAGCTTGCTGCTAAAGGGGGTCTCCTGGCATGTTGGATACCTTATACTTTGAATATAGCTGAGATGAAGAAAGGACGCTAGGAACTGGCAAGAATGGCCTGCTTCCCACTGGTGCCCAGTCCTGCCCGACCTCCCACCTGCAAGGAAATGGCAATTTGGCGTCACAGAGAAGTCACCCACCGCAATTTTGATTCAGTTCAAGCAGGTGTAGGAGGAGGGCACTCAGGGAGGTGGAGAGGGCACCAGCCTCCCAGCGAGACTACCCTGTTCTCATCCTGGTCGTGCGTGTGGTCTTAGGCAAGTCACTGAACTCATTCCTCAGTTTCCTCATCAGTAAAGTGAGATTCTTGGTGTGAAACACTCTTTGAAAACTGGTTGGCTTTAACGTGTATTTCTAAAGCATCTACCAAGTGTCAGACTCTTGGAATGCAGATGGTGCTCCTACTTTGTGGGAGGACAAATCACCAGTAGGTATTATTGTAATGTTCTCCAAAATATCCTCTCTCTTACGTATCCACTTCTCATCCATTAATATACTGAAATCTCTTTCAAAACCACTTAATCCAAAAAGTCTAGGTAAATGTGGCCCATAAATTTCATTTCCACTGTGTTTCTTCGGAGTCTCCAAATTTGCCTCTTTTGAGCATTGAACAATAAGACCCCAAACCAACAATAATATGCCATTGGTTTGTTTATCATATTAGTAATGATTTTTAATGAGCACTCAATACTAGTTAGAAGAAACTGGACTCTCAAACACTGCTTTTTATCATTTAAATTGCTACAAAGCTTTTGGAAAGCAATTTGGCAATATGTCTTAGGAACCTTTAAAAAATGTGCTCAGCCTTTGAACCAGTAATTCCATTTCTGGGGATCTATCCTAAAGACATAATGGCGACTGTGGAAACTACTTCATGCACAAAGATGTCTGTCAGAAATACTCCTTCTGGCAACAAAAGTATTCAAGACCATCTAAATGCCCAACAACACGGAAGTGGGTAAGGAAACTGATGTGTCCACTCCATGCGCTATCGAACACCCACTAAGAACTGCAGTTAGGAAGCATTTATAACAACACGGAGGAACGCATAACGTTAGGAAAAACAAAAAAGCAGTGGGCCAAATGTGTATATGGGACAAACGCAACTGTGGCAACAAACAGCACAATGTGGAGAAGACAAGACTGGACGACACACATATAAACTGTTGTCACCCGTGGCCAGCAGACTATGAGTAATTTTTCGTGTTTTCAAAGCTTTTAAAATTTTTCTCCAAAGAACTGTATGACTTTTTTTAAAAGCCAAAATTTATTTAGTTAAATACATGAATCTCGAGTAAATTAAGCCCCACATACACAGAAATAAGCTTTGGGTTTCAAATGTCTCCAACTCTGGGATTTCACATGTAAAACAGTGCAAGAACTCTATTACTTTGAAATAAGGGAAAATTCATTTAAAAAGAATAGCCCCCTCACTCTAACACATCATAATTATGTGGGGAAAGCTTGTGCAATGCTCTCTATTTCCTTCACAACGTTCAGGACTTGAATTCTATGCAGTCTTTTCCTTCAGCGTAAAAATTCTACACCTCATTAAAAACAGCTGCCTAGCTCAGCTTTATCATTCACGTGTGTTCTCTCAGTTAAAGTCCCTGGGTAGTGCAAACCTATTAACCAAAAGGTTAGCGGTTCGAACCCACCCAGTGGTGCTGCAGGAGAAAGGCCTGGTGATCTGCGTCTGTGAAGAGTATAGCCAAGAAAACCCTATGGAGCTCAGTTCTACTCTGTAACACATGGGATCACCATGAGCTGCAATCCATTCAATGGCACTGGGTTTGGTTTGTCTAAGTTAAAAGCAGGTCTGGATGGCCTTGTCAATTTGTACCTACAAACCAAGGGATGCCTGGGGCTACTGGAAGATGCGAGAGACAGGATATGGTTGTCGCCTGAAGACTTTGGAGGGAGCATGGCCCGGCCAGCACATTGATTTGGACTTCTAGTTTCTATAAGTGTGAGACAATAAACTTCTGTTCTTAGAAGCCAAAAAGAAGGGGAGAGAAGGATAAAGGGAGGGAGGAGGTGGAGGGGAGAAAGAAAGAGGGATAGAGAGAGAGAAAGAGAGGAAGGGAGGGAGGCAGGGAGGAAGGGAGGGAGGGAGGGAGGGAGGAAGGGAGGGAGGGAGGGAGGGGGGAAGGAAGGAAGAATTGGGCCCAGAACGGGGCTGGGCTGGAACAAGAGTCTCCACGCAACCCCTCACCAGGCCAGGACGCAATCTCCACACACAAGCCCTCATGTCACTGTTACATCCTTTATGAGAGCAGCGTGCTTTTCCTGAACACCTGGCTTGTTTGGAGTTTATCGATACTGTAAATTCATAACTGACTGTCTCTCCCGGTCTGTGGAGGCTGCTGGGAGGCTCAGAGACAAATGTGTGGCTCCCTTCTCACAGAAGCACATATGCACTTTGTGTCTAACCTTGCTCTGGGCTTCCAGTTACTTCCCGCACCCTGTGTTTCTTTCCTACTTAACAAATCACCCTATACCAAGTAAACCCTGATGGGCTGCTTCAAATTCTTGTCTGAATGAGAAACTGCATTAACTTTTTTTTTTTTATTATTATTATATGAAAGGTTTATCTCTATCAGCTGCTTCAACTGACTTTTGGAGAGAATTCCAGTAAAAGAAAGGCCCAATCAAGTAACTACAACGAACTCACTTGAATCCACATTTCAACAATGGTCCTGGATATCTAGGAGTGTGGGGGACCAGGAAGGAGTTAAATCCACGAGGCAGCAAATGGTGAGAGCCTGTCGGGGTTGCGGGCCTGGTCTCTTCCTGCACTGGAGGCCCAGGGGTCATCAGAGCAGGCAGGAACTCGCACTTGGCTTTGCTGGGAAAGCAAATACTCTGCATATTGCAGTGTTCCTGTGGGCGAGCTAATTGTCTGACTGCCCTTGAGATGTATATGATTTTGTCTGCAGCCCCGGCTCCTCCCTATGTGTCATCACCAATGGGCCAGGAAACGTGAACGGCAACTACCCCTATTAAAGGGAGCAGCAGGCCACCTTTGTCACCCACAACCCCTGGGCAGAGGGACCTGAGCGCTGTGCCCCAACCAACCTGGGGCAGCGGGTTTACGTGGTTAAAGGGCGGTCAGCTGATCAACCTACCCAAGGGGAGGGCCTAGGTCTGCATGATAAAATGCAAAATGCCTAGTTGAATGTGAATTTCAGATAAGCAACGACTAAATTTCTTAGTATAAGTATATCCCAAATATTGCAAATGTTGCACAAAGGTGCGGTCCGGAAGTGCCCGGAAGTGAATGCCTGAGAATAGTCCTCAACCCCTGGCTGAGGGCGAGCTGGTGGGTAAGTGCCCCAGTTCCTTTGTCCCTGTTGTTGTTAGGGGCCTTCAAGTTAATTTTCAACTCCTAGCGACACAGTGTGAGGGCAGAACTGCCCCATAGGATTTCCTAGGCTGTAATCATTACAGGAGCAGATTGCCAGGTGTTTTCTCCCACGGAGCACTGGGTGGGTTCCAACCACCAACCTTTCAATTAGCAACCCAGCGCTTAACCGTTGCACCACCAGGGGTCCTCGGAGGAGGTGTGCCCTAGGAGACTCTTCACCACCTGTCCACTGTAGTAACCATTCATTAATGCACCCTGTGCTGGCTTCCTTTCTCCCCCCAACCCTCCCTTTCCACGCCCCACCGTCTCTTTTCCCCACAGCCTGGGGAAATGCAACCAAAGACAGGCTTGCCCTTGCCCTCCCACCACTATTTTCCACACTGACCTTGCTGATTTCCTTCAGAGCCCTGATAACGTTACACATGCGTTTGTCTATCTGCTCAATCTCTCTGCCCCACTCGATTCTGAGTTCTAGTACCATGACTATGTCTGTCATTTAACACTGTCTCCCAGTGCCCAGCACTGAGTTGGCATGGATCAGTACTTGCTAGATAACAAAGGAACAAGATCACTAACAGGAATGTGGCTGTCTGTGCTCGCAAAGAGCAAGAGTGGTTTCCAGATGAGCAAAGCTGGATTTAACGGAGGCCAAACGGTTCAGACTTGAGTGTGTGTCCTGCTTGCACCATTCTTTGAGAACTTGACCTCTGGTAAGTCCCTGAGCCCTGTTCACCTCAGTTTCCTCATCTGTAAAACGAGTTCTGACTAGATGATTTCTCTGGTGTCTTCTGGCTTTAAAATTCTATGACTCTATATTCTAGGTAATAAACTTTACAACTATGAATAAATTAATGAAAATGAATATTTAAATGATGTGCAAACATTCATGCAAGTGCTTCCTGAGTATTTTATGTAGTGGGAGAGTGTGAAATAAAACTGAGATACAAATGATCAGAAATATTTGTGTTAGTGGAAAGGTGGCACCTTGATCCTGTTTTTCTGGGAAGGGTGTGTAGAAGAGTATTTGGTAATGGACTCCTAGGGGCAGGGGGAGAGCCAAAACAAAAGCAAGCATCTGGGGAAGTTGGTAGCCCCCAAAAGGAAGGACAGTCCACATTCCGGTTTGGGTGTGTCCTGGATGAGTTTCTTAAGCCCGAAAAAGCAGCAGAGGAAACTAGACCGAATATGCTCTCCACCTCTCTGAGTCCTCAGGTTGAGCCTCAGCAATACTCAGTGAAGGGGATGGTGGCTTGACAGCTGAGCCGAGCCCGTCGCTGATTTATCAAGATGACCTCCTACCTGTATATGGAGAGGAGAACCCTTTTGCTGGGCCAGTAGACCTGAACCAAAAATCTTGACTCTGACATGTATATACATTTAAGAGGATGTTGTAGTTGTTAGTTGCCATCAAGTTGGCTCTGACTCATGGTGACCTATGTACAACAAAAAGAAATGTGGCTGGTCCTGCACCATCTCCACGATCCTTGGTATGTTTGAGTCCATTGTTGTGAATATTTTGTAGTGCCTTCCAACCTAGGTGGCTCATCTTTCAGTACTATATCAGCCAATATTTTGTTGTGATCCACAGCATTTTCAGTGGTTACTGTTTAGAGGTATATTGCCAGGCCTTTCTTCCTAGCCTGTCTTGGTCTGGAAGCTCCACTAAAACCTGTCCACCATGTGTAACCCTACTGGTATTTGAAATACCGGTGGCATAGCTTCAAGCATCATAGCAACACGCAGGCCACCACAGTACAACAAACTATGAGTAGTGGATAGATGAGTAGTGGACTTACAGGGAAAGAGCGACTAAATATTTAAAAATGAGACCACCTAATTCTCATGTCAGTAGGATGAGCAAGCTGGGAAGGAGGGACAGTGGTGGATTATCATACTGAGCCTGTGCTGTGTCTAGTCCTGGTATCAGCTAAGATTGAACATCTAGGTGCAGCTCGGGAGCTGGTTGGGGCACTCAGCAGAAAGAACTGCATTTGTGGAGGTGCCTAGCAGGGTGCTAGGAGACAGTTCATCCTCAAGAGAAGGAGACAGACTGATTAGCTTGACTCAGCTGCAAAGCTTGAGTTGATGGGTAAGACCAGAATTTGAATTCAAGATGGAGACTGTTACATAAACTTGTCCCCTACCAGGCCCAGTGGACACACACCTCAGTCCATGGGAGGATGTGGTCTATAAATTAAAGCCAAATGATCTTTGAACAAACCTCAGTAATATGATAAGCCTAAGCATGTGTACCACTGTGACCTCCTGATCTTTTTCCATTCTCTTTGCCTAGACATTGTCCATGCCTATTTGTCCCCAAAATTACCTACTACCTTTCTTTTAGGACTTTTCAGTCTCTTGCCAACTGAAGCTTTCTTTTTGTTTTTTAACTTTCTGGATTTTACTCTCTCCATTTTACTCCTTTGGAGGAGTAGATAAAAAAGGAAATTCATGATGATCCTCTATCACTGAACTACAAAACTACAAACACTGAGTACATAATTTCAGTTTTGTCTATGCTTTCATTTCTAAATAATATAGATAATGGAGTGTCTTCTTGCTAGTAAACTATTAGGCAAAAAAAAAGTTCCTATAGATCCGTGAATAAAACAGTGCTGTAGAACCAGGTCTGTCAACACACTGGTTTGATTCCCTGCTGTTTCCACAAACAAAAAGAAGGCACAACAGAGCCACTTCTCTCCAACGTCTCAGGGCCTGCGTTGTTTATAAGTCATGAACCCTTGTTCATATCACAAGCATGCATGAAGCAACAGGTACTGGTCCCCTCGGGCACTGGGGGATGTTGGCATGGTTCCTTAGGTTTATTTACTACCGTGGAGCCTCGAATACCCTCCCTGAGTCAAAGCATCTGTGGCTCTCTGTGGGGGCTGACAGGACCATTCTCTTCGGGTATGTTCAGTGCTACAAATATTTGCAGGGAACCATGCACAAGGGTAAGGCCTGGGAGGAGGAAGAAATGACCTTTCTTAAGCATCTGGAAGTTAGGTAATGTGCCAGGTGCTTCTCAATATCTTACTTCTCATAACAAGCCCAAGAGACCAATACGTTTCTGCAGTTTCACTGGTGAGAAAACTCAACAGAAGTCAGATAGCTTGCCTGATAGCACTCAGCTGATCAAAGGTGGAGCTGGGATTTGAACTGGGGGTGTCCAACTTCAGAAACCCTTACCCTTTCCACCCTGGCTTCCCTCCCCAAGCAAAACCTTCAATTTTGCCTTCAGAATTATTGCAAGTGATCTTTCATTTTCCTGCTGACAAGAGAACCAAGTATGAGCATAACAGTATTGAAAGGAAGGACAGCGGAGAGAGGCAGAGTAGGGATGGAGTGTATGTTGGCGGGAGCGGGTGGGTGTGGAGGGAAATGATGGCTTCTCCCTTCACACTGGGACCAGAATGACTTGGGGTGCAAACTATTAAGCCCCTCCACCAGTCAGAACTGGGTCAGATACTCCAGCAGAGAGAGTAGTGTGTTCTCTGCTCCAGCTGTTATCTGAGCTACACAGCTGGAGGCAAGACTCCAACTTGCTTCCTGCGCTCAGAGCCCAAGGTTCCCCCAGCTCTCCAAGCTACATTTGCTGGCCTCTCCCAGCTGGAATTGGGGGTGGGAGGTGGGTAGACAAGAGAGCCGGAGTAGGGTAAGGGGAGGGGTGTTCTTGTTGCTTCTAGTGGAGCAACTAATTATCATGCTAGATTGAACCTACCTACCTCATGGTTGCCAATCAGTGAAGCTTTTCTGCCAGATGCTCATGAGTGAGAAGCTGATTTATTTGAAAGAGAACCCAACAACAGCCATAGGGGACGCTGATGAAATGGGGTTCCTGGGTGTAATGAGGTCGCTCTGCTGAAGTCTGAAACATCTGAAATGGGGTCGCTCCCTGCTCAACATCTACCAGGTCAGCCCTTAAGACATAATGGCTGGAGTCTCGGCATTGGAGGGTGGACATGTTTGGTTTGGGGGAACTGAAATTCTAAGCTCACATTCTACTCACAAAGGAGCCCTGGTGGTGCAACGATTAAGAGCTCAGCTGTTAACCAAAAGGTTGGCGGTTCGAACCTACCCAGTGGCTCTTTAGGAGAAAGACCTGGCGATCTGCTTCTGTAAAGATTACAGCCTAGGAATCCCTATGGGGCAGTTCTACTCTGTCACATGGTGTTGCTATGAGTTGAAAATCAACTTGATGGCACCTAACAACAACACACCACTCACAAATTCTGTTTCTAAACAATCCCCACGTACAATTGCCAAACCTTGGAGCCTACTAACACCCTTGCTTGGAAATCCTCTGCCTCCACGCGTGCACTGTTGAGCGTGTCTTAAAGGCAGTGGAGGGAAAATTACTCTGTTTGCCTCCTAGCTGTCTGGATGCTATTGCTCCCTAATTCTGGGTTCTTGGTGAAAAAACAAGGAGTTGCTATATGAATTTCATAATTTAGAGAGAAATAATGAACACCAAACTCAGAGCGAAATACCCTAGTGTTCATTTTATTTAATATTCTCCATTGGTGGAAATAAATTAAAAATGAACAAGGCTTGTTTATGCCTGCCTCACACTGCTCTCCACTTTTGAATAGCAACCGCATATTAATTTGCCAAGATCCCATAAATTATAATTAGCCCGGAGGATTAACAACATAAATCCTTGAATTTAAAACCAACCTGCCCAGCTCCCTCTTCCCTATGCCCTAAAGTGAAAAAGAGCCATAAAACCTATCACCGCTACTTGATCCATTAAACTCCGGAGACGCTCTCATTTCAGCTTAGCTGGTGGAGGTAGTCTTTGTTAAATCTTTTTTAAAGTTACAGTAGCTCGATAGGAACCAGGAGACTGGGGAGACTAGGATTTGTGTCAACGCCCAGTGATGGCCACGCTTACTGGCAGCCTGAGGTGGATGAGGGGAAGCGTGGGGAAAAGGGCAATGAAGTAGGTTTTGGCTTAGCATAGTTGTGTACAGGATCCTGGCACCCATCTGGGCGGAGATTAAAAGTGCGCCCTGACTCTACATTGTATGCTATTTATTGTCAAGGGCCCCAGAGTACTTGGAAAACACTCACAACGTGCACCCAAACACACATCACGACCTAAGATTGCCTCTTGCCAAGTTCACGCCAGGCTGATCCGGGAGATGAGGAATGACAAAGTATTTAACATAGGACTATGGCAAATTTTGAAATATTGACTTTCATGATGAGGAAAATAGCAAACCATTCTTATGTATGAACGGTGCACAAAGTACCTAGAGACTGGTTCCTCCAGGGCACCGTACAGGTAAGCATGAACAATCCCTCCTCTGAGGACACACCTGCACACAACAGTCATTCTTGATCACATCCTGCTGTCCCCTTTGAGCTGGCTACTCTCCTGCAGCCTAGACCAGGTATGGCTACAGCTGAATTCTAGAACAATCCATAGGTATGCAGTTAGCTAGCTATACATTCAGAGGAGGTACAACCTGTGCCTTGACTTGTAGAGGGAAAAGTGTGGGCAACCAAAAGAAATCCTTCCTTCCTTCCCTCCCTTGGATTCTTCAGCCTTACTCTTGCTCCCTCTGCTTTCTTAGTCTTGACATGGGCTCCTCGTCCTTGGGACCCCCCTCTGAGCTCGGACAGTGTTCTCCCTGGGCTTCCTTTCCTGGTTGTTGTGGGAGACTTTCTCCATGCTATGATGAACCTCTCTATCCCTCCATGCCCTGGGCGGCCCCACTAGACTGGGAGATCCCTGAGAAGAGGGGGAGAATGTCTATTCACCTCCTTACACACCCCACCTTGAATACTGCCTGATGCATGATACATGCTCGCAAAAATATTCGCTGAATCCACGGGGCCATAAAAAGGAAAAAAGACTTAAACCTCAAGTCAAAAAAAGTCAAAGGTCTGTGTACTCTTGGGTCTCAGACACTTCCAAGGCTTCTGAAGAGAAGCTTGATGCCACTATTAGGAATTGAAAGGAGGCATCTTGATCTTTATACAGACACTATAGAAGGAACTAAGGTTTCTTGAGCATGTGAATTTTGCAAGCACTAAGCCAGAATGCTCCTTAGAAGTGAGGATGGCAAGAATCCATCTCACGTACTTTAGGCATGTTATCAGGCAGAAGCAATCCTTGGAGAAGGACATCAAGCTTGGTAAAGTAGGGTGTCAGAGAAAAAGAGGAAGACCCTCAACACGAGGGATTGACAGAGTGGCTGCAACAGTGGGCTCTAACATAGCTATGATTGTGAGGATGGCACAGGACTGGGTAGTGTTTTGTTCTGTCGTACACAGGGTCTCCATGAGTTGGAATTGACTCAATGGCACCTAACAACAAAAAACCCAGGCATTTACATTGATTATCTTGTTAGTTCTCACAACCACCCTGTGAGATAAGAGTTATTATCCCATTTCACAGGTAAGAATGTGGAGACTCAGAGAGATAAAGCAACTTGGCAGTATAGCAACCCCAGGACTGATGAGTCCAAGAAGCAATATTCTTTGGTGATGACAGTGTTTCCCAACCGCCTCCTATTTTCTGCTGTCACATATACAATGGATGATGTCTACCCACTTCCAAAGGAGTCCTGGTGTTTATAGAATTCTTGGAGCTCTGGCTATAATTCCACCCACTTAGGAAAGCACATTGGAAACAAGAGTAAGTGAGAGTGATGCTGCCATAGGGCTAACTGCTCTCAGTTACAGTTTCTAAAACCATTGGCAAATCTCGACATCGTTTCTGTAATTAGAAACAGAATGCTTGCAAAAAACCCCACGCGAGTGTCAGGAGATGGCAACCATCCATTAATTATCATGATTGTTAGTTTAATGTCTGTCTCCTGTGGGCTCAAGAGACTAGGACAGGGCCTGGCTGCTCTCCACTCTTTTTCCAGAATGTCAAATCCCACCTGGCACACGAGATGTTCAGTACATATTTGTTGAATGAATGATTAAACATACAAACTAACTCACCAATCATGGTTAAGTAGTACGGGTAAGGCTGTGTTTCCAAAAACATGTTTTGACTGCTAAGGAAAGAGGAATAAAGCTTGTTCTCTGAGCAGACATAGCAGTATGTGTGACGTAAAATAAACCATCGGAGCCCTGTGTGTGGCTCATGGAGATTCTCTCTTGCGTTTCCAGTCACCCTGCCATGACATGATAGATGGCATGGAGTCTCAGGACGCTTGTGGCTGTGGTGATGGCTCCTATTTGCATGTAGACCTATTTGGAGGTGTTCTGGACCACCGAGCATTCCACGGCTCAGAAGAGAGAGCCCGGATAAAGGCAAATCAGTGCATTACCAGTCACATCAGCTCATCACTCTGCCTGATGCTTATCTCCAGAGAGGGCATTGGAATTTCTGCCAGGAACTGACACCATGAACTCGGGCTCCGGGTGCAGCTGGGCTCTGCAGAAAGCAAGTAAATGAGCCTTGGTCTGTCAGGAAGGCACTCCCATGCCACCGTTTATACTTTTGCAGAGGAAATGGACTCGCTTATAAGAGGGTCTATTTAAAATCAGAATTTTAGGGCTAAGTCCACTTAATAGGCTTTATTGCCACCAACATACCAGTTGCCAGTTGCTGTCATGTCGATTCTGACTTGCCTACCCTGTATGTGTTAGAGTAGAACTGTGCTCCATAGGGCTGTCAATGGCTGATTTTTCTGAAGTAGATAGTCAGGCCTTTCTTCCAAAGTGCCTCTGGGTAGACTTGAACCTCCAAACTTTCTGTTAGCAGCCAAGGAGGTTAACAGTTTGCAGTACCCCGGGACTCTACCACCAACACAGTGTCTAGTTTATTTAACAAAGATTTTTTTTTCCCTTTGATTATAAACCAATAAATGTTTATTGTAGAAAGTCTTAATAATAGAGAAAAGAATAAAGAAGGAAATGGAAATGTTAATGTGCAAGTTTCATAACTCCCAGATATTTTTAATACATACACTAAATTAGGATAAAGATGTTGTAATCTATATCCTACTTTTCTTCACTGAATATTATTCTATGACTACTTTACCTAGTCCTCAGCCATTTTTCAAAAACCCCAGTTTTACTAACTGTGTAACAATACATCCTATGACTACATTACATACAATCTCTGTAACTAATGTGCTATAGTTAGACATGTAGGCTATTTGAATTTTTTTGTAATAATTTTATGATAGTTACCTTATGCAAATACTTCCATGTATATCTAATTATTTATCCTTGGGATAAATCCATAGATGTAGAATTTCTGGGTGAAAAGATGTGAATATTTTCAAGAAAGATTCTATTTTAAAGGAAGTCTAAAATTATGCTCGCCACCTACTAAAAAGGGGCAGGGTGAGACTTGGATGGAGAACAGCAGAGTATCGATTATCCTCCCCAGAAAAGAAAACCAAGGCTGGTCTTTGGGTGGCACAAACAGGTTAAGCACTCGCCTACTAGCGGAAAAGATGGTGGTTTGAACCCATGTTGCTTGGGCAGTATGCTCAATGGTCCCCTGTATTCATTTCCTTTCCTTTTTTCACTGAAGTAACTGGGGATAACAGAACAACAACAAATAAAAACTAATCTTAGAGTCGTGGACTTTTTGAAAATCTGATCAGTGTTCTTTCTCCAGAAAAATGCACTCACCCTCTAAATATTGCACATAATTTCAAAGACTTCACAGATGCCCCAAATTCATCCTTAAATTTCCTCTTCTAGATTGTTGTTAGGTGCCGTTGCAACTCACAGTGACCCTATGTGACAGAGTAGAACTGCTCCATAGGGTTTCTAGGCTGTAATGTTTACAGGGGCAGATCTCTGAGTCTTTCTCCCAAGGAGCTGCTCGGTGGGTTCAAACCTCCAATCTTTTGGTTAACAGCTGAGCACTTAACCATTGTGCCACCAGGGTTCCTTAACCTAGATTGTTGTTGTTGTGTGCCATCGAGTTAATTCCGACTCATAGCAACCCTGTACGACTGAGTAGAACTGCCCCATAGGGTTTCCTAGGCTGTAATCTTTATGGTAGCAGATTGCCAGGTCTCTTCACCTGTGGAGCCGCTGGCTGAGCATTTAACTATTGGGCCACCAGGGCTCCTTAATCTAGATTAAGTCAGTAGAAACGAGATGTGAAGAGGAATTACACTTTCCACGGAAAGTTGGTGACGTGAACACAACATTCTGAATTTTTAAGATAACTTCACTTGAATTTAGTGAGCACAGTGAAAAGTTTTGACGTCCCAGTCCAAAAGTTCAGAACACGCTCCCTAAGAATTGTGGGGGGAAGGACTCAATGTCCAATGATGAGTTTGCTTACAGCAGTGATCCAGCAAACTGCTGGGCTCCATCCCCAGATCAGTTTGCATTTCTACCAAGTTCCCAGGTGATACTGATTTGCTGATCCAGGGCCCACACTTTGAGAACCCCTGATTTAAACTCATTACTGAGAACCATATAATGGATACCATGGAGCCACAGAAAATGATGTACATTATTAATTGGCATGGAAACATATTCAGAATATCCTGTTAACAAAAGAAAGCAGATTATATAGTACTGTGTACAATATAGTCCTGTTTCTGTGATTTTTTTTCTAAAAGCAAAAACATATATACGTTTACATAAATATATATTTAGATATAGGTACGGCTATAGGTATAGGAGGAGCCCTGGTGGCGCAGTGGTTAAGAGCTTGGCTGTTAACCAAAAGGTCAGCAGTTTGAATCCACCAGCCGTTCCTTGGAAACCCTATGGGGCAGTTCTACTCTGTCCTAATAAGGTCGCTAGGAGTCGGAATCAACTCTACTGCAACGGGTTTGTTTTTTTTTTTTTTTTGGTTATAGGTATTGGTAAGGATATAGATATGGGTCCTGATATGAATAAGAATATAGAAATGGATATGGATGAGGTTATGCATATAGATATAGATATTGGTATAGCTACAGGATACCGGTATGACTATAGCCATATCAAGGGGCTTAACATTCTTTTCTCTGAGTATTGACATTATGTCTGTTTTTCTTTTGTTATTTTGCTTATTTATATTTTCTACTTTTTTCATATAGAACATGAATTTGTTTTCACTAAAACAAACTAAGAGTTACTTTTAATTGTCAAACACGATTACTTGGGACCCACTGCTCCAGGAGGTTCTTGTTCTCATCCTGTCTGTAGTTCACAGAGAGGCTCTGGAGAGGATAAAGGACCACTTAAGGACCCACAGCTGGTAAGTGGTTGCATCCCAGTGAACTCACACCCAGTGTGGGCTCCACTCTGTCAGACCAGCTTCCCCACCTTTATTAACTGAGTACTACAGACCCAGCCCCGTGCCAATCGGAGATTGCTTTCGTCCATCATTGAGGAAAGCGTGCCGGTGGGCAGTGCAGTCTGCTGCCCCAGCTGGCTGCTTCCTTCCCTCCCCCTGCCCCCACAGACCCATTCTCCTGAGTAATTAGCCACCAGCAGGCGGTGTGACAGGGTGCCCTCAGATTGGGACAGTTTTGTTGAAATGAGGATTGCATGTAAATGCAGTATGTGAACATCCTAAAATCCTTTCATAAATTAGCAGCATGTATTCTTGGTCTTTGTTCATCGCGTCCCCCAAATTATTCAGAACTACTCATGCCTCCTCGGGGACCTTCTTTTCACTGATCAACAAAGAAGTGTGGATTAAAAACTAGAACCTGCACTTTTAAGTGCATACATACATATATGTGTATATTCATATATGTATGTGTGTTTATATGCCTGGACATTTACGTAGGTGCATGCATCTTTATTGATATTTAAATGTATACAAGTTGGGAGGTCAGCACAACTGGACTAAACCAAAGCTAAGAAGTTTTCTGAATATAATCAGACACTTTGAGGGACAGACTAGCAGGGATAGAGGTCTGGGGACCATGCTTTCAGGGGACATCTAGGTCAATTGGCATGACAAAGCTTATTAAGAAAATGTTCTGCATCCTAGTTTGGTGAGTGGCATCTGGGGTCTTAAAAGCTTACAAGTGGCCACCTAAGATGCATCAGTTGGTCCCAACCACCTGGAATAAAGGAGAATGAAGAACACCAAAGACACAGGAAAGTATTAGCCCAAGAGACAGAAAGGGCCACATAAACCAGAGACTGCATCAGCTGGATACCAGAAGAACTAGATTGTGCCCGGCTACCACCAATGACTGCCCTGACAGGGAATACAACGGAGAGTCCCAGATGGAGCAGGAGAAAGGTGGGTGCAGAACTTAAATTCTAGTGAGAAGACTAGACTTAATGGTCTGACTGAGACTGGAGGAACCCCGGAAAGCATGGCCCCGGATTCTCTATCAGCCCAGAACTAAAACAATTTCCGAGGCCAACTCTTCAGACAGGGATTGGACTGGACTGTGGGACATAAAGTGATACTCGTGAGGAGTGTGCCTCTTAGCTCAAGTAGATACAAGAGACTAAACGGGCAGCTTCTGTCTGGAGGTGAGATGGGAAGGCAGAGAAGGTTAGGAGCTAGTTGAATGGACATGGGGAGTCAGGGGTGGAAAGGGGGAATGTGCTGTCACAGTGTGGGGAGAGCAACTAGAGTCATATAACAATGTATGTATAAATTTTTGTATGGGAAAAAAATTAAAAAATAAAAAAATTGTATACAAGTTGATATAAGGCTATCAGTTGAATTTTCTTGGGAATGACCATCTTCTACACTGAGATTATGCCCTTGCTATTTTTTGGTATTAAAATATCATCTGTTTTATGATAAGATAGAACGATGATGAATAGATACAGGGATGGATAAATGGATAAATACATAATAATTTTAGTAAACTGTTAATGGTAGTTCACTGTAAAAATCTTTCAGTGTTGCTGTATGTTTGTAAATTTTCATAGTGTTGGCAAAAATGATTTGTTTTATAAAATGTTGGTTATAGCAGACAATAACTGAGGTTCTGAAAAAAAATTATTAATGTCCTTCAATACAAAAAAAAAAAAAAAAAAAAGTCAGGCAGCCCTATGCTATCTGCCTCCGCCCTTTTAAAAAAGGTTTTCATTATATTTCAAGTTCTAAAAACCACCGCCCTAGAGTAGCTCCCTGTTTGAGGGCTTGGAACTTCCTTTGATTCCAGCTTTGGAGCTGCCCAGGAGTGAAACAGTAAAACCGTGTTGGGCAAGGGCCGTAATAAGTTTTCCCAGAAAAGAGAGGTGCCACCACAAGGCTACTCCTATCTTTTCTGGGGAAGAGCTATTGACCAGGAAGACTAAATAACCCCATTCATAGACCTCTCTCTTGGAATTTCACACATCATATTCAATTAAGGAACTCTTTGCCTAAAGGACAGGACCACCTGGATGTCCTATAAAGCAAGTCTGCAGGCAGATGTGTAGACATGCGCATGATGTCATTAAGATGTTCACCCTCAATGTGCTGTGGTTTGCAGCACTCCATACCATTCTCAACTGCATGAAAACGGAATGCCTATGATGGGTTTAATCGTTTAAATAACATATCTAGTGTGTGTGTATATATATATATATATATATATATATATATATATATATATATATAATCTTTATGAACATCTAATAGGTAGCTGGACTGCCTGAGTAATTTTAAATGCTATCAGATTTGTTAAGATCTTAAAAATTAACTCCAGTAGCAAAGCTGAACTACGTATTAAGCCAGACAGTGTAGAATAACTTGGAACTCAGCTGTAGAATAATTTGGAACTGAGCTATCACCCTTTGTACCATAATGAAACTGATATACTCCAGCTATAGGTTCCCAGCTGGGGGCCTCAGAAAAACAGAAAGAGGACGAAATATGGGGGGTGAAGGGGGGAATCCCAGTGGTTTTCCATTGAGCACGCTGAACATTTCCCACAAATACTTTTGCTTTGTGACACTCTAAGCATTTTTCCTAGCAGAGGATTTCAGCTGCTGGATTCCCCTAAAGGTACTTTAATACCTGTGCTGGGAGGAGAAAGTCACTTCGTACAGAAATTAAATACATAAATTAATAGATGCCTCTTCGGAAAACCTTTCAAACAGGGAGCCCAGCTGCTTCGGCCACTCTGCAGTCAATAGGTCAAGGCCCTGGGTAATGTACAGGTGGAGGAGAGGAGGGATGAAAATTGTCCAAGAGTCATCAGAGATCAACAAATATGTCCGAGATGTAACCACTTGGGCCAATATTTGCCTTTGTCAGGGAAAGCCTGAGAGGGCTGTGCTGGGGACTGGTCAAAAACAAGAGGCAAGTGAAACGAGGCCAGTCCCGCCTTCCTTTTTGCTCTCTGTCAAGGGCTTGCTTGGCTGGCCAGCTGAGGTGGAGGAAGAGAAGGAGCAGCAGCAACCAGCCAGAATTGAAGGTTGGTCCCCAATCACATGGAGGCATTCTGCCCTCCACCTACTCTCTTAAAAAAACAGAAGAGTGTTACAGAGAATGTCTTTGATATAAGTGAGTTGGAAAGACTCTTCAAGTGTTGACAAAAATGATCAATGTAAGCATGTTCCCTTTTAGCCTCAGAACCTCTGAGATCTCAAAATTATGTCCAAAAGGCTTGAAATCTGTATTGCGAGACTACAATATGCCCAGCCTCTTTCTAGGTCAGCAATTTATACATGGTTATTATTTAATGCTGAAAATGAAGAGGACTTGAAGCACTTATTGATGAAGATCTAAGACTACAGCCTTCAGTATGGATTGCACCACAACATAAAGAAAACAAAAATCCTCACAGCTGGGCAAATAAGGAACATCATGATAAACAGAGAAAAGATTGAAGTTGTCAAGGATTTCATTTTACTTGGATCCACAATCAACGCCCATGGAAGCAGCAGTCGAAAAATCAAATGGTGTATTACACTGGGTAAATTTGTCGCAAAAGACCTCTTTAAAGTGTTAAAAAGCAAAGACGTCACTTTGAGGACTAAGGTGACCCTGATCAAAGCCATGGAATTTTCAAACTCTTCATATGCATGCAAAAGCTAGACAACGAATAAGGAAGACAGAAGAAGAATTGATGCCTTTAAATTATGGTGTTGACGAAGGATGTTGAATATACCATGGACTGCCAGAAGAATGAACAAATAATGGAGAGACTTTGTCTCAAGTACTTTGGACATGTTATCAGGAGGGATCAGTCCCTAGAGAAGGACATCATGCTTGGTAGAGGGATCAGTCCCTAGAGAAGGACATCATGCTTGGTAAAGTAGAGGGTCAGTGAAAAAGAGGAAGAACCTCAATGAGGTGGATTGGCACAGCGGCTGCAACAGTGGGCCTAAGCACAGCAACGATTATGAGGATGGTGCAGGATTCGGCAGTATTTGTTCTGTTGTACATAGGGATGCTATGGGTAGCAACTGACTCAACGGCACCTAACAACAACAACAAGAATTATTTAATGAGATCATTCTCAAACTGTACCACCATCTCTTTTACCTCTTCATTATACATTGAGCTTCAGTGTAGGATTTCCTTCAAAGACAAATTTCAAAAAAGCCGGAAAAACATGTTGTTTGTGAAATGCAACAGAAAACCGGCATTCTCATACTTCATATCCCCCTTGGCTCCTAACAGAGAATGTAGCACATACCCGCTCGATAATATTTTATAGAGTCGTAAAAGTTCTAGGAGGCCAGAGATGCGTATGACCAAGCACCTACATTGACCATTTAACAGATGAGGTATCTAAGCTCTAGATAAAATATCTCCTGTCCAAAATCACAAGATCCTGACTTAATAACTGAATAGAACACATGGCACAACACATATTTTGTTTTTATTTGCAAACTTGTTTTTCAGACGGGATTTACCCAAGACATTCCGGCCAAACTGTATGTAGGATTCTGAAATATGAAATATGTAGCCGTTTCTCAAAAAATATATAGGCACTGAAAGCTTGTTTGCTTTTGTCTTTATCCATTTTTTTTTTGGGGGGGTGCGGGTTTCAGGCCTGAGGTGGGTGTCAACTCTCGACTGCGTCCTCCAGAATTGTGTAGCTAGTGATCTTGTACCCTCGTTAACTGTCCCATGCATAAGTCTTCCAAACCCTCCGAGATGTTCTGTTTCTTGGAAACAAAAGCTATGAAACCCGTTTCTCGTGCATACCCCATACCTCTAGACAAGAGTATCTAGAAAGCGGATGCTGAAGTAGTAACTAAATACTAGCACCTTTGTTTGTTTGTTTTGTTTTGTTTAAGAATTTAAAGTAATATGGGGAAAAGAGAGAGAATGAGAAACCATCCAAGGTAATTCCCTTTGGAAAGTTTCTATCATTTGCTTTTTCTGGAAAGCACGGAGAGTTCTGCAGGCCTTTATTTCAGAGCAGCTCTCCCCACGTTTGCCTGATGAAAAGACTCCCCAGGGGCACATGTTAAATACAAACTCCCGGGCACCACCCCAGACCCAGGGAACCGTATTCTCTTAGGCTGGGACCTGGGAGTTTGCATTTTAAAAATAATCTCCCCAACTGGTCCTGATCATAAAGTAATTTTTGGGAATTTACCAAATTTCCATCTGTTAAAAGTACCCTACCTGGCAAACCAAATCCCTCTGAAACTTGGAAATGGCCTTGTTTCAGTTGAGACGCCAGCAGCGTTGCTGGGTTGAGGCAGATGCAGGGGGGAAACAAAGAATTAAGTTCATTCCACAGCACTGTACCGTAGCAGAGTTATTCTGTAATTATGTTTGCATAAAAACCTTTTTAGCACATCTCCAAGAATCTCTCTTCATACAGGGCCGATTCCCAGTTAGTCTTCTCCATTTCCAGGGCAGAACTGAGAATAAAGGACATTTCTGAGCTGCCGTTTTTGGAAGAGCAGCTGCTAAAAGTGACTTTGCTAACACCCACTCGTGCTCCCTCCCTGAATCAGTAACCTTTCTATAGGTACCAAGTCTACGGAAGAAATCATGTCCAACCAACCACCATGGAGAAAACCCCGTTGGGTGTAAAAGGCAAATTGCACCACTTTTTGCAAGTCTTCGCCTCGTTAATAAATTCCACTGCCCTCTAAAAGGGAGATCTGGAATCCACTCCACAGGGGACTGGAAAATGCACTGTGTGTTCCAAAGGGAAGAAGGCCTATTTCTGCAAGCCCAGCCCCAGTCCCTGAATTATTTTAATTGCGGCCCCGTGATGCCAAGGTGCTGAAGCACCCCCTTAGGCTGAGTGCTTAGCCGGGAGGTACTGAATTAAACTGTCAGAACATGCAGAAAAATTGCAACGCGGCCTGTCAACAACATTTGTTAAGAGACACCGGTGAAGCTGGTGACTTGTGGAGGAAAAGACTTGCCTGTGCAGAGCCATCAAAGCGCAGCCTGGAACTAATGGGCTATTCAGAGGTCTTGTTCTACTTCATTGGTCAAAGCCAACACAAGCCTGTAAGATTTGGGCCCGTTTGCTGTTTATTACCATGGTAATAAAGGCCACTTAAAGATACAAGCCTGTCTGGTATCGGCACAAACCTCAGTGCCTTTTACTAAATCGGATCACTAATGCGCACTCTTCTTTCTCCAGCCCTTTAAAACAATCTCTGTTTTTTAAGAAAAAGGAATCTAGACAAATAAAGATGTCTGTCAAAGAATGTCAGAGTGGTCTTGATCTTATTTATCTTTGGCTGATTAATTAAAAAAAAAAAAAAAGAACACCGTATACCCTGTTTGTGATGGTCAGTTTTATGTATCCACTTGGCTAGGCTATGCTGTTGTTGTTAGCTGCCATCTAGTCGGCCCACAACTCATAGTGACCTCATGCACAGTGGAACCAAAGGCTGCCCAGTCCTGCTCCATCCCCATAATTGCTTGCGGACCAGACCATTATGATCCCTAGGGTTTTCACTGGCTAATTTTCAGAAGTAGGTCTTATTGCCCCATCTTAGTCTGGAAGCTCTGCTGAAACCTGTTCAGCATCATAGCAACATGCAAGCCTCCAATGACAGACGAGTGGTGGCTGCACATGAGGTGCATTGGCTGGTAATTGAGCCCAGGTCTCTCATATGGAAGGTGAGAATTCTACCATTGAACCACTACTGCCCCCCTGACTAGGATATAGTTTTCAGCTATTCAATCAAACATTAATCTAGCTGTTGCTATGAAGATATTCTGTAGATATGATCAAAGTCCATAATCAGTTGATTTTAAGCAAGGGAGACTGTCCTAGATGATTTGGGTGGGCCTGATACAATCAGTTGAAAGGCCTTAAAAGCAGAACTGAGGCTTCCCTGAGGAAAAAGAAATTCTGCCTGTGGACAGCAGCTTTAGTCCATGCCCCAGAGTTCCAGCCTGCCCTTTCCGATGGTCTAACCTATGGATTTTGGACTTGCCTAGCCAGCTCCCAGAACTGCACAAGCCAATTTCTTGCAGAAAACCTCTTAATATATCTCTCTTACTGGTTGAACCCTGACTGAATCATATCCCCTTGTCTGTCATATTTTACTCAAGTATCTTTTAATTAGAAGTCTCCAGTGGGAAGTCTGCAGGATGAAAAGAGTCCATGTTTTTTGGCCGGTACCTATGTATTCATGTGCAGTATGTTAAAAATCAAAATACTCTGATCAGTTGCCAACATTTAAAATACATGAGGATTTCACAGACATACACACACACACACACACACACACACACACACACAAATCTGCATTTCTAGGTTCTCTTATAAAAGAAAGGAAAAATCAGAGGATCTAGCCACTTTAGATATGCATTCCCATATAGCAACAATCAGCTAGAACAGAAAGTGATCTCCCCCTTCTGACAGAGCATGTGCTCTGCATTTCACCAAAGTCTCCACCACTCCCTATTGTATCCCCAGCAGTGAGGCTAAGTGTCAGGAACCGGTATATTCTTTTTCTTACACTAAAGAGAAAAATGTAATATTTATCATAACTTTTACTCTATAAAAAGTAGAAAAATAAAAGATAAATGGAGAGGGCCATGTGTTGTAAGACAAGACAGGAGGGCATATATTTCTTTGAGGAAATGATAATTATTTTATATTTATTTATATACTTTTAATTTTCCAACAAAATATATCTAGGTTGATATTACGCACCTCAACTCATTCATGTACCTTCATGGTAAATATTTAGGGAAAACTCGCTGTGAAACAACCTTTTTCACTCTTCAGCAAAACAAAAGAAAACCCTGAGATGATCACAAGGAGAGTTTGCTCAGCATGCAGGGATATATAATTGCCTTTGTAGAAATTTATTGAAATGCAACTGCGGGTACCTGGGAAGGGGCGAGGAAGCCTGGCGGATCCCAATATGCTTTTTCCAGGCTATCCTTAAATGCACTCTTTGCCCATGGTGGTCCTTGATGGGTTAGCTAATAAAGTTTCTCCTGGTTAAGAAACAGAAGCATGGTCTAGGAGAAAAAGCTGCAGACTGGGGGTCTGGGCCTTTGTGTTGAATCCCCAACTTTATGTCTCACACACTGAGACTCAGTTTCCTCCTCCATGAAAGAAGAAAACCAAAACTAAACTGGTTGCTGTTGAGTCGTTCTGACTCGTGGCGACCCCATGTATTGCAGAGTAGAATTGCACTACATAGGGTGTTCAAGGCTGTGACCTTTTGGAAGCAGATCACCAGGCCTTTCTTCTGAGGCACCGCTGAGTGGGTGTGAGCTGCTAACCTTTTGGTTAATAGTCAAGCACTTAACTGTTTATGCCACCCAGGGACTCCCCGTGAAAAAGGAGGGGGTCCCCAAATGAGCTTTTTGGTCCCAATGCAAGACCAAACGAATGTGGCTCTCTGGCGGGTGAGGCCCAGGAATCTGGATTTTTTTAAGCTCCCAGGTGATTCTGATGAGCAGACAGGTTTGAAATTCACTGAACTAGACAGTGCCTCGAGTCTTTTCAAGCTCCCAAACTTGATGGACCTAGGAATCAAATTTTGCAGGCACCTCTCCAGACATTGGACAGGCAATGTTCCAAACATATTAATGCTTTTGGGCCACTGGGATACAGCTTTAAAGACTTGAAGCATTGCCACGCTGCCTTAGTCACCTGGCAGGACCTGACTTATCATTTTGCCTGTAATTTATGTTGCCTGGTGGTTTGGAAATTCACTCGAGGTTCAGATGCGAGGCAAGATTCAGTGGTCAAAATCAATAGATCTGAGCTGTGATCGGAGGATGAAAGACCTGAACCTCCTCAGTTCCCATTCCGAGCCCCCCCACCCTCTTATACTAGTACCAACAGCTTATGTCAGGACACTTAGAAAGGAAGGGTGATCGTCTTTCCCAAAAAAAGGAAAGAAAGTACCCTTTACCTTCCAAAGATCATTTGGAAACAGATTTAAACCACCCTAGTACACAAACCTAAACCCCTTCAAAGTACAATTCTGAATGTCATCGTTCTCGCAACCTGAGGGGCTCTCTCTGGCTCTCAGTGGGATAGGGTTATGTTTTTCCTAATGCAAACAAACGACATTAGAAAGCCCGCGGAGCGGATGATAGCGCTGCAATGCCTCTGTGAAGAAAATATATGGATTTTGCTTTTGCAGTGCGTGACTATTAGATCACAGTGTTGGTTGCAATAAATTATCACTTTTGGTTCCTGCTAATTGCTAGAATCTTCTGCCACGGGCTGCAATGATGTAGGAAAAAAAAAAAAAAAATTTTTTTTTTGGAGCCAGATACAAACATGCATCCTGCCGGATTGTGAGTGGCATCGCAGATCTTGACTAGATGCCTAAGGAAACAGCTGGGGATGAGGCCCGGGAATCAAAGACATCATTATGCAATTATTGAGGAGAAGAAGCTCTCCATGAGAGGATTCTTACTACTCTGTGATTCCACTGACCTGGGGCAGCCTCTGCCTTACATATACCCCTATCAATAATGAGTATCTCCAGAGTGCCACGGAACCAGGTAGATTAACTTTGTGTGGAAGGAAAAAGAAAGTTTAAAAAAAAAAAAAAAATCCTATCCAGCCCTTTAAGTGAACAGATCCTTCTATGCTTTCTGATGGCCTAGGATGGATGCCAAAAAAAAAAAAAAAAAAAACACCACACACACACACACAATTCCAACTCCTGGTGACCCCATGTGTGTCAGAGTAGAACTGTGGATTTTCAGTGGCTGGGTTTTTAGAAGTAGATGGCCAGGCCTTCCTTCCCGGGGGCCTCTGGGTAGACTCAAACCTCCAACCTTACAGTTAGCAGCCGAGAGCATGAACAATTTGCATCACCCAGGGGCGGACCTATCCCAGGCTCCTTCTTAGACCCCTCTCCAATACGCCTACAAACCAAAGAATCCCTGTAGATGACCCATCCCCACCCCAATACTCCCTCCTCTCTGGATTATAGAGAGAATCTAATGACATCTTCTGGACCCACATCCCTGCTTCAGGATCCTTCTCATTATTCTGTGAGAGTCGAGTCCTGCCTTAAAAAGATCAATTAATTATTTGTTGAGCACCTATTGGGTTCTCCGTGACGGAATGCCGCTGCGAACACCTGCCCTCACGGAGTGAGCATTCTAAGGGAGGAGATAGAAGACAGAAATGAACGAGCGAACAGCAAAGTATGTTAGAGGGTGATCATGCTATGGAGCAAAATAAAGCAGGTGAGGGAGCCATGGGGGGTGGTGATGGGGTGGGGATGGGAGATTGTGATTTTAAATAAGATGTCAAGAGAAGCCTCATCCAGAAGGTGAGGAAGGACAAGGGGAGCCCTGTGAGTATCTAAGGGACTCTGAGCAGAGGTAACAAAGAGAGGAGAGACCTCCAGGCAGTGTGCCTGGGGCATTTGAACAGCAAGGAGGCCCAGGTAGCTGGAACAGAGTGAGTGAGGGAGAGAGCTGGAGAAGTGAGAATGGAGCCCTCTGGGAGAGGGGAGCGTGTACAGGAGATCACAGGCCATGGGTGAGCCGACGGCTTTCAAGCGGAGTAACATGGGAAGCCTTTGGGAGGTTCTGCACACGGGAAAGTTTTCATCTAACTTATGCTCTCAAAGGACACTCTGGTTCACTACTGGGAAGACTGAGGCAGGAAAGAGAGGGTACCAGGAGACCTTAGGAGAACACCGCAATAATCCAGGCAGGAGAGGAGGGTGGCTCGGAAAGGGCAAGAGGAGTGAAGCACGGCTTTCTTCCCGTCTGTGTTCTTGTTTGTGAGGTTTTGTATTTACACCACCCACATATCAACACCACTGGGACAAGTCTCAAGTCTGTCTTATTAATAGCGGTGACCTCACAGCCGAGAGTACAGTGTCAGGCACACAGGACCAATGCAACCAATAACGGTTCAGTAAACAGGTGGTAGTCGGAGTCCCTGTGTGTCACAAACGATTCAGCACCTGACAACTAGCTGAAAGGTTGGAGGTTCGAACCCACAGAGGGGTGCCTTGGAAGACAGGCCTGGCAACCTGCGTCTAAAAGGTCACAGCCTTGAAAACCCTAAGGAGCGGTTCTCCTCTGCACACATGGGGCTGCCATGGGTCGGAATCAACTCGATGGCAACTAACAACAACAACAGCAGTCTACTCATTCCCCAAGAAGACGGATTTCTGCTAGATGAGTGATAAGTGAATATGGCACGTTTGTTTTATCATGTATGCAATTTGAGCTTTTCTCCATTCCCCTCCCCCATTTGAAGAGGACAGTCTGACCGATGGCCTAGGACGGATGCCAGGAGCCTGCCCCCGCCCCCGTTTCTTCCGCTGACTGGCCCTGCGACCTTCTACATGCCATTTATTTTGTCTGTGCCTCAATTTCTCCATCCTGAAAATAAGAATAATACCGCCGAGGGAACATTATGAGGATTAATGAGGTAATAAGGACATGCCTGAAAGCAGTTTGAGCTCCTTGAGGAAACAGCTATAAAATAGGGGTCCATGTTTCCATCTTTTCTCTCCTCTCCCGCTAAATAAAACTGCCAGAGGGAGACAGCCCTGCTGGGGTATAGAGGAAAACAAAAGGGGGAGAAGGCAACAGGCATTTCTTGAGCAAGTATAACCCATCGTAAGTCAATCGTGAGGTGTCAGAAGGCCTCTTGGAGGGGTCCTCTTTGCAGTAGAATGGGGTGGGGAAGAATGTTCTAGAAATTGTGAGGATTATTTTGCCTCAATTTGGGGACCAGAAATCACCTCAAAAGGGCTTAGAAATAAGCCAGAACCACGCCGCCCTTCCTGTGAGCCCAAAGAATTCAGAAGCTGACAAGGCGATTCGGCAAATCCCCTTGGCAGTAATGTGAGAAAAAATTGCCCAAGACGCCCATCTGGTTTCACCTGATGACACTCTTGAGAACATACAGTGTAAACCTATTGGATCCATAAATATTGGACTCCTTTTAATGAAAGAAACGCTATAATTCTCCTCTTATTGCCTCCCTTATTGTCTCTTTAAAGCTCCTAAAATGATGGAGATTTTTGCTTTTATCTGTTAAAGGTAGAGCTTCGGATGGTCACTGAGTTTATATATTCACCTTTGTACGTATCTTATACCAACCTCTAGAAAATGTTACCTTATTCAAAACACAAAGATCTTACCTGAATTTTCAAAAGGTGACTCTCTTAATGCAGTGTGTTGTTGCTTATTCTTTATTTTTATTTATTTGTTTTTCTTTTTAGAATCCAGGAAATAGAGATGAGAGTGCTGGCAAAATGAGAACGAAATAGCAACATGCAACCAACTTTGAAAGTAGCCCCACTGACCAGCTTGTTTGTAAATGAGGAAACATTTATTTCCGGAGTCACAGGATAGAAGAGTAGGGAGATGGGGTGAGAGATAGGCTGATAGCCTGTCTGTCTAAATTATGCTGCTACTTTTGAGTGACCCTGTGGGTATCATTCATTCATTCCATAGCATTTGCTGAAGTCTCCTATAACACACAATACCGAGTGCTAGCATGTTCTGGGAAAACCTGCTGGCACAGTGCTTAAGAGCTACAGCTGCTAACCCAAAAGGTCAGCAGTTGGAATCAACCAGGTGCTCCTTGGAAACCCTACAGGGAAGTTCTTCTCTGTCCTATAGGGTCACTATGAGGAATCGACTTGACGGCAATGGGTTTTTTTTTAGCATGTGCTGGGCTTCCTCCCTTTCTCTCTTGCAAGGGGAGAGCAAGAAGAGTGGTCAGGAAGCTGTGGTGAGGCCTGCTCTTTGGCTGAGTCGTTCAGTTTCCCTTCTTCCCTTTCTTCAAGCTCTGTCCCTCTCTGTAAAAAGCCATGGGGGCAGGGAGGCAGGAGAGAAAACTATCAATGGTTTGAGAAAAAGGAACAGGATTAAGTAATATCTGATTATCCTTCCGATGTTCCTCCAAGTTAAATAGGCTAATGTCCCTCCCCTGGCCTCTGACAGGAAGTCTGCGGTAGAATTAGTGCTGTGGTGTTTGTCACGGGTATCACTGGGCTGCCATGGTACAGCGAATGCTGACCCGCTTGGAAAACCAGCTATGTGGTTGCCTAGCTGTTGTGATTGCAAATGGCCCCTGAAAAAAAAAAGTTGTCATATACATTATAAGCCTAATTTTTATGCAAATAAAAGCTCCATTTAAATTAAACAGAAAAACATTGGGTCAGAATAGCCACTGAACATTTCTTTCTGGTCTTATAATTAAAAGTACTTATTTTTAAAATGAGGAAATACAATGAAAAACAAAGCTGGAGACCCATTGTCCAAACATGACCATTGTAAATAAATTGGTATTCAGTGTATTAGTATTTTCGTTTCCACTCCAGTATCTGTCTCTCCCTCTACCCTCCTCCATCATGAGGTGGCATTTATTTTGTGTTTTTTTAACTGTAGATGCAAATACATAATATTTTACACAGATTTTCCTCGTTAGAAGTGTCATTCTTTTCGTTGATGTATAATAGTCCATTGAATAGTTATCTCCTGCTTATTTAACTAACATCCTGGCGTCTTTCTTTAAAGTTAGTGAATTGCACAGTAGTGTATTAGGAATCGACTCGACAGCAATGGGTTTTTTTGGAGTCTGGGTATATTAGTTTCCTAGGGCACCCATAACAAATTACCACAAACTGGGTGGCTTATAAGAACAGACATTTATTGTCTCAAAGTTTTGGAGGCTGGAAGTCCAAATCAAGGTGTTGGTTGGGCCATGCTCGCCCAGAAGGCTCTAGGGGAAGACCCTTTCTTGTCTGTTCCAGCTTCTGGTAGCCCCAGGCGTTCTTCAGCTTATAGCTACAGCATAACTCCATGTCTGCCCCCATCTTCACATGGCTGTCTTGCCTCTAGGTATCTGTCTCTGTGTTTCTTCTCCTGTTTTATAAGGGCACCACTCATATTGAATGGCTCATACACTCCTCTTTTATAAGGACACAACTCCACTGTGTGGAGCCCTGGTGGCATGATGGCTAAGAACTCGGCTGCTAACCAAACAGTCAGCAGTTCAAATCCACCAGCCACTCCTTGGAAACTGTATAAGGCAGTTCTACTCTGTCCTATAGGGTTGCTCTCAGTCGGGACCAACTCAACGGCACCTAACAACTCCTACTGCACTGTGACTTCATGTTAACTTAACTGATAACATCTCTGAAGACCCTATTTCCAAATAAGGTCATATTCACAGGTACCAGAGGTTGGAAATTCAACATATCTTTTTGGGGGTCACAACTCAATATATAACAGTAAATATAAGATAGGTAGGAAACGGCATTATAGTTTACAGATTAGGGCAACAAAAGGTTGTATGTCCATCAGTGAGAACAGGCTCTATGCTGGATTAAAACACAGACTCCACTCTGGCGGGGCCAGGAGTTAGGAGAATGAGGAACCAGAGCAAGCTGGCACTCAGGGTGGGCTGGGAGGTTCATGGAGAGCTTTCGAAGAATGATTTGTAACTAACATTTGCATTACTTCTCGACAGACCTCAAAAAATCTCCATCTTTGTGTCCAACCCTCAGGAAATCATGTTTTCCCTAAAAGGTACACAAATCTGCCTCTGCTAACATCACAATTCATTCCTCGCCAACTATTTCTTTTACTGGAAAAAGAATTAGAGCAGGCTAAAGGCCAGTTAAGGAGCTCTGGTGGTGCAATGTAAAGTGCTCAGCTGCTAACCAAAAGATGGGTGGTTTGAACCTACCCAGCAGCTCTGTGGGAGAAAAGACCTGGAGACCTGCTCCCGTAAAGACTACAGCCTAGGAAACCCTCCGGTGCTGTTCTATTCTGTCATATAGGGTGGGTATGAGTCAGAATTGACTGGCAGGCACACAACAACAGCAATAACAAAGGCCAATTAGGAGTCCCTGCAAACGGTTAAGTGCTCAGCTACTAGCCAAAAGGTTGGCGGTTTGAACTCATCCAGAGGCATCTCGGAAGACAGCCTGACGAACTGCTTTCCAAAGGTCATAGCCTTGAAACCCTATGGAGCACGGTTCTACTCTGCACACATGGGGTCACCATGAGTCCAAATTGACTCGATACCAGCTAGCAACAAAGGCCAATTACACAGACAGTAACACACAGCCAGCCTCCTCCCAAAACAGCTGCTGAAACTCATGGCCCCATTTCCAGACGAGAGAGATCTGGAATCCTGAAAGACGTAGAGCGTCTGTGTGGCAGGGAGATTTTGATGAACAGAGGTTCACATCTCAATCATATGATGAGCAAATCATTTCTGGACAACTCCGTGATATTGCCCCTGGCTTTATTACTGTTAAATAAACATGGCAGGCTAGGCTGCTGCCATCTTGCTGTTTTCAAGTAAGCAAGCAAGCAGAGCAATTGATCTGTCTCTCCCAAAGGCTTCCCTCTCTGTTATCTCTTTGAATTTTAATATTGTTAAAGCCTTAGTAATAGGTAGGCTAAGCACAGACGTAATGAATCCCATTAGTCATAAGTAGCTCCCTGCACCCAAGAAAAGGAAGGAGGAAGCCCTCTCACAAACGCAGGCAAGCCTCTCCAATTCAAACTACCTGGAAGGGGAGCTGATCTGAATTACGCATTTCCTTTTTAAAACTGCCTTCAAGCATATGTAGAAACCCTTTTTAAAAAACAAAGTTTTATCTAACAAGTCTTTAGGTGAGCTGCTTCAAGGAATCAGTAAGAATGCTCTTGAGTAAGCAGGAGTTTCTAAAATACCCCAGGGTACTTTAAAACTGCTCTCTTGCAAAGGGTGAATTTCTCCAGATTATTCCGAGGATACTTTGCTAAGTAAACTCTTCCTCCAAGGTGCGTGCACAGGTGAACCCCAAGCTAAGTCCTGAATCCAAAGAATCGTTAATTCCAGATTCCTTAAAGTCCACATTAAGGACAACTGGATGTAATGGGCACCCTATGGGGAAGCAGGTAAGTGCTGCTACAGCCTGCCAGCTTTCAAGTTCATTTATTCTCACAGAAGTGACGGAAGAGCTTCTGAGCAAGAATGAGGCAGCAAAAATGTCTAACATTGAGGTCATCATATAGCAAGATGTGAGGGGGGTGGGGAAGCCATAGCATTCTTAACAACAACACAAAGCCCTTTCTACTACTTACTGAGGGAGTTTTTGTTTTTGCTTCTTGTGTTGCTTGTTTTATTTTATAGGAAAAGTGAAGTTTGGGGGAAAGATGTTGTTACAGGATTTGCAGAACAAAGGAAACCCTGGAGGGCCTCCTTGTCTCCCTCAGAGTAAAATCCGCAGTCCTTACAGAAAGACCTGCAGGGCAGTATGTAGCCAGGTCCCTTGAGTGCACTGTCTCTGACCAGGACTCCTCTGTCTTTCCCACTGGCCTCCTTGGAGCTCCTGGGCCCTGCTGAGCACACACTTACCACAGGACCTTTGCACTTGCTGTCTTCTCTGCCTTGAAGACGCCTGCTCTCTGTCTCTTCATTCAGGCCTCTGTTTACAGGTCATTCATCAGAGACCTGTCTAGTGGAACACAGCCCATCTCCCTTCTGCCCTCTCTCCTCTTAACCGGTGTGGATGGCCTTCATAGCATATCCCCTTCCCTCGTGTGTCTTTAGAGTCCCTGGATGGTGCAAATGGTTAATACACTCGGCTGTTAACCAAAAGGTTGGAGGTTTGAGTCTACCCAGAGGTGCCTCAAAAGAAAGGTCTGGTGATCTACTTCCAAAAAATCAACTGTTGGAGACCCTGTGGAGTACAGTTCTACTGTGACACACTTGGGGTCACCATGAGTCAGTCCACTTGATGGCAACTGGTCTGTTGATTGGCTGTTGATTGTTAGCATGTCTTTATTTGGTTACCATCTGTTTCCCCAACTAGAATGGAAGCCGCATGAGGGCAAGTCTTCTTTTGTTTATTCATTGCTGTATCCACAGGGCTTGCATATAATTGGCCCTCAATAAACATTAGTTAACTGAATGAATGAATGAACAAATGACGAAACCAAGTAACTATGTACTGAGGATGCTTTCAGAGACCTTCTTTACACATTAAGTTTCTCTTTCTCTCTCTCTCACACACACATACACACGCACACACACACAAACACAGAAACGGAATCGGTAGGGACAGTGTCCCACAAGGACAGGATCTCAACCTGCCCCTGCCCTGCCAAGACCCACCAAGTCAAGAAACAACTCTTTATGTGCCTTCCAGTAACATTAATTGTTGGTCATAAAACTTCAAAGAAACAGATATTTATAGCTTGATTAAAGCCCTTTTTTCCACACATACTCACCACAGCACTTTCCAACGCCGTTCCCATGAGCATACTGAAAACAGCGCTCTGCCCACTTCCTGTTGAAGCCAGTTCCTTAACCGCCTCAGTCCTGACGCTTGTCGGCTCTTTTTTTTTTCCAGTGTGCAGGTCTTTCGGTTTCTCTTGGGTTTTCGCAGTTGGGTTTTTCACTCCTTTTCTCAGGCACCCAAGCCCCCATTGAGCCGCCCCCGTATCCAGCATGACGATAGGGGCCGACGAAGAAATAATACCCCTGACTGCGAGAAAAATTTCCTTCTCAAAACATCCTTCTGAGGGAAAACAAGCAAAAGCTATGAGTTTCACAAGATCCAGATAGCTAAGATGGCAATCTTGTTTACTAGGCCTGAAAGCTTGAGGGGCTGGAAAATATTTAGTAAGTAGACCAATATGAAGAAGTAATTCCTGTTTTTATTCATAAATATCAGTATGTTAAAATACTAGTGATAATGGTAATTTATTGAGTACCAACCATTTGCCAGAAACTTTACAAGTGTTATTTCTAACAGTTATAAAAATCTTGTCAGATAGGTAACTAATGTTTTTGCATGAGTAAACAGACATAAAAAAAAGTTTAAGAGACTTGCCCTGTTGCTCAAAAATGGCAGAGCGGACCACTGTGCCCACTATATTCACATTCTTGGTATGAAGTCCTGGTAGTACAGAATTGTATGAATTATATGAGAGAAAAGATATCTAAGTATCCTGGTTCAGATACAATGGAATTGGCTCGATTTCTGGTGACAGCTATGTGTGAGGTACATTGTGTTAATCACATACTGCTCTCATTATGTTAAATATCACGACTCAAAAAAAAAAAAAAAAAAAAAAAAAAGGCAGATTTAAAAAGTGTTCCAACAGGAAGCATCCTTTGGTAAAGGAAGGATCAATAGGCATGTTTAGCTTTAAAAGATGGAGGTCAGATTACATCCTGGGTTTCTACTGGCGTTGCTGTATGGTGGGTTATGATTTCTCTTTGAATAGGTGGTATATATTAGAAATAGTCTTACCAGCCCACAATAAGTACTTATTGTGGTAATTAATAAGTACTATCTGGTTCTGAAAAGAGCCCTAGTGGCACAGTGGTTAAGTGCTCGGCTGCTAACTGAAACGTCAGTGGTACGAACCCACCAGCTGCTCTATAGGAGAAAGACGTGGCAGTCTACTTCCGTAAAGACTACAGCCTCAGAAGCCCTATGGGGGCAGTTCTACTCTGTCCTGAAGGATTGCTATAAGTTGGAATCAACTTGACAGCAATGGGTTTGTTTTTATTCATTTTTATTTTTTATGTGGTTCTGAACATGGAAGACACATTTGAGAACTAATGCACCCACAGTGGAAGAAGCCCCCTCTGTAGATGGTATCATCTGAGAAAAATGGAAACCAAAGTGGTCTCCACAGGATAGGGCTAGAAAACCCCTTTTACTTTCAAAAAGAAACTCCCAAAGAAGACGCTGTGTTTCTTCATACTGTCATTTTTCCAACTGTATCATACCCGCAGCAGTCCCATACCATGCATTCCCGTGACCATGAGGTTGGCCTTTGCACCATTCACCCATGGAGAATGGAGATGCTCATCAGTGCTGCTCACTACCCCAGGCAAGTCCCACAACTTTCTGCAATCCTTGTCCTTCTCTGGTCTGGACTAAAACTCTGAGGTTCAGCAGGGCAAGCCCAGCTGCAGAATTCCTGCTGCTGCCTGGGGTTTTGCATGTCTGTGATGGAGAAAACAGCCAATATACTGTAATGTTCTGCTTAGTCTTTACCTCAAAGCAGCCCTCCCACAGGCCCAGGCTTAGGATTACAAGCCTGGGTTGCTTACAGGCCACGCTTGGATGTTATCATCCCAGCTAGTCCAGAGCCTGGCCAGTGGCCAACGGCTTGGCCTAGGAAGATGGGCTGATTCGATCAGATTTTTCTCTTTTAGGAACCTGAGGGGATCAATAGTGTGTGGTGAGGTCATACCATAGAGAGAGGTCAAAGAAGCCAAGATCAGAATGTGTAAGTCAAAATTAAGAGGAAGCAGAAATGATGAGCAAGCAGAAGAAGCTAGAATGGAGGAGAGATGCTGAGGGAGCAGGGTCATATAGTGGTAGAGCCTTAGACTAAAGATCCATGAACACTACATGCTGACAGTCCCTAAGCCTCCTTTAGTCCAGAACAACCCTCCATTTCCTGTCTCTTTGAGGCCTGGCTGTTAGACTCTCCTGGTACCCTTGTACAAGCATATTTATAAGAGGCTCCACATTACATGAGGCAACTCGAGTGATTTCCTTCCAACCACAAGAGCCTACTAAAACAGCAGGGATATTGCCAGATTGCAGAGAAAGTGCTACAGATACTAATAATTTAAGTCTACTCTTTCAGCAGGACCACAAACTTGAGTACCTGAGGGCCTTACTATGGGCCAGTAGCCATATTCAGGTAATTCCTCTCTTCACCCAACATGAGGTCAAATCGCCATTACTCAGGACTTCTTGTCCAGCCAGGAGTCTTGTTCTGGCTTCTTGCCTCTTGGCCAACTTCTTCCTAGCTTGTTGTTCCAGCAGAGGGATGAGATGAGGAAATCTTAACCAGTTACCCCAAGCCTGGCCCTCTTGGCTCTGAAAATCGAGAGCCACCTACAAACCATGAAATCTGACTGGCAAATCTGACTCGCAAACAGTGATGTTTGCTGAGATAAGCTCTCTTTGATATGTGACTAGCTTTCTTTTCCCTTGTTCATTCTGCCTCTTTCCCTACTCTGCCCCATTCCTCTGAACATAGGAAGAACCAAGCTTTGTCTGGGAATAGTCCAAGTGTCTACATGTGTCATACTTTTATGGTGGGGAGAGAGAATGAGCCAACCTAGGTCACTGAAGAAGGCCCAGCTGAAGGCCTTGGAATCATGAGAATTTCCCTAGGCTGTTCGGTAAAGCTCATGAAGTCACTCCTTACATACCACATGCCCTTTCACCTCTAAAGTGCAACCCTTCCCCATCCAATACTAAGTACAGGGTCTCAGGGCCAATTAAGGAGTCTGTCAGGGGGCCAAGTGGGCACCTAGCTCCAGGGATCCACCATTCCTGGGCCGTGTATTTCGCCATGCTGCCTTTCGGACACGGGCCCACAGTGCTCTGAAGAAAATCTGTTCTGGAGAAAGATGCCTGCCACTTTCACAGGACACATGATTCCTTCTCCATACCCTGAAGTCGGGCCCCGACACCCAGAGGAGAGATGAATTCTTTACTCTAGATTCTGGAGAGTACTGAAAACAAGTCCTGGCTCTGTGACAGTTTAAAACTCAGTTGCTGTTGAATTGGTTCTCAATAATGGTAACCTCACGTGTGTCAGAGTTGAACTGTGCTCCAGAGGGTTTTCAATGGCTGATTTTTCAGAAGTAGATCACCAGATGTTTCTTCTGAGGCACTGCTAGGTGGCCTCAAGCTGGCAACCTTCTGGTTAGCAGCCAAGCCCTTAAATCGTTTGCACTACCCAGGGACTCTGCAACAAGTTTAGATAAGTTAATTTTCTCTCAAAAAGTGAATGTAGGTGAATTTGAGTTCCATGCCTTCAGAGCCTGTCAAGAAACCTACCAGCAGAAGATATTCCTTCGTATCACTAAGCTTATGTTTTCTTGCATAAACTTAACCTTTGTATACTGATCAAATTAGAATAATAATAACGATAATAGTTGGTAATATAAAATTAATACTCGCATCTTTGCTATCTACATTTGCAGTTTTGCAAGTGGGAAGTTGCTTTAACTTCTCAGAGAAGGTGCTCTACGGCCCGCGGACACCCTGTTAACTCAGAACTGAAGCTACTCCCAAAGCCTACCTTCAGCCAAAGACTAACCCATTATCCGTTGCTGCCGAGTCAATTCCGACTCATAGCAACCCTATAGGACACAGTAGAACTGCCTCTTAGGGTTTCTGAGGAGCAGCTGGTGGAGTGAAACTGCCAGCCTTTTGGTTAACAGTTGAACGCTTAACCATTGCGCCACCAGGACTCTAGTCAAAGATCTGACAGGCCTGTAAAACAAACGACACACGTGTGGACTGTGCTTCTTGGTTCAATCAAGTATATGAGACCAAATCTGGAACACCTGCCCAAAATCAAAGACAAGACAGGAAGGGGCAGGAAAACTGGACACTGGACGAACGGATTACAGGGAACCCGGGGTGGAAAGGAGGAGAGAGCTGGCACATTCTGGGGATTGCAACCAATCTCACAAAACAATTTGTGTATAAATTTTTGCATAAGAAACTAATTTGCACTGTCAACTTTTACCTAAAGAACACTAAAAAAAAAATTTTTAGAAAAAGGGCACTAACATTTATTGAGCATCTTTTATGTACTGGAAACTTTCATATTCACAAAGGAAAATAAAGTGGCAATCTGGTCATTTTAAAGAACGTTCTGAATGCCCACAATGTAGAATGTCAGTTTGCTTTATTTCTTACTGACAATATTTCTGCTGATACTTCTGAATCCTTTTTGACTATTGGGGAACTGTTATTACTAAATAATAAAATGTGAAATATAAGTTATCTCTAGGAATATGCAGTGATTATAAAGACGATACAATTTTGAAATCAGAACAAAAAATAAGTCCTTCTACTTGAGTTATTTCAACCTTTGAGTGAACTAAACTTACTGAGAAAGGGCTACATTTCCAATGGAATTTTCACTTTAGTGAGTTAGTTTTCCGGGTGATGAGGTAGCAAAGAAGAGAAAACAGAACCGGAGGCTGTGCCCACATCTGCCCAGTGAACTGAGGAGATGAGAAGTTCTTTCACAAAGCTCAGCAACACAGATGCCCAGTGAGAACGTCCCAGACCAGCGAAAAGCATCACTTGTACACCAAGCACTGAGGTTCGGTGCAACCTCACATCACTTTCTCGGCCACCACAGCAATCATAATGACCCAGACAGTGGCTTGTTCTGCTGGTCACTGAGAAAACCTGAGACCTGTGGTTTTGAAAGAGAAGTCACCCAACGTAGCTCCCAACCGAGCCAAGAGATGGCACGTCTACATTTTCGTTCTTAAACATGTATATCCGGACGTATTTACACATAAGTACATGACACACAAATGGCTGAATGAGTGAATGAATACATGTTTGATTTCATATCACTTAAAATACACTTCTTTCTTCTTGGTATAAAATGTAGCCAACCCTAACTTTTGGGGTTATTGTGAGGAGAAAAAGGGATCATGTGTACAAATCAATTAGTATACGCTGGCATCACTACTTATTTTAGGAATTATTTATTTTTATTTATTGTTTATTTTGAGCATTTTTTGGTCATTTTCTTATTTATGTATTATTATGTATTTCCATATTACTTATTGATCTTTACATATTGGCTATGTTTAGATTTATACCTCTACATGTAAAGTTCCTAGCACATAGAGTCAAGGTCATTCGCAGGCCCTTCAATAGGTATAAGGAAAACATTTGCAAATACACACATTTTTCTTCATGCTGGCCTTCTGAACGACAAGAGCACCCCAGAGCTGTGGCCCAGCTCTCTTTTGGGCTCTTGAATCAGCTACTTCCTGTTTCTCTCTGGCTTCTCAGACACTTCTCCACCACAGTGTAAATCAAGAAGTTCATGATGGTCTTATTTTGCCTGTGGCGCCTTAAAACCGAAGCGCGTGGTTAACCAATACAACCCCCACAGAAACTACAAGGGTGGGCTCCTCATTGGGAGTCAGAAATTCTTTCTATGAAAATGCAAAGCTCGACCTCATAAAAGAAACCCACCGCAGAAAGATGAAGAAATGTCAGTTTGCATTAAAACAAAAAGAGAAGATGAACATTTTTACCATCTGGCAAAAGATCCTCCTATATGAATGTATAAAAGTTGCCAAGGAGTTAGACAAGACCTCCACGTGGCTTCCTTTGGGCCTTAGTAAAGACTATGAGCCAATTTAGGGCCAGGTTTTAGTTTACTGTAGCAGCATATTCCTTCTGTGCCATGCAATCATCTTTGTTTTGCTTTCAACCTAATTGTCTTATCATGTATTGGAGCCTGTAATACATTTGGAAGGAAGCTGAAGTCAAAAGCATGCAAAAGCAGATGAATACAACAATACCGGTGTGAAGTTTTGTGGGAAAGAAAAGTTCTGTATAGGGTGAGATAGGGTAGGTACTGCTGCAGTAACAAACAACCCCCAAATCTCGGTGACTTAACACAACAAAGGTTTGTTTCTCACTCATCCTACACATGCAGCAAGGGCCAAAAGGGAGGTCCTGGTGACTGTGATCACTCAGGGACCCGGGGGACCAGAGACTCCATCTGGACATTGCTTCCACGATTGCTGGGGCATGAGAGGGGTCAGGGAATCACACACTGGCTCTTAAATTTTCCTCTTGGAAGTGATACATGCCATTTCCACTCACATCTCATTGTCCAACGCAAGTCACATGGCAATAACAACGTCAAAGGAAGCATGGAAGTGCAACCCTACTGTGTGCCCTCAAGTAGGACAACCACAACGTTTGAGACTAGCCATGATGATTCACACAGGGCTCATAACCATGGAGTGCCTAATATGTGCTAGGTACATCACACTCTATCTCATCTGAACTCATAGCAAAGACTAAAATGGCCCAAAGCAATAGGCCCTGAATTCCAGTGTTCTGTTTTTGGCAGGAGTCTAGGGAGTCACTTCCACTGCCCTCTGATCTAGATTAGGGATGTTTTCTAGTATCTCTGATGTCCCAAAATGAGCCCTTCCTGGACTTCTTATTATGTGCATCTGCCACATATTATGTGTACAAAAACGCTGTGCAAATTCACTTGACCCCTCTAAGCCTCAGTTTCGTGAACAAGGTGTAAAGCTGAAAGCTCAGAGACAAGGCTCCATAAATATCAGCTTCCATACCCTATTCTCCCATTTTGCAAATGAATTCTTGCAGTAAAGTTATATGGTGATGAAAAAGATTTTTTGTTCCTCCAAACACACACACACACACACACACACACACACACACACACACACACACACACACACTTCCCTTCATTTCTCGCTCATAGATTTAAACACAATTATTAGGCATGGAAGTTCTTTTGTAAAATGTAGTTCCCAGGGCTCCACCCTTCTCAAAAGTTTGTATCATATTACAGGTCTATATTTGTTTTATTGACTGCGGAGCTGTCCGTATGCACTAGCCTGACTCTAAAAGACCAAACTGTGGCTCTGAAACAGCCTGTGTCTATATCTAAGTGGCGAAATTAACCCAATTGAAAGACCAGGACCTTCCCAGTTCATGAAAACAGTTATAGGAATCACAGTGACAAAGCCTATGGAGATGGACCAGGGTGACAAGGCACACGGCTCCTTTCGGTTACTTTCAGCTTTTCCATGGAGCCGTTCCTGAGCACTTGTTCCTCCCAGCCCTGTGCAGGATAACCTCACAGCCCTCGCCTGCTTTAATTCTCACAGCAAACCCAGTTGGTACTATCCACATTTTACATATGAGGAAACAGAGGCTCAGGAACACAGCAGAACTGAGCAGGACAGGGACTAGAATGAAGGTCCATCCGACTTCCGAGTCCGGGCTTTCCTCCTCTACTCCCCTGCCTCCGTTTTCTGATACTTTAATATTGTTTTCGATTGTCTTTAATATTGTTTCAGAAGATTTGTCACAACATCTCCAGTGCTGAATCCACTAGCTGGCACTGAGTTAAGAGCTTCCAAGGCCTGAGGATACTAGTTGATGATGCTATATTTCCACTTGGCATTGAATGGCTTCATTCCAACAGACTGATTTTGACATAAACCACACTCCTGCCTACAGAATTTCTCACGAGTGTTCTTCTGGTTCTGGGGTATGAATCTGGTATCAACCACCCATTGCAGTTAGGCCAAACCTTGAGGTTTTGCTAAGGTTTCAGTCTGAGTGAACTCGCCAATCAGAGTGAAACTAGGGTAGAGAAAGGGGTCCTAACCCACAGAAGGGGGAGGAAACAATCTGCCTTGTCACTCAAGCAAAGCAAGGCTTCTGCCGTAGACCAGAGGCAGCCAGACGACAAGAAAAGCTAGCATGAGAGCCAAAGCCCCCGCTACTTATGCAAAGCCTTTGTATAGTCTATACTCAGCATGGTCTAAATTCCTGTGGCTTGGTCTACTGGCTATTCCGGGCCCTGGGTGTCTGAGAATCTCAATCCACCGATATGGGCCCCATTAAAATGCAATGAAGTGAGAACAGCCTTGATCAATGAGGAAACCGAAGCTCAGAGAGATTCCTGTCCAGGACCCTACAGCCAACAGGCAATGGAATTGGGAATGTCTGACTCCAAAGTACAAGGTCTATTCCACGACATCACACCATCATGAAGATGACTGAAGGAAGTAGATTAATTCATGATGGTAGTCAACTTAAAGTTGGAAAACTGGGCTAGTCCCAGTTAGCACCCCTCCAGGTCTTAACTTTCTGATCCCAGACAGGATGAAAACAACGATCCCTGGGAACGCTATCAAAAAAACTCCTATGATATAACCACTACCACCACCAACTGCCATTGAGCTGACTCTAACTCATGGTGATCCTATGTGTGTCAGAGTAAAACTGTGCTCCATAGGGTTTTCAATGGCTGTTTTTCAGAAGTAGATCACCAGGCCTTTCTTCCAAGGTACCTCTGGGTAGACGAGAATGTCAACCTTTCAGTTAGCAGGTGAGCACATTAACCTTTGTACCAGCCAGGGACTCCTTATGACATAATAGTTGTGTTCAAATCTATGAGCAAGAAATGAAGTGTGTGTGTGTGTGTGTGTGTGTGTGTGTATTGGAGGTGTAAAAATCTTTTTCATTGCCATATAACTAATGGAAGAGTTTTTTTAATTAAAGGGAGTTGGTGAGTTGGCTTGCAGGTGAAAAAGGGCAACGCAAACTAAGCCTAGACCAAAAGGGGAATTTGTTGACCCAGGGAATTCAAGGAATAGTTGAGTAACTAAACCATGAAAAGGTCAGGGAAGTAGTAGCGAGACCTAGGAGAATACTGGAACCAGGGAGTTGTCTGTTGGAATGTCTGATGTGCTCTCTCTCCAATACATCAGTTTGCTCCACATTTCGTCAAACCTGAAGGCTGACAGCTGCCAAGTTTTATATCCTAGAGCCTCTACCAGTGGAAAGAGGCTGTGACTGTCTAATTTAAAAACTTGGGAGGGAGCTCTTCTTGGTCCAGCTCGCAGCAGGCTCCTAAACTTGGACAGATCAATAGTACTCAGGTGAGCGACACCAGATAGAAATGGCACCTCCCCAGGAGGCCGTGCAGAGAGCAATCAGGAGTAGAGTGTCCAGAAGAGGGAGGCAGGTGCTGGGAGACAATCTCCCAGATGTCCACAACAACATTTCAGGAAGGATGGGGAGACTTGTGACATCCTGCCCAGGGCCTCCTTGCATGAACTTTGTTGTTAGTTGCCAGAAGTTCTGCTCCAGCTCATGGCAACTCCATGTACAACAGAATGATACACTGCCTGGTCCCGTGCGCATCTTCACCATCAGCAGTATGCCTGAGTCCATTGTTACTGCCACTGTGTATTTTGATTTGAGTGCCTTCCTACCTAGGGGGCTCATCTTCTAGCACTATATCAAACAATGTTCTGTTGTGGCCTATAGGGTTTTCACTGGCTAATTTTTAGAAGATTGCCCGGGCTTTCTTCCTAGTCTGTCTTAGTCTGGAAGCGCTGGTGAAACCTGTCCACCACAGGGGACCCTGCTGGTATTTGAAATACCAGTGGCATAGCTTCCAGCGTCATAGGAACATGCAAGTCACCACAGTGTGACAAACTGACAGATGCGTGGAGGGGCATGAGTTTTGAAGAGTACAAACTTCAATCTTGAGTCTCTAGTTGAAAGAACCCTCTTGAAAAATGATAATAAAACAAAGAAATTTGGGAAAAATAATTGTGTTTTATCCATAATAGGTGATTCTTGTTAATATTTCTTTATATGCTATGAGAGATATAAATCCTGTGGTTTAAAAAAAAAAAAAAAAAGGGACCATTTAAGGACATTGGGTGAGGCCTTTTCAGCAACAATGGAACTTTAAGTACTTGACAATTTGTATGCTGTCGGTATGTAATCGTTGAGCCTCACAAACCCCACAGCTGCATGTTTACAGTTTAGCCGTCTCTGTGAATCGCATCCTTATGTTCTGTATTTTAAAAGGCCATTTTCAGCTCCTACTTAGCTTCCACTCCGAAATACCATTCAAATCAGGTCTCTGTCATTCGCGTATTTTTTTCAATCCACACATTGCTGGGGCAGCCACTGCAATTCTCCCTGTTGTGTTTTTCTCTGGATACCCTGTTCCCTTTGAAATTTAGAATTTGGAAGTTTGTCAGAATGCAGGGGCCCTGTTTGATCTGATGACTTTGGCTCATCTTAATGGTGGGCAAGGGTGGGCAAAAAGAAAATGAAAAAAATGAACAGTTTTTAAGTTGCTGATTTACGCCAGGCACGGGACAAAGTACTTTAGAGTTCAGTTTAATACTGAAAACCATGGGCTTAGATGCGGGACAGTAGTAAGTTAAAATTCTGGTTATGCCACCTTTTAGCTATGATCCGTTGCCGTCGAGTCGATTTCGACTCATAGAGACCCTATACTACAGAGTAGAACTGCCCCATAGGGTTTCCAAGGAGTGCCTGATGGATTCGAACTGCCGACCTTTTGGTTAGCAGCCAGACGCTTAACCACTATGTCACCAGGGCTTCTTTTAACTATGAGACCTGGGCAAATGATTAGGTTGAACCATATGAAATGGATGATGCTGTTTGTTGTTGTGTGCCGTCAAGTTGATTCCGACTCATAGTGACCCTATAGGACAGGGCAGAACTGCCCCACAGAGTTTCCTCAGCTAAAATCTTTACAAGAGCCAATTGTCAGGTCTTTCTCCCGGTGGGTTTGAATTGTCGACTCTTAGGGCAGTGGTGAGGATGAAGCTGGTTAATATGTGCGAAGTGATAAGCACAGAGGTTGCCACATAATAAGCCCTTAATACAGGTTGGCCATCATTGTTGTTCTTACTGTTACCATGATTTGCATGTGTTAAATCATTTCCTCTCCATAACAACCTCAAATAATAGGTATCGTTATGCCTATTTTTCAGGTAGAGAAACTGAACTAAGCAGAGGTTAAAAATAACTTGACCACAGCCACACAACAAATAGGTGGTGAAGCTAAGAATTAATTTCAATTTGTCTGACTCTGAAGTCTGCGCTCTTCCCATGCTCACTTGTCACAGATATAGACAGAATCAGTGTGACTGAGAGTCAAGGAGAAGCGTGGGCAGGCTTGGGTCCAGAGGCCAGCGCAAGCTGGAGAGAGGCAGTTCAGGCAGCTCCAGGGCCATGGGATGGCTGGAGAGTAGGCTGGACAGCAAATGAACCAGGGACATCCTTTTGAATTCTCTGAAGGAGATATTACTTTGACTCTCCCATAGATTCGCAATAGCTTCAATGGAATTCTGCTGCAGGAAAAGGGTGAGAACGAACACGTTATGAATTAAGATGAAAGGACCACATTTCTGGGTTTCCAAGAAGGCTCATAATTGTGAGAAATCAAGTCACCCAGTTACTAGGAAAAAGTGATTCTTTTACTTAGACTTCTGAAAAAGGAGCAAAGCATAGTACTATGTGTGATCATGAGTAACCCACAGATTTGACACCTTGTCTCCTAATATGAAGTTCCGATGTGCTTAATAATATTCCTTTGAGAAAATTATGCCATATATATATACATGTATACACACACACACACACACATACACACACACACACGCACATATCTATCACCTTTTAAAAATCTCAGTAATATATCAGTGGCTGAAATCTTTTCATTACCTATACAAAGAAAGAGACTTTCATAAGTATGTTATTCATAATATTGAAAGTTGGAAACTCCATACATTACCCAACATTAGAGCCAAATTTAACTAAATTAAAGCCCGCTGTTTCGCTGAGTTGGAATCAACTCGACGGCAATGGGATTTACAGTCCAAAGCAACAAGAAGAAGCATGATTATGAAGAATAATTTAACGCAGCTTTAGATACAGTCGTGAGAGAAAGAAGCAGGCTGCAAAGTTGTATGTAAATGGTGCTTGCAATTATAAATAAAAACTTAGGTATACAAAAAAAGACTGAGAGGAAATACTTCAAAGTCCTAACAGTTTTTAGATTAAGGTGGTAGAAGTATAAGTGATTTTTTTCTCCCATCCAATTATTTGGTAATATCTTGAATGTTTATGTATTATTTTTATAATAAACAAAAAATACATTCGCAATCAATAACTCTACTGTCCAACGTTTCTCAAACTTTAGGGTGAAGAGAATCACTGGGATTGTTGATAGAAATGTAGATTCCTGGGATGCATCCCCAGAGATTCTTATTCAGTTGGGAAAGATCTCCTACGTGACTCAGGAACTATACTTTGAGAAACAATGTTATACTGAATTGCAAAAAGTAACGACTTAAATAATGATTTTAACCTTTTGGTTAGCAGCCAAGCACTTAGCCCTTGCACCACCAGGGCTTCTTCTCCTGGTCAATTACCTGCAGTACAAAGGGGGAGACATTCCTGATTGTCTGCCTGTCCTTTCTGTGATCAACCAAAAAAAAAAAAATCTGCCCAAGTTTTTGTTTTTTGTTTTTCGTGACAAAGCTCAATGAGAGATGGATTTTAAAAGTGGCGGTGGTAGAGGGGGCTGTTTGCATCAATCTTACGCTGAGTTAGAGAACACCACCATCCCACGCCGTGTACTGGCTTAGCCGTAGCTGGAAGCCGAATCTACGCTTCTCGTCATCTCAGTCCAAATTTGTGCCAGAAACCAACTACACATATTCTGGCTCTTAACACATGCATTTGGAGACAAGGAATCAGAGACTCAGCAGGCACTAACTACCAGGATTAGGCTGTAAGATAAATATACAAGCCGACTCAAAGAATTGTTGGAAGACGAGAGGAAAGGAGAGCCTGCTATTGCCGGCTATGATGATGATAATGAATGAGTGTTGCTAATTTTATCATTAATAATTATAGCTTCAATAATAATAATCTTTAATATTTGTAAGGGAGTCCCTGGGTGATACAAACGGTTAATGTGTTCAGCTGCTAGCTGAAAGGTTGGAGGTTCGAGTCCACTCAGAGGTGCCTTGGAAGAAAGACCTGGCTATCTACTTCAGAAAAGCAGCCATTGAAAATCCTATGGAGCACAGTTCTACTCTGACACATGTGGAGTTGCCATGAGTTGCAATCAACTAGATGGCAATTTTTTTTCTTACTTATTATTTGTAAAGCACTTAAATAAATAAGAAAAAGTTCAAATTCAGAAAAGCATGTCAAAATTATTGCAGATTGTGATTTAATGAGATCCAGGCGAATGGTATGAGTTTTCTCCATACAGAAGGGAGTCCCTGCCAGGGTTCCCTGCCTGAACCCTGAAACCTGTACTGCAGTATAGCAGCAGTAAAGTATATACCAAGAAGCCCTAGTGGCGCAGTGGTTAAACACTCAGCTACTAACTGAAAGGTCACTGGTTTGAACTTAGCAGCCGCTCCACAGGAGAAAGATGTGACAGTCTGCTTCTGTAAAGATTACAGCCTTGGAAACCCTATGGGGCAGTTCTACTCTGTCCTATAGGGTCACTATGAGTCAGAACCGACTCAACAGCAATGAGTTAAGGTATATACCAATGGAATGACCCCACACATACACAGAGGCCTTGTGTCTAAAAGAGGCAGAGTGACTTTGCAGGAAATGTGACCCAGGACCTCCAGAGTTGGGAATGCCTACAGTCAAAGTTTCTGAATTAACAAAAGAATAAAGGAGTGAATGAATGAACAAGTGAGTAAATGCATAAATGAGTTTCCCCATCTCTGCCTCTCCAAGTCCAGGCTTGGCCACCCTACCGCCCAGCGAGACCATTTGGCGTGCCCGACATGGATCTGGTTGCAGTACCACGGACCACTGTCTTCAGAGAGGCGGACCTCCCACAGCTCACTTGGTGTGTCTGGGCAGAATCTGGTTTAGTTCTCACCCCTGAAATGGAACCACAAGGTTTTAGGCCAACAGATCAATTACTCGAAGCAATCAAGGAACCAACTTAAAGATCTACGTTTACAACAGGAAGGGGAACGTGGGGCTGGAGGCCAAAAAGGTCTGAGAGTGGTTTGGGGAAACCAGCGGAGAGTTCCTGAACACACGCCTGAGCCTGCAGCCGGACAGAGGCTGGCCAGGAGCCAGCGAGGCCTTTCTCAGGACTCCAAGGATCCGAAACAGCTCGCTTAGAATAGACCGCGAGAGTCGAAGTAATAAAAATCCCAGATTGCAGACTAGAGAGAAAACAAAATGAAACTTGGTTTTGGTAACTGGTGGAAACCCTTGGATAACAAGGCCCTGGGGGGAAAGAAATAAATGCACTCTTCTGTATTTTACACCTCTCAAATGGTTTTTGGGCTTCCTTTAACAAGTACACAGACTCCAAAACCTAAAAACATGTTTTTTCCCAAATTAAGAAGAAAAGGTTGTTGTGTATGGGGTCTCCATGAGTCAGGAGCCAACTCCACAGCAGCTAACAACAACTTAGGGGGTGAGTACAATGTGAGCACTCAGAATAGAGCAATCATACGTCTGATTAAAAACTATTAGCCTAGGAATTTATGCATATTTGACAGTTTACGGAATTAGTGGGAGTTGTAAAAAGAAAGGACCAGGGGTTCTCAACCTGTTATGGTGCCTCTACACATCCATGTGTGGGATACACCCATCAGTAGAACACTCCCTACACTCTGTGAGTCAGAAGGTGGGTGGTGGACAGGATGGGGTAGTAAGGGGTATCTTGCCTTGTAGGTACCTTGTCAAACATTTTCATACTGAGTAAGGATGCTATTTGAGAAAGTTCCCATGGAGAGTATGATTATCCTGATCGATATAGAATCACCAGTTACACAGGATGAGAAAAACTTGACTTGTGATGTTTTAAAGAAACAAATCAAACTTTAAAAAGGTTTATTAAATGATTAATTTGAATTGCTGATTTGAACGTTGCCCTATTGACTAAAGTAATGAGCCAGCCCCTTGGCTTGGTGAAATCTTTTGCTTTATCTATTATGATCTGAATTTTTGGGCCTCTTCCTTGCTCCAGAGCAGTAGCCTTACTGCTGCACTAGTCCAAACCTATCTGCATGGCTGCCTCACTCATGAACCAAGAAGCTTGGCCCATCTGTCTTGATAGGAGGAGCACAACAATGATTGAGGACAGAAGCTCCGCCCTCTCAGATTATGGAAATTTTCTACTGGGGGTAAGTATAAAAATCCTAGCAGTCCATAAAGAGATCATATAGTAAAAACATTTGGGTGGATATGTCATTTCCAGACAGAACCAAGAGGCCATTTTTGGTGGGAAAAGACTTCACAAGCGCAGTTCACTTCTCAGAAGTTATCCCAACTTAGGACTCTTCCCAGTTGTTTTCTGACTGTCAGATACATTCCTGAGAATAAGTCAGAGCATGGTGCTCTCCCCGAGCAGGTGTTGGTTTCAACATTTATGAACGTTATGAGCACTGGGCACTTGCAGCTGATCCCTACTGCCATGGTGTTAGCAAGAGAGCTTAACCTTTCTCTTTGGTGACCAGCTTGGTCAATCTCGGAAAGAGAATTCTTTAGGAGAGACAATTGAAAGAGATCAGGAACATGTTGCATTTACCTCAGACCAGGACCTAGATTCTTTTTCATAGGACGTGGACCTAGATACTTCTAGACGCCTGAATACTAATTCTAAATCAATCAGTAATACCTTGGATAATGTGGTGCAAAGGTTTGGGTAAGTTTTGGTCACTTAGGGAAAAAAAGAAACAATAAAACTTGAAACAAGAAGCTTTTCAATGAATCAGTCTGGTCATCTGGGCCCAAGCTGGTTTACATATAGCTCTTACCTCAGACTAATTAGAAGTTCCTGGGTGGTGTAAATGGTTAACATGCTTGCCTGCTAACAAAAAAGTTGGAGGTTTGAGTCCACCCAGAGGCACCTCAGAAGAAAGGCCTGGTAATCTACTTGTGAAAAATCAGCCATTGAAAACCCAATGGAGCACAGTTCTACTTTGACATGCGTGGGGTCACCGTGAGTCAGAACAGACTCAACTGCAACTTGTTTTTAGTTTTTAAGAGTAACTAGCTAGTACTGCCTTATCAAAACACAGGTCAACCCAGACACATCCCAGTTTCTTGGTTTTTCCTAATAGCACAGACACTGGCTAGCTTTGCTGACCACATACTGCCTTATTTAATTAACTGCTGTTTTCTGTTTGTACATTGACATTTAGAAGTTTTTTCTTCCTTTTTTTTTTCAGTTCAGAAGCCCACTTACTTCAATAATGGTTGATAACAGAGTAAATCCCATTAGCACTGTTTAATAGCTTAAAATAATTTCATATAAAGATTCTTTTTTATGGGACCCTTTTCCTCCCAATTGGTTGTAATAAATAAGCTGGCTCTAAGTTCCTCGTTTTACATAAATATGAATGACTACAGTAACGTGTGAACGAGACAGAGATGTAAAAGGTTTTAAACCAGAGTTTAACAAAAAGGTCCTGTCTGTCAATGAAATAAAGCTGTTTTGAATTTGTTCCCAATCATTTGGCTCTTTTGCTGGAAGCCTGTGTTTGCTCGGTAGTGATTAATGGGAAGTGTACGCCTTCCTCACTGAGTGCGTAAAAGAACTGGCAACTCCAAATGGCATTCATCATACTCAGGATCAGGTAGGTACTACGTGCTGGAGTTTTCTCCATTTTACTTCATTCTGGGTCATCGGAAAACGGAGCTTCATTCCCTTTCACCAAGTTCAGAGCAGGTAGCCCACCTTTCCTGGAAGTGGATGTAACACTATAGGGGGTTGCTGTTAGCTGCCATTGAGTTGGCCTTCGACTCATGGTGACCCCATGCACAATGGAATTGGACCATTGTGATCCAAAGGATTTTCAGTGGTTGAATTTTGGATTACCAAGCCTTTCTTCCTAGTCTGTCTTAGTCTGGAAGTTCCACTGAAACCTGTTCAGCATCATAGCAACACACAGGCCTCCAATGACAGACAGGTGGTGGCTGTGCTTGAGGTGCATTGGCTGGGAATTGAACCCAGGTCTCCCGCAAGGAAGGTCAGAATTCTACCACTCATTGACCCACCACTGCCCTCCGTAGGGAGTAAGGGCACCATTTCTTTCTGGGGAGTTTATCTGCTCTGCACTTCACTGGCAAAGTGACTCTGAAACCTACCAAGTCAAGCTGTAATATTTATAGATAACTGCTTTGCAGGCACACACCAAGATAGATATAGATCTTAACGCAGCCGACTAAAACTCCTGTGGAATTTGTGAATGGGAATTGGTTACATGTAGGCATCTGCCCCAAAGAACCACTTTTCAAAATCATCCCCTAGCTCCTTTCTCTAGAGCTTCCTATGCATGAAATGCTTTCTGAGGGCCGCGTGAGGCCTGTAACAGTATGCCTCTGCCTTCAGGAGGAGGGGATGGGGAAGGCAGTGGGGAGCTACACTCAAGAACCCGGGACTTGGCTGAAGTCCTAACTTAGCTACTTATGGTATAGGACCTCATATAGACATTGTTATGGATTGAATTGTGTCCCCCAAAAGATCTGTTGGAGTCTTAACCCCTGTATCTGTGAATGTGACCCTGTCTGGCAATAGGGTCTTTGAAGATGTTATCAGGCTAACCTGAGGCCATACTGGCGTAGGGTAAGTCCTAATCCAATGTGACTGGTGTCCTTATTAAACAGGAGAAGACACAGAGCCAGGGAGAGAAAGGGAGGACGCCACGCGATGCTACAGCTTCAGCCAAGGAGCACCGGAGCCACCAGCAGCTGGGAGAGAGGCATGGAACAGTTCTTGTTTCAGAGCCCGCAGAAGAAATCAACACGACCGATACTCCGATTCGGACTTCTAGCTTCCAGAACTGTGAGACAATACCCTTTTGTTCTTATGAGCCACCCTATTTATTTGGTTATGGCAGCCCTAGGAACCTAATACAGAACATGAAAATGTGGGGACATCATTGTCCTCATCCGTAAGGTGGTTATAAGCTTCCTGTGAGCTAAGTTATGTGAAGCAATTGGCCCTGACCTGGCAGTCTTAGGCATTTCATAAATGTCAATGGTTACTGTTGTTACTATTTTTATAAAGATTGCAGAGTCATTCCCTCAATGGCCCCTCCTTAGTTCACATTAATAGGTTAGGACTCTTTCACCCTCTCTGGCCTTCCCTGGGAGCTTGCACACCAGGCTAAAGGGCCAAAGCCTGACCATGGCCACTGCAAAGTCAGGAAGGTCAATCAGAAAATCCGTGAATTCTGCCTTTATGTAGGTTCCTGCCTCAAGGCTAATTATTTATTGGCTTACTTAAAGTCCTTTGCCTGGATGGCAGGTAATCCCAGGTGAGGTTATCTGATGAGGCTGGCTTCCTCGGGAAATACTGAAAGGGAGGAGGGGGAAGAACTTGTCATTTGCAGATGACTTGCAATACGAAGCCAGCACCACATTCATCCACTTCATCAAGGACTATTTGCTGAGCACTTGTGGTGTGAGTTTGCCGGCACTGCTCTAGGCCCAGGGAATACAGCTCCTAGCGAGGAGGACCAACCCTAAATAGATAACAAAAATATAATATTTCAGTGGTGACAAATGCTACAAAGAAAAATGAAACAGGGTACGGGGATAGAGAGCGTGAAGGTGGAGGGAGGTACTATTTTATATGATGGGAAGGAGGGAAGGCATCTCCAAGGAGGAGATACTTGAGCAGAGACTGATGGTGAGTGAGGAGGCAGCACCCAGGAGAAGAGCACCCAGGCAGAGCGAGATGGAGCATTCGTGAAATGTTTAAGAAAGAGAAGGAGCCAGGGTGGCTGAACCCAAGTGGGTGAAAGAACTAACCAGAGCAGATGAGGTCAGGCGACAGCAGGGACGCAAATTAAGTAGGACTTCGTAAAGGGTTTGAGTTTTCACTGTGAAGCTTTGATCCAACTAGTGTTTGAAAACAATGGTACGCAAATTGTGGTTGGCATCAGAATCCCCTAAAGAGAACATAAAGGCCCAGGCTTCTTGATGTAGGATAGGGCCTGTCCCTGTGTATTTTTACTAAGCTCTGTAGATGATTCTGATACCACAGAAGTTTGATAACTATTGTTTTAAAGGACTCACTTTGACTGCTGTGTGGAGCACAGACTCTAGGTGGCCAAAGGCAGAAGCATGGATTCCCGATGGCGGCTGTTACAATGATCCGATTTGACCAGATCCTGGACCTGAGTGGCAGCAGTGAAGGTGGTAATAAGTGGTCAGATTCTGGATATATTTTGAAAGTAGAATCAACAGAATTTCCTAGTGAACTGGATGTACGATGCATGGAAAGATCAACAGCAGGCAAGACTCCAAGGTTGTTGGCTTGAGCAACTGGGAGGATCCAGTCACCTTCATTGAGATGAGAAAGAGAGAGAGGGGATGGAATGTGTTGTGGTTGTTGTCAACTGCCACGGAGTTTGTCCCTGATTCATGGCAACCCTATGCACAGTGCGATCAGACCATTGTGATCTACAGGGTTTTCATTGGCTGATTTTTGGAAGTACATCACCAGGACTTTCTTCCTAGTCTGTCTTAGTCTGGAAGCTCTGCTGAAACCTGTTCAGCATAGCAACACGCAAGTCTCCACTGACAGAGGGGTGGTGGATATGCTTGAGGTCCATTGGCTAGGAATCGAGGCTGGTCTCTCACATGGAAGGTGAGAATTCTAGCACTGAACCAACATTGCCCTCTAAAACAACCTTTTGTAGTAGATATTATTCCAATTTTACAGATAAGAACACTGAGTCACAGAGTAGAAACCACCAAACTCCACCAAGCTGTACCCTTTACCATTATGTCTTATATTGTTTCTTAACCACGTTATCTTTCTAAACGACTATGGTTTGTTTTTTCCCTGTATTGGAATGCTCGGCATATATTAGTCAGTGGAAACCCTATTATTGTACAATAATCTTTTACAAATTGCAATTAGGACTACACGTTTGCCTCTTGAAATAAAACTCTTATTTAGAACTCTTCAGTTAGAGGGATTACGAGGATTGTTTACACAAACACTAAACATATTGTTGTAGTGCCTCACTGAGAACTAGAAAATATTGCCCACTTTTGAGACTTCTGAAGTACATAAGTCTTTGGCACCTTGTCCTCCAATACTTGGCTATGGTAATCTCTAGGACAATTCTGGGTTGTGATTCATCTAACATTCTGATTAACTGAATATTGCCATTTGTTCACTTCTGTACTAATCTGGGGTCTTTGCAAACCCTGTTTATAAACGGATTTCAGCACGTGAAACCACAATGATCATCTGGCTATTTAGGCTTTCCAACTCCTTAGACCCAGAGAAATGGAAGTCTGCTCTATCAGACACCATTTTTATTCTTTTCTTCTGGATCTTGAAGGCCTCTGGATTTTCCTCAGAGGTTTTGTGAGGTGTTGGCATGCCAGTCAAGGAAAGAAGAAAAAAACACCACTCTAGTGCACAAGATTTGATTTTGCTAGTGATGGTTTAAAGGCCAAAGTAGACCCAGGCCTGCTTCTAGATCAATTCTTGAAATTCTCTACGTGCTTTTCCAGACATTTCTGAGAGGCCTTTGTTTTGTGTCTTGCTTTTGTTCTGTTGTTATTGTTCCTGTTGTAGCTGAGACCAAGTAAATTTACACAATTTTGACTAACATTCTGTATCAAGGCTGGCAATCTATAGACAGAATTCAGGCTGATGTGATGGGAGGGGGCCAACATACACTGGGAAATAACCAGGTTTCGGAACAAAAAAATAAGAAGGTTTCTTTGAGAGCAGTGTTATAAAAAGCAGAGGCAGCTGGGGCTGGGTAACTGTATCTGAAACACAAATGTTATTTCTTGTCCAAAATACCTTGAGGTCTGCTCTGCATAAATGCAAACAATGTGAACATTTCCTTCTCCCCTCCCTTGCCAAGACGAATCCTTCTTCATCAGAAGAGGGGAAATAGCCCAGAAGCACCGTATGGATTTGGCGGGGGCTTTGGCGGTGCACCATGTTTAAAACAGTATAATGGTTTATCAGCCGCCCCACCTCCCCCTTCTCTGTTGCATTCAACCAGCGCCCTACCTGCCAAAATCCAGCTAAAAATATCCTCGGCATCTGCAGCCCATCAGCCCTCTCTGACTGATTTGGGTGGGTAATTGATCTTTGGAGCAGGTGGAGGGCCAGAAATTTATTTTTTCCCGGATTGAGTCGAAGTTGACTTAAAACAGATGTTCCCCCAATGCCGACGCGAGGTTTATAATGGAAATACCGTGGAGGGCTGTTCAAGAGACTGTTCAACGCCCCCAACAAAGGAGGAGCCCCTTGTGGCACCAGAGCTGAAGGAGTTAAGTCCAACCACCTTTCTCCTCTGGCTGAAAACCCAGGAGGTGCCTTTGCAGGGGAAATTGGGAAGGAAGCTGTCACTTGGTATTTTCAGGTTTGCAGAAAAGCCTTTTTCTTAAATGTAAACATTCATTAAACTAATTTGAAGTTGTCGTTACTCTCCACCCCTGCTGTTTTATATCAGATTATTCCTAAGTGCTTGGTGAAGAATCCCATAAAGCCACACTCCATTCCTCTGCAGGGGATAATCGCATAGTTTGCACTGTGATTTACACCGTGTGGCATTGGGAAGTGTCCTCAACTTTGAAAGGCCTTGCTTCCCTGGCAAACAATCACTGCCTTCCCCACGGAAATAAAATTCCAATAGTCCCTCCATGACCATTATCAGGCCCCCATTACCTTTTCTCCATCCAACTGAAGATAATTAAAAGCAGTTCAAAGCACACGCCAGAAGGTATTGGACATTTTATTAATAAATGGAGAACCAAGGAAACGATATGTTCCGTTATGGTTTTAAACCATAAGACACGCTTATGCTTCTTTCCTTCTTTCTTTCTCTCCCTCCACCTCACCCTTCAGTTTGGGGCCATTGTGTGCTCGGAGATGAAACGGGGCAGGGAGACATAGCCCACGTTTGCACCTTCCGGCTGAAGTCTTGGCTGCAGGGGTACCGTGAATGATACACCCTCTCCTATAAAATGATTTTAAGGCAGAGAGGGGCTGTGAAAAGAATGTGGGCACTAGCGGTAGAGACCTGATCTCAATTCCAGCTTTGCTAATATGACAGGGAAACCTCAGTGACCATCTATCCCGTGTATGCAAGATGAATAACAAAACCTACCGGGAGACCCAGGTTTGATCCCGGCCAATGCACCTCAAGTTCAGCCACCACACGTCTGTCAGTGGAGGCTTGCATGTTGCTATAATGCTGAGCCAGTTTCAGCAGAGCTTCCAGACTAAGATAGACTAGGAGAGAGGTCTGGCAATCTACCTCCAGAAATCAGTCCATGAAAATCCTATGGATCACAACGGTCTAACCCACAACAGATCATGAAGATGATGTAAGACTGGGCAGCATTTCATTGTGTTGTGCATGGGGTTGGCATGAGTCTGGCAACAACAACAAGGCTGCTCTGAACTTGACTGAGATGGTGACTATGCCCAAAGGGTCCAGCACAGTGCCTGCTAGAGCGGCATACTCACTGTGATCAATGTTGCTATTAATATACTCAAAAACCATGATAGCAATCACAAGAGAAGTTACCTTAGGCAAAATTAGGACGTAGGGGGTTTGTTTCTAGTGCAGCTATAGCTTCTTTTGTTTCTTTCTTCCCACTGTGCCTTCCCCAATTCCTAGGATGCAAGGATGCCGCGGATCAGCACCCATACAGCCTCAAAACTTACATGTCCTCCATCCCAACCACTCCAAGACTTGCTTTCTAAATAAACTAACCCTTGTCTAAGCATCAACAGCTGCAGGTTGCTGAATGTGTACCCACACAGGTAAAATTTGCATTTTGCCAGAGATTCCAATGCTTGAAATTAGGGCTGCATATACCAGGATACTCCCCTCCCCCGCTCACTGCAGGCATTTCTAATTGATCACAGAACTCTCTCCTTTTGAAGCCAGACAGGACTTTAGAGCCCTTCTTAATGCTTCAGGCAGCCAAGGCAGGTATTTGGATTTGGCACACAAAATTAAGCCTGGTTTCATTTCTGCCTTAACCTATAGGAAAAATGAGAGAATCTTAGCACTTGGGAACTCAGTGTGCATCCTTTGTCCCTGGAGAGGCTATGAGGTATAAGTGTTTAAGTCTGAGTTCCAGACTGAATGTTGCGCCATTTACTAGCTGTGTGGCCTTCGGCATATTACTTAGCCTTTCTGTGCTTGTTTTACCATCTGCAAAATAATCATATCTATTTCATAGTGTGTTTGAGTGGCTGAAAGTTCTTAGAATGGCCCGTGACACGTGATAAGCCATCAAGTGATGTTAGTTATAACAATTATTAGCCACTCTCTCTCAAATCAGAGGAGCCCTGGTGGTGCAGTTGTTAAGCGCTCAGCTGCTAACTGAAAGGTCGGTGGTTCAAACCCACCAGCTGCTCCACGGGAGGAAGATGTGGCAGTCTTCTTCTGTAAGGATGATACGCCTTGGAAACTCTATGGGGCAGTTCTGCTCTGTCCCATAGGGTCGCTGTGAGTCAGAATCGACTCAACAGCAGTGGGTTGCTCCCTTAAATCACGGCATACGCTTAGCTCTCTACAGGTACCTGCCAACAGACTGAGAATCCCAACCAAGAGACAGAACACAGACTAAAGCTATGCTCCACACTGTGCCAATGACTTTATCTGGCTACTTTAAACAAAGATGAGACTGTAGGTCAGTTTGTCATAGAGGGTACAAAATGAGACTAGGCAATATTCTTCAGGTGTCCAGTAATTTTTGCACAGGTAAGATATTTACACCGCATTCCTCTCGCTCTGCCAAGGCTTAGATAGACCCACAGCTGTCATCGATTCCAGCTCATAGTGACCTTACAGGACAGAACAGAACTGCCCCTAAAGGGTTTCCATGGCTGTAGATCTTTACGGAAGCAGACTGCCACATTTTTCTCCCAAGGAGTGGCTGATGGTTCAAACCGCTGACCTTTAGGTTAGTAGCTGAGCGCCTTAACCACTGCAACACCAGGGGCCCCGGAGGCCTTAGATGGAAGGGAGTGATCCTGATGTTGCAGGAAAAAGATGTGGCAGTCTGCTTCCATAAATATTTACAGCCTTGGAAACTCTGTGGGGCAGTTGTACTGTGTCCTATAGGGTTGCTATGAGTTGGAATCGACTTGACAGCAATGGGTTAATCCTGATGTTTATTACCAATCAGTCAGTGTTAATCAGACATGATGAGAATCTACTAAGCAGAAGTGGGAAAACTACAGGCTGCCACAGCCATAACTTGTGTCTGCCATCCAACCACAGTGGCATCAGAAAGCACAGACATTTGTCCCAGATCATCGCCTGAGCTTTCAAAGTCTTCATCCATAGGCAGCCAGCCGGCCGAAGGTCCCACCAGAGTGGCATATATGCTATGAAACTCACACCTGCCTCTACGCATAGTATGGTGGGCAGAATTAACACTGCAGTATTCTGCATTTTCCAAAACTATTTTTGGAAATGACTACAGACAGAATCTCACCAAACTCAAGGAAATGGTCTCGCAGAGAAATCAGGCTTGAGGGGTGTGTGTGTGTGTGTGTGTGTGTGTGGTTCCCCAGGTTTACGTGAGGACAAGGGTAGCTGACACAGGAACCATGATGGGCTAACTGGGCGTCTGGTTTCTAGCCATAAAAATAATCCGTTTGAGCCTGTTGGGTCTCAGTTATTTATCAGCTTTGTGCAAAACAGAAAATAAAATGGAACATATTCAGTAAAGAATTGCCAAGGACAGATTTTAAATGAATGAACTCTCAGTGTACCAAAAGCAACATTTCTGCGAAAAAAGACCGAACATGATAAATTACCAACGTTGTTAATAAATCTATGTTTGCGTGTGAACCAGTTCCAAAGTATTTTTGAGTAGCAAAAAAGTAGTGCTGTCTTCGATAAACATGGTAGGATTATTAAGAGAACAACTTTTACAATGTTTCAAACTTACCCATTTTTCAAGCTCCATACCTTCGCTTGATAACAAGATTGTGATACAATGGCAAATTCTCAAACATGTTGAGTTTCTACTTTACATATTGCAGACGGTGATCTCGAACACAGATTGGTGAGCTAAGGCATTTAGTAGTGCCCACAACTTTTGAACAGGTAAGATATTTTAGTAGTTAAGGTATTTGAGAACAGGTAGTTGACAAAATAGTTAATGTACTTAAGCAATTACACACTAGATTAAGGAATTCGACATGATGCTGTATTTTATGGTTAAATGTCGCGTTTCAGGATGACAACAAACTGTAATAACATTCATGTAATTTTAGGATGAAATCCATTTCTTGCAAACACAATTATTGGTACATAATTCTCCCACCTGTTTATGACTCCCTGTGAATTAAATTAAAATGCAATTTCACATTAATTTAAAATGTCATTTTCAAAAGAAGAAATTTCCCATAAAGCTTAACACTAATAACAATCTCCAGAAATCCAAATATTATTGACAAGAAGCCATAAATCTGTTCAATAGTTATTGTTTTACTTTTTTTTCCCATGTGAAGGGACCCGAAAATTGAACATGTCACACTAAACTAATGCTTAGCAAAAACAGTTGGTAAAAATGCCACGGCCAGTGAATTACAGTGGTCTTCTTTTCTCTCTGATAATTTGGGGCAATTGCATCCAAATGCTAGTCCATTGATTTTCACTCCAATTCATGCCCCCATGCTGGGGCAAGCCAACTGGCATAAACATGAGTTTGCCATTGGAAGACTGGCGATGTAGCCTGAAAGAGCTCAGGCAATTCTTGTCTCCGCCATTAAAAGCAGGACTTTAACACTGCTTTACATGGCCTCGGAAGTACTCTGAGTGGTTAGAGAACCGGCTCTAGCACTCCCTAAACACTCATAACAGATTAGTAGGTTAAGCTCTTCAACTCAACCCCAAGACTGCAAAATCACTCTGGGCACTTTCTAGAATTCCTTCATATTTCTCCTTCACATTTGTAATGCTGAATGACGATATTGACAACAACAGTTTCAAAAGTGATAATCAACATTTGGTCCCTGAAAATGCACTACTACACTCTTCTTAAGGGGCCCTGGTGGTGCAGTGGTTAAGCACTCGGTTGCTAACCGAAAGGTCAGCGGTTTGAACCCCCCCAGCTGCACCGCAGAAGAAAGATGTGGCAGTCTGCTTCCGTAAAGATTATAGCCTTGCAAACCCTATGGGGCAGTTCTACTCTGTCATACAGGTTCGCTGAGCCGCAATTGACTCGATGGCAACTGGGTACAGTCTCCTTAATTTTAGCACCACTTTTTGTAGGCCTGAGGGGCCCATCCCATCTGAAAGCCTGTCCTTAGCTTTGAACTATTCATATGGCAATTTACGGAAGCTGATATTTTCCTTTAAATACTTGATTCACGCATATTTTCAAACCAAATCCGTTGCCATTGAGTTGATTCTGTCTCATACAGACTCTATAGGACAGAGTAGAACTACCCCATAGGGTTTCCAAGGAGCGGCTGGTGAATTCCAACTGCTGACCTTTTGGTTATCAGCCAAGCTCTTAACCATTGTGCCACCAGGGCTCCCTATATTTTCAAGGTTGTATAAATTTCGCAGGAATCCCTGGGTGGCGCAAACCGTTAAGTGCTCCACTAGTAGTCCAAAGGTTGGCAGTTCGAACAAGCGGTAGATTACCCAGTAAGCAAGGTACCTCTCTGTCAGGGGCTGTAAATTTGAAAAGAGGCTTTGAATCTGTAGGAAGGTGCTGTGGGGTTGGGAGAGAGACAGATGCCAATCATACTTAGAAACAGAATCTTTGATGAGGCAAAAAAATGTGAAATTGTTCTCTACAGATCAGTAAGCGCAAGTAAGCCCGTGCTTACCTTGCTTATTGGGTAATCTACCATTGGTTCGAACACACCCAGAGGCACCTTAGAGGACAGGCCTGGTGATATGCTTCCAAAAGGTCATGGCCTTGAAAATCCTATGGAGTAGCTCTACTCTGCACACACAGGGTCACCATGAGGCTGAATCCACTCAATGGCAAGTGACAACAACAGGTGCTAATGAGTGGTTTTACAAGATGAGAATTTAATGGGGATAGTGGTTTTTAAACAAGCTGAGCTGTGCTGAGCTATGCTATTAATCCGTAGTTCTACCAATTAATGACCTTCAATTTCATGGAAAATACTTGCTAAATAGATTAGGGAACAGATCAGAGAATAGAAGAATTACCAAAATGGAGCTCAAATAGTTATTAGAAATTTACATCTGGGAGCCTTACCTCTTTTATCCCTGCTTCCAAAGAAAAATTCATAAAGAATATAAAAAGCATAGCTTAGTCCTAAACAACCACAAGCTAAGGACTTTGACTCACTTTGAGTTTTAGGAACGGAGAAATCTTTGGTTTGCTACATTGACTCTGGACTACCATAAAATGGACTAATTCCATAGGCCATCGTAGAAAAATTAATTTCACTATTCATAATTACTTGTGCTGAGAAGTTTGCAATCTCAAGGACAAATAGCCTTCTTTCTATTGTTCTGTAAGAAAAAACCCAAAACATAGTATCTTAAAAAAATGTCGTTGTTAGCATGCCCAACTCATGGCTACCTCATGCGCAGTGGAACAAAACATTGCCCAGTCCTGCGCCACCTCCATGATGGGTTTCCTATCTGACCACTGTGATCCACAGGGTTCTCACTGGCTGATTTTTAGAAGATTACCAGATGTTTCTTCTGAGGCACCTCTGGATTGATTAGAACCTCCGACCGTTCAGTTAGCAGCCAAATGTGTTAACTATTCGCCCATTTATTTTGCCTATGAATCTTCAGTTTGGACA